>OX328128.1:41207354-41897354 GCA_946811695.1 Gonocerus acuteangulatus | reverse complement strand
TGGTGTACACAAATTTTACTGGGGATCATTTTTGTATTTGTTGGAGTGGTATTCTTCAGAAGTTCAGTCATGAATTTAAGAAACCATCATTAAACCTAACTAACACAGACAATGAGTACTAATATATTGATTAATAATATAAGTAAAAGGTAATTGAACAAGAAGTACACTGCTTAACGAATACCTGAAAATGTTCCAAGAAGTGAGCATTTGGCTGCACATATCTTCCCAAGAGGAAACCACATTTTTCCAATTGCATCTTTGTTGCACATTTCGCATTTATTGCATATTATTATCTAGATTGAAAATTAATTATAATAGTTGTATTTTTTGGACACTCAAAATGTTTTATTACAAATTAGAAATGGCACTTGCCCTTCAAAATATATGCTGCTTCATTTGATAACATAGGAATGATTTTAGTGTATAAATAAATTTAAAAAATATTAATCAGTAAATAGTGAGTGGGAAAAATGAGAAAAGCTCAGAGTTCAGATAGAGACGGAAAAGTTCAATTCCACATGCACGGAATTTTGAGGGAAATATTCCCGACGGTTCAAACATTTGCAAACTTCCATTTCAAGGAACAACATGATACGTGAAACATTATAAAAACTGATTATGTCTCGTTTAAGACTAGGGAAATTAAGAGGTCAGACAAAGGAAATAGTGTCTAGTATTTATCAATACTTAGCCAAAGCTAAGACTATAAACGTTTTTTAAAAAGCCTCCTAGTGATAGATAACAGAGAGAATTTTTACCGCCAATTCCTTGCACGGGGAATATAGGCCACGCCCTTTTCCCTCCAACTAAACCATCTATTTGAGCAGGCTATTGCTTAAGTTGTTTTTAGCCTTAGCTTTGGCTAACTATTGATAAACATTGGCTAAGTATCTCCCTTGCCTGACCTCTCAGAGCCTTCCCTGGTCCTAAACGAGACATAATCAGTTTTTATTGAGTTTAAAGTTGGGTTATGTTCATTGTAATGGAAATGCAAATGGCGAAACCGTCGGGAACATATCTTAACAGGCAATAATACATTGTTATATGGAAGTTGTTTGCCCCAAAAATCTAATTCAACACTCCTTAGTAATCTAATATGAACTAATTTTCTGATGAATTTACTTATGCAGCTCAGTGTGACAGACCTTTTTTTTTTTTTTTTTTTTTTTTTTTTTTTTTTTTTTTTTTTTTCACTGGCTCGATAATGATAAGAATAATTAATAAACATTAAATAGGAGGTCCGCTGGCTGTAAGTGTCAAGGCGTGAGCACTTAACACTCCGTGCTGGTCGTGGGTTCGATTCCCACTATGGGGTGGTGGCTATTCTTTAGAAAATAGAAAAGGCATCAGCCCTATCCGGACTAGAAAAGCGTGATAACCTACAGATAACCCATCCGAATATTCTTAGTTAATTATAAATGGACGTTAAAAATTAAAATTAAATATCACAAGTGCTATTATTTTTAACCAAAATATTTCAGTTACTTACATTAACAGATATGAGTTGAGACCGTTCGCAATATTGTGAAGCTTTGTCTAAAAGATTTCCTCCATATTCATTAGCAGAACAGATGCTATGATGTAATAGAAATAATGTGATCATCACGAAAATTGGCTTCTTCCAAGCGAATACGGATTCCATCTCTCCAAACTGAGAACACTTCGAGAACTAACGAGGAATTTAAACAAGTACATTGAGACATTTATACTATTTTATGTTTAAGACCTTCAAGATTAGAAAGGACAGGTCATTAATGTCATTTCAGTGATTTATAAAGCAAGAAATGTACTTTTCTAGACATTTATGCCAACAGAATGTTTTATAATGTTTTATTTTCTTCTCAAGATAGCTTAGGTAGTATATCAGAAAAAAACAACACTTTATTGAAATAAAAAAAGGTTTTTATAAAGTAATCCATGTCAATTTACATATTTAACATTTGATTTCGATTTTTGCCAAAGCAGAGGACCTAAATATTTTTATAATTGAGAAGTTATAGTCGACCCTTGAGATATAGAAGGTGTTGATCATCGGGGCTCAGTCATGTGATTGAGAATGAAATTCTTTATAAAAAAAAATAAATAAATAAAGTTTGCAGCCCAAATGTAAAATAACAACTATATTTTAGCTATAAAATGTAGTTTTTATTCAGTCATATGACGAAACCCTGATGTTCAACACCTTCTATTTTTTTTTTTTTTTTTTTTTATGAAGGAAATACATTCCAAGAACTTAATAGACAAAACCTCAAATATTAGTAAGCTCATTTTAAGTCAATTTTTCTAAAGACTTATTTCCCTTATAAGTCCACATTGACATCCACAACGTTTAGAACTGTGTAACAGTCTAGCATTATTTTTGTGTCGAGCATCCTGTAGTCCCCTTAAGGCTTGATTTCTCCATTCTTCGCGATGGACCACTGTCCTAGCACAATTCAACCTTTGTACTGGGCCAACTAATTAAAAGGCTGACTCACAGGGCCTGTTCTTAAACACTTGTGTCATTTGAAAATCTTATAATAGAAACACATGTAAAAATGAGAATGAAATCTCAAAGAGAAGCAAGATTTTAGGAGCCACAACGGGAAACTGAGCATCCTAAGCAGAAATTACTCCCTCCACCTTTCTCAACTTCCCTCTAGGAAAACACTATAACAAATTCTGTTGCTAATTTTCTTACCTCGTTTTACTGTTGAATACAATGAAAAAAAAAACGACTATTTAAAAACTGAGACAAATACACGTTAAAAAAAAAAAAAAAAAAACTGAGACTATCGAATTTTAAGCACCAATTTCTACGAATAAGCTCACTCTATCAAAAATTGTATAATAACTGTTTTTGTAGGAAATTTGATAAGCTTTCAAATAGATGCTGTAAATTTACTTCAATTTGCTAACAGTTTTTGAGATGTATAAGAATATATGCAAAAAATCCCAATAAAAGCCTAGTTCTTCTACTTTTCTAAACAACGGTTATAGATACAACCTTGAAAATAGTTTGAAAACATCTAATACAGAAGCACTAGAGAAACAACATTTATGCAAGATTCATTTACTAACACTTCCCAAACAGTTCTAATATCTCTTGACGTAAAAGTATTTGACAATGCTTGGTAGTCTTTGTTATTCGAAGCCTTACTTAAACAGGACTGCCCATTAAACATTTTTTAAGTATAAAAACACTTTTATTACTACACAAAACATTACAAACAAAAGAATTAAACTCTATAAAAACCTCATGGCTTTCAAGTTCTGTCTAATAGGCGCCAATGTATTATAACTAATATACAGCCTATTTAGTACATATAAGAAGACTCGGTAGCCGTGAGGGTTAAGGCATGAGCTCTTAACACTCCGTGCCAAAGGTCCTGGGTTCGATTCCCACTAAGGGCAGTGGCTTTTCTTTCGAAAAAAGAAAAGGCATCACCCCTATCCTGGCTAGAAAAGGGTGGTAACCTATAGATAACCCGTCCTAAAATTCGTAGTTAATAATAAATGGACGTTAAAATTTCAATAATAATAGTACATATAAGTGTATAGTCATTTATATATGTGTGTGTGTATATGTATATATATATATATATATATATATATATATATATATATATATATATATATATATACTTGAGGATAAAGATGTTTTTGCCTAAGCTGCTCATTGCGTTTAATTAGGAAGATGTATTGCGAGAAAAGGAAATTGGGTATTTAGTCCGAAACCACATATTCTTGTGTAGGCTGTTATTTTAGCTTGCTTACAGCAATGCCGGTGCTTTGGGCGTATCCTCCCAAAGCAAAATCACCTTGCTCAGAAATGCATATAATTATGTAGCACATGCATCACAGACATTTTCTTGTATGTATTACTCATTAGTCTTGTAGGGTTTAGACTCGTTGGGTATGCCACATAAGTTATTACGTCTTATTAAAATTACCCTAAAGGACACTAGTTGCAGGATAAAAGTTAATTTTTGTGTGTGTGTGTTTAACGGTGTATCAACAATTTGGTTATTAACGCCGGGCTATCTACAGGTTGCCACCCTTTTATAATGCCAACGGAACGTGGTCGGTCACCCATTCAGGTAATGGCCACGCCCGACGTTGCTTAACTTCGGTGATCTATGGGAAAAATAAAAGTTAATAAAAACATATCAGACAGCTTTTAGGGACTTTGTGAAGGGGATCCCCTTTCAGTAGTTCTATTTAACCTGGTCCTCGAATAGCCATACATAAAATAAGGGCGAACCCCAGAGGCACAATTTTCAATAGATTGACACAACACCTGGTGTATGCTGATGATGTAGTAATTTCAGCAAGGACAATGTTAGCGTTAGCAGGCGCCCTGGAAGAATTTCTTAGTGCTACGAAGGAATTTGGACTCTAGATCAATTGAAAACAAGAGTGTGTACATGAGCTCACCAAAGGAAACACAGTTTGACGATGAAGAGTCTGTAGAATTTGGAAGTATTACATTCAAAAGCTGCAGACAGTTCAAGTACTTGGGCAGCATAATTTCAGGTGAGTGCAGTGCAGTACCGGATATTAATCGCTGCAGGAAATAGGTGTCTGTTTGGTATGCAGAAAATGTTGAGGTTCAAGGGGCTTTCCAGGAAAGCAAAGGTTCATATTTATAAGACAATCCTACGCCTATTAGTAACATATGGAAGCGAGGCATGGGTACTAACCAAAGAAAGTACACGAATACTCCAAGTTTGGGAGCGGAAGGTACTCAGAAGGATATATGGCCCGGTAAACTGTGGTGACTTTTGGAGAATAAAAACCAATCAGGAGCTTAAAACATTGTATGGAGACCCAGACATCTTTTCATTCATAAAACGTCAAAGGTTCAAATAGTTGGGACACATCGAGAGAATGACCCCCGAGAGATTTCCAAGAAAACTCCTTTATGGAAAGCCGGGGAAATCCTCGATTGGACGATGTGGAGAAGGATTTAAAGGAAATGGGAATCCGTCGTTGGAGGCATTATGCAACAGATAGAGCTGCCTGAAATGAGCTGTAGGCTGAGGCTTTGGTCCTTCGCGGACTGTAGTACCATCTGTAAGTAAGTAAGTATTACTCATTCAAAAGTATAGTCCGTTCTTACAGACGAAATATTTCCTTTGCGCGTGCCCGAACTAGTGGGAGATAAATTTTCCCTTCTGTTTGTCCATTTTTAAAGCCTTTTAATGAACAAAACATTACATTAAACCCAATACAAACTGATTATGTATCATTTAGGACTATGGAAGGCTATGAGAGGTCAGACTAGGGAGATAGTGTTTAATGTTTATCATGAGTTGAAACTAAGACTGTAAACAATTTAAACTAAAGTCTGTTCAAATAGGTGATGTATTTGGAGGGAAAAGGGTATGACCTATATTTGTGGGAAAAATTCCCTCTGTTATAACCTTAACTCTGGGAGGTTTCCACTAGTTTATTTACTACACAGTAAACTTATTTTTCATATGAAGGGATATTTATATTTTGGTATGTGAATAAATGGTTTTTAAATTTGTCGGAATATGAGGTTAAATGAAAATATTTCTGATTGAACAAAGTAGGTTAGAGAATTGTTTAATTAAGCTTTCCATATGACAAGGAGGCAACAAAATGTAGCTTAAAATGGTACAAAAAAGAAAACGAGGTGCTAAATTTTTTTAATGACCTAAGCCATAAACAATGGAAAAAAGATGATATTGCTTTTTATAATATCCATTATAATTAAATGTAGCAACATTTAATTTGATTCTGGAAGTTATAATATTAATAGGTGTTGTTTGTGATTAAAGGAAACAGTGCAAACAACTGACAAAAGCTATTGTATGAACTTGAACTACATGAAATCACATACACATAACATGTGTGCATTGCTCCTAATTCAGAAATTAAAATTCAAACAAAATGTAGGGTTTCAAATGAAAATCAAAAATTCATTACTTGAAACAAAAAAAAAAAAAAAAATACTTTATTCACATTTATTTTTTCATTTTAATGAATTCATCAAGCTGCCTTTAACAAAATGATGTTACTTTGAATCCGGACCTCTTTCAGCATTTGCGAAAAGAGTACAAATGTTTGTACAATACTGGCGCATTATTCTCATTCTGTTTACTACTTCTTTCTGACAGAAGACGCATATTGCACATTGGACCTGGAAAAAAATCATATGCAAATAATATTTTTTCAGTACAAATCAGTTAAATATCATTACCAGCCATCTCACTCTAATTTAACAAATGGGTATTCATCGTAGACTGTATTGACTAAAGAGTTAATAGACATGGTACGATAGTACACTTAAACATAATATAATGCATGTGTCATTATATTATGTTATATTTTATCTAGGAAAAACTTTCTTTTGGTACTTAGGATAACAGATTTCTTCATAATCTTAAAAAGTTCATCTGATAAATCAAGACTAGGCAGAAATGTCCTTATTCTTTCTTTGTCACTCTAGTATTGGAAAGAATGAGAGGGATCACTTTAATATTTTGCATTTCCCAAATTACTTATTATTATTTTTCTATTTAACTTTGATTGTGCTGTTGAGATTGCTGCCATTAGGGATAGCTATGTCTATGATGCATATCTTATTTCTTTTTTATCTAATAGGAAAACATTTGGTCTATATATCTAAAAGTGTCGTCTGTAGAAGCAGTTTTATCCTAATAGAAACAAAACAACCCCCTCCGCAAGCAGTTGGGCACAGAAAGTAATTTTACTCTAAATTGATAGACTTAGATGTAGGTGTAATATTATTTTTAATATTGGGGACTGGTTTTCTCCATTTCAAGAAGTTGAATTTACTTCAAGAGATTAATATCCAAATGACATAAATAATTTATATATGTACTTATACATACATATACTGCATATTAAGTATTGGACGATTTTCGCTTTTGTACAGTGTGCTATTTTCTAGTCCGATTCTGGTGGCCAGGTAATAAACTCGCATTACACAATGCATGTATCCAGTGCATTGCATTCGTTATTGTGTATTTCTTGGCTACTGTCTCACAGGAGTAAGAGAAGAATCACTCTCCTCCATGTACAAGCAAGTGTTTGATTGCATACTTCTTAAATATCCAAGATCCTATGGTGTATCATGGAATCGGAGCACAGCTAATAATAAGTGATCATAATAATTTAATAAAATTACATTTAAAAAAAAGAAAAATGAGTTTGTATGTTTTCCAAATTTTTGGATTAATTTTCAAGAGCTTTCATCAATAATATAAAACAAAACTTGATTAGCCCTGCTGGGTGCGAGTTCCCCCATTGGTAAATCTCTTAACTCATGTTCTGAAAGACTTAAGCTCGAAACTCGGACGCTCACAAAAGATTCCATATTTATAACGGCCCTCGTTGAGGTACAAGACCACCCCTAAGCTTAATATAGTTATATTCAAATATTATATGAGTAAGGTCAACTATCTCTACTAAACATATAGTTTTATTTTGATTTTATATTTTTGCATAACCTAAAACCACAATATGTAGTCTTTTTAATTATATTTTCATACTGTTATTTATTTAAAATAAGAAGCTAATAAATAATTTGTAATCATTTTTAATTACAAATTTAGTCTCCCACTCAACTAAAAATTACAAAAACATTGTCATTTTGTACATTTTAATCTTGAAATATGATGCTTCGTCTCTTATAATAATTTTAAAAGTAATTTTTTTTTATAAATACTTACCTTTTCGAATCTTGAAAAGAAATATATATTATTCCTAATATTCCAACAATACCCAAATGCTTTATCTAAAAGATCGTCTGTGGCTTCATTATTGGGCCCATCCTCTGAATCATTTTCAAGTTCATTTTGGGGGTCACCTTCGGGTTCATCCTGGGGGTCACCTTCGGGCTCATCCTGGGGGTCACCTTCGGGTTCATCCTGAGGGTCGCCTTCGGGTTCATCCTGGGGGTCACCTTCGGGCTCACCCTGGGGGAAATCTTGGGGATCTACTTCAGGTTCATCCTGTGGGTCATCTCCAGGCTGATCGGGCTCAACATTAAATTCTTCTCCTGGCCCTTCAATGCCATCTTGAGCAGTAACTAAACATGTAGAGAAAACTAAAAGTAAAAATGATCCAATAATTAACTTTGAACTCAACAAAGGAAAAGAGTTTGCCATCTCCTCGAACTGATAACACCTCGTCCAAGATAGGTTTGCAGGCTGAGATGGATGACATTTTTGTCTCACTTTTTGTACATTTCATTCAAGTACGATGGCTACATTAATGTCAAAGAAGAAATTTATTTCTTGAGATTATGTGTCAATAATGCCTTAAAATATTTTTTCCCCTCTTCAATTTTTAATAGTCCCTTGTATTGATTTATTTTCTGAAAAGTGACAGAGATAAATTTGGCAGTGAGATTATTTTTATTTAAAGACCTTTTATTATTATTTTTATGACAGATCTTTTGGCACAAATAATGAAATAATATCCTTCTTGAAAACAATGATTACAGCTCAGTGCTATTCACTTAAGTAGGCTACACACGGTCAGTTAGACCTGAACAGCCCGCCTGAAACCCGGTCTGTCAGTTAAGACTGTTCAGGCAGCCAGAATATATAGACGTTCAGATGACCGGCTTTCCGGTAAACTGTTCAGGTCTAACTGACAGGCCTGCCTGACCGTGTGTAGCCTGCTTTAGAGTCAATTCCAATGCCTGAGTCATTGATTCAAATCCACAGACATTGGAAAATGGAAACAAACAAACGGTGATGGAGAATGCCACTAAAAGAGGCACTTAAGGCGAGAAACTAGTTTCATTACTTATATATATATATATATATATATATATATATATATATATATATATATATATATATATATATATATATTATTATTTGACCTTCCTTTTGATATTCTCAACAGTTTATATATATATATATATATATATATATATATATATATATATAATAAAATCTAAAAGATGATTTTAACGAGGAAAACATTTGTATATCTAAACAATCCTCAAAAGTTGCTTGCCAACAGAATTAATATAATAGTAAAAGCCAGAAATAATTTATTATCTAGAGATATTGACCAGGCGCTTAATTCAAAATACAATCCAGTTTATAGATTAATCTGTAATTTCTCACATCTTGAACCAGTCAACTATCTTCAATTTAATGTCAGTATTGAAAAGTTAAGGGCCATAAGCCAATTAAGAGTCTGCAATAGTGAATATACGAGAATATCCCATAAAAATAAAACCATCATCATAAAATCTGATGAAATATGTCAATTGTGCAATAGATACATTTACAATAGTTTGAAGCATCTAATGTTGCACTGCGAAATGCATTCAAAGGCAACAATATTTACATTCATACGTATTGGAAAACGGGGACGAATTAACGCTAGAAAATGTGCTAAATATTGACAGTACTGTAAAGTTAAGAATATATTTTTATTCTTAAAGAGTGTTTCTTGTTTTATACTTGAGTGTTGTACTGTTGCAATGAGAGCTCTTGCTTACAAAATTTGAAAACCTCGCTGTTAAAAATGTGTGTTGGGTAATGAAACAAATATATATATTGATAATGAGTGTTTAATTGATGTAGGTGTAATTTGACTTGGTTCCTTACAGGAATCATGTTTATTTATTGCATGACTGTTTTAATGTAACTATAGTAATGAACAGGACATGATTGCCTGAGGATGGACCTGTGTGTCCGAAACGTTGTGATGGAGGAATAAATGTAAAGTTTGAAAAAATTTTTGAAGGGTTATTCTTCACCTGTTTGTTATTATTTAGTAATCGTAATATATATATACATGGTTTTAACACATACTTAATAATTAGAAATTACTATAATAATAATTTTATTGAAGTATAAAAATAAATTCTGAAAAACATTGAAAATTTAACTGATTGCAACTCTTTTGTGACTGAATTAAAACTATCATAAATCTTATAAGCTAGTACTTTCTATGGCTTCCTTTGGCTTCAATTATGGTCTGAATTCTATTTGGTATACTTTTCACAAGATTCGTTTCGCTCAAATAATTCATCAATCGATGAATGATTGATGAATTATGATAAATGATGTTTTTCGCACTTGGCCAAATTTTGTTTTTTTATAAAACGAAGAGTGCTCAATAATATCTATATTTAGGAGCCAATCTAACAAGTTAATTGAATGATTTTAAAACCATTCCACTCATTTCTGCAATGTGCTTTGGATCATTATCCTGTTGAAATATAATATCTTCATTTCGGAATTTAAAACTTCGCTGTTGAAATGACTTGAAAATACTTAGATGTTCCTCAGGATTCATTTTCCCTCCTATTTATGCACCCCAGAACATTTGACTGCCACCACCAAATTTTCGAGTAGACTGGAATTCCTTGTTAGTAATGGGAGACCCAGGTTTTTTTCCAAAGCCAGCATTGTCCCTCAGCCCCAAAATTTTCATGATTATCACAAAATTGCAGTCGTAGTTGCTCATTTTTTTTTTTTTTTTTTTTTTTTTTTTTTTTTTTTTTTTTTTTTTTTTTTTTATGCAATTGCTTATTGAACTTTACTCTTGTCAGATAACCGTGACTATTTAGTGTTATTGGAATAGTTCCACCACTGACGTGAAGCCCCATGTCAGTTTTATGTCTATGTTGGCCTTTTACAGCAATGTCGATTTCGCCCAGCCTAATAAGTTGAACCAGTAACTTGCTGTTTCTTTCTGAAATTTTTCTTCGTTGACCTCCAACATGTTTCGAATAATAAAGAGAATTTTTTATAACATATCTACTTACTGTAAAAACATTCAAAACAACTCGAGCAGCAATTTGTCTCATCGAAAGGCCTTCATTGACCAAAAGATTAATACTGTTGTTTAGGTCAGAGAAAATTTAGTTCATCCTCATTTTCTTAATTTATCTGGCTTAAATATGATATTTTATGTCCTTTCTGCTTGAGAGTAACTATTTTAAATAATTAACTTGACACTTTTCACCTTGAACTTCACTGCACAACATCCCCCAACAAAAGTGTCAAGTTAATTATTTAAAATAGTTACTCTCAAGCAGAAAGGACATAAAATATCATATTTAAACCAACAACAGAAAGCATACCCCTGAGAGTGTAAATATTGACTAATCCCCTCAAAATCCTTTTAGAATTATACCACCAAGTCCCAATTAAATTATTTTGGCCCGGAGTAGTAAATATTATAGTGGTTTAATTTTTTTTTCTAAAATATAACTTAACTTACAAATCATTGCAATGGTTTTGTGAGTCACTGTATATAATAAAATCTAGAGATGATTTTAAAAGTGAAACAATTTTTATCAAACAAATACAACCACAAACGAATGATGATAAATTGCTCTTCATCGCCATCAGGGTTTGGCATAGTAATGATGCCTCATTAAACTTTTTATAAGCACATTGATCACAACAAGGCCTAAAGAATACTGGCCGACATCACAAGAAATATTTCAAGAAAATTGGATCTTTCCTTTTTCGTTGTTACATAAAAACCATTAGGCCATAACTGTCCTATGGATGTTGTGACCACATTTTTAGAAATATTTCCCAAAAAAATAATAGGTTCTAGATTAGGCTTTTAGTATTACTATGTCCCAATTCTTGATTTATTGAATACTCTAGGCATTTAATGTTTGGAGTACAGAGGATTATATTTTGATATCTTATTATTAACTGAATTAATAACTAGTAAAACTAATGCTTCATTCATACTTATGATGTAATACTACCTTGTGATGTCAAAACCAAAGTAATTTTCTCCAATTTATGAATAACAAATAAACCAATATTTTTCAATTCTTTATATCATAAGTTTTATATGAGATGTTAAAGTGACCAAAAAAAAGTTGTAATTCTTCGAAAAAAAAATGGCAGCGCTATGTCTAACAAATGGTAATTCTCTTTTTTCATGGAGGTAGTTTAAGGACGGCAGTTGTAATCTAGAAACAAAAAATAAAATTATTTAGAATGAACAAGGTAAACTCTAGTAAAGTAGCAGGATTTTTAAGAAATATTAATTTGTTCGAAAATGGTGAACAATTGTTCAATCAAAAAAATTGGTCATAAAATCGTATTAATCCAATGAACGGGGAAAAAATCCCTGCAAACATTACTAGCAAATATCATGAGGAATCTGCTGTTAAAATTTCAAGTTGATCGGGTGAAACAAATTTGCCAAGGATCCATCACTAATTTTAGATTAGACTTATTATTAAAAATAGCAAAGTAATGAGCTATTTGCAGTCGAATAGTGTGTTTTTTCCTTCTCTTTATGGACAAGAACTCCCTAATTATGACAAACTGATACAGCCTGGAAGTGCTAGCCCATAGTTCAAGAAAAAATCCTTCGTAATGTTTATGGCTGTTTGTAAAGAGCTGATTATGAACTGTTTCCTCTTCATAATTTTAGCATTGTTAAAAAAGAAAAAAAAAAAAAAAAAAAAAAAAAAAAAAAAAAAAAAAATCATATTCCACTTGCCTTTCAATTCAATATTAAAATTTCTGGATTGATTTGTCTCACTAAATCAGATATATGGTGTAGGTTGCCATCTAGGTGTGGCAACCTCTTCTCATTTCTAGTTAATTTTTTTTTTGTAACCGGTACCAATGTCAGATTACATGAGGGTTTGGATATGCACGTTTCTCGTGTAAGCTCTTTTAGATTGGATGAATTTACGATAACCAAATAAGTTTTATTATTAAGAAAATGTACTTTTCTCAAGCTAATGGGCTGAAATTGACCCTCTCTTTCTCTAACACAATGCCATTCTTGACCATTTCTTCAGCAAAAATCTTGTTCTTGCTATCTGCATCATCTTCAAATGATCAACCTCTCTAACCGTTTCTCTTTTCCTTCTTTCTTCTTAAAAATTTTAATGATAAAAGATACATTCGATTTTAGGCAAATTTTAGTACATTCCAAAAGAATCTAGTATTTCGGGCTGCACTCACAGCAGAATTTGTAAAAAATATTTTATAATCTTCATTGATCCTATCTACAATGCACCAAAAATGTAGGTATGTGTTTTAACACCATAGTGGCTACAAGTTTTACTTTTTCACCAAAAGCCTAGGTACATAGCATTCCTATAACAAGCAATTGGTAGAGTTGAAGAAAGTGGCAGGAATTGCTCCCCAAAATTGTTTAAATGATTAGCTTATATTGGCGACTTTACTCACACTGAATATAGCTCATCCACTCAACCCACCATGAAGGATTTTACCTGGATGTTCACTCTCAAAATTTAATATTTATGGACCTAAAATGAAATTTTAAAAACACAATAGACTTTAACAAAAATTAATATAAGATGCCTGATGATGAACCTGAATATGTTTGAAATGTCGCCAATATAAGCTAATAATTTAAACAGTTTTGGGGAGCAACTCCTGCTACTTTATTCAAGATCTTTTTCGACCCTCAATTGAACTTACAATTGGGCGAGTTTGATAAATAGCAAAATTAGTCTACCTAGAAGAGGCTTACTCTTTATGCAAAGTAGTAAAATGCCTTTAACAACTGACATTTTTGATATAGCGCAACAAAACTCAGCAAACCTTGTGTCCATTTAATGAGAAAGATGTGTCTTCATTCTCAACTAATGGTATGTATTACACATACAAAAAAATCAAAAATCAATTCCAAGAAGTAGATGGTGCTAATGATCCTAGCAGTCAACGCACCAAAAAAAAATTGAAGTTGGGGTTTACTCCAGAATTGCATTTTCTAAATAAAAAATAAATAATTGAGTCAGCCGATCATTGCAAAAATAACGAGCACAACTATTCTTGTTTATTTCATATGTAAATAGGTTATTAAACATATTTCTCATGAATGCTGTGTACGTTATCCATTGTTGAAGAATGTGCTTAGGAATGCAGCTCCTGTGTGGCACACATATTCTGAAGTTAGAAAAAAAGTGTATATAATAATCATATTTGAATTCAATGCTAGATGTAATTTTCTTACATCTACGTCAAACTTTAACACCTACTTATAAAACATATTTTTGAGACGGGTTTTCTACAGGTAATCACCTTTTTCTAGTAAGGACAGTGCTCATGCCTTTTCATTTTAAAGTGAAAAGCTGCCACTTCTAGAGCGAATCGAAGCCAAAGAGCAAATAAACTGATTTTATTAATTAGAAATGAAAATAATTTATTTGTTCTGTATATGTCGCGGCTATGGCATTATAAGGGAAAACAACTTCCACAGATCAAGACCCAACACTTTTAATACTTTAACAGGGCAAGTAATAACACTTCAGAGTTGAATGAACTTGAGCTGTAAGTCATGTGGCAAATCAATACCGAATCAACTCCTTAGTGTCAATAAACAAAATTAATTGCTCACTTCATTTAAGTATAAAGTATGATGAATAAAAAAAATTAGGAAAAATTAAAAAAAAATAGTTCAACAATTGTCAAATTTTATTTTTAAAATTCTGATTACTCTCAACTGAAATCATCTCTACAAATTTTTCTTCTAATTGTTCTGCTGCCTGGAATTTCTAACCAATTATTCCTGAAAAAATAATACCAAAAAATATTAAAAATAATAATAAAGAATACATATATAATCATAGTAAAAGTCTGGCATGTCAAACAATTGAGTAACTAGTAATATATACTCAGAGAAAAAAAGTATAAATAGTTTTAAAATATGCATAACATGGTTTTTAATGGTAAAAATATAAATTCTTTTAATTAATTTGATAAGAATAAGTAAAATGGTAGTACAGAACATGATAGACGGTATGCATATTTTTTAATAGTGTTAAGGATTTTTTTAAAAATAAATATGTGTGCTAAGATGAAATTAACGTAACACAATTTTTAGTGTCAAAAATAAGCTAATGTCAGGTGGCAATGGATGATAATTTTTATTCAAATAAATATTAAATGAGACAGTAGAGAGAGGAGGTAATTCTGATTTGGACAAATGACTTTTAGAAAATCTGTAAAAATGTGTAGTGCTATAGCCTGTTCAGATAGATGGAAAAGTTTAATTTCACATGCACAAAATTTTGAGGGAAATATTCCCGAGGGATCCACAATTTGCATTCAAACTCCCTTTTGAAGGAACAACACGATACGTTATAAAAATTGATTATGTATCGTTTAAGACTAGGGAAGGCTTTGAGAGGTCAGACAAATACAAATAATTAAAACGGATTATGTCTCATTTAAGAAAGCTTTGAGAGGTCGGGCAAAGGGAACTGTGTCTAATATTCATCAATACTTAGCCAAAGCTAAGACTAAAAATGTTTTTAAAAAGCCGCCTAGTTATAGATAACAGAGAGAATAATTACCGCCAATTTCTTGCACGGGGAATATAGACCTACGTCCTTTACCCTCCAACTAAACCATCTATTTGAACAGGCTATAGCTTAAATTGTTTCTACCCTTAGATTTGGCTAATTATTGATAAATATTAAACACTATCTCCCTTGCCTGGCCTTTCAAAGCCTTCCCTGGTCTTAGTTCAGTTTTTATTGAGTTTAAAGTTGTTCATTGTAATGGAAATGCAAATGGCGGAACCGTTGGGAATATTTCCCTCAGAATTTTTCGCATGCGAGATTATAACTATTCCATCTAACTGATCGGGCACATGTTATTTTATTTTGTCTTCTAGATTGATAATACCTTGATGCTTTTAAGATCATACTATCTATTTCAAAAATGCTTGTCTGCTAATAAGTAAGTTTCATACTTCCTCTTTTCCTCAAGTAACCAATATTTATAAATCTTAGTTTGAACAAATTTGGATATCAAAGAAAAATGTTTATGTGCCTCCAGCTTTTTGAAATACCAAAAACCAGATAACTTAGCTTTTGCAATTTTCACAAAAATGGTTTTATTTATTTAAATTTTAACGTCCATTATTATTAACTAAGAATTTTAGGACGGGTTATTTATAGGTTACCACCCTTTTCTAGCCAGGATAGGGCTGATGCATTTTCTTTATTCTAAAGAAAAGCCAACACCCCCATAGTGGGAATCAAACCCACGGTACACGGGACCCAGGGCACAGTCACAGCCCCCTCCCCCAAAAAAGTGTTATTTGGTGCCTACTGGCAAACAAATTTAACCATTCATTTTAGACTACGTATTTTTGTATACTATGACAATATTTATTTGAATTAAACAAATATACACTTTATAAAAACATATTATATTTAAAACTCACCTTTGGTAGGTAATACCAGAGCTTGACACTGACTTCTACAAAAACTACCCCTGAATGGCATAGAGTTTATTAATTTTTCAATACAGCCACTGCACGATCTACATATTAACTGAATAAAAAAATTAACTGAATTCATAATTGAAGAAAAAAATGTTAATACATAAATTAAATAAGCATATCTCTTTCTCTCTACTTCAGCGCATTCAGGATGATTGTCCTCACAACATTTTCAGGACGATGGTAACCTTCGACGTTCTTCGTCCTTAAACCCTATCCATATTTCAGCACATTCCGAAGGAATGTAGGTCTAAGGGTCGCGCTCAAGAAAAGGTTTTTGTATAAATGTCTGCCACTCGGCTCCTCTTCCTCCTAAGAGTCTCTCTCCTGCATTCACAAAATTTAGCTTTCCTCACGAAACATCTCCAGCTACGTCATGGACTCCATCTCCATCATAGTAGTAGTAAAATTAAATGAAGTTTAATTCTATATGAAATTATATAGCTAAAATATTAATAGCTAAACAAAATTATATAATTATAAATATAGCTACATGCTAAATATAAAACTAATAAAGGATATATTCTGAAAATTTTCAAAATTGGTGGATTAGGAATAATCATGTAGGTAAATAATTAGGCCGATCTTCACTAGTTAGAAAAGTTTATTTCACAGCGCTTTTGAGATTCAATCTCATCATCAGTGCCTATAGATTGTGTCTGTGCACACGTGAGGCTCTCGCAGCAGACTCCACTAACTAGTGAAGGCCGGCCTAATTATTTACCTACATGATGATGAACCTTCACCAACCGGCTACCAACACCTGGGATTAGGAATAAGTGGTAATGACCCCGAAATGATGAGTCTAGATTTTCTTTTAATGTACGCCTGAGGCTTAGTTACATACCTGCATCAATGAACCTGCTATGTTCAAAATCTACAGTAACATTTTTGTACAATTGGATAAAGGAAATTGATCTAAATATTATTGTTTACATAATACATTATGTACATGGACATTTTAGCATAAATATGCTTTAGCAATGACTAAACTGAAAATTTTTCGCACATGCGCGCAGTGGCCATGTATGAAAAAGAAGACTGTATTTTATACAGTACATTACATAGGTTTGTCGGGTAGACCTAAAGCAAACGAATAACGAATTTATTTTATCCGACACATTTAAAATATAAAACTTAGGTATAATTTTTAAATACTATGTCTTGTCCTAGGGTATATGTAAAAAGTACATTAAAAAATTGGAACCAACTATGTACCCTGACTATAAAAGAACGACATCTATACAATTACATTCATACTACAGAGTAAGTCCTAAATCTATTAAGAAAATAAATTATAAACACACAAATATTGAAAATTCACGGAATACCAAAAAGCTACTTACAGATTTAAAATTATTGAAGAAAATACATGTGACTCTCATATGGAACATACTCATGAAAATCTAATATTTGCCTGCAGACTACTTGATAAGGAAAGGCTCGAATTCATGAAGTGTATTATTTTAAAAAGATGAAAGAGGGACATTTTTTTTTTTTTTTTTACGGCGCATCGACGTCTGGGCCATTAGCGCCGACATCCAAGGGGCGGTGAGGAATTTTCTCAAAAAGGGGAAAATTTCTTTGAAACATTTTGATGAATTAAATACATTTTTTGTTACAATACCTTTAAAATATAAGCTGCAGTCCTTTTATTATTAGTATTTACTTTTTATTATCTTCAAATATTGCTTAGTTATTATATGTTGCTAACCTACATTAATCTTCCGTTAATTTTTCCAAATTTATATTTTTATCGATTGAATTAATTTAAGCATATCTTTACATTAATAACAAAATAAGAAAAAGCGATGATATATCCACCATTAATATCTAGCCAATTAATAATTTATATTACGTAAAAAAATATCTAAAACTATAACCTATTTATAAAATGGAGTATGTAGGCAATGAAGTACCATATTTCAGGGTAACACTAATGTGAAAAAATAAGTGCAAATGTACGTCTCAATTTTATAATTGTTTTACTTGTATTGCATTGCTTATTTTTCACAAATTACTCAGTAATTTTATACATTATATCTTATTACATGAATGTTATTTAAAGATACTTACTGTGGCAGACGATGGTATTGACAGCATTGGCAAATCCCGACATAGCTCTTGTGCTTGTTCTAATAGAGTTTTCTCATTTGGAAGCTCGCCTTGACCAGAAACTAGAA
Organism: Gonocerus acuteangulatus; assembly: GCA_946811695.1. Lineage (NCBI taxonomy): Eukaryota > Metazoa > Arthropoda > Insecta > Hemiptera > Coreidae > Gonocerus > Gonocerus acuteangulatus. The sequence continues at coordinate 41,878,917 of OX328128.1, read as the reverse complement.
AACTTCTAAAAACGATAAGGAAAAATGCAACAACAATTAATTTTGAATTCATGACAGGAAATGCGTTAGCCATTTTTTCAAACTGACTCCAGGCAGATCCACTTAAGTGTAGGTTCAATAAAGAGTACGTTCCTATATATGGCTCTTTCAAGTACGATGGCTACATTAATGTCATACAAAAAGCTATAAAGAACAAATTTATTTCTTGGAAAAAGGTGTCAGCGGTGTAATAAAATATTTTATACTCTTCTCAAGATAAGGTCTCATACTGAAAATATGAGAGTTCACTGATATTGATTTATTATCGAAATAATGGACTCAGAGGAGTAAACTTTTATTTTCTTCTTGAAATTATATTATATGACTGAGAAATGCTAACTAAAACAAAAATGTTCTCAAATCAAATGTTCATATATGTAAAAATATTTCAAAAACTGATGAAATTGCTTCAGATATATGAAAACCATAGAAAGTTAATATAACACCTAAAAATATGAGATTAAAAAAAATTCATATTGAATGTATATATTGGCAGACACTGGGAATAAGTTGGTAAGCCGAAAAAAAGGGCAAAATGAGTTAAGAGCAATATGATTATCTCCTAAGACTCATAAATAGAGTAAAGAAGTTACTAACTCACAGCCTTGATCGTCTTGACACTTACAAAGATGTGGGTTTCTTGGCATTTTGTAAAATAGCGTGATTTCTCTAAGAATTTTCTCTTAAAGAGCAGCCCTGAAAAGTTGCAATTTTGAACTTACCAAGATACTCTCTGAGACCATAGATATTAATCCTTTGTTATCAGAAGTGGATAGCATTTTTTTGGGGGTCCTCATACCATACCATAAATTTGCACGTACATCTATATCCCCTCGAACTAAAAGAAGCAAGAAAGTGTTGCCTGGTCACAAGCTATGTTCTTAAGAAGCTCAACCAAAAGTATTGATACACCACATTAGTATTGGACCATCATTTTGGTAAAATTAATTAAAATTGTAGACGAATGATAACAAATTATCAAAAAGGTATTTATTTTTTATTAACAATATCAGAAAATAAATCATGAGATATTAATAATCCACATTACATAAGTTAATATCTTAGGACGGCCTCTTCTGGGTTTGGAAGAATAAGTTTAGTTTCTCTGTAACCATCAATTATTTTTTTAACATCATTGTGGCTCCTGTGAGAGAAATTGAAAATCAATACCCAGACTTCGAATTGATTCGCAACATTTTTTATTATAGAGTCTATTCATTTGAACAAATTCTTATTTCAGTAGAGCAAATTAAGTTAATTTATTAAATTATGTTTATTTATTTAAATGTTAATAATAACACACATTTTTGGGACGAGGTATCTACAGGTTACCACCATTTTCTAGCCAGGATAGAAAATCATACAAAGGACTATGGATTACTCACACCTTGGCCACCTCACACTCATGGCCACAGTAAAATATGTATAATAAATAATTTGTAATGTTAATTTACAAATAATTATTACGAAGTTATTTCTCAATTGTTTGTTGCAAAGTTTATGAAAAAATAATAATTTGTTACAACATTTAATTAAAAAAAAAATTAATTAATTTACATCCATCGGTCTTAGTCATGGCCATGTTTAATGCACTGTTTCCCGTTGATCTCCGAAGTTAAGCAACGCCGGGTGTGGCCAGTACATGAATTGATGACTGACCACATGCACTGTTGTCATTATAAAAGGCCTGCAGATAGCCAGGCGTTAATAGCCCAATAGTTAATACACTGCAAAACAAAAAGTAAATAAAAAATAATTTACAATGAGAAAAATTTTCCTATCTAAATTTCCCTGTATTAAATATGTTTTATACTATTTGAGATTGTTATAAATAGATGTTTTACTAATATAGAGGATATAAAATAAATGTGTAAATACACATTAATATTATTAATAAATGTAAAGGATTTGGTGTATTAGGTATTTAAAATGTTTGGTAAACACAAACTTTTACAAAGTGAACTGATTATTAATATACTTTAAGAGGTAAAGAGTCTCTTATTGGCAAAGAAATATTTTTGTAATTGTTTACAGACTTTAAATCATTCGTTGTGACATTAAAAATTTAAAGGCACAATTAATTTAAAATGTAATCTCTATTTGTTCACAAATGTGCTGGGTTTTTTCTCTAAAAAAAAAAAAAAAAAAAAAAAAAAAAAAAAAAAAAAAAAAAAAACTATATTCACTCACAAGAATCCTGTTTATTTTATTGGATTCACGTTAGTACACAAAGAGTTTTAAAGATGTCAGCTTTACTGTAGCCTTACTTAAGAAGTGTTATGTGTAACAAATTGAATCCCAGTATATTTTGGTACTACATGTTTGTTTCTAATTCATTCTATATATGATTTGGTCACACATCATGAGATTAAATATCTCCTAATTCTACTAATACTGAATTTGTACACCCCCTCAAGTTGCCTGAGATATTTCCTTCGAAAAATGAAAATTCTTGGAAGGAGTGATATTATGTGGTGACAAGCGGGACCTAAATGTATTTGTATCCTAGAAACAAAAATGGCATGAGTTCAATCAATTAAGTTCCTTATTTAAATGAAAAAGGGTTCCGAAAAAAAATAGTTTCTTAAAAAGGTATTCGAACACATTCATCAATTTATTGCTCATAGATTTAATATACACAGGTGCGCCCCCTCCCTTGCCAATTGAATTCTATAAAATCTCTTTATTTCAAATTCAAACTTCTTTAACAGTTTTTATAATGTTTATTTACAAATCGCTTATGTCATATTTATTTTTTCCGATGTAATGTGAAATGAAATTAACAATATGTCTCGTTAGAATAAAATATTTATATGGATAGCATTTAGTACAAAGTATTTTTAAAAGCTAGGTATTCTTTCCCCTTTCTATCGTAATATTTTTTATTAATAGTAAACACTGTATAAATATGTTTGTATTTGCTTCTGTAACATTTCCAGAAACTATTGCCTACACTGACTTAACCTTAAAACAATAATAAGCTAATGTTGTCATCGTGTTTTGTACTTAATATTTTTTTGAAGGGTAATTATGTAATTTAAACGAAATTTCCGATGTAATCAACAAGAAAGATGCCTCCTAAACAGAGGAAAATTGCGATTATGGGATATAGGTCTGTAGGTGAGTATTTTGTTGTATAATTCTTTACGCAATTTTCTGGGATGTACGTCGTTTTCTTATCAGACATTGAAATACTTATTACGCTATCTAATATTCTGAAATTTGTTTAGGGAAATCATCACTTAGCATCCAATTTGTGGATGGTCAGTTCGTGGATTCCTATGACCCAACTATTGAAAATAGTAAGAAAGTGATGTTTTGTCTAATTGTTATCGCACTATTATTTTTCATGATTAATTGTTATAATTATTTTTTAGTTTTTACAAAAACTACCCGCATTCGAAGTCAAGATTATGATTTAAAATTGGTTGACACTGCTGGCCAAGATGAGTACTCTATTTTCCCTGCCCAGTATTCCATGGATATCCATGGTTATGTTCTTGTCTACTCAATAACATCACTCAAGTCATTTGAAGTTGTGCAAGTCATTTATGAAAAATTACTTGATATGATGGGGAAAATCCAGTGAGTATTCATTTTTACGTGTAGTTTTCACGAGGTTAGTATTGGTTCTAGTGACCTGAGGAATTAAATGTTCATAAAATAAAGTTTATACATTTGGTAATGTAAATTAATTTTCAACCAAAAATAACCTTTTATCTAACCTTTAAAGTTAACCTCTTATTAATAAAATACTCCAGTAACATTGAGCAGCAAACATTCTAATTATACTATCATTAGAATGATCAAATATTGTTTCCTTCATTAAACGGATATTCTATTACATTTCTTACAGGTTTTTAAAATATGGCAAGGATTTAATTTTTTTGAGGGAGGAAAATTTTATAACTTGGAAAAGAAAGCATGTCCTTGAAATTTTTCAACTCTTGAATAAGATAGCTCTTATATTTTCCTTTGTATTCATATCCTGTCATCAGAATTAAATCTCTCTCTCTCTCTCTCTCTATATATATATATATATATATATATATATATATATATATATATATATTCACACAAGTGCATACTTACATACATAAATATAATGTGTGTGTTGATTTTAACTTGTTGCCACTTAGCTATAACCATTTAGTTCTAAAATAATTACATTTCTGTAAACATTGAATAGAAGTGCATCACATTTATAGCATCCTGCTTCACTTATAAAAATACATATTTAAGACCTTATCATCTGATTTTCTGGATGTTTGACATTCATGTTAATTTAAAATAAATAAATAAGGCTGTTTGAAGAAAATGCATCAATTGAGAAAAATAAATTTTGGAGACATTAGTCTTCATTCCATAAATAGTTTAAGAGCTTAGTTATTCTTAATGTTTTCTTTTATAAGAACACGTTTTGAAACATTGAAAAGTACATTACACGTTTTCATGCCAAAGTTTGAGTTTTAATGAATATTTAATTCATGTCAGTGAACAGTTTTTGAAAAATCAAGATTTTCTATATTTTAACAAAACCGGTAGAGTTGAGCAAAAACAAATTTGTATTTTTGTTAATATTTCAGCTTTATTTTCAAGGCTTCATTGGACATGAAAATAGACTGATCTATTTGCTTGACAATGAGTGCCACGTAGTCAGTGATTTAGCGACTTATGATCACATCATCTCTTCTCGAAGTCTCGATGAAGGCCTATAAATCAAGTTTAAAATTGGCAAAAATATAAACATTTATTCAAAATGTAGTTTTATTCAACTATTGTGACAACGCCAGCTGATCTGATGAAGAATATGTGCAGTAAATGTTTTGAAAATTCGGAATTTGAAGAACAAATTTTGGTAGTTGTGAAGCTTAGGGGCCTCCTCACCGTTTTTCTTTTTTTTTTTTTTTGTGTTTTTTTTTTTGTTTTTTTCCTGGTTGCCCTATGTGGTTTTTTAATGCACTAAACACGAATCCATTAAAAACAAAAGTCGCTCTCAACAAGGAAAAAAGTTATTAAGCACTAAATTTTGCTGTTATGCAGGTTAGGAAAGCAACGATATTTGTAATCATGCACAGGGATGTAAAATTGGGAAATAAAGAACTCTCATTGGAAGTATTGATAAACTATTTATTCCAAAATAATTGTAAATTTTAAGGGCCTTCTCACCCATTGTAACCTGTCACATTACGGGCATACATACTATGATATCAAGAAGGTATCAAAACTTTAGTCAATCCAACTGGCAAAAATTAATAACATTTTAGCGAGCTTGATTGACTAGGGTTTTGATACATTCCTGAGTGAGCCGAAATGCATGGCAAGCATGCCCATAATGCAAAATAAATATAAAATGTAATACTTAAAAAACATTTCAAAATATTAAATTAAATATATTAAATATTATAAATACTAAAATATAAATATTTCGATCTTCTTTAGCATATCTCCTAGACAGTCAGACGCGATGTTCGTTGGATAAAGTTTTCAGCAGCGAAATAAAAAGATTGATTTAGTTTAATTCTAATTTCTTGCCACATTTTCCACAATCAGTGGAATTGGTTAAAAGCTTGTTTTCGACTAAAAAATTTAATAACTCTTCTCTACTATGAATAATTGCTATAAATTTGTGCAACTTCATTATCATTATTAAGCAAACTTATATAACTTTTTCTCTATTATCAGAGCTTGTGAATTACAAAGACATTAGCTAATTATTAAGGGATTTCTATTATATAATTCTTTTCAACAGCAAAACCAAAAATGTGGAGAATGTTTCATTATTTAAAGAAATGTTTCTGAATAAATAACTAATGGTAAATTTAAATTAGACTTCTTTATTACAAACTTTTCCATACCCATGCATGCCGTTTACAAATATATTTGCTTACGTTTGCTTTCTTAACCTGGTAACTGCGAAATTTAGTGCTTAATAACTTTTTCCCTAGTTGAACACAACTTTTTTTTTAACTGATTCGTGTTTAGTGCATCAAAATACCACATAGAACAACCAGAAAAAAAATCGGTGAGGAAAATATATATAAAATATTATCTAGCACACAAAATATATACATTGAAAACCTCAAGGTTCCGTTACCCTTCAAGCATGTATAATTATTGTCCAATAAACAATAATACATTAAAGTATTTAGAAAGGGAGAGAAGTCTAACTGAATTTTTAAAATATCAATTTTAGGGTTCCAATAGTCCTTGTTGGCAATAAAACAGACTTACACATGGAAAGAATGATTAGTTCAGATGAAGGAAGGCGATTAGCTCTCTCCTGGAAGGCTGCTTTCATTGAAACATCAGCAAAGCAAAATGAGGTATGTGGACTATTCTCTTAATAACTATATGCATGGATTTTTTTTTTTTTTTTTAAATATTTTATTCATAGAAAAATTGATTTATAAATATGTTCATTGCGTATGAGTTTATCTGCTACAACTCTGTTTGTATTTAAAATGTTTGTTTTCCTATCGTCAAAAAAATCACAAATTTTACATTTTGACGAGAAAGACAACAAGACTGCATTGGTGGATCATGCGATACAATATAGCCACACTTTTAATTTTGACACGGTAAAGATATTAGATAAAGAGAAAAACCCAATAAAAAGAAAAATTAAGGAAAATATACACATAATTTAAAATAGGAAAAAGGCCGTCAACAAAAAAACAGATATTAAATACCTGGATAAAATATTTTTTAATTTAATAAACAAGACGACTTAAAATATTTTATAAAATGACAAAAACTTCTTTTGGAAAATCGACATTTACCCTAAAACTATCGATTTTAAACAGCTGATACCCAGTAGACATGATTGATCTTATCAGTCCAGACGTGGCCCTACCTGCGGAAGGTTCTCTAATGGATAGGCTGTAACCATATTTTATTTTATTTAGATTAAGTGCTCCTGAAGAGGCGTCACAGCGACGTGAAACATGTAGAGCCTAATAAAAGAGTACAGAAGAAAGAAAGTGTGTTTTTATAAAATTGACCTTCTGCCACAGACGAATATATTAGAAAATTTTTGCGTTTCAGAACCCCTAGAGACCAAAAATAACGGTGGTTCAAATTTTTATATATATATATATATATATATGTTTGATGTTATTTTTCGTCGCTGGGATAGTATTTTTAGATGGAACTGCATTTTTCTCCAGCGGTGGTACTCCTCCTCACTTCTTCCCGGAATATTTTGATGGATTCATCTCTATCTTAAGTACCTGGCTGAAGAAGATGGAGATGAATCCATCGAAATATTCCGGGAAGAAGTGAGGAGGAGTACCACCGCTGGAGAAAAATGCCGTTCCATCTAAATATATATATATATATATATATATATATATATATATATATATAAATATATATATATATATATATATATATATATATATATTTATATATTTACAGCAGAACTTGGATAACTCGAAACCCTAGGGGCCGATAAAAAAGTTCAAATTATCCAAAATTCGAATTACAAAAGTTTTTGAAAATAAAGGGCTAAAAAATCGAACTTCATATTTTGCCATTTTTTAATTTGAAATAAAAATAAATTTTATTTAAAGCAAAACAAACATTTCATGAATTGATGATTACGTACAGGAGTAATAAATAATTTATCAAAAAAGTCATTTTCATGGGCAAGAATTTTTAAAGTGTTAGGAGGAATTCCAGAGTCCTTGGCAATATCAGATTTTTTCTTTATTCCTTTTCCAACTTCTTTAATCGCAGATTAACTTATAACTGGATAAGAAATGAAGATGAGAGGGATGGTGGGAGGGAATTCTAGGATAAAACGACAGGATGTAACTATAACAACCCCTGGAAGGGAGGAAGCGCGACCCACCACTTTGCGGAACTCCTAGAGTCCAAGAACTAGACTATGAGACTGCCAAGCTTCTTGTCCCGGAACCCCTACATCCGTATCTTACTATCCTTCTTAGACGGAGGGGAGAATATTTTCACAAGATTTAAGATCGACCGCCTCTCTGTCCACTTCCCAGTGGAGGCACAGACTCGTAAAAAATTCGATTTATCCAAAATTTTATTCGAATTAACCACAATTTTTTTACATTGTTTATGCCCTAAATTCTAGGGACCGAGAGAAATATTCAAATTAAAGACGATTTCGAAGTTCGAATCATCCATGTTCCACTGTATATACATTTTACTTTTTTTTTTTATGAAGTACATATAAACAAGAATGATGTAACCAAGAATATAATTTTTTTTTTGTTCTTACAAAAACAACTAACTCACCTATGTGCTTGTTACTGTTTTTATTAAATTGCTTTCTTTCAGCATAGGGCTTTCATGTATGTACTAACATTTAATTACAGACTCATCATTTAATGATTTTTCTTCTTTTTTTTTAATTTATGAAGTCAGTTGCTGATGTCTTCCATACCATGCTTTTGGAGATAGAGAAGGCAAATGGAAACGTTTCAGAAAAACCCAATTGCTCCGTTTCGTGAAAACTGTTTCATCTCTCTTCTTCTTAAAGTAGTGAAGTTGATGAAGACTTAGTTTGTGAGTATATCATTTCATATCCGAGACTTGTTAAGTTTCAGGGTTCTCTACACACAATCCGCCAACCGTCGCTTGATTGATCATTAAGAGCAGAACATTAATAATTCCCTTTATTTTATCAGATTGTGTTCATTTTTTCCTTTGCCTCGCTGAACAGTGCTCAAGATGCACCTTTAACTAATGCTAGTCGTGTACATACCCTGACCAATTTAGTTTAATTGAGGGATTAGAAACCCTGAAACTACCATTTTGTAGAAATATTAGGAATTGAGAATTAATGAAAAAATATTTTAAAAAATAAAAAAAAATCGTATAACTAAAAAAAATTCTATACAAAAAAAAAAAAAAATAACAGAAGAGAGATTTAAAACTACTGATAAAAAAATTACATTTGTATGCCAATGAGTAGTTTGACTTATAGAATTTTGTTTTCATCTATTTTTCACTAAATTTAGTTGCCTATTATTTAAGTCTTAGTACTTATTAAAAGTAGAACTAGTCGGAATGTCAACAGGTTTAAATGCTTTCCTATTAAAATTTAAATATTTTCAAGAATCGAATGATAAAAGAATGAATCCGTCATTTCCCTCAAATACATTTCTCAGGTGAACAACATGGCTTGTCAATTAGGAATTACTGAAAATAAAATTTATACCTAGCTTTGACTATTTACTGCACTAGAAACATTATGAGAGTATGACATCACACTGTACCATACGATTGTTAAAAAAAAAGCTTACATGATGATTGCGTTTTAGTGTAATTACACCATTCCTCTTGTTTGTTTGATATTGAAATTTCATAATCAAAACTTTAAATCCTTTTCTTATGAAGGTTTTATTATTTAAAGATAATAACATTATTTGTTTGTTGTTGACAACTTTGTATGTTTTTTTTTTTTTTTTTTTTTTCAAAATTTAAGTAAAAGGATTTTGCTGATAAATTTTCAAAATCGAGCATGTAATTTTTTGAAATATTGATGAATGTCTGAATGAGGTTGGCAGTCCCATGAGACCAATCATGGTACTCTACGATGCATGATTAATATATTCTTATTAGCTATTTTGTTGTAATTTTTAATGCATTATATTTATTATTTAAAATGTAATAATATATTATACGCATATTCTATTCTGAGAAATGGTTTAATAAAGACTTGTTTGTTGTTTTATTTATTAATGAATAAATATTTGTTTGATGGCATGTTATTTTTATACACTAGTTTAAGTAATTAATTACCAATGTTTTAATAATATTTTTTTTGTGGATATTTATGTGTAATCACTATAGATTTTATATATTGTATTATATGTATATTTTCTTTAAGTGATATTGTGCAACCTCATTCCCTTTAGAAATATTGTTTGAGGAATTTGCTATCTGTCACTTTAAAGTTTCTTTATTGTAAAGATTTTGTTATATATTGTTATCTTTGTTGTAAAAATATTTATGAAGATGTTTGACATCTAATTTTTGCATTTATGGAAATAACTATAAATAAAATTTCCTTAAATAAATAACATTCTTAATTTTTCCATACCTGATATTTATTTATTTTTATTTTTTTGTACGGCGCACCGACAACTGGGCCATTAGCGCCGACATCCATGGTGTAGCAAGGAACCTTCTCAGCGGAACCTCTTAGATGTGGAAAATTCCTGCCGCCGGAGGAACTCGAACCCCCGTCTCCCGCAAGAGAGTTTATGGAGTTAGCCACCAGAGCACGAGGTGGCCCCTTATTTATTATATGCAGACTTTTTTTACACATTTTATTTTTAAACATTTTGAATATTACTTACAAATTTAGTTTGGATTCTATACAAATATAATTGTAAAGAATCTGGTGAAGCAAGCAAACTGCTTAAGTGCTTAGCGGATAATATTGTACATGGCAGGAAGGTGCTGCTAACCTGCATAATGTTTTTTCATCTAGTGGACTTATTGCGGAGACAATAGTTTATGTGACGAGCTATCTGAAAATAAGTGTAGAAATCTTGAAGGATGCACATAGCAGTAAGTGCTTCTTGATACATTAAAGTTTTGAACAACCTTTTTTAGAACAACACCCTTGAATAAAATTTAACCCAAAGAAATATAATAATAAATAAAATATTAAAGGTGAGGAGAAACCCCAATAATTATAATCATTCCAGGCAACTAAGAAACACCTCAACACATAATAGTGACAACATTAATCAGGTATAAACTAATTTATAATGTTGAGATAGTCAACCGTTGATATTGAGAAAATTTAGATAGATGATCGGGGTTCGGCCATTTGTTAACTAAAACTACATTTATGACATTTTTTATGACTAAAATGTGTAATATTTATTTGCCAACGTTTCAGCTAGAATTACAAGCCATCTTCAGGGCTATGGAGGAGAGAGAGAACAGCTCCGTTTCTGGAGACTACATCATTTACCTTGGAGATGGCTTGTAATTCAAGCCGAAACGTTGGCAAATAAATATTGCACATTTTAGTTATAAAATGTCATTTTATTTAACAAATGACTGTACCCCGCTCATCTACGCCTTTTCTAAACTAATTTATATTTCAAAATACTGAAAGTCTGTATCGGTGTATATGCTGAAGCAAGTCTATCCTTTTTCCAGTGATCCATATATGGATGGTCACAGGGAATAACTTGGTAAGTTCAAAATCTAAACTTTTCAGACCAGCTCTTTAAGAGAGAAAACATGCTATTTTCGGAGATGCAAAGAAACCCACATATTTTTCAGTCTCAAACGATCAAGGCTTTGAGATAGTGACTTCTTTACACTATCTGTAAGTCTCAGGAGATAATCGAAAAGCACGAAAGTTGTTTTGCCCATTTTTTGACTTACCAACTTATTCCCTGTGACCATCCATATCTTGTGGTAGAAAGAAAAAGTACATTTTTTAAAAATTTGTCAGGGTGTTGAAAGTAGTCGGATTGCATTGTTTAGTTGCTTTTTGTGTTTTAATTAACCAAATGCTTAGCTCCAAATCTTAATTTTAGCGCTTTTCCTCACATGGGTCATGAAAATACTGATAGTTCAAATTAGTGTGTGTGTGTGTTCTTGGGTTTATATATATATATATATATATATATATATATATATATATATATATATATATATATATATATACATATAAACCCAAGAAAATAAAAAAAATGTTTTGGTACCAATGGCTTCAGAAAACTTCAATTTAAATTGCCCATAAGCGATGGCTGCGACATCTAGCAACTCAGGGAATTACTATTCGCCATTGAGTTTCATGTGATAACCCGTCTCCTGTAAAATTTATTTTTTACTTTTACGAGTTATCATCGATAAGGTAAGTAAATGAAAAACATAATTGTGTTTTCCATAAGTAAAAGTTAAGATGGCGGAGTGAGTAATCGTAAGGAGTGAACACTATCGTAAGGAGCCATTACTGATTTTACCGGGTCCTTTCATTGGAGTTAAATGTATGATAATGAGGAAATAATTATTTGCTTTGAGTGCTTTTCTTTTTAAGAAAGAAGGAATGATTGGAATTTCAATTTTCCCCTTGTTTTGACATCATATCCATCCCATCTCCTATGGCATATAGTCCTTATTCAAAAAGTACTCATTGTGTTCAAGAAACTTTTGAAGAATTTAAATGTGTCCACTCATGAAAGCAGGGATATGATAGAAGATCTAAAAATCCTACTTATTATTATTCATGTTTGGGTCCGGTAGGACCATGCGTGAATTAATGCTGTTTTGACTAGTCACACTACTTTAATTTTCAGGTTTTTTTTTATTATTTTTATTTTATAAATTAACATTTCAAATCTAAAGACATGCTCTGCCCTGTGTATTATACAGTGTTTTGATAAATTTAAATCTTATTAGATTTAAGGGCCTTACAAGATAGTGTTATATAAGGCCCAACTCTGGGCCTTATATGACACTAATGTGTTTGTCTAAAGCTTTTGCTCCTTTGGATGAACCTGCCTTGCAGTCATACGCCTGGTAAATAAATAAATAAAAAAAAAATAAAAAATAAAAAAAGAGAGGCTAACCTATTAAAATTTCTTAACAAAAAATAAATAAATACAATGTCTACATTTCTATATGATTTTAATCGTCTTTCCTCCCTCCCTTCAAACGGAGGAAACCGGTATAAACAGTTAATGTTTTGTTTCAATCATTCGCAAAAAATATAAAATGAAATTTCAAAGCAAAGCAAGATCTTAGACGACACAACAGGAAACTGAAGTATCCTAAGCGAAATTACCCCATTTACCTAATTCTGGAATGAGATCGCTCTATCAAAAATCGCGTAAGAACCGTATTTGTGGGAATTGACATAAGCTTTGGAATAGATTTTCTATTTTTACTACGATTTCTCAACCGGTTTCGAGATAGAAAATTATCCCAACATACCAAGAATAACGTAGTTTTTTTTTGTTTTTTTTTTATATATATAATTTCCTCGACAATAGTTATAGATATGGCCTTGGAAATGTTCTCTTCTTCCCCTCCATCTGTCTCCCTCAAACAATGAAAAATTAGTTTGATGGAAGAATTGGTATTTTTTTAGTGTCTTAATATAATCTATGTTGATTCAGGGAAATATGAATTTTCAAAGAGATAAATAAGTCTTGTAGTATTAATATTATTAAGCTTCTTTCTGTGCCATCTTTACAGAGCCCTGCACCTTCTGTCCAGCTGTTAGTAAATGTTATATTCAGAAGTCAGAACTTCTTTTTTCACAAATCCTACACTCATTCCTGCTATCACAAATAATACAATTGGGGTAACTTTGTGCCTTTTAGGATAATTTTGTACCAGATGCACTATCTCTACATATACTGCTCTAAATTACATTTAGAGAGAATTTAACTAAAATGAAATCTCGTTGGCTTAAGTGAGGCGATGTCGTCAAGCTTAGTTCTTCTCAAAATAACAATCCTAATAGCTGACTAAAATATTATTATGATCATTACATGCATTTAAGAGATGTTTAAATGGTCTAAAGCTCCCCCAATCACTTCAGACAAAAGGTGCGATCATGGGCGTATATCAGGGCCGCCACATCTCAGAGCTGGGCCCGGGACCAGATCACGAGCCCCCACTTCTCAGAGCCAGAATGAAAATTCTAGTACTTTGCTATAGGAATTTAGGCATTTTAAAATTATTTTCATCTTGAGTTTTGAGCAAAATAAGAATAAAAGCCGACAATCGGTGCTGCAAAGGTCACTTTCGGTACTTTTTTTCCAATTAGCGAGGATCGGCCCGGGCCCGGGACAACTGTACGCGGTTGTCCCCCCCCCCCCCCCATGTGGCGGCCCTGGCGTAAATATAAAATAATTTCGGGAGGGGCTGGTAAAATTTCAGGGGGGGGGGCTGAGACCATTTCCGGGGTATGGAATACTAAAAATTTAGAGCTTGGAATAGTTTTAGGCAACTAAAACGCTATTACACGTAAAATAAAATATGTTTTATGAACTAAGTGATTTTATTTAATTTATTTTTAAGGGTTTTACGACAAGTTTTTACAATCAAATCAAAATTTCGGGAGGGGCTGCAGCCCCCACCGTTATATACGTCCATGGGTGCGATGATTTTAAAATAGGAAATAGTCAAGGTAGTGCAATGTTACCCCAAGAGCCTGGGTAACTTTGTACCATCTTTTAATTGTGATTTTCTCTAAATTATGATAATTTTGATACTATTTAATGCTACAATAACTATATTTAGACTAATGGTGAATCTTTTAAACTTAACTTGGAAAATATAACATTATAATTGTACTTATCGTATAAGGTATGAGTGCAGTGTACGGGTTATGGTCTACACTTGTACTTTATTAAAAATAAACTGCTGGCGATTAGATTGCCCATAAAGTAGCAATTAGAAAATTTCGAGATGTGACATTTCTCTAGTGCATGGAAAATTTGCTTGGCTTAAATAGTGTAATATATTGAAGAAGGTGAGGATTGTAAAAAAATAATGGCCTAAAATATGGGCGCTAATATACTAAGGAATCGACTGGTTTTAATCAGATAGAATGTAATATTTTGTTTAACTCATAGTGAAGAACACCATAATTAGGAGTTCGGATATTTAGTCTTATTTGACATTTAATGGAACTACTGGCATTGTAAAGATTATTTTTCATTGAAAATTTGGTTGAATTCATAATCGTTGTTCCAAAATAAAGGATGATGACCCTAATATTATTGAATTTCCTTTTGCGATTGAGTCTCGAAAAATAAAGTTGATACAGAAGTAATAAATTTTATAGTTCATCCTTCGTTAAATTGATTAATTAAAATCTGGGGAGGATTTCAAGGCCATGTTGTTTGGACCTTCATTTCTTGTAACTGTCGATTTGAACTGAATCTGATGACGTCACAAACACTCTCGTGGCTGCGGTTATCAGAGAATTTGTCTATCCCGCTAATTTTCAAGTTTCTCTAGGCAAGTATAGTTTTATTCTAGTGTGTTTGTGCTTTTCTGTTAATTATAACTTGTATTTCAATTTAGTTTTACCCCTGATTAGTATTATTCTATTCTTTACTTTACACAGACTTACAAATATGGCATATCTGCTTTATCAACTTAACGATAAACCTCCTGTAGCCTGTCAA
The DNA here is from genome assembly GCA_946811695.1 of Gonocerus acuteangulatus. Taxonomy (NCBI): domain Eukaryota; kingdom Metazoa; phylum Arthropoda; class Insecta; order Hemiptera; family Coreidae; genus Gonocerus; species Gonocerus acuteangulatus. Next base: position 41,863,729 of record OX328128.1, on the reverse strand, counting down.
AAGTTTTGCCGGTTTGGTTGCAGCCTGTTCTCCATTTTAAAGAAAAGAGAAGTTATTCGTCAATATTAGGATATCATTTCAACAGATAGGTATTAATTAAACTATTGTATGCGTAGATTTTTTAAAAATATTTTGGCTCAGTTGGGATATTATTAAACATCGTGTTAAAGATCAAATCTCCTCTTTAATAACAGTAAAATATTTGGGAATATATACAGCACTACTAGTATCTTAATATTTGTTACACCAATTTCCCTTGTTAATAATTTTAAGACCCACTCTTTTATAAACTGTGGTTAATTAATTTACAACACATTTTTAGTGTTTTGTGAATGTCCATACTACTTGCATTTCTACGTGGATAATATTTTGAATTACTCAAGTGGCAAACATGATAGTCATAAAGCTTTAAGGAACCAAAGGCTGAAAATAAAACCAATTATTTATCATTATTTTAATAAGCACTTCATTTGCATGTTTTTTGCTCTACATTAATAATTATTTTTGTTGATTTGAGACCTTCTACAGCAATAAAACTTTGTGATAATGTGATCATTTAATGAAAAATTAAATAACTATTGATAAACAAACCTGTTTCTTAGTTAAGGTAAAGTTGTCATCAGATTTCTTAAAGTTATTTATTTTATTGGTAATGCTGGGCCACAACAAAGGTTTACATTTTTGAAGGCCTATATGAAAATGCCTCTCTTCAAATATTTAGAATTTTAGACAAATTCATTAATTATGGCATACACAATGTAGATTTTTCAGTTAAACACAAACAGAATGCAGAAGACAAAATCAACTACCAAAAAATGGGGTCACATTAGTACAGTATGGTGAAATTTGTACAAACCTATTCTGCAAGGATATTTTCATTAACTGAAACTTTGCCCAGAGAGTGCGAGCAGACAAATATATAAGCAGTATAGGTTTGTACCAGTTTCACAACACTGTACTAATGTGACCTCATTTTATTGTAACATCTGAAATGATATGAACAAATTGTTGAAAGATAGCAGCTAGAACATAAAAACAATATTCTCTTACAGAACAGCCCTGTACAGTCTTATCTGAAGACAACTGCAGAATGCTTACTACAGCTATTTTCAAACTTCAATTTTTGGGGATTAATGTACGAATTAGCTTTTGATCAACATGCCGAATCATTAGATCATTACCTAGCAACATTAACGATGATGTGGACTCGACACTTCAATATTCACCACTTGAAATCATCCTATTGTTTCAAAAAGAAACAAAACAAATCACTAGCACTACCGAATATTGATACACTTTGCAGGCATGTATTCGCCATAGGAGAGAAACACTTTTTTTAATTTCTCTTCTTTTAATAATAATAATAATATATTCTATTCAATTTAATTGCATATTATTCCTTTTTCTAGAGTTATATTTACTTTCTCTGCCTTTATATATGATTATTTTATTTATTAAAAACTCTATTCTAATAAATAGAGTAGTCATATATGATGGTAAAGAAAATAAATAATAAAAGTAAAAAGTAATAATATGCAAAGAAATTAAAGTAAAAAGAAGACAAATTAGAATATATTATTAATATTAAAAGAAGAATCAAAGAATAAAATAGTAATTTAAAAAAGCCTGTCAAGTAGGAGCTGCATAACTAAGCACATTTCTCAGACCCAGGGACGGACTGGGAACCTGAATCACGTGGTATATTTTATTTATGAAGCAAATTTTCATCGACAGAAGCTCAATTCATTGAAATAATTTTTCTATTCAAAGAAGATGGGTATAACCTTCCAAATTTGTATATTTTATGCTTATTTGACGATCGGACCTCAATGTACTTCTTCAGGCTTCTTATTCTCCAGCCAATTTCAAGGCATTATGAATGAATCAATCTTTTGGATTCCTACAAAACACACACATGTGTATATACACATGTCTGTTAAGTATAATTAAATTAAACGACATTATTATTATTATTATTTATTTATTTATTTACTGCTTGATCGCAATGGAGGCGACTAGCAAATTATTAAGTCTATATGGAAACGTCTATATGTTAAACGACATTAACATAATTAAAAATGCTGTGTAAAAATAACCTTTGTTTCCCTTCATCTATCGATGTCAATCATTTTTGACATGCTGAAAGAGGTGAATCAAATTCTATAGATGGACCTTTGCATAATTTTTAATATGACTTGGGACTTTATTGAACTCCCAGTTATACTGGACTTGAAATTGACTGATGTATAAGAAACCTGAAAAAGTAAAATCAGGTCGAAAAGTCGCAATTAGCATAAAATGTACAAGTTTGGAATGTTCTACCTACCTATCTTATTTGCATGAAACTCATACACCCATTCTACCATCCTAATCAATTTTATTAATAAATGTTGTTAATTTCATTTATTGCTTTTAATTGACAGGCCATCAAAAGAAATGGAGAGAGCTTCATGTGATGATGCCTCCCCTATGACAGAAATTGCACTTGGGCTTGGAGAAACAAACCTGTCGTCCATAAAAAGAATAATAAGTTACTCTCCAAGTAAGTTTGAATGTAAATTACTTTATTTTTATCTTTCTTCTTGTTATAAGTTTGATCAACCGCATAAGCTTTAAACAATTTGTGAATAAGGGGGCCGAATCAGCCCTGGACCGTTTCAGGCTATGTAATGCATAATAACATTTGTCTCGGATAAAGTTTTCGTACCTCTAGACCCATCCTCTAATTCAGTACAGTCATTACACCATACAGGGATACAGCCCAGAATCTAACCATAGAAGGCTTACCTCAACTCAAGAGACGTGGAACTCATAGAAGCTGCCGTCTGCCTCTTTTGCCAGTTGTACTGACTGCAGAGGGAGACAGCCAAGCTCTTCCGAGGTTTATTGTCTTTTGCACAATATGACATTTTAGAATACATTAAAAACCAAACCACAAACCAAAAATAAACTGAAGTAACATGAAAAAAAAACTGATTGCAAATAAAAACATTTAACGGAGGAAAACACAAAAACGGTTTTTCTAGTGGTTAGAGGTTTTCTGGCTACAACTGACCCACACATGTGGTGGTCTGATCTGATCTAGAGGACAACAAATACAGCTTGTCAATTTCACCCAATGTGATTTTGAAGTGTCATTTTCCCTGAGGAGGTTTACCTCTTGAGACAGATAATAGAAGTAAGCTCCTGTTTGGTGGGCACCGCAAGGGTATAAAACAAAAAAATGAAAGATCTATTATAATAAATAGGTTTTATTGTAGCGATACTGGGGATTTCTTGCTCCAGCTATTATTGAACTTAAATGTTTAAAACTCGCTCATAAAATCACACATAAAATGTAATATCACAATACTCTTTTTTGGAACTTAAAAAAATATATATAATTATATGTCTTTGGCCTTTACTTCCCATACTTTTCTACCATAATTATGTAATGTCTTAGAATCTTAACCTCAATGTAGGAAAACCTTTGAATTGTCTTCAGAATTTTTGCAACAATGTAAAATTTTACTTAATTAAGAACATCAAACTTCAAAATACTTGATGCAATCTGAATATTTATTTATTTTTTTATACATCACATATTTAGTGATTTGTGTTTATTGCTTATTTGAGGACAAAATTCCAGACTTTGGTGAAAATTCATTTAATAAAGTTTAAATGTGTTACTACAATGATGCAATGTAGGAAGTGTGGACTAACTCTTAATATGAAGTTTCAAAAACAGCCATCAACTTCCATTTCAAAAATAAAATATTAGAGCATAGGGCATTTTAGGCTATGCCTCATCCTCAGTTATTTGCCTATAGCTGATCTACTCACACACTGTAATAGGCTGTTCAGATAGATGGGAAAGTTCAATTCCGCAAAATTTTGAGGAAATATTCCTGTTGTCTCTGTCATTTCAAGGAATAACACAATACGTAAAACACTATTTAAACTGATTTTGTCTCGTTTAAGGCTAAAGAAGGCTTTGAGAGGTCAGACAAGGGAGATATTATTTAATATTTATCAATAATTAGCCTAAGGTAAGGCTAAAAATGTTTTAAACCTTCATGAGATGATGTTTTAACAGACACAATTTTCTGCAACGTGACTTTAGGCCACACCCTTTTCCCTCAAACTGAACCATCTATTTGAACAGGAAACGTTATAGTTTAAATTGTTTTCAGCCTTAACCTGGGCTAAGTATTGGTAAACATTGAACACTCTCCATCTCTCGATCTCCCTTGTGTGACTTCCCTAGTCTTAAACGAGGCATAATCAGTATTTATTCAGTTACACTTAGCATGTTGTTCATTGAATTTAAAATGTTGGCACTGTCGCAAATATTTTCTTAGAAGTTTGCGCAGGTAGGATTTGAACTTGTCCATCTAACTGAACGGGCTATAGCCTTCCTTGCGTTATGCTCCCAACTGCAATGAGAACACTGAAAACGAGAATGAGCTCCTCGGGAGTAACCTCAGCTATTTCCTTGGGCGTTACAATCGCCTTGCCAAAATGAGCCTACCACAGGTTTGTGCCTCACATTCCAAGAGTAAATGCTGTGTGGTTTCCTCTTCCTCAAGGCACAAACAATAGATAGTTTCCTCTATTAGTTCCATTGTACAAAAGTGTTATCTTAGTGGTCCATGTCCTGTTAGAAGTCCGACTATCCTTCTTAGGTTCAACCTGGCCAGTTGGAGGTAATAACTTGTCCTATCTTTTGACAGACGGATATGCCAGTACCTGTTTATTTCTTCTTGTTCCCAGGTATTTATTTCCTTTCTGACAAAGCTTTTTGATATTCCGCAGAACGGCTCTAGAACATAGAATATTTCCTCTGATCCCTTCCTTGCCATCTCATAAGCTTCTTCATTGCCATCAATGCCCTCATGACCCGGCACCCACACAAGTGTAACCCTGTTTCGCCTGCCCAGATCATTCAGAGCATTGTGGCTAGTTTCAAAGAGCAGCTATGCGATGCAAGTACTTCTGTGCAGCTTGACTGTAACTATTTATGTATATTCTTTGTCCCTTAAACATTTTTAAGATTTTTGCGGAGTGCAATTTTAATTGTATGAACCTCCGACTGAATTACGATGGCATACAATCCAGGAGCTTTAGCAATTTTTGTTTTGGGCCCATAAATTCCTGCCTTTCATCTGCAAGGGAGCAATCAGAATACCATACTTTTATGTCTCTTTGGAAGGTTCCCTGTTTTTCCTTCCATTACTGTCGCTTCGATATCACCACTTTGAATTGTACATCTCCCACATCAAAATCCAAGGTGAAAGCTTAAGGCCACGGAGAGAGCCCGAAATAAACCTAATGAATTTACTTTTATATAACTACAATTTATTCGCAATTTTTATTTATGTATTTAATTGTCGATGTAATTCTATTTTCTGATTTAAGAGTATACTCATAATTACAATAACATTTAAATATTGAATATTCTTCTAAGTTATACTCATCTACTATATATTTGTCAAATGCCACTCACTCACTGACCTATCATCGCCCAGCCCAAACCACTCAACAGAAAAATTTGAAATTTTGCATGGACACTCCCTATACAACTTAGACACTCGCTAAGAAAGGATTTTTTGATATTCGAATTTTTAAGTATTTTTAGAGGGGCTTAAAGTTTTAGTTGGTTAGAGCATGCACGCCTAGGCACCATGCGTTGCTAGGACGAGAACAAAAGAGCTGTTACCGTACTGTATCTATTTCATAGTATTATTTTTAATTGACATCTTGAATTACTAGAAATAAACTGTGATTTTGTGCCTCATAGAGTTTACACCCTGGTGATGGTCCATCCGAGGTAATAATATCCCGAACCGCTTGACATAAAAATTTGAAATTTTGCTCGGACAATACGTTTAGAACGTAAAACTAAGAAAGTTTTTTCCATATTCAAATGTTTATGTACTTTTAGGGGGGTTTGAATTATTAAGAAGTTCCTTATCGGCTCAAAAATTGTCCGAATTTGATGACAGCTGGTGCAAAATTCTTTCTTCTTATTTGAAAGATCAAGTTCATTAACCAGCTGAATCCGTTTACTGGAACATGTTTTTTGGAGCAAAATCTGCGTGAAAAAATCGGAACGCTTACATTTTCGAGTCCATATGCTTGCAGGTACTCGTTATATAGGTTCCTTAACATAGGAAAACGAATGAAACCATTTTTAAAGCGATTTCTGTAACCGTTTACGAGAAAAATTGATAGAAATACTTTTCCAAACTAATTTCCTGTTGGGTATTCAGAAACGATGATTGGTTCACTTGAAACTTGTACCAGGTATTTGATATTCATCTAATCTAAGATATTTAAATTTTGGTATCGTTTGGAGGTAAGAAGTATATAGAAAAAAAAATTGAATTAATGGTGATACAAAGTTTTCGGACCTCAGTATATTTTCTAAAATATCTTGAAAACGGTTGGGAAATCTTAGTAAGTGGAAGGCGGCTATTCGAAAGGTTAGTAAATTCTCTACAAAAAAGATTCCGTTGTAATGTTCTGTCAATCGAATAGATAAGTGCTTAAAACTTCAAAGTTGTTAGTTTTATTCTTTTCAACATGTATTTGTCTCTGTTTACCTAACCTTTTTAGTGGTTGTTATATATATATATATTTTTTTTTTTTTTTTTTTTTACTAGTCAACAGAAACAAGCACGGTTACCTCCACATGGTGTTTCCTGATAACTTTAAAGTCCGTGCAATAATACGCTGTACAAAATTATGTAGTAGCGTTAATTTTGATCATACCTTATTTCATGCAATATAAAAACTACTTATCGGCCGTGGTGAAGCACGGGTAGTCAGCTTCTATCATGAATGTTAAATTATATGAAATTATTTGTACATAATGAATTTATTGGTGAGAATTGATTAAGACCTCTCTTTAGGTATTGCTGGCAAAGCAAGTTGGGGAATAAATTCAGTTTTAGTTATCAATATTATGGAAGATCTGTTTCACCAAAAATGATTTACGGGTTGAGGATTTCAGAAAATCACTAATACGTAAAACAAATATTAAATTGTTAGAACACAAAATTACTACTAAAAATGGATATTTATTTGGTTATTTAGAGCCCGCTAAGTTCCGAATTGCTCTTTTGAACACGAGTTGTAGGTAGAATCTATCAACAGGTTTAATGTTTTATAACAATAAAACACAAATATAAATGGATAAAGAATACATTATTCTGCGAAGGTAGATATTTCCCCAATAGTTCTTGATATCCAAATAAAAATTTATTTTTTCTCAATGTTTATTGGAATTATGACTTTCAAGAAATGCTATCACCCACTTCATGGACTCATCCAGTAGGATGCCTCCAAGTTCCCACCGAAAGGGAAATGTCAGGGAATTTAAGTATGAAAAAAAGTCTGGAAACTGTCAGGGAAATTCAAAATTTCATTTTATTTATTTATTCATTTTTTAAGGCGGGAACAGAAAAAAAGGAAAAATTGCTTTCCTTATATGTATTTATTTTTTTACAATTCTTCTCATACTCTCAATGTCTTATTTGGAATATTTTGGTCTCTGTAATGTAACATGTGGGGGCTGGGAGGGTTGCATGAAGAATCTTAAAAAAAATGGTCTTTGCTATATTTTTAAGGCTCTTAACTAGAGATCTGTTAGGGATCTGTTCCCAGCATTATCTGACGTACCTGTATTTTTATCACGTATGGTAATAGCCTGTAGTAAACAAATAAATAAATAAAAACTCTCTGTAGTTAATTTTTGTATTATTCTTATTAATATAATAATATTTGAATATCTATTAGATGTGATTCACTTCATTACCATGTCATTATGAATCACAGGTTAAGTTAGCATGTTCAACTCGGTCTTTTAATTTGGCATATATTTCTTTTTAACTCCTGTAAGGAGTGTCTCCCGTGGTCTAGTGGTTAGCACCTTAGTTTCTCATGCGGGAGATAGTGGGTTCGATTCCAACCGGCGGCAGGAGTTTTCTCACCTCAGGGCACCTGGGATGTCGGCGCTAATGGCCCCGATGTCGATGCGCCATAAACATATAAAAAAGCTCATGTAAGATACCAAAGATACATCTTAAGTCAATACATCTTTATTAACTCATGTAATTATCTAAAAGAAATTTCATTTATTATTTATTATGTACTCATTAACAACAAATCCCTTGATTACTACCAATTATCACTATCTGGGAGGTCAGGGAATTCCATTTCCAAAACTCAGTGGGAATCCAGTTTAATGCATTTAACATTTTAAACTGAACATCCGTATATATTCCCTGAGACACTAAATATCTGCCGTTTTTGTATAATTGCCTTCATTTGTTTCTAAATTATTATTATTATTTTTTATTATTAATAGTGGCCCAAAATATCAACATTTTTTTTTTGAATAGATGGAAAGCCAATACATACAAACCAAAATTGATAAATAAGTCAATTTATTAAAGTGGCTCTATATGGTTCAGGAGTGTTATATATATATATAGTACATATAGTGTCTATATGGTTATTAAAGTGGCTCTTCAGGAGCTTTAAAAATAACTACCACCTAAGGGAACATTGACGAACATTCCCTGGTTCACGTTCCTTTAGGCTCAACTTATTTTTGAGGGTCTTGAAGAGGGCCCTTAGACGCATAGATTTAAATCAGGCTGGAACTTAAAGACATTTTCGAAGGGTTGAAGAATAAGATGCTTAGTGTCTCAAAAGTGTTGGTTTCTTTGCTTTGAACGGTTCTGTACTTTTGTTTTCCTCAGTGTTTTATTAATTGTTGTTTTAGTGCGATTCCTTCCTCCCTCCATAAGGAGGAAACCCTCATGATCCGGAACTGCCGACTAGAAAATTTCACATTTCTGAGATCTCAAAAATAATTTGTGTGTGTGTGTATATATATATATATATATATATATATATATATATATATATATATATACATATATATACATATATATATATATATATATATATATATATATATATATATACATATATACATATATACATACTGAGTAGATGGAAGGTAAATAAATAAAAGCCAAATACGACTAATATGCTGGAAGTCCATTGTTTAAAGCTCGAGCACACCAAAGATTTATGGCAACTTCGTTCGTGAGTTGGATTCGGGGTCCCAGACCGTCTCTAGAACCACCCAACCTTTAATCAATTTATTAATGGGCACCAGCAAAGGGGAAAATCAGGTGGCCGCAACATAGCACTGACCACACTATCTTCCAAGTCTGCCGTATGTTCAAGCATCAGATATCTCTTCAGTGTCCTCTTATTTTTTTTTTGTTTTAAATATTTATTCAGCTCAAGGTTTCTTCATTGGAGTAGTCTCTAATTTAAAAAAAAAAAAGCTGTAATATATATATATATATATATATATATATATATATATATATATATATATATATATATATATATCCACATAGAGATATTTTCGTGCCTTCTGTCCGTTGGATTCAGTTAGGAATTAGCTTCTTCAGCAAGCTCTATGATCCCTCACTATGTAAATGAAGGGCTTGGGTTTTTTTTGTTCTGATGCTTGTATATTCCGAACTAGGTGTAAATTATAGCTTTGTCTGTTTTATTGGTGACAATAGATGTCTTTATTCATAAATAAAAACACTATCCAACACTCGCGTGACTCCTTTTATAGAAAGCCGACTTCTTTTTGTTTTTTTTCTCTAATTCCGGTGTTTTGTCGTCGATTTTTTTCTTGATGTCTTCTCGAGTTCGGCTGTTTTACAAATTGCTTGTTAATTGATGCGGGTTTTAAAGATTACTTTTATAGAGGGCTGAAAGTAAAATACATTTTAAAATGTCCGGAAGTAAATCGCTTTTTTGCGGAAGAAGCGTGGATAGAATTAGTAACATTTTATTAATGTTATTGTGGTGTCTGCTAGCTCGAATACTTTTATACTTGAAGTGGTGGTAGGTTTTCTAACACGTGGCCTTAGGTTTTTTTTTTTTTTTACGGCGCATCGACAAATCTTGGCCATTAGCGCCGGGCCTCCAGGGTGCAACCAGGAATTTTCTCAGCGAGCCCTTAGATGAGAAAATTCCTGTCACCGGTGGGGATCGAACCCACCATCTCCCGCTTATGAATCCAGCGCGCTAGCCACTAGACCACGGGAGACCCCACGTGGCCTTAGGTATCTGAAATACCATAGCTATATTGATTACTTATCGATTTATGCATAGGTTTAAACGATTTAACCTTACATTAAAATATAATAAAAGTAGTGATGATAGAAATTACATCATTATAGCTTTCAGTCAGGCAAATTACTTTCGTTCTTTGTTTTTACACCCCCTCCTCTAATAAAAAAGAAAAGAAAAGTAATAAACATGCTGCAAGTGGGACTCATGCTTGCTGGACATCCGGGGTTTATGGTTCTCTACACCGATCGAAAAAGTGATACAAGCGTTAAAATAAGATCTAAAACGGTTGGGAAATCGTGGGTGGTAAAACGTAAGCATTCGAAATCTTCCAGCTAAATCGTTGATTCGTAAGTAATTCTCGATGAGACATTCTTAGTTCGAGGCATGGGCGGATATAAGGGGGGTTTGAGGGGGGGGGCTGCAGTTACCCAAAATTTTCGTTTAATGGGTAAAAATTTGTCATAAAAACCTTAAAAATAAATTAAATTAGATCACTTAGTTCAGAAAAAAATATATCTATTTTTTTTGGGGTGAAATAGCGTTTTGTTTTAGTTGGCTAACTATTAAAAGTTCTAAATTGTCACTATTCCATACCCCCCCAAATGCTCCCAGCCCCTCCCCCCTCCGAAATTATTTCCTGTATACGCCCCTGGTTCGAGGTGCAAGTGCTTTAAACTTCGGAAGTATTGGTTTGCTTTAATCGGTTCTTTGAGTTTGGTTTTATTTCTTGTTGTTTTAGCGCTTTTCTTCCCATCTTCCATAGGGAGGAAATCCTCTCATGACGTTGACCTCAAAACGCAACCCGGAAGTGCCGACCAGAAAATGAAATTTGCCTGTAGGTACAAATTTCGTAGGTTTTCTCATGTATAAAAGCGAATGAAGTCATTCTTAATGCGATATCTGTAGCCGTTTAGGAGAAAAATTGATACAAGTTTTCCTACCGATCGTAACGGCTGCAACCTAATGCACTTTCATTACTGACTTGTTCTATCGCATTTATACAGTTTAATTTGGGGGGGGGGGGTTGTATTGTTTATACACGATATTCAGCATTTCTTAATTTCACCTTCTCCATTTTATATTCTGAATGTTTATCACGCGACACGTCTTTAATGATTTCGTTCATTTTGATGAAGAGAAAGTGTCCCTACTAAAAGTGGCAAGTCCCCTATCACCTGTCTGTTTGATAACTAATTAGTATTTTTTTGCCTGCCACCTAGATAAATCATGCCCTCTTTATCCACCCATCTTCCTCCAGGTGTTTTCTGCAGCCTTCACCTGGACTCTCTTCTGTCCTTTTCGATATATCTAAATTATATATCTCCACTTCCTTAAGAATTATTTGACCTATTTAAAATTCTGCTGTCTTCCTCAGAAAGGTGGGGGAAAAAAAGGCGATTTGTCAAATGAAGTACACCTTGCAGTTGACGGTGTTTATATTGAAGCTACTTGTAAATAATTCACTAACCGCTTATTGCTTTTGAAACTGTTTGCTCAAGAAGAATGATAATTTTGATCAAGTTAACAACTAGTTTCTATTTAGAAGGTGTAGATGATTGGCATTCGGTCATATCTTAAATAAAACTAAATTTTATAACTTAAATGAGTAATATTCATTCGTCTGTCTCTTCGCTATCGTTTTTATTTAGAGGATTAGATTAAGCTTTCTTAAGTATAATGTATATTTTACAAGATTGTTGCAATAAAAAGTTCTGATCCTATTATTTTATAAAAATAAATTAAATAAGATCACTTACTTCAGAAAAAACAAAAACATTTTTGGGCTTAAAAGTGTTTTAGTTGGCTAACTATTCCAAGTTCTAGGTTGTTAGTATTCCATACACCCCAACCCCCCGTATAACCAGCTTCCCGAAATTATTTTTAACGTACGGACGATTTTAATAAAGAGCGACGGAGATAATAAAGAACGACTGGGAATTGGTATTTATGTTGGCAACGGGTTTATGAATGAAGAAAAACAAAAAGAGAAAGTTTCGAGACCCAGTTACTGCGTGTCAGACTTTTAGATAAATTATCATAACTTCTGCTACGGGGTTTAGCTAAAAATCCACTAAAACCCAATAAGACCTGTGTAAAAAATAATATCTAGAAATAAGTCTCTATGTGTGAATTGTATAGTGATACAATATACTCCTCAGTCATTGAGAGACAATTTTACTACTACAGTATGCTTTCGGCGCAACTGGTGGTAGAGTAACAGCTACCCACCTGCAGGTTATGTATCGGCTATTACCCTGGCGACCTCTGGCGTTGAATAATTTAATTTTTAATCATGTAATTGTTATATCTTGCTGTTCGGAACGGTCGCTGACCGGTGGAGCGGATCGGGCACGAGTAGTGACCACGCTCAAGTGCTTACGGCCCTTGTAAGTGGAGTAGCACCTGCTTTTCAACGAGACCCTTTCCGCGAAGAGTGTTAAGGTTTTAGGGCATTTACGGCAAACCTTGGCCGTGAAACTTATATCCAAACTAAGATTTATAAGTTCTTGTTATGTTGTAGCAAGAGAAAATATAAAACGCGGCATACCTGCTCATCTAAAGAAAAAAGTGTGTTGTAAAAATGGTGGTTTATTATATATTGGTGTTTACTTTGGAAGTAAATTACTAATATCCTTCTCATTTTCCCTTCCTTAACGAAACTCTTTACAATCATGCCCAATTAGTGAGGGACATTGAGGATTAGGGAACAAAATTAATAATGTGCCAGATATTCATTCCAAACGTATTTATTTGAATTGTGTATCGTCCACTTAAAATAACACTTTAACACTAGTTATACAGTGGTTAACACACTTTTTAAGCCAGGATAGGGCAGATGCATTTTCTTTTAGTCTACAGCCTGAAGGCCCTCGGAACCGAGTGCTCAAATATAAAAGAACAAATCTATTTATGGGCATTTCCTGTGTACATAGGTGCGTCTTAAGCACTATATGTAGCAATGAAGTTTAAACTAACCATGTTGACAAAGCATGTGCTTAGTTATGCACATCTTGGACGTTTTGTCATAACGAATCGTCATAGTTGCCCCCAGTGACTGGGCAGTTCCTTGACAAAAGAGTTCGTTTTCATTAGTTTGTATTGAAAGACCCATCAAACTCCCTCGTGTAAAGCGTGACCACTATTATGTTATACGGAAATACCGCTTCTGAACGGTCGGTAAATTCATGACCTTTGAGTTAGAAAGGTCAACATTTATTGTCAATTCTTCTGGATATGCGCCGGGATGGACTCATAAACGTGGTTTCCACTGGTGAGAGATAAAACGCTAAAAGGAGTTTATCATTCTCTTGAATGTGGATTAATTATGATTTTTGCCTTGCGTTCGTTGAGTAAAATCATATTAGTTTAGGCTGTCATGAAGATTGACTTCTGGTTCTACCTCAGACCACACTGGACATTTGGCAGTTCATGCTTAAGAAGCCTCATCATTTCTTGGCTGCAGTGTTATCCTTCGACCTCAAGATTGCAGCCAGGTCCAGTTTCGATCAATTTTTTTGCTCGCTTCTCGGGGTGGATGACCAGGGGAGTTGGGGTTGGTGCATGTAATATATGGAGAAGGAGCCCCCAGTACTGTCATTGTACTATCCCCTTCGTTCGTGGCATGTGCTACACCCCTAACGGTCCGGCGTAGCACGTGCTCTCTCCCCTCCCCTTTAAGAAAATCACGCAACGTCTTTCCTTCCAGTCTCTCCTTACTGGGTTCCTTTCAACCCTACCAGAACCTGCCGCAGCCACTGCACTGATGCACAGCTGTTTCGATTCGGCCGTCTCCAGACCCCCACGTTCGGCTGGTTCTTTTGTGTAGGAGCTTTTCTGATATGAAACTGATGCCGGCTGGACGGAGAGGGGTGAGAGCTTACATGGTCCTGTTAAAATGTCTTTTAAATGGCCAATCATTGGCCAGTCTGGCTTGCGGCAATGGTTATGTGCAAGGTTCCTATTATCTAGTATGTAGATTCGCTCAATAAATTTTGGTTTTCCCTTACACAAAACCCTATAAGAACATACTGCTCACCACAGTTCGCCGTCAGCGCCACGAATGCGAGAAATGTGATGCCCTCCTTGATTCTCTCGACAACCCAGAACGCCTGGCAACAACACCAACCGACGTGTCACCTCACTGACATGCTTTTAATTGTAATTTCATTGCCCCTCTCAACCAGGTATCAAAGATTTAAAAATAACAAGATTTTTTGGATGTTTTAACTCAGTGAAGGATGTGTTTGCATTTATCTGTGTATCTCTTAAAAACTTACCGTCCGTTATCACTATCAACAAAATTAGCATGATTATGATTGACAATCGTGATTAGTGTCTTATTAATTATTCTTCTAAACTGCAATGAAATCGCGCATTTTTAGTGAAATATTTAATATGTTTTTCATTATGATGCATCAACTGCCAATGAGATTGATACCTGGGTCTTCCCTCTTAGCCCGCCACTTCCAATGTCCATCTCACAGGTTACTCTGGACATAGGAGACATGAATTTTCAAAATTATTGTATATATGTGTGTTTGTTTGTTATTTGTGTATATATATGAAATATTGATCCTTAATGAGAATGCACAATTGTTCGTAATTTAAGCTTAATTGTTTGAATGGTCTTCAAGCTAGAGACCCATCAAAAAAGGAGAAGTCGTGCTAACTTGCCACATGATCCGCCACACTCATCTGACACAAATACATTTCTTTCTCGTTCAATACAAAAGGACATTAGTAACAACACACTCCTAGACTTGGAAGAATTTCGCATTCAAAGAAAACATTTACTTTACTATGTATACAGGCACCAATCTTCGAAAGTTTACTTTCATATGAATGAAGACTATCTGGCCTACAGAAGAATGCTACCCGTCTTTTGAATATTAACTTGTCTGGCGAATGAGGACCACTGAGGTTGGAAGTGTCCATATACTTTCTGAATTCCTAATTGTTAAATATAATAAAACCTCAGTAATACTTTTTAAAAATCAGAGAAAATAGTTTCCTAAAATGTGTTTACACCAACCTCTAGAATGTACCGGTAAATATTCTTGTCAGATTACAACTCACTTCTTACTACGAATTGAATTAGTTTTTGCCTTTCTATCGTCAGCTCAGTTTTTTACCAATTTGTCCAACCGCAGAAATCTGCTTCTTCATGTTCTCGTAAAACAGCCATCTGTTCGCGCCCGCCCCGATCTTCATATTCCCTCCCAACAAACCTACATTAGGATACTCCTTCGTTATCAGTCACCTCTCACTGGAATTCGTTCCTTCTTTCTGCCAATCTTGTTTTAACAATTTATGGACGTTTCAATACTCCTACCTCATTGTTTTTGAATTATTTCTGAGTGGTATTGTTGAATGACTCGTTGGTGACTGCTACAAGGTAGGGGAGCAAGAGCCTGTTGCTAATGAGCCGGTGGGAGGGCGTGGGGCGTGGAACGTGCCATAGCACGCGTCCTCCCCCGACACACCCTCTATCTCCCCTCGATATAGAATAGTTACACAGCCGCAGCCCTGCTATACCTACCTACCTTCTTTTATATTAGTACAGGCCTGGAGAGATGGTGGGGTCAGCGAGAAATTAAGTGGCTCAGTTTAGTCTCTTGTCTGACAAGGAGATACTTTAGATTTCACCCTGTAGTCGTTATCAACTTGTACATGACACCACTTATTAGATGTCTCCATCTAGATCAGACGTATTATGATTATTCTTGTTGAGTGTTGTGGGCCAACTTGCTAGGTTAACAAACCAGTCACTTGAGCTAAAACAAAATATCATATCTTATTCAGCCACTTTCCGAAGTAATGTAGCTATTCTAACCTAGGGTCACTTTTTAACGCCATTTTGACATGGAAAATGCCATGAAATCCCTCCCTAGGAAACACGTTTACCGTTAACACCATTGCTGAAATAGGTTCTTCGATAATAATAATAAAATACAAATTTTCCTTTTTGTTCGATTTTCTTATTGTGCTAACTAAGCGATACTTTTTTTTTTTTTTTTTTTTTTTTTTTTTTTTTTTTTTTTTTTTTTTTTACTAAACCATTCCCATGAAGCAGTTAATGTATTGACGGTAAGGGCTTAAAGGTCCAGGAACAATAGCCCGGTCTGGTGAATGTGGCCTGGAGTGGAGGACAATAGGACTATTGTGGATTTAAGCACCCACCTGCCTCTAGTTTTGTTTTAAGGAGTTTTAGGTTTCTATTTAGGTAACCATTTTTTTTTTGTATTTCTTTATTTTGAAAAAAAAAATATGTAGGTCAGAATGAGGAATAAAAACCCTACCCACAGGAGCTGCGCTCATTAAGCGATTGCTTAAAAGATATATTGAACCCAACGAATATAAAACGATTGTGCTTTTTTATATTTGTTATCAACAGATGAGGCATTTCGTTTCTGATGTAAACAAATTTATCTCGGATCTCCCCGTGTTAGGGTGGATTGCGTATCCGATTCCCACCTTAGAAAAGACGGGTTCGAGCACCGCTTATAGCAGGTTGAGTTTTTTTATTTGAGGGTGCTTTTAAAACATTCCCTGCTCCTTCATGGTTGATTATGAAGGTTGCAACATGTAAACATTAAATGAAAACACAATTACAAAAAGTATCTCATTTTCTTCTCTTCTTTTACTATTACACTAATTTTACAGATAAATGCAATTTAAAGAATTAGAGAAAATAAAAAGTGAGTTAAACAATTACAAAACCCCATGCAAAAGAACAAAACAAATGCACTTGAAGTTTTAAGTGCTTATTTCTCCGATTCAGATAGCCTAATCGAAAATTGCTTCTGATCCTTTTTTTATTTATGTAGAGAAATTGGTAAGATTTCGAAAGGTCACCTTCCACGCAGTCCGATTTCCTAACCGTTTCGAACTCCAAATGACACCAACATTTACACATCTTATTTTTGATGAATTTCAAATATGTTGAAAATATTTCAATTAAATCCCACGATTCTAAGTACCCAAACCGAAAATTACAAGGTTCAAAAATATTTTCCGCTTTTCTCAAAATCTGTTACAGGTATTGCCTTAAAATGGTTTCATTATTTTTCCTACACGAAGAAACCTATAAAACGAGTACCTGCAAGCATATGAACTTGAAAACGTAAGCATTACGATTTTTTTTTTCGCACGAATTTCGCCCCGAAAACCATTTTCTGGTGGATGGATTCTGCTGGTTAACGAAATTGAGCTTTCAAATTAGACGAAAGATATTTGATCAAAATCGGACCATTTTTGAGCATGTGACATATTTGTATTTATATATACACAAATTTGAACCACCGTTATTTTAAAGATCTATGAGTTCTAAAACGCAAACGTAATTACTATCTGATGTTGATGCTCTGACCGGCTTGATTAATAAAAGCATTATATATTGATACATCGGTTAGAGTGCAAAAAAATTGTCACACTCAGACCAAGCTATTGGTATTTCAAGAACTAGAAATAACACTCTTTTAAAGGGAGCAACCCATGGATAGCCTAAGCCTAGTAGCTCAATTGTTAAAGAAATAAATAAATAAAACAACACACATTCTCGAAGTTTCGCAACCACCAATTCTGTAGTACTCGTATACTTTGTTATCAATGGATGTAATTGACCGAGGAGACTGGACATTTCATGCAAGGCTGTTTTCTATCCCCTCTCTTGTTAACACGACCTCCGTCTGCTTGTCGGTTCAAATTACTTTGCTTCTACTCAATATTTCGTTTTCTTTTGAAGCGTACGTCTTAATTTAGCGAGGAAATAGTATTGACCTCATATATGATATCCAAGAATTCTTAGGCAATGATAGTCAGTATATAAATACTGTACTAACCTACTTCTGGAACATAGGGCTGTGCGAACTTATTTGATGACCTTAAGCATGTTGTCTTAAAAGCATTAAGTTACCACAAATATTGAGTGATATTTTCATTAAAACCCTTAACACATAAATGTAAACATATACAATCAAACGGAGTGGCTTCCTGGTGAGGCCAAGCTCGGAAGATGCTGCTCAGGTTGCGTTATCAACAAAGAAGCGGATAACCGATTAAATTAAATAAATTACTAATTCAACGTAACCTAAAAATACTGGCAACATTTGAAAGGTTAGCCATGGCTAAAGCTGTACCTACATTGGACCTGCATTTTCCCCGATCGATATTGTTTGACCGACAGCGGCCGACCTGAGTAACTACATTGGCCCCGACTCGATCCGACCCGATCAAGTCCCACTTCGTCAGTAATGAACTCGTAATGAAGTGAAAATGAGTGATTCATTTAAGAAATACCACCTAATAAGCATAGTAACCTTCGATTACCTTGTTGGAAATATAAAGGAGGAATTGAGAGGCCAACCCAGTCTTTCGGAAGTATATCAGTCCCGAAAAAAACCTTGGTGTAAGAGTTAATTTTTACTGTTACACTACGATAAGTGAAGCATTAGTAGGTATTCATATTTTAAAATAATTTATAAGAAAGGTATCCACAAGGTTAAAAATATCTTTCCACATAATTTAATAAACAAGGGAAACTAAAAACAACTAAAAACAATAATTTGACTAGACAAAGTTGTTCTAAATGTTATTAGCTTTCATTTAAAAAAAAAATACATTGAAATCGGTTAAGATGTAAAGCTGTAAATATCATGGGCGTATATAGAAAATAATTTCGGGGGGGGGGCTGCGACCATTTCCTGGGTATGGAATACTAAAAATTAAGAACTTGGAATAGTTTTAGGCAACTAAAACCCTATTACACGTAAAATAATTTTTTTTTTATGAACTAAGTGATCTTATTTAATTTATTTTTAAGGGTTTTACGACAAATTTTTACCATCAAATCAAAATTTCAGGGGGGGGGGGGCTGCAGCCCCCATTATATACGCCCATGGTAAACATTTTTGAAACTCAATATGTCCTTTGGCGCCAATTTGCATGGATCATCTGATAACGGCATGTATACAAACAGGTTTGAACGGCCGAGAATCGGTAGTCATCGGATCGGGTCGGGTCGTGACCAATGTAGGCACCTCCATTGAGATGCTTGTGTTTGTTTTTCCTCCGACAGTCGGTGGTAATCGGATCGAATCAGGACTAATGTAGGTGCACCCTAAGCATAGGGCGTACTAGATTTCGTTAAACTTACAGACAACCCTGTTTTTAAAAGGATGGATAGAAACTGAATAATGCACAGGCAATACCTTTATTTTATTTGCATGTATATCGTGGTGTGAAATAAATATTTTATCCTTGCTATAGGGGACTTTTATCAAGTTAAAATAAAATCGAATCCCCCCCCCCTCCCCGACAATGTATTGACAGGTTCGTGATGAGGGAGGAAACCCTTAGACTTGTCGGGATGTGATATTGGCTGGCGAAAGTATATCCTTGAGTTAAAGGACTAGAGCACGTGCTAGCTTCCGGCGGAAGAAGGCAACGGACGTCAGGTGCTCGCCATGGAGGTAGGATCTTTCTAAGGTGATGCAAATACTCTAATCAGTGTCTGCGCTTCCTCAGCATCTGCTCCAGCTGCAGCTGCCCTCAAGCAGGTTAGGCGTCTTCAGGTGCTCATTTAAATCCATGCTTAGCGTTCCCTTTCAATCTCAGCTGTTGTTCTTCAGCATGTGTTTGTCTAGATAATGAACTGCCATAAAGGAGTCTTCAATAATAAACGTTAAAATCATTATTACATTTTTCTGTATCGAAAAATCTGACTTGTTAAGGACACTGAAAGACCTCAGTCCCGCAGAAGCTGCGCAAACTGAATAAATTCCTTTGGAAAGGACTGGTTAAAATTTCGTAAAAATATACGTAACTAAAATAAAGGTTTTGTATGGAATGAGCATTTTTTGAGATTTGCGCTAATTCCTGTAACAACAGTGGTTTAAAGGAAATGGTGGTAAGTGGGAGGGGCCTTTCGAAAGCTCATTAAGTTCTCTACAAAAGAGATTTTGAAGCAATTTTCGATTAGACGATGTCAATCGGATAAATAAGTGCTTAAAACTTCAAATTTGTTTTTTTTTTTGTTCTTTTGAACGGGTTTTACTCACTTTTTAATTAGTTGATTTGTTGTTTTAAATTGCATTTATCTATAGTGTCATTTTTTCAGGTAAGGGTACCCTCGCCATCCGTCACATGACTGGGGCCATAAAAGTATTTCATGATAGGTCTAACCAAAATAATAACTGTTTCTGTTTTAAGTTTTCCAAATGACACTATGGATATCAGCGGAACCGCGCTAAGATGACGCAGTTCCTGCGAGACGGACTTTTTCAGATTTGTGCTAATTAGGCAATTTCAGTCTCACTGTTCTCTTCACTGAGATTTTATAGGAAAAGGAAGACCGTATTATTCGTTCTTTCGTTCCGTTGTAAACCCCACTTCCTCATAAACCAATTTTGCTTATTTTTCTAAGAAACATCTAACAATAGTTTCTCGTGTTTTATTGCTAGTTTCGTTGTAAAATAACAAGAACTATGATCGTTTTGGGCTGGAGTATAACCCTCTTGCCGATAGTCCGATGTTGCAAGACAACGAAGTAAACTAATCGGTTGTTAACAGACGTGATTTCTTGGGAATGAGATAATAATTATTTTTGTGTTTTTAATTGGTTTGTCTCGTTAATTAACAGCGCGCAGTATGGTAGGCCCACTTTGTTCAGTTCGCCTTTGTAGAACGCGATAAATCCGTAAATAAAACCCTGAGGGGTTCGGTTTGAGACATAGCTGCGCGGACCAGAAGGGCGAACTCGTGTAAATTTCTCTGTAATTGCATTTGGAGAATTCGCCCTTTTGGTCGGGAACGAATCAATTCTTCTAACAATTATTTTAAATTTGTTAGGAACCAGACGTTGAGTTCAATCGTATACTCAGGAATTGTTCTTAATTATCTTTTGTATATTAATTAATTTGGCTAGTGAACTCATTGCTTTAATAGAGGAATTTAAAAATAAAGTTCCCATTTTAAGCTAAATAGTAATATTAAAAGGTTTTAATGACAATAATTCCTGTAAACGTACAAGCATATCTTTAGTTCCTAGGAACGTTAGACTGCTCTCTAGCGGACATTCACCTCGCTTTGCTGAGTCCGGTCACGACTCGGTTTTTTCTGGAGTCTTCAAGTAGTAGACAACTTGCAACAAACAGAATCTCTCTACTGCGAAGAATTATTCTCCTCGTGTCCTTGGAGTTAAGCTGTAAAAGATAATGATTGAGAAGGTTCATTTATTCAAAACTATTGTCATTAATATTGTGCCAATGTGATATCGTTTTGCAGGAGTCAACCGATTCCACTGGCGAGCACATTTCACTCCAAAATTCATTTAAAACGAAATTACGATTTCTCGTAGCTTATTTTCGCTACTTGCAGGGTCTACCGGAACAGTCTTTCCGGTGAAATTCGCGATCAAAGTGCTTACGGTTTTATGTTATCAAGCTTCCAGGTACACTTTTTTTTGTTAAATTGACGCGCGGAATCAAACGAAAACAAGGTGATGTTTTATGTAAATCGTTTTTGAGAAAAGTAGAAAAAACTGGAATTTTCTAAGATTTTACCAAAGGCTATTCCTAAATGGCGGATGGAGTAGAGTTAAGTTCTGGACGTTATAGAGGGGGAAAAATTATTAATATATATATTTTAAGTATATAAGGGTATATATTTTCTTAAACACATTGAAAATGGTTGGAAAATCGTGATCAGTTTAAGACAACCATTTGAAATCTTACTAAATTTCCTAAAAAATGGTTTCTCAGTCCATTAATGTTAGAGCGACCTCATAAATAAATTAATATGCTAAATATATTCAAACATCATAATATTCACATGTTCACTTTATATACGCTGTTTATTTGACTATCGATTTTTTTTTTTTGCCGTAAATTTGTTCTTGATCATTTCATTTATAATTCCATTTCGCATTCTTAAAAGGTCAGTGCATTTATTCCTATATATACGTCGTATGTAGTCAGTATGTTTATATCGGCAATGGTACCTAATGGTTTTTATTTTTTATTTTTTTATTTTATTTTTTTTTTTTTTGCATGTTACCTCCTTCCTATTTTAATCTACTGCAATCCTTAGAATGCCTCCTAGAGAAAACCTCCCTAATGCTTTGGAGTTCAATTCTACAGGAACGTTTTGTCCAATACAGTCTTGTCAGAATTACTTATTAGGTAAATTGCTCATTTGACCAGGCTTTGTAAATTTTTATTTGATTTCTGACTGCAAAAAAAAAAAAAAAAAAAAAAAAAAAAAAAAAATCCCATTCAAAAAAGCATTGGTTGCATGTTTATAATTATTATTAGCCTACGCTCATCCGTCGTCGTTATAAGCTAACCATGCGTCGTCGAGCCTTCCAATAGCGATTGACAATGTCAAATAACTGTGGAACGCTTCACGGTTTTCCGTGTCATCCAGCCACAGGGGCCATGCTAATATTCTCTGTATCGTTCCTATTGTAGTATATGCCGGTGCGAGTATTTCAGTGTATGCTTTCAGTAGTAATGATGATCAATATATACTTCTTCGTTGAGTTCAGAATGATGTCCAACTGCTCTTGTCGTTACGACCTCCCTATTCTAATTAGCAAGTAATCCTTTGTGTACCTACCTAATGGCTAGGAGATGTATCCTAGATCTGACCCCCCGGAGTGACATGGGCCCCTTTTTCTTTCAAGGTTCGGCAGGCATCACAAATCTGGGCTTGGACCGAACCTTGCTCCTGGCGCCTAGCACCGGCTTTGTCTTTCAAACCTATGACAGTCTGAGCCCTGCGAATTGCTTTGCTTTAAGATTGTTAAGTTACTTTTGAAATAGGTAGACAGGCCCGGCTGACAATTTTAGAAACTTTAAAGGGTTTGGTATTGTTCAGATTTAGAACCTACTTGGCCCTTCTGCTAAATATCCTTCCTATAGAAAAATTTACAAAAGTTGGAATGTTGTTTGTCTTAATTTTCACGTCTGGGTTGACTAAATCTTAAATTAAAAATAATTTAATTGTTACTCGATTTACGTATAAACTTACTTACTCATTTATTGCCTATAAGTTCGCATTTTGAATATATACTAGTTTCAATTGATTAATTATTGACAAATCAATGTTTTTTATTGTAATCAAATTCCTTTTACATCAATTCGCTCAATTTGATCATTTTAAGCGAGTTTCTGAAACGGCATCGGTTTTACAGCAAAACTATTAATGAGATTAAAATGTTCATGCCCACAAAGTGGAAATACCTTAGTCGATCATTTTTATTTCCATTCCTTCACGAATTTATAACTTTTTTACGATATTTAAACTGAAGACATGGAGTTTGAAATTTTCCACATCCAAATTTAGGCGTAAAATGTTTTTGTTGGACATTTATTAGGCACTCGAATGGGTTCTCTTTCCATATACCATGATTTCTGAACGGTTTACCAGATATCGATAAAAATTCACAAGCAGCACAAAAAATGTAATAATTTTTATTAATACTTTCTCTTTTTCAAACGTGACCAAAATGTATTTCTCATAGTTATAAGAAATTTGGAGTAAGTGAAACACCCTTAGACCAGTGTGACTTTTTTCTGAAGACCTAAATTCCCCACATCAAAATACTTAATAAACCTGCATGCCTTTTACAATTAGCTTATTACGATTTGTTCATGAGAAATCTGGTGGTTAATGTTCATTGTCCGGAACTGGTCGTGGGGGTTTTACATTAAAACTACCTTTTTAAATGTAAAAAATGCAACATATTTAAGATTTAAGCCTTCATTAGGACTATAAACCAAAATGAACAGAGTAAATATTTATAACAATATTATCAAGTCTCCTCGTGGTCCAGGGGCTAACGCCTTGGATTGGTTTTATAGGAAATGAGGGTCATGCGGAGATTGAGTACTATCATATATGTATGTACCCGCTGAAAGCGTTCCTTGCTCCTCCATGGACGTTTAGTAGGGGTGGCTACTTATAGATAGCCCGGCGCTAATGTCCTAAATACAGATGCGCCCTAAATAAAAATGAATGGAAGGAAAAGAAAAATTATATTTACAATTAAAACAGTGTTGCAGGCATAAGAGTTAAAATGAGCGAAAAGTTGTGGATTTGTCTTCCGGTTTGTTCTTAGGATATGGAATATGTTGGAGGAGGTGGAGGGCATTAGTTCTTTGTAAATCGTTAAAGGGAATATTTTCAAGGAGAATTTATAGGGATATCAACCACTTACGGATTGCATTTTTCAGTTGACGTCGGTAGCTAGTTTTTTTTTTTAGGGAGGGAGTAAAAACTTGGAAAGAGTTTAATTTCTTTATCGGAAGTATTATCAATGATTTTCGTTATTATTATTTATTGGCTCTTTGGTAATTACAGAAAACATAAACTTCATAAACCTAATAGAGTTGAGAGCGTGAGAGTATTGCCAAACGACAGGGATTGGAAATAAGTTTGTTAAAGGATCCTGCATTTACATTAATGCTATTGGTTCATTAATAAAGATCTAGCGCTCCCTCTGAGCATTGCACTATTATCATGTATACGAGAGTGCGGAGGATGTGCTCGCCTTGAATAATGAGAAGGTCGATTCCTTCCATTGACATCCTGCTGTTACGTTTACCGCGTGCGGGCAACCAGAACGAGGCGGCATGTGTTTGCTACCTCGCTGCGCTCATAGGCGAGTCTCTACAGCAGTTTTAAGACAATTCGATCTCTTTGTTCTGATGGAAATTTATATCTACCTTTTTTTCTGCTGTACGGGACTCGTTGGGCATCTACTGAATAGAGCTTCTGTCCTCTCTACTAAAGTCAAACTATCGAATATGAAAATCGGAGCAAACTAGCGAACCAACATATTCGATACATTGACGAATTAATGTATTGAAAAATGGTCTTAAAATTACAGGCTAATCTAAAGGGGTTAGACAATTTGCGACAACCGTATTGACCAAAATCCAAGAACAAAGTATCGAATCTGAAAAACGAGATTTTGCATACTCGATCGTTTGAATATGGGGCGATATGAGTTCGACCCGATGACGCAATCCTGAAATGTCTCGATGTCTAAGTGCTATCAAGAAATTACGACCTTTCATAGCCCCCCCCCCCAGGTCTTCTAAAAACCGGTCGATCATATTTGTGTATGTGTATATAATGTGTACGACATTTAATGTGTATCTTTAATTATAACGAAGCTTCTGTTTTGGTAGAGTGTACATTGTATATTTATCAAATTTTGATTGGGACCAATTCATTTCTTAGTCCGTACAACGATAATTGGTTTAGTGCAAATAAGCAAAATGTCAACCCACTTTCACGCTCAAGCCAACTTCTATTCATGGGTGTTAAATGTATACTCTATTGAACGTTTCTTTCTGAACGTCTGGAACTGCTAAGCGAAGAATTTATTCGCAACCCAAGTAAAATAGCCGAATGATTGTGCCCCAAGTGGAAGAGCGCTCAAATGACTGGGGGGTCTGAATTTGAAACTCAGGCGCTCACATAAGATTGTACCTACTTGTGTTTTCTTTTAGGAATCAAGGTCTTAAACTGTTGATGGAAACATTTATGCGACCAGACCATATTAATATCCTACTATATCTCCAATCGGCTGTACGGCCATGAATCGATAAAAAATAAAATAGCAATGACACGGATTGAATGGCTCTTTACTTTGATGCTCTCGTAACACATCGCTGTTGCAGAAGAACAATGGCGTAACTGCAAAAATGTTTAAAATGCAATTATCATAACACACATCCCATATAGAGGGGAACATGGACGTAACTGTAGTTTCACTTAGGACTGCCTTTATTTTATAATTTTTCTTCTTTAACAACGAACAATTTTTAGAGAAGCTATAACGTAATTGCACGTAAGGGTTGAAATTAGGGTGATCCTAATCCCTGGTAAATTAAAGTAAAGTTCATATTCTAAATACACTCAATATACTACCATTATTTTCTGTCCCTTAAACTTTTTTCAATTACACAACTCCAGATCGTTTTTTACTCTCCTGCAAAATGGAGGTGTTTGCATTTACGTCACTTTTTCCAGAGCTTTGACGACATATTCTCATCATTCTCGAAATGTTATTAACTGATTATCCCGAATGTATATTTTAAAGGCGCTGTAGAAATTTTCTTGTATGTATCTATCTTTAACTTATGATCGACTTAGATTTTTTTGTGTATGAACCTTACCACTACCCTTTTTTTCTTCTTTGGCTTGCATACTATAACATATAACAATGTCGTTAAGAAAGCCCAGCCAACGTATATTTGATCTTTTTGGACCGGTGAACGGTTTGGCTCGTGCCCAGGTAGTGAAAAGTGCCGCGGGATATATTTTTCCTTCATCGCGCCCCAGATGTTACGAAATCCAGGGTGCACATATGGATAATGCACCGGCGAGGAGTAGACCCATTGTGAAGGTAAAGGGGGCAGAGTAAGGACTGAAAGAGAGCAGAGGAAGACCCCTCCTCCTCTGGTTTAGAAAAACTCCTTAAGAAGAGGGGAAATGATGGTGGGGACTCACTCATAAATATGTAACCCCCTTCGGCGGAGTGCAGGGGCTGTTTCCCCAAATAGACGTCGGGCACGGGGGATGCGATGCGGCCAAGAAGGGGGGGAAGAGATTTCCGTTAAGGTAAACCTGATATGGGGTGGGGAGCCTGAGGCCGTCCTTACTAACGTCTTGGAGGATCGGAGGAGTCTTGCATGGCGAGTCGTTTGGACCTTCTTTCTTCAACCTGTACTGCTAGTCTACCTGTTCCTAGAGAGTCTTCTGCTCTTTAAATAGCTCTTGGAATACTTGTGCGGACGTTTCGCTCTCAAGAGGCTATCGTGGTTAATCAGTACTTATTTCGTGCAATAGATACTTCTTACTGAAACCAATTATTATTTCAAAATCTATAAAGAATCAAAAATGCACAAAATGGAGTTATTACCATCCCTTCCTCGAGAGAGTTTTCATTACATTTATCTGCTAGAATATACTTGTACGGTAATGCAACTGTGCATAAAGCACATTAGGAATATTTCAACTTTTAGAGTAGAATAAATCACTTTCATTATGCGATATCTTAAATTTAAAACAATAAAATGATGTTCTTCTGCAGTGACTTTTCATTGCCGATGGATGGTCTGGGTAAAACTTAATTCAATTTGAGGTTATGCAAATTCGGTTACCCCTAAAATTTTATCATTAATTAAAGACCCATTCATTATATATGATGTAGCTCTGACAGGCAAACCTTCATATTGATTGGCAATGAAACAATAAGAAACAAAAACATTGATTATTGTTAAAAACAGCAAGGTCCTACCAATAAAACAGGTAGAAAAATTAGATTTCATACGACGTGTATGATCAACAATTTTCATAAATTTCATAGATTTGGCGAAGAGTATATTAAAATTTCATCACCCTCACAAAATAATTTCCTAAAGAGGTTTGAGTTAACTCCGAAACAATTGCAAATAAAGGACATTAATATGAAAATGATGAGCATTTATTTGAACACAAGTCAAAACTCTACTATTTATGAAAATAATTTAATACTCGCTTCAAGGGCGAGATAGAAATGAAAAAAATCTCATTTTTCCTCTGTTCAAATTGTTAGCCATTGTAATTTTAATGTAAGTTTTTTTTCGCGATCTTTAGAGTTTTTGTATTGTTTCATGTGTCTTAGCCAATATAAAGTCTCCCCAAAAAAGATGATATTTTGATATATTTTTTTTTTAATTATTCTATTTTAAAGGTAATCAACCCCGTCGGTCATTGCTGCCTATTTGCTCTTTATTTTGATCCCTGCATCCCACCTTCCCACCTTCTAGTCTGTGAAATTGGTCGATATTTGTTCTGTGTTGCGCTCTTAAAGTATTTTTGTTGTAAATATTGCTGTGAAAATAATTTGTATTCAGTTGTAACAACGTTTATCCAACGGTTGGGATAGCGTGGTAAATGGAAGGTGACCATTCGAAAGAATACTAAAAAGGTTCTGAAATATTTTTTTATAGGGCGATATCAATCGGAGAAATAAGTGCTTGAAACTTCAAAAGAGCTGGTTTCATTTTTTCTTGTTTCGCGGAAGATGAAAGTAAAACATAATCTGTTGCTATTCTAAGGAATAAGAAGGAAAACGCACTAAGATGATGTAGTTCCTCCTACGCCCAGACCTGGACTAATTTTGAAAACGACATTATGTTGTTAAGGGCAGTAAATGAAGACCTGTTTTACAAAAGATAAATCGCTATTCTCAGTAAGTAAATTACACGAGTTTTCCTAGGTTAATGTACGCGAGTTTTCCTAGGTTAATGTACTGGAGTTTTCCTAGCGTCACGGTTGAGGTACAATATCATTTTCCCATTGCTTTTGCTCGTTGACCGCGATTTAGACGAAACGCAAAAACATTGTTGTGGCTGTGGAGAAAAGGATGGGTGCATTGACAAGAATTGATAAGGGAGAATCGTTAAAGAACATTCCTGCAGGAGTAGTAACATCGACCGTATCCGATTGGAAAAATAACAGAAAACGCATTGAAGACGTTTTTTTCATGATGACTTCTAAGGAGAGATTATGGTGGTTATGACCCATGCAGAAACAGTAGCAAACATTGAGAAATTGATGGTGTATTTCGAGAGTCTAGCCGAAACATTGCTAAATGAACTTCCAAAGTAAAAGCTGATGCGAGATCGCGCTGCTCGTAGGCGATACACTAAACTGAGACAGCAGATGCTCATTGCCTTCTTTACTACAGACTAGTTTGTAGCTATATTGAGTACAGTGTAAATTTATAGTCTATTACATTGCAGTGTAGGGTAGTTTTAGGTGAAAGTGCATCGATAATAATTTCTGAACTCCATTAAAAATATTTCGGTGATTTATATGTGTTTTCCCCCCGTTTTCCGTCATTTTCTCTATAACCAGGATTTTAGTTAACTCGGGTCAGCCCTGGTCCGAGTTGATCCGAGTAAACGAGGTTTTACTGTATTTCCTAATATCACTGTTTATCGCATTCACTCAGTTGTAAATAAAATGTACATATATTAGTGGGTAGATGGGTTCACCATGAAGTGTACTTTAATAAATTCGTTGGTATACTGGTCTTAGCCCTATCCTTTATAGATGCGTAGCTTCACCCTCGGCCGCCCTTGCAAGGACGCTACCTCCCCTATTGCCTAAGACTACCTGTTGCATAATACATCCAACTCCCTTTACCTTCATAGTAAGGATCTTGTTTGCCTTTTATCTCCTTTCGACTTTTTTTTTTTTTTTTTTGTCTTTCAAGAAAACTGTTTGTTTAATTTTTCCCCTCCTAAAATTTCTAGATAAATTAAGATATTACGAAAAGAATTGGGAATATAGAATCACATAAGTTTTCTACTCAGTCCTCAGTCTTTAGTTTATAGGAGCTTAGAAATTGTCATTAGTGTCTGTCACCTAAGCAGTTGCATGTACGTGTAAACGCAAGGTACGTGATAAGTAATAGTAAACGATGCATATACAAGTAAATAGGAATGCATTCTATTTACTAGGTGACATGTAAACTCCCCTACCACCAGTAGACTAATCAGTTATCCCTTTGTCGTACATGCACAGGTTTTGGAAATATACAGAAAGTTTACCACTGACAACACTAGTTTCCAGTATCGGATATATTAAATATTATAATTTTAAGAATATTTAACAATTTAAATATTTTTCGTTTATCCTTATTTCTAATTTAATCTAATATACTTATTATATCACTTATGTAGATACGACATAGTCTTCTCCTATATAAATACTATGTGTTTTTTTTTTCTTATTGTTTTAATAATCATATAACTTGAATAAAGACATGATCCAATATAATCTATGGCGTACCAACATCACTAAAATAGTAAGTAATGCCCAATTCATTACATATTTGTTGATATTTTTACTCGCTTATTCAACATTTTTATTTATTTAAATTTTAACGTCCATTGTAAACTCAGAATTTTAGGATGGGTTATCTATAGGTCACCACCCTTTTCTAGCCAGGATAGGGCTGATGCCTTTTTTCCCTCAAAGAGAGTGTTAATCCCTTAATATTCAAAATGTGTTTATTTTTGTATTAAATTAGAGTTTCGGGCATCAAACAGAAAATAACCAACAATATTTCTAGAAAGCGATATGCGACTTCTATGTAAAAATGTTTACTACTTCTTTCTATATTTTTTACTTAAATTTTAACGTCCTCTTACACATAACAAAAAAATATTTATTTTGGATAAATAAAAAATTATTATAAAAATAAAAATATGTCTGAAATTTATTTAATAATATAGGTTACCACCCATTTCTAGCTAACATAGGAACCCACCTCCGCCCTGCAGTTTCATTCTGAAATTTGGCAAGACTTGTACACAATTGAGTAAGAAATAACCTGTCAACACATATGACATTTTTGAGTACTTGGTTAGATGTCTAGTCTTGTTAACTCGCACGAGTCTTACGACCTATAAAACAAGATTTTAATATGGCGTGAACCATATATATAAGGGTAATTTGTAGCATTTAGGTAAATAATAAATTACATAAACAATCTAAGGGGGGTTAGGTCCGCCAGTAAATATACTGCTGTCATACCTGTTGGTGCAGACCGTCGACACTGGTACTCTCACCGATGCCAGTGACGACGGCTTTCACCAATAAGTATGACAACAATTATACAGTATTTTATCTTGTAATTTACATGTTCACCGCATTTTTTTTTTGTATTGATCTCGCCAAATTTTCTTTCGTAAGGATTATCATTTTCTTCTTCTGGTTTAAAAGTTAATAGTCAATTAGATTAGGGGTTACTCGGGCAGGAGAGGGGTTGAATAAGGGGATATAACTGGTCTAGTGGTACTAGTTCCATTTTTTCTATCTCCTTGCAACGACCTTGCTATAGGGAGCCTTCATCCATTCACTTATAACGTACCTCCGATTCACCTGCTCAACCCCTCCTATTTCTCTAAACCATTCACTACTATATCTTACGATTTTTTCTGGGTCTTACTCTCTCTCTTTCGCTCTTCGTCCGGCCAGGACATCACCCTTCTAGTACGACCTCGAAGCGTCCTTACCCTATTTCTATAGGAGATTTTATTCTTATGTATATTCAAGGCGCGAAAAAAAAAATACGTCATTGTACCTTGTAAACATATTTCACATTTTTTTGTTTGGTTTTTGCGTTATAGTAATTTTACGGGATTGCTTGCAAGTCGACACTACCGTCGGTTAGATTAATTTTGATATGATCTCGTACATCAATGACTTACAATATTAATTGCTGAGAGTAGGGACAAGCATAAGTTTCATCTCAAGTGTAGGGTTAGGTTGCTTTTTATCCTAGACCCCTCCAAGAAAACACTTGCGCAATAATGAGTTGTAGAAAGTTAACCGTCGAGGTGATGAGAAATGAGGGAATAGTAGGGATTCTGCTAAGACCAACAATCAGATTTTCGAAAGAATCTACATTTTCACCATGGTCACTTAAAAGCTATCTTCGGTTCTACCATCCCTAGGAAGTTCTTCTTCTTTGCCAAAGAAGGCTACCAATGAGCATGGCCAGGGATTGTTGTTTTTAGCCGAATACAAACTATTGTATAACTACTTACACAATTCGAGAAATGGTTCAAATTGTGGAAATTTAAAGTGAACCCTGAAAATTTCTGTCGTGTAACATTCACTCTTAATAAAAGCACTTGCCCTCCTATCTTCATTTGCAGCAAAGACAAGAGGTGAACAGGAGATTTGGACTCTTACGACTACTTGGACCTACATACTTCAAAGCTTACGACACACAACAAACTCACTATATTCATAACTATAATCGGAACAATTTGGAATTACGGACTTAAATTATGGGGAACAGCGATACATTCAAACAAACAACGAATAGAAGCATTCCAATCAAAAATCCTCCGAATTATCAATGGTCCCTTTCATGTCTCCAACAAAAACCATACACAACGACCTAAATATCTCCTTCGTAAAATATTTCACAAAATCCCGTTTCCTAACGTTTAAATCCAAATTGTCATCCCACCCAAATCCTAGAGGTCAATCCCTTTCCACTCGGACCCATTCTAAAGACCTTCCCAGGAGGCTTAAGTGACTTTGGCCCCGTGACCCAATAGTGGTGAAAAACAGTGAAAATATAAATATTAACGTATATTAGGAATAATGATTGACTCCATGCAAATACTATTCATTGACATGTATATTTAGAAGAGCAAAATTAATTTGTTTACTGTTTAAATTGTACGGGCTTTAAATAAACATTAATTCGTAATAATAATAATAAAAAACACAATTGTAGAAAAAAATATAATAGGCAACGAAAATTGAAATCAATTTATTTTGGAAAAAGCTCCTATAATTCATTATTCAGATAATTTACAGTACCCTAATATTTGAAAATTATTGTGGAATCTTTGAAAATGTCATCAAACGAATAAACCAGAAAACGGGGAAACGCTGTTTCTACATATGTGAAAACATTCATCAGAATTCCAATGATCCCAACCCATATAAAGAGTTTTCCTCTTTTACATTACAATTACCATTTTTTCAATCAATTACTTTTAAAAATATAAAGTTCAGGTAAATGTTTACTTCCTCTCGTCCGTTTTTGCTAGGTTTAAGAATGCATTATTGTCATCAGTTCTCAATATGATATGGCTACTTTTCTTGTACCAAAAAAAAAAAAAAAAAAAAAATACATCCGCTGTAGACCTTGGGCGTATATAAGGGGGAGAGGGCTGAGGGTGCTGCAGCCCCCTCCCCGAAATTTTGATTTAATCTCTTAAAATGTGTCGTAAAAACCTTAAAAATAAATTAAGTAAGATCGCTTAGTTCAAAAAACATAATTTATTTTGCTTGTAATAGCGTTTTAGATGGCTAGCTATACCATGTTCTAGATTGTTAGTATTCTAAACCCCCCAAATGCTCCTAGCCCCCCCCCCCAATGCCTCCCCAATTATTTTCTACATACGCCCCTGCTATAGACTGATTTATATTTTAGTATCCGATGGACTTAAAGGTTCCTCTGCGGCCCGAGGAAGGTATTCGTACCTAGTACCTAAAATCTCATGAAGATAGCGCTAGTAGTATCGTTTTTATTAAAACTTCCGATATTAAGTGTATAGAGGGGTCTCCCGTGGTCTAGTGGCTAGCGCGCTTGATTCATAAGCGGGAGATGGTGGGTTCGATCCCCACCGGCGCCAGAAATTTTCTCATCTCAGGGCTCGCTGAGAAAATTCCTGGATGAACCCTGGATCTCGGCGCTAATGGCCAAGAATTATGTCGATGAGCAGTAAAAAAAAAAAAAAAAAAAATTATTAAGTGTATAGCTACATATGAGTAGAATGAAAGTGAGGTAAGTCACTTTAATTACCTTATTTAGTTTCAGAAATTCAACGGTTATTGGTTTAAGCTTATCGTAATTTTGTATATTTAAAAAATATATATATGTTCCGAAATCTTTTTGATTTACGCATACATCAATATGAGTGTTTCCGAAGATATTCCCGCAAAACGTAGCTTGTTCTCTCTCAACACCCAACTCTAAACAGATTCTAATAGCTGCAGTCTTGACGTGGCCATGTTAGTGGAAGGTTTATTTGCCTTTTGTGACTATAAATATATTTCATTAAAGCTCCTGATGAGGCACTAGAGTTGTTAAAATAGTATAGTGGCAATTAAAAATCATAATTATTAATTCATGTATCTTATTTGTTTATTCAATTTTCTCAAATCTTGTTGGGCGACTTAGGGATATATTAATTGTTACAGGTATTAAAATAATTACTTTATAGAAACATGATGACATAGGGTAGCCCCGAAGCTGGGCGTTTTTGCGGAGTGTTTGTTGTGTTTTTGTGGTATCCCCTTTTCGCTCTTATCTGGTTTAAGGATGTACGCTGCTCGGGTTTCTTCTTCGTGGGTGGGTTTCATTTTCCTGGTGTAGTATTTCTTTTGAATATTAAGTTCTGATTTATTGAAGGAAAAAATCATAAAAAATGTTCTTAGTTATTGCACGTTAAAAACTAAAACTAACTATTAACTATTGGTATTATTACTAATATTAACTATTGGTAATAAGTAAATTACACACGAGCTGCGTAAGCTCAGCAATTCCTTAGCAAACTAAATATTGTACTTCAATAGAGAAAAAAAAAACTGCTATGCTATTTAAAATGTCTTCCATCCAGCCGTCTTAATTATTTAAATAACTCTTTAGCATTACATTCATAGCTAGTTTAATTAAAAGAAACAAAACTTAAGGCCCCAGGTGCACTTTCTTTTATACAGTAACGACATTTGTATATCATTTTAGGGACATTTTAGCTCGATTTCTACCTCTCCCTATAGGCACAAAATCCGCTTGGCTTCATGACGCAATCTGGAAGCTCCAACTAGAAAATTTCACGTTTCAGAACCCAAAGATCACAAAAATAATGATGGGTCAAATTGATATATGTTTTTTCTGTTCGCCCTCTAGCTGGCTCAAAAATGGACTGACTTTTATTAATTTTGGTATGAAAATACAAGCCGAAATGACCAACCGAGACGTGTTTTGTGCGATAGTCGCGCAAAAAAAAATCGTGAGGCTTACTTTCCTTGTTCATGGGCTTGAAGTTACATTTTTTGTAGGTTCTGTATCCCAGGGAAACAAATGTTACAATTTTTAAGGCGATATCTATGAGCGTTTTCGAGAAAAATGAATGAAACCAGTTTTCCTAACTAATTTCCTCTTTGGGTACTTAAAACGATGGATTTGATTTATGCTGCTAGATAAAAGCACTCAGATTCAGTTAGATACTTATCCCGTTGCATTTTTGAAGGTTATAGCAGCATTGAATTCGATAATGTGTCCTTTAGTATTTCATATCCATTATGTATTTTCAAATCTCAATTTCAAATTGTCTGACCTTCTGTCTTTGCCATTACCAAAGTGTTTACTCTTTTGGAGATCTGCATGACCATGAAATGATGTGATATCTCTTTCGATTCTTCTAAAATGGTTATATGATCCATGTGTTGGTTTATATGCCCTTAGTCGTTGATATGAGCGGAATGCTTGTTGCTTACCAACTTTAGAAACAAAATATTAGAGGTCCAATTAGGTTGGTTGTCAACCGACAGTTTAGTGTCAAGTGGTTCGCTTTTATCTTCTTTCCGAGACTTTTCTGGGGTCACTCTGTCACTCGTCCTTGAATGGGACAGGAACCACATGCTGCTGCTCCTGGTCATTTTTCACTAGGACGAGACTATGACTGCGTGTGGCCTATTCGCATCCGGTCCTGAAGGTATGTTTCTCTTGAATCGGTTTTCTGGTGTATAATTACTTTCCCAAGGAATATAGGTTGTACTAGTGAAACAAATGTCATCAAATCGTCCTAGAGACCTATGTACTAGACACCGAAAATTACCTCTGTTAAAATATATCTATCTGTCTGTCTATACACATGTCAGTGTGTATGCATGAACTCGATAGCGACCGCAGTTTTTGATATCCGCTTCAAAAATAGATATACATTCACATAACAAACGAAAGAAGCATAACAAACGATTAGGCGAGCTCTTTAAGCAGCAAAATTTGTCTATCTGAAGGGAGGTGTTTCCTCAGTACCCAAGTTACTAATTTGCTCAAACCCGCTGTAATTTTCGTTATATAGGACAGGCAGGATCAATGAAGAGTTGAAGTTATTTCCCGAAATGAATTCAAGAGTGCAACTTCTATAGTCACAGTCTTTCGAAAATATAGCTCCCAAAAGAAGCAGAGAGAGGGTGCTTTCGCTATTGCAACGTCAATCGATTATTGTTAAATAATATGAATAGTTAAGAGATTCTTACAGACATGACAAGATGTTATCGGATCTAAAATGCCTGGATTTCCAGGACATATTAAAAGTGCTTCCACTGTCTCAGATCAACTAAATGATGTTGATCAGATATTCAGGGTTTCCCTTGTTCAAGGTAGAAATAGGACGAATGAACCTGTTACTCTTCTTGACAAATTAGCAGAAGAGAATGTAGGAAAGCTTTAGATAGGAATAGAAGAAAGAGTTTGAGGTCCTATCGTGCGGTTGACAGACTGACAACTAACGGTCTCCAAAGGGATTATTACTTCTTTTCTACGAAGGGTAGCCCGGTAGAAGGGTTAGGTGCTTCTGTTCTGCGGGGCTATTTTTGTGGAGGACTCCCTGCACTTGAGGCCCACACGCAAAACTCGGAGGGGGGGGGCTTGGGTTGCAAAATTTGAAAGAGAGCTCGGTGCAAGTACAAAAGAGATATTCAATACTGACAAAATGCATTGAAACCGAACCCATTTCGCAGTAACGTCCAGTTCTTTCTATTCCTTTAAGGTTTAGGGAATCGAGTATTTTGAAAAATATTGAAGTAATGTGGCTAGTACAAAGGATAGATAGATTTTCACGGTCCATTCCTTAATGTGGAATGAAACTCTATCTAAAAAGTACATTAAGGTGAAGATAGATAGCCGTTGAGATGATAAGAAGTTAAATGTTTGGATTCGGCTAACAGAAAATGTTAGATTTTTAGAGAAGTCTATATTTCGAACGTTTCGGCATGCTCTTTGGCAGCCTTCTTTAGCACTAAATGTCTTGGTGAGAGGAAGACCACGATAACTTTCAGGCGATCGTGGATATGTTATCGTGGTCTTCCCCTGACCTGAACATTTAGTGCTGAAGTAGGCTGCCAAAGAGCATGCCGAAACGTTCGAAATAAAGACCTTTCTATAAATCTGACGTTTTATTAGCCGAATCCCAACCATTGTTTGACTTCATATTACCTCAACTGTGATCTATTTGAATCTCATTTAGTATTTTAGTTGTTTCATTCGTTACGTTACTCTACACTCAACGGTATGTTCGTCCAATCGGTGAGGCGTTTTTCAACTACATTGGCCAAGTAAGTTTAATTTGGTGTATCCTATGTTAGAGTAACTAAAGCAATATAGTAATATGGGTCCCGGAGTAAACTCCTCCCCCCTTCAAATACCGATTTAATTCATTTTTACGACGCATATTCCTCTTTGAATACCATATGGACGAAAAACATAACCATTTAAAAACATACACACACACACTAAGCAATTCTCATCTCATTCGCAGCTGTCCATAAAATCGAATTGCTGGACAAAGTTAACAAACTTGAACTTAGAATCGTTAGCCAACTAAAACGCTATTACACAAAAATAACAATATTTTTTCTGAACTAATTGATCTTATTTAAAGTATTTTTTAGGTTTATATGGCAAATTTTTACCGATTAAATTAACAACCTAAACCACATATACATACATAACAACCTAATACACTAAATACATACACTGCCACAAGGTCATCTACTGTACACACCTCAAGATCATCTTCCCTGGGTGAGAAGGAGCTTATTACTTGGCACAAAAAGCTCACTAGAAATCAGCAAGCTTCAATTCATCATTCTTAAGGGAAAATAATAGAATTGCTCTTTAGTAACCTACAAATATACATTTTTTTTTAACTTTTAAATAATGTAATTTTGCCTATCTCTGGACATAGTACCATGGATGTAGACTAACATTGTCAAATTAGTTATCGATTGCAGTTGTTTATTTTTAAAATATAGAACCAATAATTTCGAAAACTATTTTGATTTAGCAGATGTGTTGAATCTGCTACCGACCGAACTGCTTCCCTGTTGTAAATTCTTCCAGGAAATTTAAACGGAGGGAATAATATTGCTACCCTTCTATGAATTTTGTCGGCTTTTCCGTCAAACAGGTCATTGCCAGCTGTCCAAATCTTAGGTGACTGATATATAAGGGGATGAGGTAGTACCTGGGGAGGTGGATAGCCTTACCAGCCTTCGACTCCAACTTTATGGTCAAACATTGTCCATAAAACCTTTGGAGTTACCGCTAAAATTCCAGTAAAACTAATCGTAACTGTAAAACATAGTCACTTTCCACTTTCTCAATTGATTTATATATTTCCTGGAATAATTTGGGGAGTTTCCTCTTATTAGACTGCCATTTGCAAGGATATATATATATATATATATATATATATATATATATATATATATGTATGTATGTAATGTATGTATATATATATATATATATATATATATATATATATATATACCTATAAAACCTATAAAACCTAACTAAAAGTATGATTTGGGCAGATATGTAACAATATAAAATTGCAAATTAATAAATTCCTTTTTAAATACAACACAGACCATTAAGAGTATTCAGATACTTCCCTATATATATATATATATATATATATATATATATATATATATATATATATATATATATAGGGAAGTATCTGAATACTCTTAATGGTCTGTGTTGTATTTAAAAAGGAATTTATTAATTTGCAATTTTATATTGTTACATATCTGCCCAAATCATACTTTTAGTTAGGTTTTTCTAAAATTGATAAGTAGTCGAAGAATAACCCATTTACGGCGCTAAGGGCTTAAATGTAGACATTTTACGGGATCTTGCTAGTGTTATGACAATGAATAGTTACTAGTCGGAATCATTTTTGAATATTTTTATTTTTACTTTAAAAATATATATATTTTTGTAACGTTTGTTACTATTAATAATGACTATATATATATATATATATATATATATATATATATATATATATATATAAATATATATATATATATATAAATATATATATATATATATATAAATATATATATATATATATACGTATACATACATACATACATACACACACATGTATATACATACTAGACATGCGCGCCGCGCCGGCGCCGCTACGCCACGCCGGGTTTTGAGTGGCGCGCCGCCGCCGAGCCTAGTCAGTCGGCGCGCCGATTTCGTTGCAAATACTGGACGAAAGGGTGTAGCGAGTGGGTTAGGGTAGAAAAACAGCGAGTGTACTGCGTGGTGACCTGCCGCCATTTTTCGCATACCTTCTCTTCGATTAAATGCTTGTGTGTTGTGCTATTTGATTGAAAAAAAAAGCGTAAAATAAAAGAATTTTAGGTATATAAACATGGGATTTAACTCAACAAATAAATCCAGCTTTTGTGGGAGATATTTTGAAAACCTCGCAATTGAAGAGAAAAACAAAAGTCTGACTCCCAGGAACTGCGTATCTTAGCGCGGTTCCGTTCATATCCGTAGTGTCATTAGCTAAGGAGAAGAAGCAGTTATTGGTGTGGTTTGATCTTTGAATGAATGAAAAAATTTCTTTCGTGAAAAATTTAAAATGAATCTCAAAGAGAAGGAAGATTTAAGGCTCTAAAACAGGAAACTGATAGTATTCTAAGCGGAAATGACTCTCCCACCTTCTCAACGTTCGCCATAGGAAGCACTATTACCAATACGTTTCTCATTTTCTTACTTTATTTTATTAAAATATTAATTTTACTATTAAATGCGATTCAAAAAAACAATAACCAATTAAAACGTTTGTTAGGTGAAAAAAATAAAACTAACAATTTTGAAGTTTGAAGGATCTATTTCTCGGATTGACATCGCCCCATCAAAATTTACATCTGACCCTTTTTTGTAGGGAATTTAGTGAGCTTTCGAATGGCCACCTTCCACTTACCACAATTTCTCCCCGTTTTCGAGATATGTTAGAATATATACGAAAACCCCAAAACCTTTCAACTCTGTTAATGAAATATTTTATTTCTAGTATTTCTTTAACTCCAAACGGAACTAAAATGTGTCTACCTTAGTTTAGACGAATATCAAACGTCTGGACGAAGTTTCACCTAAATTAATCATTTCTGAGTACCCAAACTGAAAATTACTTTGGAAAACGAGGTGTTTTAATGTTTCTCAAAACGGGTACAGATATCGCTTTAAAATGGTTTTATTCGTTGACTACGTTAAGAAACCTATAAAAAGAGTACCTGCAAGCATATGAACTCCAAAACGTGAGCGTTACGATTTTTTCGCGCGAGTTTCGCTCCAAAAACCATCTTCCGGTTAACGAATTCTGTTGGTTTACGAATTTGACTTTTAAAATTAAGAAAAATATTTTTGTACCAATTTTCATAAAAATCGGACCATTTTTGATACGTCAGGAGCTGCGTCATCTTACCGCAGTTCCGCTCATATCTCTAGTGCCATAAGTAAAGGAATATATACAGTTATTGGTAGGTTTTGATGTAACGTTAAGAATATAAAATAAAATCTCAAAAAGAAGGATGTTTACGGCGCAACAACGATCACCCTGCGAAAACACGAAGTTTCTCATTTTCTTACCTCCTTTTACGAAAAGACTAATTTTACTGATAAATTCAATTTAAAACAATCAATTAAAAAGTGAGATAAGCAAACCCCCCCCCCCCCCTACAAAAGAACAAAACAAACGCTTTCGAAGTTTTAAGTCCTTATTTCTTCGATTTACATCACGCCATCCAGAAGAACCATTTTTGTAGAGATATTTTGTAGCGAACAGACATTTTTACATTATTATCCCCCCCCCCCCCCGGTATGCCCTTCTCATATTAATGTGTCCTAGTTTCACTCACCAAAAATATGGCAAGCCTATATATATATATATATATATATATATATATATATATATATATATATATATATATATATATATATATATATATATATATAAATTTTAACGTCTCCCTTGGGGCGTTAAAAAAAATAGCCCAGCGCGCCGCCGCATGAAAATTCAACCTCGGCGCGCATGTCTAATACATACACAATATATATGGTATGAATTTTAGGTACTGCATTCATAAGGACGGAAATATTTTTGTTATAACCTCGATTTGCATGTAGCTTCTATTATACACAACTCTTAATTATTATTAAAATGCGACTGATAGAAAATCCATAACCAAGAAAACAGTAAATATGACAGCATGATTTTAAGTGTTATTGTCTTGAGACGAAACGATACCCAAATAAAAAAATAAATGTTGGTTGAGCTTGGTGATCATAAGAAATGATATTTTAATAATTATTTGACCTCGAAAATTTTAGATGAAAAAACTCAAAAGACAAATGGTTTTTTTATTATAGTCGTGAGCTTTAATAAATTGTATTTTAACCGTCTTAATGAGCTATACATTTCTAATAGCATTGCATAATGTAATAAATACTCGAAACAATGAGTGCTTGAAATGACGGTGTAGTGGTCGAATAAAAAATTCATGAAGACACTTACTTTATGACAGTTGTCTGTGTGTGTTTAGCGGTACTGAACGGTTTCGGTACTTTGAACCTTATGGCTCGAGTTCTCACCATAATCCACATGGGAATTTTTCCTAGGTGAACATTTGGTCCTCTTCGGAAGTGCCCTTCATTAAAAGATACCCGGTCATGGTTCTACTACCGTCTTCTACCGGCATATGGTGAGAAAGAATGTCAGTGTAGACCGGGTAGGCTCTCATGTGTGAAGTGATCATGTTCTTCTTTAATGTAACATATGAGTAGTAATAGAATTTTTTCTCTATATCTAGTTCCATTAAAACATCGGAAGCTTATCTTTCATTGTTAAATATTTTGTCAATAATGGCTTTGTCAATAAAAGGCTGTCAACACAGGAGCTGCATAACTAAGCACTTTCCTCAGAATTTGGGTAGTGTCGAGTGCAATCTTGAAGCCGATATGTAATATATATCGGTTATATTACATGTGGAACGCTTTTATTATTCGTGAAGATCAATAAACAAAAATTTGAAGTTTAGTACTATGAGAGCTCGCATACACACAACTCGAAGAAAATTAATTACAAAATTATTAATTGATTGAGCTGTTTATTACAAGCATAAAAAAACAAATCAGTTATTTCTTTATTTATTTACATGGACTATTTTAAGCAAATTATTCGGCAATGCAGAATACTCTACACACCTTATGTGCTTAGTTATACAGCTCATGCGTGACGGTTGGATCATGTAAATTGTGATCGTTGGATCATACTTTAGTCCAGTCACCTAAGACAAAAAAAGGGGCAAAGTTTGCAAAAAAAACGCGCAACGCTGATTTTTTCGGGGTGTTGTTCGGGTCCACCCCATCAGTGGGGTTCCAAATTTGTCAGCTTCGAAAGACCTGTGCTAACTGCGCAACAGTCAAAAAACATTAAAATTTTGGGACATTTGTTTTTTTCTTATAGCTCCTAAACCGTACATCATACAACAATTTGTAATCTTTGCTTTTTAAAAGTAGATAGGTAACATTTAAAAACTTGTGGTGGTAAAACAAAGTTTGGCTATTTTTTCCAAAAAGTGCAAAATTTAACTATCAGACGTGTTTGGAGGGATATGCAGGCCGGGATAATCATTTTACTAAATACTTATGAGAATGATAGTTATTGTAAATTTTATTAGCTTCAATTGAAGCGCAATTGGAAGTCAATAGGCCCAATGGGTGACTAGGTATCTTTAAAAACCAAACAACGTCCTTGTTTGGACTCCAAAACTAGTGGTGACGGGTCCCCTGTGACCCATATTTTAAATTGATTGTTTTGGGTGATGTAATTTAAATAAATAATTGTAAACACTAATAGTTATTGAAATACTTGTCGTTTATTAAAATAATACTATATTTTTAATATTACTATTTTAAAATTTTAAAAAGAATAGTACTGAATTGAAGTTGAAGATGTGAAAATGAGAACGTTTACAAAATTCAAATGCATGTAGTTTTTATTTAATAAGAAAAAATTCTACTGGGGTGGCCCCGAACAACACCTCGAAAAATCAGCGTTACACGTTTTTTTGCGATCTCGATGTCTTAGTTGACTGGGCAACTTATAACCTAACCATCCCTAACCAAAACCTAACCTAACCATCCCTAACCAACTTATTAATAGATTATTTTCCCAAGAAGAAGTACGGCGCACCCGGTATGCTAATCCCGCCGAACTATTTTCCTCTACCTAGCTTGTACGTCAGAGCCAGCTTGTTGCCTACATCTCAAGGACAGACATCCTCGTTGCTAGTAGGGTTGGGCGATAGTCGATAGTTCAGCACTATCGATAGGCCGATACTATCGGTTGAAAAATATCTATACTATCGATAGTTATTCGACAGTGGCTTTCCCTATTCCTTACATACCTGTCCAATAATACAGAATAATTTAATAATGTTAATGAATTGAATTATCTATTACTTGCAGGATTAGGTATATTTATAAGATTACACAAGGGTTTAGAACAAATTTATAAAAAGCATTTCCAAAGAATAAAATATCAAGAGGCACAAAAAAGTGCTATTATTTCAAACTGTTTTAGTTATGACCCTTGAGCCACATATTATCAGAAAGGAAAACCAACATTTCCGCTTTTCTTTGGCTGAGTCTGGTCCGCTGCTCAGAAATGACTTTTCCAGCGGCTTAAAATACACGTTCTGAGTGTTCAGACTAGCCTGCAACACAAATGTATTTCCTGGCTACATTTTGAAGTTGTTTTTTTTTTTACACCAGACAGTTATTTTTCAGTGTTTAATTAAACAGACGTGTCAGTATTTAATAGCACAACTCTCCAGAAGCCGAGAACTTCAATTTTAGAAAAAAAATAAAAAAATCTATCGATAGTCCATCACTATCGATAGCTACTATTGATAGTCATGAACTATCGATATATCGATAGTAATTATCGACTATCGCCCATTCCTAGTTGCTAGTGTACTTGGATATTTAGAACAGAGAAATCTGAATTTTTTAATGTTTTGTCCTTGTAGGATTATTCCCTTTTGTTTCGAATATTATTGTTCCACATACAAGTAGCACAAACTGCAAACATCCATTTTCTTTCATTTCGTCAAAGATTGTTTAATGGTTATTATGGAATATGGAATATTTGTTTGTAATGGAAAGTGAAGTTAATCCACTGATATTTGCATTAACAATGAATTATTTACCGTCTTTTTCAAAAAACCCGATATCCTCTGCAGAATTAAGGTAGGAAGAATTAGATGGCTGGATCATGTAGAAAAGGATTGATCCTGAAAGACTAGAGAAAAAGATGTAGTTGGTTTCACCAGGAGGAGCTAGAAGGAGAGGAAGGACCCGAATAACATGGCTAAATGACCTGGTGGGTGATTTACAAAATCTAGGCGTTCGGAACTGGCGGAATCTGGCTAAAGATCAAAAAGACTGGCCAAATATGGTGGCGGAGACCCAGAACCTACAAGAACTGTAGCGACCGATTGTTAGTTTGTTATGTTTTAAGATCCATGGTAAATCAAGGTGAATATAACCTGTAGTCAACATAAACCTCATTCAAAACCTGGCCCTGGTTGGGATCTTGTGGCAGAGTCATTGGACAGTGCTGCCG
The DNA here is from genome assembly GCA_946811695.1 of Gonocerus acuteangulatus. Classification (NCBI taxonomy): domain Eukaryota; kingdom Metazoa; phylum Arthropoda; class Insecta; order Hemiptera; family Coreidae; genus Gonocerus; species Gonocerus acuteangulatus. Next base: position 41,819,252 of record OX328128.1, on the reverse strand, counting down.
AAGAAGTAAACTAAACATTATTTGGGTTATCCAATTAGTTCGACCTACATATTTTTCGAAATTTTTAAAGTTACTCGATCCTTGTAAGGGCTATCAGCTTAAGATCCTCGATATTACACTGTATGAAAGACAGAAACAGCTAAAATAATATAATATGAATTAACAAAATATTTCTGAAAAGTAATAATTTTATCTACTTAAACTGGCTATTAAAATGCTATCTACATTCATTTTTCCTACTTTTGCTAGGGTAAAACACAAGATGTGACTGTATTTTTCAAAGCGATTGCGAGACTTGGTTGGCTAACTAGAGTTGCTTAGGTATAATGAAGGAAGCTTCATACATAGTGGTAAGAACCTACTGGTACCAGCATTCTCTTGAGTAGTTGGGGGTCAGAAACCTCACATTACTCTCCTGTTGGCTGGTTGTCCTTGTGATCCCGCATTACATTCCCTTATAGTTCCTATGTCCGCAAACCAACTCCTTGGAAAACATACACCCTTTAGCAGACTTAGGACTATAGTCGTCGCGTTCTTTTGCGCAGGAATACATTTTCTTTTTGTGTTTTGTATTTTTTTTTAAGGCTTATAAACTTCTGCTCTATTAAGCTGGGGTAATCTATAGGATGCCACCCCTTTAAAATGCTAACGGCAGGTGGTTTTCCCGGAGAATATCACTCATTCCAGTACTGACAATGCCCGATTTAGCTTAACTTCGGTGATCAACGGGTGTGTTAACGTAGATGTTTCATCAGACGAGAATCGAAACAATTACGAAGTTGTGAGGACATTGGGAAAATGTATCACCCGACAAGACAGTATAGTCCCCATAAAAAAATAGTGAAACGTCAAACTCGTCTTAAAAGCATCATATTTGCTTGGTTTCGTATAATCATTTTGGAGTCATATTTGGTCAAAACCTTGTATTGAAAAATCATATTTCCCACCGATCCATATTTTTGCTCAGACAGTTCAACCCCTCCCGCCAACAAAGACCCGTCAACTGCTTGTAACATCACTCTTATTCCTACAGTTTAACTATGGTTGTTCGGTGTACGGTGGAATTTCTGATGATATCAAGGCAAACTCAAACGCCTCCTGAACTGTTTCATTCGTTTTATCCCCAGAAACTCCCTTATTTTAAATTTCCAGCGGGAGCTAAATTGGCTATTCCATGTTTATGGTCGACAGTACTTCCTCGGCTCAGTCCTTTACCAAGTAATTCAATCTCGGACACCTTATTATAACTTTCAACTCCTTCAATTCAAATATCCATCCATCCATCAACTTTGTTTAAGCTGTTTAATGTTTTTTTTGGGAGAGGGGACATTTATTCATAAGTTCTTTAAAAAGTATTTTTGGTTGATTAAACGTAGTAGTTTCTTACTTTTTGTTAATAGGTAGCTGAACATGCAAAGACTTACAAAAGCTGAGTCGGTATTTGTTAGCCGTTGGTGCATGCTGATTTTTGCACATTCTTATCATTTGTCTTCGTATTACCACTTCGTCACATAAGCTGCTTCTAACGCATTTTCTCCAAAGCGAACAATCAGAAATTCCTTTAACATTGTGAATTAATGTTGAGGTATACATAAGAAATTTAAGACTCATTTTTCAGCTCATAATATTTCAAGCGTACTTTTCTTAAACTATTCCTTATAATAATTCTTAAGGCGTAACGTACGGACTTGTTCTATTAGAACTTTATCTGTATTGACTGATTATTTTTTTAAAACTTCTTCATGTTTCCTATTCTGAAGACCTTGATGTGTCTTTTACACTAGTTCCCACCAGGAAACTAGTCCCAGAAATAAACTGGTTTATGGTTTAATACGTTTGAACTATATGAAAAATTTTTATTATTTTATTTTATTTATTTCTAATTCTTATGGGCTTCTAGCATGAGCCATGGTTTACAAAATAACGTTAATTAAAGAAGTATATTATAATAACAATACGTATAGTACACATATGCATATCGATGGCCTAGAATAAAAACCTCGTATCGCCAAAAAAAAAAAAAAAAAAGTAAATAACTTTTATGCATTATGGGAAGGATATTATTATATTCGTTGTCAATAGTCCAGTTCGAGTAAGATTAGGTTTCTTTGATACTCGAGTATTTTGAAATAGGAGTTTATTCATCCAATAACGTACAGAAGTTATTAAGGTTTTTTTTTTTTTTAAGATACGAGGTTGTCTTTCTAGGCCATCGATATACACACAGGGTGTCTATTGCACGAAAATGTCACGAAAAGAAAAATAGGACACGAATTTGGAAACCATGTCACAAAATTTTTCTATTCCAAGATTTCCTATCAAAGAGATAAATTCAGCGAAGTTTCTGTAATTAATCTTTTTCCACTAAAACTGTGTACAATCCGTGGACTGAAAACTCTCAGGTATTAGCAAGAGCTCATGCGATGATACCTGCCTTAAAGTTATGTATAGAAAATACTATTGATGATCCTCCAGTTGGTAGGAATTCCAAAGTTTTGCTGAACCATGTTCCGGTGGACGGATTCTGTTGCTTAACGAACTTGACCTATCAAATTAGACGAACTATTATTGTGCGAAATTTCATCAAAATCAGACCATTTTTGAGCCGGTGGGAGAGCGAACAGAGAAATATATATATATATATATATATATATATATATATATATATATATATATATATATATATATATATACACATACATACATACATAAACACACAAATTTCAACAATCGTCATATTCGTGATCTATGGGATCTGAAACGTGAAATTTTCGTGTCGCCAATGTCGGTCCGGAGCGCCCCAGCATCAACAAACATTATACTTTGATTACTTATCAATTAATGAATAACAAATAGTGTGACGGGGACCATGCTATAATAAACTGCAAAAAATTATATAGTAGCATAATTTTTGCTGATACATTATTTAACGCAATAAAATAACTACTTATCTACCGTGACGAAGTACGGGTATTCGGCTAGTAGTAAATACTTGTTTTATTCACTTCAATTTTTGTGTTTATTAGTTTTTTGAGACTCCACGAGTACTTACTCCTCCTACTTATTTTTATTCACCCGACCTAGTATAATATTAGACCTACCATTTCTTTTCCGCCTCTTCCTCCATGATGCTCGCTGGCTGCTGGGTGTTTTCTCAGGCATCATATAATAAATATGTCAACAGCATAAAATGTGCCCATGGTTCCAGTAGCAATCTGAATAACGGAGTCCCAAATGTTTAACGATCTCCAGACTTTAAAGTGCATAGAGTTAGCAGGGGGATGTATGGCACCTCTATGGAGGAAACCTCCATGGTGAGTCACTCAAGTCCTTGTTATGACTTTACTGGGGTATGGTGAGGTGAGACAGTTTACACCAAACAAAAGATTTAAAACTTCGAAATTGTTTCGTTTTTTCAACTGGCGTTTGTCTCTGTTTACCTTTTAATTGGTTATTGTTTTTTTAATTGCATGTAATAGTAAAATTAGTATTTTAATAAAATAAGGTAAGAAAATGAGAAAGAAATTGGTAATAGTGTCTTTAGTGTGGCGAACAATGAGAAGGTTCCTATCAGTTTCCTGTTGCAGCGCCCTAAATCTTCCTTCTCTTTGAGATGTAATTTTATATTTTTCACGAAAGATCAAAATGCTTCTACTCCTTTGCTAATGACACCGCGCTAAGATGACGCGGTTCCTGCGAATAGGACTGTTTGTTAACATTTAGATGTAGATCAAGATGCTTTATTTTTGAAATTCTTGAAAAGAATGCTTTCACCCTTTTATGGCAATGCAGAAGTTTAAAGAGGATTAGTAGAGAATGCCTAGTAGAAAATTTACATGAACATTATTTGATGCCTGAACGTTGTGTATATTCCTCTGTGATGGCAGCTGGTGGCAGAAGTAAATAACTAAAGGAATGATTTCTTCAGATGTCAAAGCATCAAAAAGGAGGAGCATCTTAAATATTTAAAGATATCTGAAGATTCAGACAAACGTTTTAAGCAATTAACTCAAACCATTAAAGTGCTAGAAGAGAAAAAAGTCCGACTCGCAGGAACTGCGTCATCTTAGCGTGGTTCCGTTCTTATTCCTATTGTCATTTGGCATTTGGAAAGCTTAGAATAGAAATAAACATTTTTTTTTATTTTTATTTTTTTTTTTAAATTTCGTGAAAATTGTGAACACCCACTCGAACATCTCGAATAAAAGCGATATTAAGGCGTCAGGGCTCAGGAAGACGACTGTAGCCAAGTTACACAGAAGCAGAAATTACACAAGTTTAATATTATCAAATGTTAGACCCGTCATTTTACAAATGGTGGAACTCCCCTCCCCAACATCTCCTGTTACATAGAAACGCTACCATAATGCTTATTATGGAGAATACACCTAAAGTAAATTTTGGAATCACCTTTTTGCAGAAATCGTTAATGTTATCAAGGAAAGTGTAGACCAATTTTGTAGATAATTGCAGGATCTAAATATTTGTGTCATAAAACTAACCGCTTCGCTGAAAAACCTGAATAAACGTTTTTTGTGAACTTTGGCCTTGAATAAAATTGTTTGCACTCATGGAATCTTTTTATAGGTTTAACCGAACATTTTTAAGGCGACATCTTTAACCAATGCCGAGAAAAGTGGAAAAATAGTTGTTGAATAAAGTTTTTGGTTTGGGTACTTAGAATCATGGGATTCAGTTAAAATATTTTCTGCGTGTTTGAAATTTATCCAAGCAAAGATTTTTAAATTTTGGTTAGGGACGTTTTTAGTTAAGGAAGGATTCAAAACATTTTTTTTATTAACAGACATGAAACGTTTTTGGAACTTCGTATATTTTCCTTAATACATCGAAAACGGTTGAGAAAAACTGGTAAGTGGAAAGTAACTATTCGAAAGCTTACTAAATTATCTACAAAAAAGGTTCTAAAGGAATTTTCGATGGGACGGTCTCATTTGGAGAAATAAGTCCTTAAAACTTTGAAGTAGCTGGTTTCGTTTATTTGAAAGGTTCTTTTTGTCTGTTTTAATTTTTTGTTATGTTTGTAATTGCTTATAGTAGGAAAATGTATTTGTCAACATTACAGGACAAGTAAAATTACAAAAAGAAGTTTTTGTTGTTATAAATAAAGCTTTCCTAGTGGGATTCTAAGATGCCGTGTGAATACTTTTATCTCTGATTACCTCAGTTCTTAATTGGTTGTTTTTTTTTTGTCTTTGTATTAGTTTTTAATTAGTAGATATTATTTTGAAGACATGTTTAGCCCGCACAACTCAACAGGATAAATCATGACAATATTTTTATTTTCAAAACTATTATTGGCACAAAGCAGCAAACGAATGAAATGAATACAATTTTCGAAAATAAATACTTTTTTTTATTTTTGTAATATTCCCAAAATTTGAATTTAGGGGTTTCTCAATGTGCTAATAACGAATCTGACATCCGTTTTGAAGGCAACAATTTTTTTATAATGGATCACTTTTTAAATGTAGGATTAGGTATGTTATTTTGGCAGAATAATGACTTCTATAAAGTCGAGTATGTAAAACAATTTTTTATTTGAAAACGGATGAAGGATTCGTTTTTAGCACATTGAAAAACCCCTAAATTAAAATGTTGTTAAAGATTCAACAATCTAGCCATATTTCAAAGAATATTTACCCGATTCACTCGGAACTTGGAGGGTCGATAAAGGCTATAATGAGACACATTTCCTTCCAATCGGGGTGTTTCTACGAGTTCGGGGATTGACGTTATATGCAAAAACGTTTTATTTTATTTTTATTTTGAGAACCATTTTTTAGAAGTATCTTTAGAGATAATACAACAGTCATGTATATGGTTAGAAAAAGGAGTCGTTCTTCTTTTGAAAGATTTCAATGACGTAAAATCGGATAATATCAAGGGGAGACATTGAATTTCAAAACGTCACATTACTTTTTCACTTACAAATTTTTAGTCTCTTCTAGACTGACAAAAAATCATTATTTTTTGTTTTAAATGATATTCACCAGATAACGGTTTCTTGGGGTGCTGATTTTAAATCTGCTATTATTTTTGGTGTAAAAAAATAAGTATAATACTAGTTTACTAGAAAACGTAAGCATATTTTTGAATTTATTTGACGATACATAAATTATTGTTTAACGAGAACATTTTTCCTTTAATCTACTCTGTTAAACAAATGAATTGGTGAAAGAACCATGTCGATATCATTTTCTAAACTCGATATGAAAAATAAAGCACTTTCAACCTATTTTATTTTATTTCTCGGCTCCTAAGGAGCATTGGACGGAACGCTCGGATACGTGTCGACTAGTTTTCGATGTAGAGTCACCAGAAAAAAAAATGGTCCAAATCGGTGACCCCATCGCTGTATACTCCCCTTGTAAGTAAACATTCCACTTTTACTGCATCGTAGGAGCAACTGATTTACAATATACTGATACCCTTTGCCAGTACACAGCACTGGCAGTGGGAGTTGCACAACACTCGCACTGTGTGCGCTGGACCTTAATTGACTTAATTATGTACATTGACAATAAATATTTAGTTAGTAATTTATTTAGAAATGTGGAGGCCCGGTGGCCGTGAGCGTTAAGGCGTGAACACTTAACACTCCGTGCCAAAGAGTCGTGGGTTCGATTCCCACTAGGGGTGGTGGCCTTTCTTTAGAAAAAAGAAAAGGCATCAGCCCTATCCTGGCTAGAAAAGGGTGGTAACCTGTAGATAATCCGTCCTAAAATTCGTAGTTAATAATAAATGGACGTTAAAATTTAATAATATTTAGAAATTTTGAATTCTGCTACCATTGTTTAATATTTTCGAATACCTAGTCATTCTAGAGTCTTCGTGTCTTCACTATTAAAATTAATGTAACTAACCTCTTTAACATTTCATCCCTGCCATGTCAAACTAACGAATATGCAAATCAGAGCAAAATAGGAACGAACATATTTTATCCATTGACGAAATGATATATTCAAAAGTGGTCTTATTCGATACTTTTTAAGGCAATAAAGGCTAATCTATAAAGGGGTTAGAGTTGCGACATTTTGCGACAAGCCGTATCGCCCACAATCTAAGAGCAAAGTCCCGAATCTAAAAACGAGATTTTGCATATTCGATAGTTTGACATGGCAGGGACGATATGATGTACATTTTATACAGTTTTATTAATTGTTTTAAATGTATGTAAAATTGTGAGTTTATAGATACCACGGTAATCCGTTTAAGTTGCAAATAATTTTAAGCTAAAACTTAGGGCTTTCTCTTTTTAAGTGAAATTATTTTCTTTTTAATGGGCACGAAATTTACAGTTCATGTCATGAAAATGTCACGAAAAAGTCACGAAATTGGCTTTCATGAAAGTAGTAGACACCCTGACACATTTTATAATGATTAATAATATTTGTTTAAACGTAAAGAATGTAAAATAAATAATGTTTAAAATATTTATAACTTATATTAATAATTATGCGGGGACTATTGAATATTATAGATACCACATAATATCAGATGGTTTACTTAATGTTAATAACATATAATAATATTCATAGGTATAGTATACATAAATATCATATAAAGTAATATTTAGAAAGTAAAGTAAATAACGCTTAATATAATTATGCGTCGACTATTGGGTTTCTTAGAGAACTCATTTTAGATGCTTATCCTGTTTTACCACTACCAAGCGGTTCATTATGGGCCGGTTCTATTATGGGTTACAGCGAAGGGTAGAATCTGCTAGTTGGTGTTATGGTTTTGATGTAAAGAAATCAATCCCTGAATGTACAATTATCTTCACACTCTATTGCTATTTGTGCGATTGTTTCCTGATAGAACTGCATCTTCTGCATTGTAACTAATGTTGAAGCACTTTATTTACACTTGATTGATTTCAGATTGACGTCTATGATTGTTTACACCAATTTATCTTAATAGCTATTTTATGCAAGCTGACATTAAATATTTTTGACTAATAATTTTTGTTTTGTCTCAGAAAACACCAATTCCTCGGACAAGAAACAATCTCCAGGCAGGACGCCCCTATCATCCGTGAATAATATTCTACGTTCAAAATGCGCTGATAAAGAGTAAGTTAAATCGCATGCTCTTGTACAATTTGCATGCTTTGGTGAAGGGAGTCTTCATATATTTGTATATCTGACGAATTTACAGGTGCGGTTTCGTATTTGCCACTATGGTGTTCTTGATATTTTCGTTCTTATTCCTGATAAATTTCCCTACTCATCATATATATATATATATATATATATATATATATATATATATATATATATATATGTGTGTGTGTGTGTGTGTGTGTGGAGATCAAAAATGCCAAAATTACTTTTCAATTCTTTAAAAAAGAAAACAAATTTACAAAAGATTTTATGTTTAGCCTATAGCGACTCGTTTAATGCCAACATTTATCATCTCTCTCTCTCTCTCTCTCTCTCTCTCTCTCTCTCTCTCTCTCTATATATATATATATATATATATATATATATATATATATATATATATATATATATCCACGCGTACATTTATAAATGTCTATCCATATTTTTTAACGTACATGCACAAACGAAGGTGCTTCAACTTTTTTTTTTTTTTTAGGAGCTGGGTAATTAGTATAAAAGGTGGAAAATAAGTTATTTACATAGTTTTTTTATTTTATTTTAGCACCTCTTTTCTCCTGCATGTGTTTTTTTAGTTTTTGTCATTTTTCTCTATCACATGGTAATAGGTATTTCTAGAGATGATTTTCAATTTTACTGATTTTTGTGTGCACTTAAATCAAAATCTTCTAGATTTCGTATTTTCTAGAAGTGGTGGAATATCACTCTTCGATGTGTTTTTATTTATCACTTTTCAATATTACTACAGTAGTATTTTTGCATGTTCTACGGAGATTCACTGTTCTTTTCAGTTCACGTTGAGTAGGGGGTTCTGGTTCTACGGTGTTTTTAAGTCATGTCACAAGAAGCTAATACATTTTGGTTGGATTTTTTTTCAGGAGCTAAGGATGGATTCAACAAGTCTGCGGTCGTCCATCGTAAAGAGATGTTTTCTAAACTTCGTTGGTGCTTTAGTTCTTGACTTATGTCAGTGTTCAGGATACTGTCTAACTGTTTTTTGTGAGGAGAAGCTATGATGGAAGTATTGTTACGGGATTTCAAAATGAATATCTGGGTTTTAACACCTCATAATATATGTTGGATAAAACGGACAGTTATTAATGATACATAAACAAAAGAGAAAGTCCAACAGTTTTTCTAACAGCTGACAAGTGTCCAATGTGTCAGCATTCGTCACATGACAATACTGTAGGGTTTAATTTATATTAAACCCCGTAGTCTAACTAATAACAGAAAAAGGCTTGACGAAAACTATAAAATCAACAATATTGGATCAGTGGAACTACTCATGGACGCAACTAACTGACAATAAACTGCGAATAATTAAAAATACAGTCGAGGAATGGCCATCCAGTCACCGAGAAAACAGACGTGAAGAAATAGTTCTGGCTCGACGACGAATTGGACATACTTGACTAACACACGAATACTTAATGACAAGACGTAACAGACCAGTATGTGACATATGTAACTGCGAACTTACAGTCAAACATTTACTGACAAACTGCAGCAGAATAAACAGTATTAATCTGCCGTATGACATGAAAGAACTCTTAGGCAATGTATATAAATACTGTACTGATATACTTCAGGAACACAGGACTGTACGAACTTATTTAATGACTTTCGGCACTGTTGTCTTAAGAACATTACGTTTCCACGAATATTCATTGATTTTTACTTATACACACATACACTTACACATACAAGCAAGCTGGTTTCCTAGCAAGACCATTCAAAAGATACTGATCGTGTTATCGCCAAAAAAGCGGAACACTCAAGAAATAAATAAATAAAAATTTATATTACGTTCAAATTAAGTTAAGCCGCCAACCATAGTCGGGCATTGGTTGTTGTTTCAACCACTAGGAGCGCTGAAATTGGACGCAGTATTTGGCTTGTACTGTCCATTGAGTCAGCTGTTCATTACAATTATTAGATGCCAAAAATATTCGTGTTTATTTATTTATGGGTTATTTTAAGAAAATTATTCAGGAATACAGGATACACTACCCATCTTCTAAAGAATGGCTTATTTGTGCAGCTCCTTCTTGATGGTCTTTTTACAGAGGCAGGAATCTTGACAGAGGTATGTTGCTCGCAAAAAAAACTTTAGATCGGCCATGCAAACTGTAAAACGCAAACAGCTTTCTTTTCGCCTGTTTCCATCCATCTTTCCTTCTAGCGCTTTCTACCGAATGGCGGGACACTCATGTGCAATAATGCCAACAAAAAAAAACATTTGAGTTTCTCTTTCATTTGACGTATCATTTAGAATTGTAATCTTAATGAAATGGATGTTATAAAGCGTTTAAACCCAGATATTCATTTTGAAATTACTGTTACTTCTCTGAGCCAGAATAATGATGCGATACACTCTGGTATTGGTGCATCAAATTCTTTTTGTTTTTAGGTTGCTCTTTGTTTATTTAACTTCACGTTTCGTTTTTAGGAGTTTGTTCCATTCTTTCTGTATAATTTTCTCTTCTTTTAACCTTCACTGTCTTTTTTTCTTCCACTTTTCATAAACAGGTCCTTCTTCCTGCTCAGACATTATTCACTTATGTGCTCTTCTTTCTATAATATCTTCGCTTAAATTTTCTCCTGTTATCGAAATTGTCCATTACCTTTCATTCTGCGATAGTTATTGTGTTTATTTTTTATGCCACCAGAATATTTTTGGTGAAAAAATTGTATTGAGTTTATTGTTTTTTTACTTGTTTTGTAGATTATGTTAATCAGGGTGTCTACTGCACGAAAAAGTCACGAAAGTCATGAAAATGTCACGAAATTGAAAATAGGGCACGAAAGTCACGAAAAAGTCATGAATTTTGAAACCAAGTCACGAAATTTCAGTTTTTACCGGAGTGTAACATAATCCCGGTACTTCGGCACATTCGTAATTGTCGCCGTTTTGTATGTATTTACAAATCAATTATTCATTTTTTAAATATATGCAGACTTAAATATTGAAATTCTATACACAGGGCCAATTTGAAGCCAATAGTTAAGGCTTTTTCATTTTGATTGAAATTATTTTCCTTTTAATGAGCATGAAATTTGCTTTTTAAATCATTAAAATGTCACGAAAAAGTCCCGAAATTGGCGTTCACAAAAGTAGTAGACACCCTGTTAATATAGGTCGATTTCAGTTTTATTTGGATTAATAACTTATTTAAATATTATTTGCATAGTAGTAGTTTTTAATACCTTCCATTCACATTAAATCTTTAGATTACTTTTTGAATTGTTTGGTTGTAAAATAAAATCAGAAAACAAATTTCCAAAAGTATTTACATAGGTAATATTACCTAATGATTAATATTTGTTTAGTCTTTAAATTGAATTATACGATCTACTGACAAGTCCAAAAAATATCATTTTTATTATTTTGATCATCCTTCTGTAATATTTACATTTTTTTTTTTTTTTTTTATGAATGTAAAAATCATTTATATCTATTTATCAATCTATTTTTTTTTTTGTAATAAAAAGAAAAATAAATAAAATAATAACGATTACCCAAAGTGCCATATACTGACCGTAGAGCCCAAGAGGGTGATAGTGGACAGTAATATGCTCCGGCCGCCTGGTTTTCCTCTTCCGGGTGCTCATTCAAGGTTTGGTGACCCTCCTCAGGATGGTGTGGGACACTGACTCCAACTCTTGAACCACAACACTTGTAAATGAAATTTATTTAAATCAATAAAATTATTTAAAAGGTACAAATTACTATTTTAGTTTTCTTTGAGTAATAATTTTGTAATTTTTGCTCCATGTTCCATTGTCATTTTAGAAGAGGGCTGAAGGGATTCGAAGTTTTGCAACATTTGTAATATTGTCATTGTTGAAATCCTGTTACTAACTTCTTACAATTTTTTTATTCCGATTGTTTCAAATTTCGGCTTCCATAAACCTCTTTGACATTCTGAGGAGAAATTTGGATTTAACTGAATTTCTGGTGAATGGTAAAACGTTTAATTGGTAAGTAATGTCATAGTATTTTTTGTTTTCATTTGAAGCCTATAAATTAAATAAAGGATCCTTTAAAGTTATAGGTTAACTATTTGGTTAGACTTACTTACGGATTTTGTAATTTATTTGGAGGGGGAATTTGTTATCTTAAAATTATGATCGGAAAGATGTCACGAAACGGGTTAATTCTATTATGATTTATGCATTTCCTTGTTCCTTATGTCCATTCATGTAATTTCATTAATTTACCCTTCTCTGGGGTCTTAGGCCATTAAAAAAAAAAAAAAAATTAACAAAAAAGTTGCACAACGTTTTCTTTTTATAGAACTGTATTTTAGCAATCTGTCTGACATGTTTCGTGGCCACATTGCCACCTCTTCGATGGCCCCAGAACCCTATGTGTTCTTGAACACCTATTTCCAGGGTGGTTCCTGAAGAAGTGGCAATGAGACTACAAAACATGTAGAATAGATTTTTTTATAATTAAGTGATTTTTTTCCTCAAGCTAAACACAAGAAAGAAATGAATATACTGTTGAGAGGAGATCGTTGACCGTAGAATATGCTAGGTAGGGATTGTCGGGGTTCGGTCACTGCTACTTAATAAAACTACATTTTATCGTAAAAATGGTTTTATTGTGCCGACGTTTCGGCTTGAACTTCAAGCCTTCATCAGGGCGATGGGAAGATTGAGAACTATACCTCACAGATGCGGGATCATTTCTCATGAATATACGTGATCAAGTCAATAGCATAAGTTGTAGAGTTTTGTTACTCGTTGTATTCCAATAAAGCTATTTGTGATGTTGTTTATGTTTATTTATTTATAAGTGGTTCGATACTAAGGCAACTTCAAGTCGGTACACGTGTGGTTTAATGAACCGGCATTGTGATAAACATTTTGATTAACTTATTCCCATAAACAGTGGTTTAAAAATGTCTGTAATATGCCTAGAGCCACAGGCTATTCAGCAAATGTCTTCAAATGAGATTCTATAGTTTGGTGTTCTGCAAGAAAGAGAGTACTGTGTTTACTCTACTTGTCTTTATGTACTGGCTGTTGTCCGTCAACAATTCGTACATATCATGTGAAATATTTAGTTTATGTTGTCTTCTGCATTTCGTCAATAGGCCTCCATTGCAAGTTAGTCTTTCGGTGCAAGTTGGATTCTTAAGGTGGTCATGCACGTTGGCCTCAAGTTTTGGACTGAACTGATCTTCCACATACCCGGTAAGTTAATAAACCTCAAGGTGGGAACTGCTCAGTCCATTTATAGTAGACCCACTCTATTTGAAGCAAATATCCTTTTGTCCACACACGTCAGGTCTGGCCTGCACAGTACTGGCTTTATTGGGCTGTTAATATATTGGTGTTTTCATTCTACTTCGATGGACTGTACAGTTCAACTATATCCTCAAAGTTGTCTCATACACGGTGAGGAATATCTCAAGATTTCGACTGCGGAGTCTAAATCTTGAGATACTCCTCGCCGTGCATGGGCAACCTCTAGTCCTTTTAGTGTAGCCAATTCGGATTCCACCAAGTACAATTTATTCTCGTATTTTATTATGGTAGGTGAATGCGCTGAGTTGTATTTTTGATTGTACGTAATTTATTGTCAGTTAGGCGAGTCCAGTTGTCATTCCAATAACTTATAATACTTTATTTAACTGCATTCGTTTTGTTTCCTAACTGGAGGATGACTTGTATTGTTTAATTCGTTAGGATCGTATGTACTTATATATTTTCGTTTTGATTCTTTTAGGCTGTCTTTCACCTCGGATGTCGCTATTCATGTGCGATTTCCTAGTAAGGATCGTTTAGAGCCAAGGTGACATGAAGTATCGGAAAGACGATTTGTCGCCTTTAAGTGGCGTTTTGTGTCCTGGGATCAAAGACTCCTCTCCCGGGTATAAAGGCTCTCCTTGCGGGAGTAAACAAGAGCCCAGTATAGAAATAGAAAGACCCCAAAGCGGCCGGAGAAGTGAGGCGTGAAGGTATATAGGGAGCTGTGTGGGAGGTGGGGAGGTTTGAGGGAGAGATAGAAAAAAACGCATTCCTTTCCCAACCATCAATAGGAGAAGGTCCCAGCTAGGAGAGATAATCACTTCACTCCAGGATTACAGCCACCGCCTTCTACCTGTTCGTGTGTCTGCATCGGCAGGTTCTCCTTCCAGCTTCTATGCTCCTTAATCTCATAATCTGCTGAAAAAGCACACACTCAACAGCTGGAAGTGTTAGGTTTCCGTGGTTTTATAGGAACGTGTGGATTTCGCTTTCCTCTAGACCTACTATGATTGCTTGGCTAGTGAAGACTTTGGAAGGTTAACAAATTTCACAACCAGGGTCCTGTTTAGGGAATTAAACCACGAAGACTTGCATGCTTTTAGCGTGTTTTCTCCTCCGTTTTCTGAAAACGATATTGAGACCTTGACCGAAAGTGCTGGCGAGAATCCCCTTATGTACATATGGATGTTTGGTTGGTGGGACGGCATCTCTTTTTACCGTTGCTTGTTCTTTCCACCATACTATATTCCTTGGGAGTCCTCTCCTGACGTCGCCGAAGAGGAATCCGCCGAAATATGGCATGTTGGAAAAGTGCTACACCGGCAAAGAGAAACTCCGCCTCACCACCGAAAAAAAACCCTTGCTAGGAAATATAAAACATTACATATGTATAGGGCATCTCCGTGGTCTCTGGCTGACGACTTGAATTGTCGTGTGCTAGATGAGAGTTTGAATCTCACATGCAGCGGAAATTTTCTCATCTCACAGCATGTTGAGGAAATTCACCACTGTATCAAATGTCATATCAATTTGTATCAAAATTTATGAAAATCATATCGCTTACGGGAAAACATTTGTAAATACTATACAGTTCATACCGGAATTTGGGCGGTGAAAATAGGATGAAATTACACATATTTAAAAGTTTCCGAGACAACAAGACTTTTTTTTATTATGGGTACTCTGAAATGACGGGATAACAGAATGTTATTCACCGACTAAGTCCCGACTAATTTTGCTAAGGTGGCTTGAGAGGTCTTTGATTTTTCGTATATTCTGGATATTCTGTAAACAGTTGGGAAATCCTGTAAGTCAAAGGCAACCATTCGAAAGCCGGAAAAGTACCGTGCTTAAATATGTAATATATATATATATATATATATATATATGTGTGTGTGTGTGTGTGAGATATATATATATTCTCCTACTTCCGAATTGTGGGCAAATTTGGCACAAAATACTTGAAAAAGAATGAAATTTGAAATTCGATTTCCAGCAGATCACAGTTTTTATGGCAAAAAAACTTACGGTTTTCCGTTCAATATGTTTTTAGAGACAGTTCTAATACGATTATGCTGTCGACTGAAACCACTTGCACACCGATATCTCGAGAATTATACATGTTTTGTTTCATGTCATAGAGTTTAGTTTTTCAATTCATCAAAAATACGATATATACATTTCGATTACATTTGGGGTAGAGAAATTATTGTAAGTAAAAATATGTTGTCAACTGCAATGACCAGATTTGTACTTTTCATATAGTTTCTTAAATATCTCGAATACATTTGCAAAATCTTGGTAAGTAGATGGTGACCGTTCAAAAGCATTATGAATTTTATTCGTTTGTTTTACTAATGTCGATAGGACGACTCCGTGCTTAGGAAATTACGCTTTAATTTTCTAATGTGTTGATTTCAATCCATTGACCATATTAATATCAAATTCCTTCGCCCTATGTCTCCCATAGGTGAAGGTTATGCCCATCTTAAACAGTAGGGCAGCTCATCTACCATTTGATTACTGCCTGTCTATTATATTTCTGACTAATATCAGTAGTAGAGTGGTTTGGTCAAATGTCTTATTTAGTTTTTATGTGCTGTTAGCCACTATAGTGATTCATTTTTATCGCAAGCTCGTAATTTGTGCATTTCTACTTATATTCCGATGCGTTAATAAATTCTAATAATAAATTGACGGTAGTGGTTCTTTAAAGTTGAAAACAAGATGAGATTGTTTGGGCTATTTTGAAGATCTATTAGTTTCTGACACTTTTTTCCGATAATATTATGAAGAGAAATTTGTGCAAACCTCATGTTGTGTGGAGCAATAAGTATGCCGCAGTTTAACGCTGCGACTTTTGCCACTTTTTATCAATGATAGAGCTATGAAAGATGATTATTCTTTATATATTGTAAATCTAATTTTGAATAATCACTTTTCAAACTGCCATCTCGTCTCTGTATTAATAATATCTGATTTTGAAAGTATTTGCTTTGCAGTTTGACAATAGACGTTATAGCTAATATGGTATTTCTTCTTGTGAGTCCACCACTTGAATGAACGGGTGGTAAAACGTTCATGAATTGCATGCCACTCACAGAAAGAGCATTTGGCTTACTTGCCACCTCCTTAAGAATGCATTCGAATGCCATCTCCATTCATCCCCCGCGTTTGGCGGCAAACGCCTCTAAGGGCGCATGAAATGGATTCTTCTCTTTATGCCACTCGCCACATCCGGCGCCGGCTACTGACACGCCTCTTAGGCAGTTTTCCAGCTGATCGCTTTCCTCCCTGGAATCCTACAGGGACGACAATGGTTAGATTTAAAGGGCACCTGTGCCCCAGAGCGGGGGAGGTCCCATCTTTCCCACGACGAGGGCGTACACAAAGGGGATGAGTTAGGCACCTTACAGATTCTACCTGTCTTGCCCCGGTCTAGGAGAGGGCATTTAAACTATCACTCAGAATTCCCCATCTTATGGGTCTTTTAAATCCCAAGGAATTCCGGACCGTTATGCTGAACCCTGTCCTCCTGAGTGTTTTATTGGCGGGAAGATAGTTGTCACATTTTACTTTTTCTGACGGGTTTCCTCGACAAAGCAAAATCCGAAGGAATGTAGGCTATTCAGTTGAAAACATGAAAGAATTCTTGAAAAACATCTAAATATTGTCCCAAAAATGAGCCCTGTTGAAATGTTTAGAAAAAAAAAAGTTTAATCAGTAAAAGGAAGAATCCCAAAAACATACCAATGAAATTCTCCAATACACGGAGAGCATACAAATTGCGAGATAATCGAAGAAAGGAAAGTCAATAGAAGAAAAAAAATAAGCCTTACTCGCAGGAACTGCGTCATCTTAGCGTTTTCCCATAACTTATGCCTTTTGGAAGGGTAATGAATGTTTATTTTTTAAAAACGTTAATCTCTTACTCTCATGAAATCTTGAAGAAAAGTGAGATCTAGGCGGCATTATGCACTCAAAACATACAGTAGCGTAACTTTCGTTGGAAGAAACATTACAAATAATAGGGTGGAAGAAATAACTCTGTGACGCAAGAAGATGCATAGTAAACATATTAGAGAACTGAAGCACATTAAACAAACCCACCGAAAGCGAGTGGCAATCATTAGATATCCCGGAGCTAATAGCCTAAAAATTAATAAAAAAATTAAAATTCAGCCTTTTGAAAGTTCAGAATATATGCCTGAACACCCCCCCCCCCCCACTCCATACTGTTCCATATGTCAAACGCTTAGGTCATTAACGCCATTCCTTTCTGAAAAGAATAAAATCTTATGGTTGTAGTCATAAAATATTATTGGCTAACATAAATATATTTCCAATTACAGTATAATATAACAGTCTCTCAATGCCAATAATTATTTTTTAATGGATCTAGTCATGTGCCATCAATCATCCAACAAGTCTAGGTTCTTCAATCATTCAACTACGGAGGTGATATTGATTTTAAAGTGATTTTAGATACTGTCGGACTAATTAAATTTTACAGATTAATTCTGCGGACTCCAGAAAGTCTTGCTAATCTCTGCTTGCCATGCACCCTATACCGCAGCCCGCGAATGTGCACTCATATCATTTTTTGGAACTTTATGCAGCGGTATACCCTCTCTAACTGCTCTCCTCACCAAAGTGTCTACTTGTTTTTTTAGTGAATACCAAAGTGTCCTTTTCTGGGATAAGGTTTGTTTTCAACGCAGCTACACGGAAAAACGTCTTAAAATGATCATTATTATTAACGTCTTATCCAGCTGTTATTGTTGGGTCGGCCATGATACTACAATTTAGGTGAGCTTTCCACTTCCCTTTAGTTTTCTTGTGCCCTGTAAAGAATTTTAAATTAACTAAATAATTGAGAAAATCGAACAGAAAATATTCGTGATCTATGGGTTGTAAAACGTTAAACTTTCTAGTCGACAGTTTCTGATTGCAATACGATTGGGTTTGCTTTTCTATGGAGATAGGGGGAAATCCGCTAAAATTACGTATCCTTCTTTACTGTTTGGTCCAGGTCGCCCGTAGCTCTAATTCTTTTTCGTTTTTTGTTTCGTCATTATTTTACGGAATTGCAGCTCTTTAGAAAGCGGTTTCTATAATGGTTTGTCGGGCAGGATGACAAATGTCAAGTATGGTTTTCCCGCTCTAAGGCTCCATAGCAACAGGAGATAGCCCTGGGAAGCTCCGGCAAAAACCAAGAGGTACCTGCTACCATAGGCGGGGTTTCGTTTCCAAAGTCCTAAGGCGGTCACAAATATTTTCCTGTCCGCCCTCAGGTCTATAATTTCATTCGAAATTCTAGGGTTTTTTTTTTTTTTGTTTTGTAATGGTCCATTTAACTTGTTTAAAACGATTTTCTTTTATGCCAATCTTATTCTTCTATCGTGGGAGTTTCATGGAAACGGGTGTCAGCTTGTGGTTTTCTTATAAACTGTGTATTCGGTTCAATATCTGTTGTTAAATGCCTTCGATAAAATGTTCCAAAAACGTCCGACTCGCGTGTTTCTTTTAATGCCTAAAATCTTTATGATTTGTAAAACTTTGAATAGAAATTGGTTTAGTTCATGTTCAATGTAACCCAACCACGAGTTTTAATGACCTCAAAGGATGACATGCCTTAAGCCCTAAACAAAAAAAAAAGTAACCAAACCAACATTTCCGCAACTTTGCCTACGATTGTTTTCGTTGCAAATACTGCGGAACCATAACCATATGGTTCTTTGGCCTAATTCTGCTAGTTAGCGACTTTGCTTTGGAGATTGCGAACATTTTTATTTGTTGGTGCTCCGCATTTCCGGCGGTGAGAAATTGTATCTCAACTCTGTGGTTTCGCTGTACAAGCTATGCCAATTCCACAAACTACGCAAGTTTTCGAAATTATGGAAACATTTAGGAGTATGCACCTTAATGACAAAAAGTCTTCATAATGATATTTTTGATAATTACAACATTTAAAATAATATCTAAATATTTTTTGTTTCCTATGAGGGGAAAATCTAAAGGCTTTCCGGAAGTTTGCCTCGTGTAAATCCCCCATTGTGTGGAACTCTCACCTACCAAAAACACCTAATTTCTGGTCGATTCCCTCTTGGAACAGCTTCTTTGGCAAAACTTCAAGATGGGACCGTGTTTTCCCCTATTCGGGACTAACTATTTATTTATTAGATTATTCAGTATAATATCAGCCCCGTAAAGAAAAGACGAGGACTGTCGCTTGAACTGTCTTTATCGCTTTGCCGGGCGATACAGTTGTAAAAAAATTACAGATTTGTCGCGCGATTAGTTTGATAAAATGAGTGAAGAAACTGAATTATTCATTGAAATACATATGTTTTGATTTTGTATTGTTTTAATAAAAAATATATATATATTTTCCTAGTTGAATATATAATATATATTCAACTAGGAAAATAAAGCATATTATGCTTTATTTAAAGTAACAACAGTATTTCTCACAAACATATCGCGTCCCATGTGACGTCCCATTATTGCAGATCGTAGGATCGCTGCCCGCCTTGAGAGATCGCGTGCTTTGTGCCTGAGCCTTGAAGGTCGAATTCTATGTGTAATAAATAATACGTTTGTAGTTCTTTATAAATAATTTCGTTAAGTAATATAAAAATGTAATGAAATAATTCGTATGATAGAAGTTAAAAAATTAAAAAAAAATAGGAGAAATTGAAAACTATTTATTTATTTAAACTTATCGTCCATTATTATTAACTAAGAATTTTAGGACGGGTTATCTATTGGTTACTACCCTTTTCTAGCCAGGATAGGGCGTATACCATTTCTTTTTTCCAAAGAAAGGCCACCGCCCCATAGTGGGAATCGAACCCACAACCTTTGGCACGGAGTGCTCGCGCCTTAACACTCACGGCCACCGGGCCTCCAAACTTCTAAATAAATTATTATAAAAAAAATAATGCACTTGTCTATATACGTATATATATATATATGCGCACGCAAATCGTGAAAGAAGAATTAATTATATTCTTTAAAACTATTGCGTGTACGTAATGGACGTTTTAACTGTGAGTTTTTCGTATTTCTTCTGCGGGCTATGTGTCATTCGGTGAATGAGACCGAGTTTTAATTCGTCTCAATTGAGCTTCCTCGAGAATACGCTTTGAGGTCAACACCCCTCAACGTTATGATGCTTCTTATTTCTACTTCATATCCTTTTCTCAATTCTGCCTTTTCTTATTCATTTCATCGCTAATATTATTGCTATCTTTGTACGTTTTTACCCTCCGTAAAGGTTGGAAAACTCGCTTGATATGTCGCCTCTAATCCAATCGAGTAGTGCTGATGGTAATGGTCGTTCAAATTTCTATATATATGCGATTTTTTGTTTACAGAAATGGTTCGATTTTGATGAAAATATATTTGGTTTAAAACAAAAGGTAGGCCTTAACCGCCAGGATTCCTAGAAAAAAATCATGTAGCACTTATGATTTTAGAGTGGCCATACACGTTCAGTTCAAATCTCAAGGCTCGGACTGCATAGTTTGGCCTCAAGGTTTGGACTGTACGGGGCTAGCACAGTCCAAATCTTGAGATGTTCCTCACTTTAAAAAAGGTAAAATTGAAATTTCCTTCGTGCTATTGTTTTGAAAATGTTATAACTATCTTTTGTGAGCTTTCAAAATCACATCGGGGTAAACATTATATGAAAACTCGCGAAGATGGCGATACGCCTGCCTGCCGTTCTAGCTGTCTTATTCATCCCATGCAGCTACTGCGAAACGAACGATTTTTCGATCAACTATTGCTGAATGGTTACGAAATAGCTCACTACCTGAAGTATCTCACTATCAGAAGACGGAGTACTGTTGTTTCTGAAGTTGGTTTCAATGCCCTTTCTTCTTATTAAGGAAGCATATTGCTTCTATAATTAGCGCTGCTTAAGAAATATGTTAATTTATTTCTAGCCGAAAGTGAATATTGAACAACTAAAGGGTCATGTGCTGCCAACATATGTTCCCGAAGAAGGGTAATAAGGCGAAACCATTTTACATATTAATTTCTTTATACAGCAATTACCCAGGGCTGATGTGGAGTTCCTTAAGATAGTGGGGGAGTCGGTGGTTCCACTAGGCTAACCCCGACACCGACAGATGGACGGAAGGCGGTATTTCCTCTATGTGCTCGCGGACGTTCAACGCTTACGATCTAAAACTAGTAGTCTTGTAGCGAAAAGGCGGGACAAGCAGCTGTCTTGGGAGCAATACCCGCGGAGTCTTACGCTTCACGACTGCAAAGAGATTTTTCTGCTGGAACTATTTTTTTTAGGGGACTCGTACTCGAAGAGTCTTTCATATCCTAAAATGGCTCGCGGTCGTTCAACGCTTACGATACAAAGCTAGTAGTCTTGTAGCAAAAAGGCGGCACAAGCAGCTGTCTTGGGGCCATTACTCGCGGAGACATACAGTTCAAGGCTGCAATCTGAATCTGCAGCTGGAGCTATTCGTCCAGGAGGAATCGTTCTCGAAGAGTCGTTCATATCCTAAAATGGCTCGCGGACTTTCAACGCTTACGATATAAAGCTAGTAGTGTTGTACCGAAATGGCGGGACAAGCAGCTGTCTTGGGAGCAATACCCGCGGAGTCTTACGCTTCACGACTGCAACGCGGCGAACTAAAACTCCTGGTCTTATAGCGGAATGGTTGGATCCGTAGCTGTCTTGAGCAAACACCCATCGAGACTTACTGTTCATATGGCGTAATCTGTATTGCAACTGGAGCTATTCCTCCAGACAGAAATGTTTTCGAAGAGTCGTTCATTTCTCGATGTGCTCAAGGACGTTCAACTTTACTATTCGAAGCTAGTGGTATTTTATCAAAAAGGCGGAGAATCAGCTGTCTACGGCCAATACCCGCTGAGACATACAGTTCAAGGTTGCAATCTGAATCTGCAGCTGGGACTATCCCTCCAGAGAAATCATCCTCAAAGAGTTGTACATTCTCACTACGTTCAATGTGACGATCTTAAGCCAGTGGTCTTATAGCGAAAATGCCCGACTCGCAGCTATTTTGTGGCCACTACCCGTTGACACATACTTATGAGGCAAACTATATTGTTGTAGTTCTCCAGACAGAAACTTTCCTGAGGGACGTTAATTTCTTCCATATGCTATTTCTTGCCTAGGGTTGAGTCCCGCTACTGGTGGTAACATTTTCTTCAATAAAGGAAAAAACACCCGAACGTCTCTGGAAAGGTTGGTAACTTGTTAATACCCAATCCAAAATTCTGTGTTGACAATGAAAGGGCGTTACAATTAATACAAATATATAAATAAGCCTCCTGTAGCCACCAAGATTAACTTGACTAAAAGATGGAGAAAAATTAAAATTACAAAATGTCAGTGAGGTAGGATTTCTGAAAAGTTCATATCAGATTGTGCCGCTACTAACGGCCTTAGGACTCAAATTATAATTATTATTACATCAGAATATGAATAATTATAAGCACAATTGGTTTAATCCATTCCTCAGACCTTATAAGTTCTTTATTTACTTCATCACTTTACATCGATTCGGCCTTCAGGCCATTTTCAATATCTAGAAGGAAAATAAAGTAATTGTTACAATAAAAATAACCCTCTTATTAAATAGTTTAACCCGATGTCAATTATTTTATACTTTAGTTTACCTTTATACTATCAGCCTCTTTTTCAAAAACTTTTAAGTTTAAATAAGAGGCTGGTAGTATTAAGGTAAACTAAAGTAACATCTAATTTTTTAGGTTTATTATGAAATTAATAGGAACGGGATGGAATTACTATCGAATCAAATCAAAGTAATGAGTCTGTTGCTACCATAATTTTTATGACCTCGAACGAAAGTCGTTTCATTTTCAACGTAGCATTGAGAGAGTTCTATTGTTAACGTACGCAAAATCAGGCATTATGAGTCGGGTTACTGATCCACACTCTAAATTAATGTGTGTGCGTGCGCGCGCGCGCGCGTGTGTGTGTGTATGTGTATCTATTAGTGCAACATCAATAGCTGCGATCCTTCGGAAAGTGCTAAAAAAGTAAATTTGCTCCTATGGGACGTAATTTTTGTTGTCTTTCAACAAACCTTGCTGCAAAAATAGCTGCTTCAGCTTTATTAGTTTCGATTAATTGTTTAGTAAATGTGTCAACGATTCAAAACCGACATACCCTCCAAAAAAAAAAAAAAAAAAAAAAAAATAGTACTGCTCTTTCGCTTCTTTTTAATCCTTGAGTCAAAGTTTGCGTTGCGACTGCAACAAATTGGAGCAGTCCAATTTTTGAATTGTCAGAGGGACACAACTTAAACGGGGGAACCCAATGTGGGGTGCATACTTTTAGTCTCGTTACCTGTTTTTACTGTATTATTTTAGATAATGAATGAAATTATTTCATTATTTGGAAATTCGTGGAATAAAAGTTGTAACCCGGAGGATCCTCCGCCTCGCTGGGAATATCCTGAAGTCCTGGTGGGAGGTGGATCCTGTTCTATATCCAAGGACACGCCACTATCAGTCCTCCTCATGAACCAATCCAAGCAGGACGCGTGAGTACTACAAACATAACCTTACCCTAGCAGCTTAGATACTTCTAACCTTTCCTGGTTATTTCCCGCCAATAGATCAGCTGATTTGTTTTCGCTTTAATGTTTCCTTCCATACCTTTTCAGGTCAAAAT
This sequence comes from Gonocerus acuteangulatus, assembly GCA_946811695.1. Classification (NCBI taxonomy): domain Eukaryota; kingdom Metazoa; phylum Arthropoda; class Insecta; order Hemiptera; family Coreidae; genus Gonocerus; species Gonocerus acuteangulatus. The sequence goes on along the minus strand of OX328128.1, from coordinate 41,795,153 downwards.
CTTATTAGAACAACATTTATGTTTAACCAGCTTCCTCATTTATTTTATACTCTCCACTGCATACGGTTTGGCTTTATGATGTCCCACTTGTTATTATCAAAAGTTTCATTGGCATCGCACAATCCCATTGGACAATGGCTTCAATGGCATCTGATATCTACGGGTCATTTACCAGTGCATTTTCTGCTCTCCATTTTTCAAAATTTAAAATGATAATGGCTAAAGCCATTTCAAAAGATGTCCAAAGCGCAGGAACGAACTTGAAACCTTAGAGCGTTTCCCGAACCATCTTATCTGTAGTGTGATTTGGAAAAGTTAATAATATGTTTTGAAGCTTCTTGCAATTTTGGTAGAAAACGTACATTGATAAACTGATGTTATGACGTACATGTTACTTTTGAAAATTTGAAATACCATTTGGAATCACATCTCGATGAAAATTGAAGTAGCCCAAATGAAAAAAAGAAACACAGAAAAATTACAGTAATGTCATCTGTAAACGTAAGATGCTCAATCTGCCTTCTCGACTTCCTCACGTTCTTAAAAATTACTTGTTGCTCGTTTTACGTATCTTGTTTTACTGTCAAATTCATTTTACTGCTAAAAGGAATTACTAATTACAAATCTTTTTTTTTATATTACTTTTTATCTTCATTAATCCTACATTCTTGATTCCGAAAATGATCCTTAATATAATTTCTCTTGCGCCCTCTCTCTCTGAGGGTACGTATGTGTATATATCACTCTATTTAGGTAATGATTAGGTAAGTTCGTTAACTAGAGAAATCGGTACATCACAAGGAAAATATTTTGTTTATGGTACTAATTTCCCTATTCAGCATCGAAAACTAATAACGAAGGTGTATTATGAAAATTTGTAGGGTCAGACATTCAGGACTATGAGTTTAGTATCATATAATATTTAAAATAAACAATTTATATGACAATCTATATAGAAATAAATAAATAAAAAAATCTTAAATTCGGAGGTTTAAGTAGTGGTGATGTAAAATGTCATTTTGCATCCCACTATTTTTAAAGAAATTTACATTATTATACTTTTCTTCTTTTTTTTTTAGTATTATTCGGAGGTTAAACTGAACTTATGGTAAGCAATCATGTAAACAAAAAATATAGATGAGAATACGTTAAATATATTAGTCGATTTATGTGAATTAGAGATAATGAATGAAAAAATAATATTAGGGCTCGAATGAGCAAATGTGAATGAACTCAGAGAAGTGAGTAGAGAAATACGTTCGCCATGTGTAACGTCATTCATTGATAAGGCTGCGTGGGTCAAAACCGTTACGGCAATGTCTTTGTTTACTATTCACCTCGCCATTCATTTAGTGTATATTACAATGTTATACTATTAATTTCAAATCTTATTTATTTCATTTTCATTGTTTGTCATAACTCCAAAACCCACTTAAAATAGCAATGAAAATTAATAAGCATTTGGCTGTCCAGTCGATATTTTCTCTGAATTTGGCATTTATGATCCTTAGATGGTTTATCCGGCTTGGGTTGAAATGACCCTTTCAGTAATAGGCTCGTTTAAAAGGTCGCTTCTCCCTCCTGGAATTTTAGGATTCTTGATAACGAGGAATTTCGCTTTTGCTAATGACAGTGGTTTTACAGTAATTAAAAAGAATCAATTCTGTACTTTTCTGACACCTTTAGAATTCACGAGCCAATTTAATCTCTACGAGCACAGTGTCATGATGAGCGGTCCAATCTTTCAATTGTCAGGACTCAGACTGGGTGGCCCAATTGAAATTTTCCCTACTCCCCCTGGAAGTGGGGTGGGTAAATTTAGTATCATTGGTTGATTTTACGAAACTAGTAAATTTTGTAAAAACGTTTACGAAAAGCAATGATTTTTCAAAAGTTTAAAATGTATTTATACAAATTAAATATAGTTACTTTGTTAGTAATTTTTATAATTTGCTTGTACGTAATGATTTCTTGTGGCGTAGACCGTCGTACTGCAATCGATTCAAGTGACGACGGTCTGGATCATAGGGTGTAACTACAATATTTTCTTATTGTTGTCCTTCTTAATTTCCACATGGAAGTAACCCTACGATGTGGTAGTTTATTGATATATTTTGCACATCCCATGAATTTATATTTATTTACATACATGAATTAATTTCTTCGTTGTTGTCCTTGTAGCTGTTATGTGTTATCATAGTATGTTTGGTTTTGTTGTCTTCCAAACAATGGAGCACTGATATTTGTCTTATGCTTTATTGAATTATTCTATCTTACCAATTCTCCACAGGCAAACTTGAAACTTAATTCCCAGTTGTATATGTACTGTTTTTCACGTATACCCTGTAGTCCTAGTTGACGTTCCTGGGCACGCACAATAAACTTTCATCCTTCAGTTTTTCATACTTTTTTTCAAATACATATTATTCTAAATGTTGACATATCCTTGTGTGGTTTCCATTTTTACTGGCACCTTTAGCAAAAGTCCCCATTTATTGTCCCTGTCTTTGTTTACAGCCATGAAGGCTTGAAACTCAAGCCGAATTTTTGGCAAACATAACACGCATTTTTATATAGAAAAATCTATTTTTATTAGCCGTAGGACCATAATTTCCACCATTGTATTCTCAACGGTCAACGATTTCTTCTGAAGAGTTGCTCTTGTTCAACAACTCAACTAATTCCTTCATCTCTTCTGTTGGTTCAATCGTATCATGAAAACTATTAAATCCGTTCTACAGCATATTTTTTCACTTTATAGTGTTGAAGACGACGAAACAATGTAATTTTATGAAAGAGGATAGGAAGAAGGAAAGCACCTCGTACAATTGCTTTCTTATTTTGCTGTCATTCGTTTTAGCGCGGTTCCTCCCTATCTCCATAGGGAGAACCCGCTTATGAGGTTGACCTCACGGCGCGATCCGGACGTGCCGACCAGAAACTTTCTCGTTTCAGACCCCACAGATCACGAAAATATAGGTGGTTCAAATTTGTGTATATATATATATATATATATATATATATATATATGCTAGTCTGTTAACGCTCTAGTAAGCTCAAAAATGGTCCGATTTTGATGAAATTGGGTACAAAAATCTGTCTTCTTATTTGAAAGGTCAAGTTCGTTAGCCAGCAGAATCCGCCCAAAGGAAGATGGCGTTTGGGGCGAAATTCGCGCAAAAAAATCTTAACGCTTACGTTTTTGGGTTCATATGCTTCCAGGTACTTCTTTTATAGGTTTTTAAACATAGGAAAACGAATGAAACCATTTTTAAGGCGATATCTGTAACCGTTTTCGTGAAAAGTGGAATCAATGTTTTCGCATGTCATTATTTTATTGTGGGTACTTAAAGTCGCGGGATTCAATTGAAATTTTTTCTACATCTTGGAAATTAATCCCAACTGAGATGTTTAAATTTTGGTTATATTTGGAGTTAAGGAAGTATGTGAAAACAAAATATTTTATTAATAGACATGATAAGTTTTCGGATCTTCATACAATTTTCGTAAATATCTCGATAACGGTTGGGAAATCGTGGTAAGTGGAAGGCAACCATTCAAATGCTTACTAAATTTTCTACAAAAAAGGTTCTGAAGCATTATTCGATGTTACAACGTCAAGCAGAGATATAAGCGCTTAAAACTTAAAAAGTGTTTGTTTTGTTGTTTTGAAAGGGTTTTTTTCTTTTTTTTATCTCACTTTTTAATTGGTTGTTTTTTGTTTTAAATTGCATTTATCAGTAAAATTAGTATTGTAGTAAAATAAGCTAAGAAACGGTAAAAGGTATAGGTAATACGTTTGGAATAGCTGTGGAAATCAAGATGGATGTGGCTAACCTTGATGGCGTATACATAGGTTTGTTTTGAATTCTCCTATCTATATAACCTTCCTCCTGCTACAACTGAAGTTATCATTATTTCTTATTTTATAGAAAGATTTAACCCACGAGTGAATGAACTTTTATTTGCCATAAAGCACATATTTACAGTTGATTATTACAGTGAAACGAATTTGCTAGTAAAACAAGGAACTTAAAATGACAACGAATTTTCGGTTGTTTGGAATAGAGCCTGCTGAGCAGTATTCGTAGAGTGAGTACGTTTTTAGTACATAATTGTATTGACTTATTCAGCCTTCCTCAAGAATGAGGATTAAGAATTATCCGCTTCTGTGTAAGTTGGCTACTTAACAGTTTCCTGTTATTTGTGATGCCTAATCTGCTCCACTTCTTCGAGATATACGGAACCGCGCTAAGATGACGCAGTTCCTGCGAGTCGGACTTTTAATAATTATACCACTCTAAGTTGTTGTAAAGTCCGTGCTAACAACGATATCTCTCTTTTCTCGTTTCTCCTCTCTTCTTTCTCTTCAAAGTCTGTTTATTGAAATTCTGAAATATATTAATATTGTCTTGAATTTTTTGCTTGTTAGTTTGAAGGTTTTTGCTTGTCCTCCTTGAGGGCCCCAGGGACTGGCCCCTGACCTAGCGGTACAGTAACGGCTTACAAGCCCCACCTCAGTCCTCCCTCGAGACCTATATAACCCCAGGAAGGTGTTTTTAAATTAGTTCCGTCGGGATGAACAATTACAAGACACAATTAGGACAAGGAAGTTTTCCTAAGTATTAAAATTACGATTGTCAAAATATTCAAAATTCTGTTTTCCCAGACCTCCAAGAAAGTATAGATCAACTCATTTTCTTTTGGAAAAAGTAAAATAATTTGTCTTCCTAAATGGAATCAATTCATTGATAATCTGAAGTAATTCAATTATTTAATATAATTTATCCTTGAAGTAACTGGCAGGAGTTGCTCCCCAACATTGTTTAAAACATTAACTTATATCGGCGACGTTTCAAAGCTGTTTAAAGTCGTTCTAAGGTAACTTAAATTAAATCGCGTTGAGGTCTATTATAATTTTTAAATTTCATATTAAGGTCTAAGAATTTTGAGAGTAAATGTTAATTCCGGGTAAGAATGTTCATAATTTGTTGAGTGAACAAGTCAAATTTACACTATTGAACCCAAATTGAATCAGTGTTAATTTGAGTTGTCCACTCAAAGATTTACTTACCCGGAATTTACATTTACTCTCATAATTCATGGACTTCAATATGAAAATTATATTGTCGTGTTTTAAAAATTGTCCTTTTTTCCCCCCAAAAAGCAAGGAAATTCTGAGGTCAGTCTAATTTAAAAGCACCAATGGTATGATCCATTCCTCAGACCTTAATATGTCATTTATTTACATCATCACAGCTTAATCACAGGGCTGTGATTAAGGATTGGAATATACCTATAGAATGTGATTTTTTATGAGAAGGATGCCAGGATGACAAGGCCTAAACTTAAAAGTTTTAATAAAGAGGCTGCTGGTAATAAGAATTTGAAAATGGCCTGAAGGCCGAAACGTTGTAAAATGATGATTTAAATAAATGAAATATTAAAGGTCTGAGAAATGGATCATACCAATGGTGCTTTTAAATGAAAATTACAATAGACCTTAACACGACTTTATTTAAGATGCCTGTTGCTGAACCTAAACAGATTCGAAACGTCGTAAATGTAAGTTAATTTGTTTTTCTACTTCTGGGCCATTAGCGCCGACATCCCTGGGGCTGCGAGGAATTTGCTCAACTAGCCGTGAGATCAGAAAATTCCTGCCACCGGTGGGACTCGAAACCACCCCATCTTCAGCATGAGAGATTAAGGTCTTAGCCACTAGACTATTGGGGGACTCTTGCCAGTTTCTTCAAGAATCCATTGATCCTTCCTTAACCTCACCTTTAACTTAAATATAATTTATATGATGTCATTGGACGTAAATTATTAATCACGATCGACCATGGACCATGACGATACTCCTAGTTTGCTGCGTTAGTACCCAAGATACGAAATCTTTAGTTCGACTCGGACCTCTTCCCTTTCACAAAATTGGCACCTTGAAAACTACTGTGGCAGTCAAAATGTTCATAAGAACACTTCTACTTAACGTTGAGAAACCACGTATACGGAATAACAAAAATTTTCAACCTCTTGTACGATCTGCAGCACTGATCTTGACGTTATTAAAATAAAAATAAGTCTAAATTAAGAAATATAAAGGAGCTTGACTGTTTATATGTATATATATATATATATATATATATATATATATATATATATATATGTATATATATATATATATATATATATATATATATATATATTCTAGTTTAGCTCTTTTAAATGAATTATACTCAGCTGACTCAATAGTCCAAAATAAAAGTTAATTGAAAATGAACAGTAAATATAGTGTATGAATGAAATGAATGAATGAAAAGTTTTATTCTTATTCCGGGACAGAAGTCCCATAGGAATAATTTTGAAATTACAAAATAATTTTGAATTTTACGTATAAACTTAAAAACTTATAAATGCTATCAGTATCAGTATATAGTGTACAGCTTCAATATAGACTAGGGGTTGGGTAAAACTTGGAGGGATAGAAGGTGGTGGAAGAGTCGGGATTTAAAGGTTTCAAGGTTGGTAGAATGGCGGACAGACAGAGGTAAGGAATTCCATAGCGAGGTGGCACGGGTGACAAATGATTTTTCGAATATTGCTGTTCGGTGGGAAGGAATATAAAGATCGGAAGGACGAGATCGGGTGTTACGGGAGTGAACCGAGGATTTAAATTTAAGAAGTTGAAAAATATAAGAAGGTCTACGGGATTGAATTACTTGGTAAAGGACTGAGCCGAGGAAGTACTGACGACGATAAAGAGGGAATAGCCAATTTAGCTCCTGGTAGAAATGTGATATGTGGGAGTCTCTGGGGATCCCGAGGATAAAACGAATGAAACAGTTCATGAGGCGTTTGAGTTTTGCCTCGAGATCGCCAGAAAGTCCACCGTACACCAAACAACCATAGTCAAACTGGGGGAATAATAGGGAAGTTACGAGGAAGTGGAGGTCCGGTTTGACCAGGACCTAGATCAAGGTGTCTTGAAACCACATAACGTTTCTGTTTTAGGGAATTTAACAAGCCACAAGCAACATATGTTATATTTCACAAATTACTCCATATCACTATTTAAATATTGTAGCGGCGGTCTAATGGCCATCGAAGCGAGAGCAAAACTTGGGTTCGATTCTCACAAGGGGTGGTGGTTGGTCTTTCCGAAACAGATTTGGCATCTGCTCTAGCCCAAGTCCTGCTCCGTCCAGTGTCTACAAAAAGGATGGTGAAGTGTAGATAACCCGTCCTAAAAACCTATGTTATATTTGTTTTTGTGCAAGATATCTACCGAGTTCCGTTGCATGGAAGTAAGAATATCAGCCAAGACGGAGAAATTAATGATTTAGGGTAAAACCCCCATCCCTAATTGTCTATTTAGTTTATTTGTATAACAAATCTTTCCTTTTAGATGAGCAGGACGTTTGCAGAAGTTCGTTGCAATATTACAAGAATACTATTCATTTGGGCCTGGAAATCCTCTTCCATTTTGCTGGTTCACGAAATCATTCGATCAAAAAATCAAACATTTTAACACTTTTGGAAAGTGTTGAATCTTATGACAATAGGGGGAGAATGCAATAACATTTGCTATCCATTCCTTTTCACATAGTTATAAAATTTGTTTACAATGGGTATACATATATCAGTAGTTTCTATATTACTTAGCACTAATGTTCTTAAGGCGCCCCATATGGAGGAAGAAAGCCGCCCGAGACAGGATCTCGTGAGAGGAGCCTGGGAAGTGAATGTTTACTAGGTTTTTTACGAAGGCGAAGGTACGGGAAAGGTTCCAGAGGTCCAGATGCTGGAACGGTTGAGTTTGAATTTTCGAATCCAGCCAATGAGCGCGGAGGACGGCTCCCCTCCAGGACCCATCTACCAATCACAGCAAGGGACGTATCCTTCGCCGCTTCGCCTCCCTGTATCGTCGATCGCACGTCAGGTGCTACACACCGCAGACTCCACCTGCTCGTCCAATCTCTGCCGGCTGGAGTCTTGGTTCTTCTTGAGAAATGTTTAAAGTTCCACCTTCATTATGGGGTCACCAGGTGTTCTTTCTTTTGCCTGCTCTGTCCGGTGCTTTGTTTTAGACACTTCCAGCCTTCTGGGAGAGTGCTGATTTATAATTTACTTTTGCTGTCTTTCATTTGCTTGCCTATATTGAAACTTATAGTAATACGTCTTTAGCTTATCGTCACTCAAATTTCACAACCGCGTAAGTCAATTTTACTAACTTTTCGGGAGAGCAATAAAACTGTAATAATGTGTAACTTGGAAAAATGCAATTCGCCAAAGATGCGATGCATAAAACCAATAATAATAATAATAACTTGCAACTTATGAGGATTTCCGACTTAAAACATATTTTCGGTAACATTTAAACGAAAAGCCTTGCCTGAATGGCCTAAAATAGATGAGAGAGATACGCGGTTATTCTCGATCGTTTGAAATCAGTTTGTTTGACGCGGAAGTATTAGTAATTTTTAGCGCGTTCTATTGTTTTTTTTTAATTTATTGCCATCATGTCTGGGAGATAATAAGGATTCTAAAGATCAACAACTCGATTTCGAACGACGTTATGCTGGCTTCATGCCAGTTGCCACAAGCAGAACTGGATTATTTATGAATGCGTGTGTATTGGTAAAAGTACTGGTCGATGCGTTGTACCTTCCCAATCGGTTTCGTTCCGACATAAAAATGATTTACCCGAACGAAAGTTCCAATACTCCCGAATGACTGCCATTTGCCCAACGGGTCTCTCGTTTTTCCCTAAATACTATATTCCAACAGTGCTGTTTCTTCATAGTTTGTACTGAAATTATCAGTTACTAATAACCTGATAGCATTTTATTGTTATTATTTCGTACTTTTAACATTTAATAATCGGCTTTAAAAATAAGCCATTTTCATAATTAAACAAATTTTAACAAAGTAAACAATGAATGTAATCAGGAAGGCAGTCGCATCTAGTTCGTTGCTGGAATACATTCCATTCAAACCATGGGATTTCACATACATTAGGCATACGGTTTGCCTTGTGTGTGGATATACATACTTTTTCATTTCAAAATTCATTAACATTTGTCTAACGGATTTCCACAGGTGGGAGCTGGCATACGTTTATTTTATTAGTACATTTAAAATGCTTTATGTTCATTTGTTCTATCATTATAAATATGCTGATAGCTTTCTTCGATTCGGTTAAAAGTTTAAACGTCTAGAATTTTGCTCTAGGTGACGATTAAGTTTTTCTTTACATTCAGGCAAAGTGAGAATTAAAGGTTTGATGTAAAAAAAAATTAGGTAATTTGCAGTAGTTCTTCCAATTGTTTATAAACTGACCAACAATTTATTATATTACTTTTTAACTTAAACATTAAAAATATCGCACTAGTACTTCTAAAGTGACTCAATTAAAAAAAAAAAAAAAAAAAAAAAAAAAAAAAAAAATGAAAATGAAAATGTGTCGCTCTTGTAGGAAAAATAGCAGTATGACAGGAAGAGTGACACAAACGTCAAATAATGTTTTTGTGAAATACTACAAAATGAATGTCTACAAAACTTTTTAGGTCCTAAGAGGTGGTATGAAGGCCACGAAGCATTTAGGGCATTTATAAAATGAAAGAGTAGAAGAAGAATTTCCACTTCTTGTAATGACCTATGAAACATAAAACCAAAAAAGTTAAAACTTATTATATTAGCTGATTTCAACAGTTTAATACTTTATTCTTAAATTAAGAAGCCGAATAAATCGTACAGATCAAGTTCAAGCGTACGTTTCGTTGCAGCTTATCAACGCAGAAAAAATACCAGACAGTTGCTATCAAAAATCTATTGCCCTTCCTGCGAATTGATTGTACTGGTTTTTCGTATAATAAAACAGGTTGGAATGTTATGATGGTTTTGGTGAAATAATACAAAAATTACGGCTATTTGAGCAACATTTATATATTGTTCTGTACATGGGAGGGATAAGGGCAGGACAACTCTCACTTGTAATGCTTCCAGCATTGATCTCTCAAAATTGTTTTGGAAAGTTTTATGGACCTGTAAGGATTTAATCGGATTGAACAAAAATTACGGTCGCTGAGGGCAAAAATTATATCAAGATTAATTCCCAACTCGTATAGAACCGATCATGTTGTTTAATAACTCTTCCTGTATTTTCTTTAATCATATGTTTTAATCCGAGGTTCGTTGAGACATGAACCATATGAGGTCATAGAGTGAACCATCTTCTTCGCCAATCCTTCCTTTCTTTATCTCTCTGTCCATGTCTTCATATACATATATTACTATTTCTTTATTGGGACATCCTCACTCTTTTTGTTTTTATGGCAGTTCCAAACTTTTGGATTTGGTCCATGGTTTCCCATTTCAATACCTGAATATAACATATTTTCCCTAAAAGGAATATATTTTTTTAAATTTTTTTTTACGGCGCTTCGACAAATCTGGGCCATTAGCGCCGACATCCAGGGTGCAGCGATGAATTTTCCCTACGAGCCGAGGGATGAGAAAATTCCTGCGCCGCAGTGTTTCGATTGTGCTAACTAGGTGGACAAAATTCATGTTCAGAATTCTAAAATTTGGTATTGGAATGATGTAAACAATACACCAAAACATTACATTATAGCATTTGTTTGCGTCTGAAACAGTCCCCGTTGTAAATAATAAGGTCCAGAGATATGAATCCGTATCAACATTGAATGAATATTATTTATGCTGGTAAGTGCTGATTTTTCTCTATTAAATAATTCTGACTCATAATCAAACAACATTAAAAAAAGTTTTTATGATGAACGGATGATTCTTTCCTTGTTTCATAACTTTAAAGGGATAGTAATGACTTGTACCCATTTGTACACGGGCTAATTTTTTTATATATTATAGCTACAACCTTCCCATTTATAATAAGATATGTTTCATCCAGCACACTCGAGCACAACATTTTTTTTTTTATTTTAGAGTACTTTATTTCGAGGAGGTATTTTTTTAAAGAATGGTTGAAGGACCCAACGGAAGATAAACACTCTTTCCTCTATAAGTTCCTTTCGTCCAAATTTAATTAGGAAAACCTTACCAACGATAGGAAAATCAAAATGAGGTTGGCTACCTATGCCTCCAAAATTTTTGATAAATGGATTGCTGCGGGAAAATCAAAGCAGCGTTTTTGGCAAATAACAACAATTGGTTGGATAAACTTCAAGGTTTAACGTACTGTGCCCATGGACTTATATAAGGGGGGGGCTGAGGGGGCTGCAGTCCCTCCCCCCGACATCGGTGAAAATGTGTCATAAATATCTTAAAAATAAATTAAATAACACCACTTAGTTCAGAAAAATAATTTCTTTTGGGTGTAATAGCATTTAAATTGGCTAACTATTCCAAGTTCTAGATTGTTAGTATTCCAAACCCTCCTGCCGAAATTATTTTGTAAATACGCCCATGACTGCACCTCGACCTTCCACTTTTCAAGGTTTCATTAAAGTAGGAAGCCGCGGAAACATTTTGACGGGGCATCGTATAAAACAAAAACTCGTATAAATAAGGACGTCGTTCAATCACGGAGTGTTGCAGAGTTGGTGACAGCTTCAGAAGTAGCGGCACGCGCAGAAAGGAAACGAAACATTGCTAAGACAATTAGAAAGATAAATGAATGTCCAGTTGCTGCTTCTTCTTCTAAATGTAATTTAATAGTATTAGTTTATTATATTATTAAGCAGATTTAGTAGACATTTTTTTCGTTTCAAATGAAGATATACTTTTGTTTTTAAGTTTTCCACTTATTCTCCTGGCAATCCTCTTTGATTCAATTTTTAATTAATAAAATTGTTTTATTTTAGAATTACGTGTCTTGATTGGTCGATACAGATGTAAAATGCACGAAAAATAATTTTGTCCAGCTAGAGTCGTGAAACGACACACTGTGCACCGATGATGGTCGAACCCACCATCTCATCATGAATCTAAGGCGCTAGCCACTAGACCACGGGAGACCCCCCCCCCAAAAAAAGTATAAATATCTTATAAAAATGAATGTAAAGGATAAATGGAAAGTCTCAATCATTGGGTAATCTATTTTGAGACAACTCAACGAAATCACGGCGGGAGCCTTACCTAGTAAATCTGCGCATGGTTCGCTTCCCCAACCGAAAGCCAGGTGGTAGGATAACGTCTTGAGGAACAGATGTTGGACCACCGTCACTAATAAGCAGCAACTGACGTTTAAAGCTTCCTAATCATTATTGTTACTTTTTTTTTTTGTCATGAATAACCAACGATCAGAAAAGCCCAATTTTTGGTTATTCTCTGTCTAAAATTAATAGGAAGCAATTTTAGGTAAGGGCTAAGCTAAAACAGTTAAATGGCTTTTTTAAACTTATTAACGAATACAAAAATATTTGCTTGAAACATCCACTTCCACTCCTTAACAAAAGCGTATATAGGAAATAATTTTGGGGTGGGGGCTGGGAAAATGTGAAATATTTTAATATAAAATGTTTTGAGCTCCTCTGAACACCTTGTAAACTAGATTAAATGGTGTAGACATTTTCCGTTTTTATAGGCTTCATTTATACGAAATGGCGCTTCTGCATCTTAGCCATTAGCGCCGTATAAAAAAAAAAAAAAAAAAAAAAAAAAAAAAAAAAAAAAAAAAAAAATCTCAGATCGACCTATACCAAGGCCCGAGTTTTTGGAAATAGAACCCTAAAGGGGCCCTCACACTGGCAAACATTTGCTCAATATTAGAGCACAAATATTGAGCTTATTTTTGTACAAAATATTGAATGGTCGTGAGCACCCCACACTCCACAAAAATATCGCACCAAATTTTATAACAAAATATAACGGCCGTTATATTTTTATTTTTGAAGGTAGTTCAACCACTTTTACCATTATTGCCTATTTATATATGTGTGATTGAAAATGCATTGGCGTGAATGTAGAAGAGTGTATTATTTGAATTGAAATATTTGATCAAATCAATATATTTTTATTAAGTCATTTCTAATCAGTCCCGTATCAGGCCATGTGGGCCCTGAGGGGCAGATACTATAGAGGTATCTGATTCATGACCATACGGCACACTAGGGAGATAGTGTGGTCAGTACTATGCTCCGGCCGCCTGATTTTCCCCTTTGCTGCTTCGACTGCCTAGAATCATTAGCACCCAAGGTACCCATTATTAAATTAATTAAAGGCTAGGTTGGCCTAGGGACGGTCAGGGAGGCCGAATTCAACCCATGAACGAAGACACTAGAAGATAAAATCTTTAGTGCTTGCTCGGGATTTGAACTCAGGCCTCCAACTTATTAGTCCAGTGCTCTACCACTGAGGATATAAAATACTTAAAAATGAATTGTAAACGCACACACGCTGAATGACACAAACACGCTCGCACGCACACACAGCCAGTCCCCTCGCACTGCTACAAAATATTGACAGGTCGGCAAAAATTTTCTAAACTTTCAGAAAACTTTTGAACGCCCCTCAAAATATTTAATACCCATTTTTTGTACAGTGTTTCTCCTCACAAAACCGACATACTCGAATTTTTGTGTAAACCTTTTGTCAGTGTGAGGGCCCCTTGATGTATGGCACGCGACAATCGAGGCGGTATTCACGACTTCCTGCGTAACATCGAGTCTGATCAAGTTCCAGGTCATCATACAAAATCTCAATCTAGATAGATAACCGTTGGGTGGACAAGAAATCAATGAATGTTGTGATTCTAATAAAACAATTATATATTTTTTTATATTTTCTGACCATTCCATTTTTTTTTCTTAGCCAATCCCAACCATTCCTTGACTTATTTTCATCTGAAGGACTAAGTTCTTGTTAAATAAAACTATATTATTTCCTTCGTTAACTTGATAAATACTGTGCATAATCGCGTACTACACAATTGCGGTGGGCGGGTTGTAGGCCATTCAATGAAAGGACAGAAGCAGTTGACGATTTCTAGACGTGAAAAGAACTCCTTACCAGATTCGTTCCAGAAAATCGTTCAAATGAACTATGAAGCGATTGCATTATAGGCTCTGTTTAATTATTGGTGTTTATAGTTGTGGAATGAACAGGTAAAAGGACCCGCGTTCCCTTCCACACAATACAACCTGCAGACCTAAAGGGCAGGTACAACACCCACACACTTGTCCTTTCCTTTATGTGGAAGGAACCTGCGTTTTGTATAGGATAGGGTCCCGTCTGGTCTCGTCTTTCTACCAGCTTTTACCTTCAAAGTTAGAAAGCCTCTTAAACAGGTTGAACACAATTGGATTAGTGTAACCTTATGTCATCACTTTCTTTCGTGTGTATACCCTTCAATGGAGTTGTAATTCACCATATGTGATGACTGGTTTATTTTTCTTTTGTTATGTCTGTTGCTTCTGTTCTCCGATCGTTCAAATATGCATATACATTATACATGATATGCACGCATAAATCTTTGTCTGTTAGCACGCGAGCAGACCCCGAAATGGTCCGATTGTGATGACATTCGCTCCAGAAATAAGTTGTCACAAATGAAAGGTCAACTTCGTTAGACAGCAGAATCCTTCCAACGGAACACCCTTTTTTTCGGCGAAATTCACTCGAAAGAAATTGTAAAGTTTACGGTTTTAGGTTTATAGTCTTCCAGATACATTTTCTATACATAATTTCGAATAAACCATTTTCAAGGTAATACTTTTAACGGTTTTTGAGAAAATTTCCCACATAACTCTCGCGTTTAGGTTAGATAAAAAATATCACCGGACGGATTGAGTTGAAAGAAAACGACTTTAGAAGTCATAACAATTTTGTTTATTTTTGATGTTGAGGAAGTATTAGAAACTAATAATTGTAAACAGACGAGTGCAGTCTTGAATTTTTATTAAATATTCGAAAGCTTATTAAATTTCCTACAAAAACGCTTCTCTTGGAATTTTCGATAGGGCGATCTCCGTTAGAGAAATCGGTACTTATAAGTCTAAAGTATTAGTAAGTGTTTCTTTCCACGGTTATTTGTCTATGTTATTCTCACATGTTTTTATTTAATTTACCAGTGAAAAATTTTTGTTAGTAAATCAAGGTAAATAAATACAAGTCGAGAAGGGTAAGTGAGGGTGATCAGCTTTTTCTATCTCATAACAAAGAAGAATGCTTGAAATTAAAGCTGAAACGTTTGCAATAGAAACTCGTTATCGTATACAAATGTAGTTTAATTAACAATTATTACTGAAAGTCCTCCAACTTTCCTTCATAACTTTCGGCGTACTACATATTTTGGTTTCGATAGAAGCCCGTGTTTCACACGTACGTGAAGAATATTTAGAATTATGTATTTCAAAATTGTCAAACGTCTACCCTTATTCAGGCCTGAGCGTATAGCTGACAACATTTTGATGAACACACGAAAATAAATTTATTTAACGGTATCTCTGATGCATTGTTTACACGAGCTAACTATATGTCATTAGTGCTTGTCTTTGTCACTAAGATGGCTTTGTGACAAGGTAGAAGTGCGCTCAGTCCGGTCCGCCCAGGAACTAACTTATTATTAAACATTTGTTGAGCTGTTTACTCCATGAGACATGGGACAACTGCTTCGGTTGAATGGTGGTAGTGGACCTTACTTTTCGCTTAGTATATAGAATCCACTCCTATCCACATTTACTTCCGGCGTTTACTAATACTTGGCACTGAAAAAGAACCTTTTTCGTGTTTAGATGACGTGCATTAATGAGAATTATGGGTAGTTTAAATGATAAAATCATTATTTCATTTTTGCGGATGCTTCTTCGCTGCCTGAAATTATTAACTATTTTTGCTTAGGTAAAATATGTCAGGGTTCGTTGTGGAATGTTAATAAAACTACATTTTTCATTAGAAGATGTGATTTTATTTCTTGCCGACGTTTAATATACCACGGCCGAACCCTGACTAAATCCCTACAATCTCTGAAATATTGTTCCTGGATGTATTTTACAGTTATAAGCTATTGCTGTGCACACAAAAATATATCTTTATACATATATGTATGAAAATGGCCTGGAACGTGACCCCGTTATTGTCGCAACGTCGGCTTTCCTACATATGTGGCCTTGGAGGTATACCATCCAAAGAGCAATAATGACTATAAAGTCCATTTTTGTCTATTTTTACAGCTTTTTCATTAATGAAGGAATACATCTTCTCTAGTTGTTGCTGTTGACTTTGTAATACTTGTCCATTAAAAGAGTTTATTGGTGTTCAAAAAGAATGGGATTACTTTAAATGCTTATGCTAATGTTGTTTACAACAAAATGGTTCTGAAACCATTATTGAGACATTGGATATCCTTATAAATGGGTCAATGTTAATGTTGGCAAATTTATGTGGGTTTTGCTGACCTTCCGAGGACATCCTTATCTGAAAGGGTTATTTTTTGCTTCTGGAGTGTTGTTGAGTAAATAGTCCTCTCATCGCCGGATGTCGGGGACAAGGGTCTTTTTCCGTTCTAACCGTCGTTCGCTCAGGAATAGTTCACCCCTTCATGGCAGGTTCAAAACAAAACGTCTTGAGATCTAAGTTACATCAAAGTCACGCATCAATTGCATGTTCTTTTGTAAAGGCTTTCTGGTTTTGATTTCTTCAATCGATGAGTGCTTTGTTTTCCCCTACATATATGATTAAAACAGAGAGATCAAATGGACCTGTTCGCGGGTAATGAAGGACGTTATTCAATGATTATACATAAAAGGAAATTTCTATGTGTATCAGGAGAAATGGTTATTGTCTCCTCCTGGAGGACCTTACGCCATCGTCCGTCTTCGACAAGGAACCGTTTCTGCCGCTCAATAAAATGTTCGAACACAACTGAGAACGTTATGGGCAGAGACTATCAAAAATAAACTAATATAGATCATAGATAATATAAATGTCTGGAATCATCATTAAGACATTTGTAAAAGGAAGACGTAGTTATTACTCGACTTCGGATTGGTTACTCAAGTTTAACCCATGGATGTTTGATGTCAAAAGAGAAATCTCCAAAATGCTCTAAATGTAACACCAAAGAAACTAATAAACACACTTTCGAGGAATATCGTGTCTACAAACATTTGTTTACTAAGTATTTGATCCTAGATGACAACTCGTCGAACATGGTAAAAATATTACTCTTCCATTATTTCAAGAGCATACTTTTTTTTATAGCAACACTAGTTAATGCAACCCGAAAACTAAAGAAATACCTAAATCGGGGGCAATGATATCGTTGTAGTTTTTTGACCTAATAAAATCCATTGAACTTTATTGTCTCTTCCTTTACAAATATTTTTTATTAACGTTGTCAGCAGAGCGTTAAACTACCATCTTCAGAGCTATAATGTGTTCATCATCACGACTGAGGACTTCCAGAATCTAAAAATAGCGACTTTTTTTTTTTTTAGGAAAGTATTAAAAGATTCTTCTTTTAGTGAATTTTTTATGTGCACTAAATCTACTGTGAGAGTTCATATTTAGTTTGAAGAAGCTCTCTGAATTGCTTCTTACCTCTCCGAGACGCCTTTCCTGTAGTTTCTTCATTCATGTTTAGTTGCCTTTACAAGGACTCACGTCAAAACCCTTCCCCTGACGGTTTCATTCAAGAAATCAGACAAAGAGCAAGTCCTGTGGAATCCTATTATCCTGACATCCAGACTCCACTGCCTTATAAACTCCCGTCCGGAAGGGAGTGGCGTAGCGGTAGGCCGGGCTTTGAGGCTATTCGAGACCTAGTAGTGGTGTAGTTCTGTCTTGATGATATATTGATGGCCGGTGCCGCCCCCACTTCTAGGAACCACTTCTCTAGGGCCTCTGGCAAATAGGAGGCTTTTCCGCCCCTTAGAACAGCATTCTTAGGGCCTATGGTTTTTTGTCTGTTTATAAGGTCCTCGCTCTTTGCTATGTCACTTTCTCTGACTTTCATTCATTATTAGATTACTTTAAAGCTAATTTTAAAATGATTCCTACTCTTCCTTGATAAAACAAAAATGCAGCCATACTCACAATTTTATAATATACTGTTTATAATATAGCTGTTACGGTTTAGATTTGTATAACGAACAATCATACAGACAGACAGCTGATAGACTTTTTGACCCTCCCCGTATCAAGACCTTCCTGTGTGCCAAGTTTGGTCAAATTCGGACTAACGGTGTGAATTTTTATAAGGAACGAACATACAGCTGGTAGACGTTTTTGACCTAGGCTAAAAGACTTCCTAGATCAAGACCTACCAGTGTTCCAAGATTGGTGAAAATCGGTCAAACGATGTGGATTTGTATAAGGAACAAACAGACAGACACGTGAGTTTTATATATATAGATACATACTTACATACATACGTATACTCATATTATGATGGTGTTTTTCCATCGCCGGGAATCATATTTGTAGATGGAACGGCTTCTTTCACCAGCGGTAGTTTATCTCTCCTACTTCTTGCTGCTAAATTTCGCTGGTATCCTCTCCAGCTTCGTCAGGCCGGCTCTTTTACATTTTAAAGTAATAATGAGTTTTTATTGTCTACGATCCGGCTTGAATTTCAAGCCTCCATCAGGGTTATGAGGAGATGAAGAGATCCGAATAAAAAATATATTTCGTATTAATACCCTTGTGTGAAGATGTTCATAAAGCTTTATCAATTGAAGGGGTCGAGGCAAAATAGTGCCAAGCAACATTTTTAATAAAACTTAGCTGTATATTAGATATTATGTGGGACGATCAGCCTATGATGCAAATGCTACTAAAATATGACTTCAAGCTCTGTATGGTACATAATCTTGTTGCCCCTAACCATTTCAACTGAGAGTCCTACATAATATCCAACTTATGTCAGCTACAGTTAAGTTTTGTTAAAAATGTTGTTTGGCACTATTTTGCCGACCCCTTCAATTTCATTTTTGATTTCATTAATGTTTTATGGTTAACAGTTGGGGTATGGATTTATTGACCACTTTGAGCTGGATACTACAAGAGATGCTTAGCGATGCCGAACTAATGCCCGCGTAAGTAGCATTGAGGCCCTGCAATCTCATTGAATAGTGGGTACGCAAGAATAGACAATCAGTGTGTGCAGCTCCCCAAGGCAGGTGGTGAGCATGTGCGATATCTCATGTGTGCTCGTCCTCCCCTCATTCGGCGCGAAACCAGCTGCCGCGTCACTTGTGACCATCTAATCACTTGCTCTTTTATCATTCGCTCGAAGCCTTATGGCAAATGTGGACATGGCCGCTTAGGCCGGAGAGAGTATGTTGGGAAATCAGTTCTTCTTCAGGGACAATTTTAGTAATTCTTTGTAACTAGATCGCTTCCTCTTTGGTATGATGCAAAAAAAAAAAAAAAAAAAAATTTCTTTACCTTATGCTGCACTTCTGTTATTAAGTAACATTATCTCAATATGTGTTACAAACAGCAATATGTGCTAGAGATTCAGGCGTTTTGCATTTTTCGAGCTGGAGGCTTTTTTCCCTTTGATATCAGCCGAAGAAAGCTTGCTTGACAATACTGGAAGGTTGGAATTTTGTTTTTATTGTCATTAACCAAGGAGTTAGTTTGAATCGAACAAGAGATTACGTTTTCTTGCTAGGATTCTTATCTCTTCGCGCCTCTACCATTTCTCTTGTACTCTCAATATAAGACGACCTTGGTTCCTTTTCTAAGGCGGTTACCAATTGGCGTTTCCTTCAGCAAATTCCCGACGTGGTCTAGCCATTTCTTATCTGCATACTCGTATTGTTGAATTTTTTTTAGTTTTGTTGTTCTCCAATATCTCTGATTTCCTTTGTTCGAATTGCCTTTCTTTTAGATTTAAGGGCAATCATCGGAAGATTTATAATTCCTGCTCTGATAATTCATTTAACTTCTATTTGTAGCCCCTTCCAGTCCTCGTCTTAGTAAGTATTATGCTGCATATTGACAAGAATATTTTGGCACAAAAATCTAGAATGGTAAACAACATGTCGTTAATGAGAGTATTGACTGAAAACAAAATAGCTACACGTATTGTGATGCATTTTACAGTACATATACTGTAAGTAGAACAAAATCACCCTACAATGGCTCGTTTTTAAAAATTTGGTTTGCCTAGTAGTGACGTATATCCGATGCGGAAATCTGAAAGTACTGACGAGAAAAATGGACGACCGATAGGTCACGAAAAATATGCCGTCCATATTTTAATGCTTATATGTATATCCGGCCATCCGAACTGGGATGGGTTTATTGGCGAAATTCGCCTCAAAACAATTCTAGTGATTACCTATTGCTATCGCGAAATACTGTAATTATTATTTCGGATCTATAGGCAACAGAATTTTTTGTATTTTCTTAAATACCTTGAAAATGGCTACGAAATCGAGGTAAGTGAAAAGGAATCATTCGAAAGCTGAATACATTTTCTACCACTTTGGTGCAGTCGTAAATTGATAGGACGAACTTATTCGAAGAATAGGTTTTCAGAAGTCTTGTTTCTGTTCCATACTATAAATTCCTTAAATAATAAACATTCTATTGAAACACCTAAGATGAGGCAGTTCCTGTAAGTTGGATGTTTTAAACCTTGCAGAGACATAGGCGTACAGTGTTTATAGTTTCTTTAACCTAATGTATCCACAAGCTCTTTTATCTCCTGTGGAGATATCTTCCAACTTGGCCTCCCTCCTCCTCCTCCTTCGCACGTCGTTATTACACTTGCATTACAAAAGGCATCTTTCTGTAACAAAATCACAATTGCTACTTGAGAAATAGTTGTATTGTTCGTTGCTAGAGTTCATTGATGGGACTAGCTGCCGGCTGTAAGGAAAGACCCCCTGCGTCTATCACACAATCCCTGATCAATAATGTTCTCCAGTGGCTACTCCACTACAGCTGCTGTTCTGAGTCACCGCTCGAGCTGCGAGGGGTTCCAGCTTAATGTGGTGCACTCTATGGCTCATCGGTGAAATAAAGTTTATTGCTTTCTTTGTTCGTACATGTGTATGCCCGACTCGCAAGCAAAAATGCGTGATACTTCTTATATATGGTTTTATCGAAAGCTTAGAAGAGAAATTCAAAACATTTAGCCTTGAAAAGAACGAAACCAACATTTCCCAAAACGTTTGCTGTGGAATCTTGGAAGTCTAACAATAAACATCAGAGCCAAATTCTAGCTATGGAAATGCGCACCTTGAGATTATTGCAGGGAAAATACCAAAATACAGAGGACCACAAATATCACCGTAAAGAGTTAAAATGAAAGTAAGACCTGGGGATCTAGTAATTGAGCAACACCAACGGAAATGGTTCGGCACCGATTCGTTAAAGCAAGAATGGGATACAAAGCTAATCTGAAGGGAAGAAGACTCGAGACGACGTGGTATTTCAGCGAATACAAATAAAAAAGCAATTAAGAATGATTTCTATTCAAAAAGACGAATACGTCTGAGAGATAACAGTGTCCAATGGATCTAACAGTGGGCTCTAAATCAAAATACTCACAATGATATATATTTTAGTACAGGTAGGTTGTATGAAGATTTGAAGAAATGTTTGAAAATTAATGTTGTCTTTATATAGGCACCAACTCCCACTCGGATGGTTTACAAGAAGAGGATGATAAAACGTTTTTCGAAACCTGACTATGAATCCACCCTCTTCTCATTCTATTATTTAGTAAATCCTTTCAGGAGTACAGCTTGAATAACTACATTTAGCTAAAAAGGTAGATTTCACTAAAAAGTCCTATACGTAGAACTGGTATATATATATATATATATATATATACGGCTGGTGTTTTTGTGGTCTTATTTGGGCAATGAAACGTTGGCATTTCTTATTTACACCTTTGGAATGAGCCGCGGGTTTCCTCGTTAAAAGATCTCATCCATTCGTTAGATGAGTATATTGTTCTAAAAAAATTAATTGAATTCATTTGAAGGATTTTTAATAAATAATGAAGCCTATTTGTGAATATTATTTTAAATTCCATCATGCTGTCAATTTAAAAGATGTTGGTAAATCGCCAATTTGAATGGCCCGAGTAAACTGCAAGTAACATTTTTAAACCGTACCACCGTACCCTTTTATCTTAAAACCGGTATTTAGTGCACTTGTTTCCCCCATTAAGCTATTTATTAAGAGTACCGGTGCATATGGAACAAGTTTGCAAAGTGTTTCTCTAAATTTCCGCGTAGGCACGTGCGCAAGGTGACAATGAGTCCTTACTACGGGGAGGATCCGGTGCAATGGGGCGACTATTCGGATTGAATGGGACCGGTCGCGGCAGCTGAGGCAGACATCTGTCCCATATGTGCTCCAGTGGGGGTAAGATCGATATGTGCTCGGGGCTTATCAGGTGGAGACCACCCCGCATGAGTGCCGCCGTCGGAGTTCTTTCAGGGGCTCGAGTCATTTCTACAGCATTGAATTGTAATGTTCCCAATGCTGTTTGTTGCTTGCAAAAGCTACTGGGATGGATTAACATCCATTTTCATTTCATTTATTGGGAATGGTGCTCTTTTGGATTTTGCAGCCCGGGCAAATGATTGTTTCTGTGGCAATATGCGTAGTGATTATGTGAAGTTAGGCTGAGAAATGAATCTACCAGAAACGCATCACGTATGAGATTACCTAGTCCTCGCTTCTCCTAATAGAATAAGTATTCTTTAGATTCCAAGCCAAAAGAGCATTGAAGGGAACGAAATGGTAATGAGTTGGCCAAGAAGGGAACCAAAGTTTCTCCAATGGAACTACATGCCTTCTCCCTTTGTCCTCTTCTCTTCAGCGAAGGTAATTATTTGTTCTCACACGGGTCTAGATTGCGCCGGGAGAAATATTAAGTAAAGCTCTCAAAAATAAGTAGAAAGTATAAGAAAGGAATCAGAAAAACGTTGAGTATACAACTCAATGGTACAATTCAAATAGTTACTAGCATCTTAAAAAACCATTTGGACTCGTGCTCCTACCTTGGTGTTGATTATGGTAAATTTAAAAAGAAAGCTCCTTGGTATGTTATGGTTGAAGGTGACATTATTTGAATGAAGAGGGCCCTCGGGTTGGGTATTGAGACCTACTGAAACTTGAATGCAAAGCTTCTCTAGAATAGAATAAATCTGAAGACAAGATAAGGCAGATTAAAAACTCAACAAGAGCCTGGTTGAACGAAAACCTCACAAGACGGGAACAAGTAGTATTAACCAGGCTTAGAATTGGATACTGCTTACTAACTCACGGACATCTTATGCAAAATACAGGTAGACCAAGGTGCAGTAATTGCAACGAGGACCTTACAGTAAAACACATACTGATAGACTGTAGACAGAGACACAACTTACAAATACCACACAACTTAATTTACATACTATCACCAGGTAGCCCTCACATCAACAGAATACTCCAACATTAAAAGACACTCACATATACTCTTAAATTTAATAAAATCTATAAAATTTAAATATAGTTGAGCTTTGTTTAAAATATACACATAAAATGAAATTTTCAATTGACATTCGTCCACATAAGAGGTAAATTTTAATTTGAAGTACTTATTTTTTGTATGAATATATTTATTTATTTTATATTGCTTTATTTATAATTATTTTGTTGTTTCTAGTTTGTTTTTGTTTTTTGTTAAATTTTATAATTATTTATTTCATTTTATTTATTTATTTATTTTTTCTCTTTTTCTTTTGGACTGAGACTGATCTTCATAGTCATAAAACTGTAAGGAGACCATCGCCAAAAATGGTCTTTTCCAGAGAGATCACGCATATGTGCTTATGTATTTCGACACGCTGAATCCGAATCAGGAGTCCGTTTCACCCCAGCAAGTCAGGTTTACGGTCATTTGAAGTTAAAATTTCGCAGGAAGTCGTTAAAGAGCAAATAACTACGGCTTCCATGGTTATGAGGGTCGCTGAATTCAAATACGAGATCTGATTAACCCCATCGGCGCGAAATGAAGGTCATTTTAAGGACAAATATGTTTATTTTGCACAAAATGAATTTTTGACGGAAGATTCTGAAAGGACGGAAAATTGTGCGTCCAGATATGTTTAATTTTCATTTTATTTTTTCTGTTATAGTCCTCAAGGTAACTTTATGTTCCTATACAATAGGTAAAAAGACGATTATGTAGCTTCATAGAGCTAAAACAGTACGTTAATAAGTTCAGAGAATCGCTAACATTAAATCCGGGGTCACTTTGAATGTAAAATTTCGAATGAAGTCGCTTAAAAAGAAAAAAACTAGAGTTGCCAAGGATTTGAGGGTCGCTGAGTTCGCACCCGGGGTACGTTTAATCCCATCTGTTTTTTCATTGAACCCCCAAATGTAAGTTTAAGGTCACTTTATATACCCTCCAGATCTTATAGTTCCATAGGTTCTTTATACGTAGTTTGAATTTTCACTCCTTCTAAAAGCTGCCATTAGGAGTGCCTCAGTCTTCGTATTAATTCCCACGCTTACCACTGGGGGTGTTATATCCCGTTCCTGGCTCAGACCAAAAATCTGCAAAATTAATTAAAACATTAATCATTGAAATAGTTTGATAGGTTATTTTAAACAAATTATTCAGGAATACAGTCTACACTACCCAAATTCTGAGGAAAGTGTTTAGTTTTGCACCTCCTGCATGACGGAGGTGCATAAATGTTATTATTGTTCAACGGTCGACAATTTCTAAACAGCGCTCATTTGAATTATGTTACATATATTTCTTCCTAAACATTTTGAAATGGAGGATTCACTACTGGTTATGTTATTGTGAATCCACCGTGGATGCCTTTAGGAACCCGGTATATGTGGATTGACTTCCCTAAAAATGTCTGCTTCCCAATGTGTGCCAAGCCTGTAGATAGAAGTTTGCTAAAGGCCATAGAAATCAATGCACTCTGTAAAAAAATATGGAATGAGAGTTTCGCAGATTGGTGCTGCTTGTGGTTGGTTAGTAAGATGAACTCTACCGTGGGAATACAGATCTAAAAGTCCAAGGCCGTCACCTTGTGGTTAAAATGGCTCATCAAAATCATTGATACGCCGGGTAAAGACGAGGGAATCTTGTAACAGATGTTTCACAGCAAGCATTCTTATAATTTATATGAAACACTCATGGCAGCCAGTACATTGAAAAAGTGATGAAATACCTAATAGACACGCATTTATACAATAATATTTAAATAAAGAAAAGATAACCAAAGCCACTTTGTGAAGATGATTCGGCATCATTGACCTGACACATAACAGAGAACACACAAATAATTATATCAAAGTCAAAATGACTACATTATTACCTCTGCAGACAACTAATCTAAAAATGTAATATCATATTATTGCAAAAGTTGGATCACCAATATGATGTAAAACTAAAATAAAAATAAAATATGAAACACAAATATATACTTTAAACGAATAAAAATTTCCAGCCTCTAGATTTTCAAGCGGAAGCTAATTTAAAATTCCGTCTCGCGGGAGCTCCATAACTAAGCGCATTCCTCAGAATGTGGAAAGAGTTCACACCAGTCCTCATTAATTTGTTTGAATACAATGGGTCAAAAAATTATTCATACACTTAATTTATTGGCTGTAAATATTTTTATCAATTTTTCTAACGCAAAATATCAACAGGTAGTCATAATAGACGTCATTTGATATAAATTTTATGAAGCGCAGAAATGTAATGTCTCATAAAATTAGGTTTGCATCAAATTTGAAAATGTTATGAGCAAAAAAAATATTCATATACCGAATTAACGAAAATAAAGATTCTAATAAAGTCGATACAGTATTTAGTTCGATACCATTGATTCTATTGGTTCGTTATGCTCCTGAAGATAGATTTCTGCCCAAACAGAAGTACATTCTTCTGAAGGTTACAGATCAACTCTTTCCATGAAGAACATCAATTTTGATATTTTTAACTTTAAAAATGCCCATAAACTTTCTAATGGGTTAAGATCATGTGATTGAGGTGGTGTTTGCAGCTATTGTGCGAACATTGGGCAATAGCCATTCGGATTTCTCCCGATATGTTTGAGGTTCTTGTCCAGCAGGAACAAATTTAAAAAAAAGGAAATAAGGTAAGCAGGAAATAGGTGCTGTCTATTTCTGCCTTTAGCAAACTTTCTTTTTTTTTTTTTTTTTTTTTTTTTTTTTTTTAATTACCTCCCAACACGTTCATATATTCAAATAACCATACATTTATGAAAGTTCGCCTACTCTACTGGCGCCTGCCAAACCATGACATTAACCCTGCCTTGCTTCTCAGTCGGTTGGCGATGTTTTCCTTCGAAAGCTCTGCTCTTTTGCCTCCAAAGAAATCTCTGTCCGAGAGATTCATAAACATTGAACTTCCTTTCGTCTGAAAACAATACAATTTTCCAAAATGAAAGCGGGTTTTTCTCTTGATCCCGAGAAAACTTTTTTATTTAATACTTTTTTTTTCAAATTTTTAAATTTATAAAAGCTATTTTTGTGACTGCTCTATCACTATATCCCGATTCATGTAGCCAGTACCTCACGGTTTAATGTGTTTCAGGGTTCCCATTATGTATATGATGTGATGTTTTCTGCTAGCTCAGGAGCAAATAATTAGAGTTTTTCTTTCAGCTTTCTGTACGATTTCACAGGAATCACACACTAACCGAACGTTTTTTGTCTAATGATGTGGTTTTAAACGTTTTAATTACTTATTGCTTGGTCGTTTCAGACAATCCCAACTTTCATACGAAGCATCTATAACTCAGTCCTGGCTTAAAAAGTTTAACAATTTCAACTTTCAGACAAGAACTCGGTTCCTTAGTTTTGCGATCTACTTCACTATAATTATCTTAGAATATTGAGGTTTTAACTGTTTTCCATGTTGAGATAAAACGTTGTGTTGATTAAGAAATCAATGATTTTAAGTATTAAGTTGAAACATTGAAAAATAAAACAATTTTAGAGTTATCATTAACCCTAATTTAAGTGTGTAAATAATTTTTGTTATTAATAGAATTGAGCGTGTTTCTAATTTTTTCTTTTGTATCAGAATAATGGGTGCGAGGTTAGCTCAGTGGTAGAGCACTCGACTAATGAACTGGAGGACCCAGGTTCAAAACCCGAGCGTACACTAAAGATTTTTTCTTTGGATTTGGAGTCCCAGATCGTCCCTAGGCTCACCCAGCCTTTTAATAAGTTAATTAATTAATGGGTACCTGCAAAGGGAAAAATCAGGCGGCCGGAGAATAGTACTGACCACACTATGTCCCTAGTGTGCCGTATGGTCAAGAATCAGATACCTCTACAGAATCTGCCCCTCTGGGCCCTTAGTGGCCTGTTACTTCAGTCCTGGGACTGATTTTTTTTATCAGAATAATGGGAAATATTATTTGTTATTATTATCGGCAGTTAGTTTGGGTTAAAAAAATAAAACAAAATATTTTTGACTAATAAATTAAGTGTATGAATAATTTTTTGACCCACTGTATAATATAAATATGGTTTCGATTCCCGTAATAGGGTGGCGGCTTTTCTTTAGGAAAAAGAAAAGGCATCAGCCCTATCCTGGCTAAAAAAGAGTGGTAACATAAATGGACGCTAAAATTTAAATAAATAAATAAACATTTTTTACCTTTAATATTTGAAATCAACAGCTGACTCAATTATTCTTTTATTAATTCATTTTTACTTTGTTAGTTTATGTTTCTGTGAGTTACTGCACTATTGAATGTTTTGTTAATTTTTCATGATCATAGAATTCCCTTTCAGATGGACCGATTTAGTGTATTTTTATAACTCAGTGTCTTCTTTGGAAACTTACGCCGTATACCGTGTTTTAATACAACAACCTTTTTACTTTTTAATAGAATTTTATTGTTTATTTAATTTATCTGATTTTTTTTTATTTATTTATTTATTGTTTAACGCTGAAAGGCGATAACACATTTAATTTATCTGATTGATTTTTATTATTAGATGGAAAGGTTTCAAATCTTCCTCCTCTAGTTTACATGGTGCTTAAAACCAAATACTCATACAGTAATAGCAGCCTTTATAAATATGGCACCACGACGTATAATCTACTATATATTTGTCAAATACCACTCACTCACTCACAGACCTATCATCCCCCAGCCCAAACCGCTTGACAGAAAAATTTGAAATTTTGCATGGACACTCCCTATATAACGTAGGCACTCACTAAGAAAGGATTTTTCGATATTTGAATTTTTAAGTATTTTTAGGGGGGTTTAAAGTTTTAGTTGGTTAGAGCAGGCAAGCCTAGGCAGCATGTGTTGCTAGGACGATAAGAGAACAGCTGTTACCGTACATTATCTATTTCATAGTATTATTTTTAATTGAGGTTAATTTCAACTATGATGGTAGTCCTTGAATTGCTAGAAATAAACTGTGATTTTGCCCCTCATAGAGTATACGCCCTGGTGATGGCCCATCCGATGTAATATCCCTAACCACTTGACACAAAAATTTGAAATTTTGCACGGACAATACGTTTAGAGTGTAAACACTCGCTAAGAAAAGTTTTTTGATATTCAAATGTTTAAGTACTTTTAGGGGGTTTGAATTATTAAGGAGCTCCTCATCGGCTCAAAAATGGTTCGATTTCGATAAGAATTGGTACAAAAATCTTTCTTCTCATTTAAAAGGTCAAGTTCATTAACCAGTTGAATCCGTTTACTGGAACATGGTTTTGCTAGCGAAATTTGTGCGAAAGATTCCTTAACGTAGGAAAACGAATGAAACCATTTTTTAAGCGAGTTCTGTAGCCATTTACCAGAAAAATTGATAGAAATACTTTTCAAAACTAATTTTCTGTTTGGGTATTCAGAAACGAAGTATATGGAAAAAAATTGTATGATTGGTGATAAAAAGTTTTCGGATATCAGTATATTTACTAAAATATCTGGAAAACGGTTGGTAATTCGTAGTAAGTGGAAGGCGGCTATTCGAAAGGTTACTAAATTCTCTACAATGAGATTCTGTAGTAATGTTCGGTGGGGCGATGTCAATCGAAGAGATAAATGCTTAAAACTTCAAATTTGTTAGTTTTATGCTTTTCAACGTGTATTTGTCTCTGTTTACCTAACTTTTTAAGCGTTTGTTGTATTTTTTTTTTTTTACTCTCCAACGGAAACAAGCACGGTTACTTCCTCATGGTGTTTCCTGGGTAACTTTAATGTCCGTGCAATAATAAACAGTACAAAATTATGTAGTAGCGTTAATTTTGATCATATCTTATTTAACTCAATATAACACCTACTTATCGGCCGTGGTGAAGCATGGGTATTCAGCTAGTTATCAAATAAAACCAAAGAATATATCGATGGTCCCAGGGAATAACTTGGTACGTTCAAAATCTCAACTTTTCAGGGCAGCTCTTTAACGGAGAAAACACGCCAAGACATCCACATTTTTGTAATTCTTAAACAGTGAAGGCTGTGAGTTGGTGACTTCTTTACAATATTCATGCGTCTTAGAAAGTAATCATAGCGCACAGAACTTCCCATTTTCCGACTTACCAACTTATTCCCTGTATCTATGGATTTGTTCAGGGAACAGAAAGTTTCACAAGTTAAGGGAAAAAAACGGTTCACGTATCCACATCTTATTACGAAATTCTTCAACGTTTCTGTATGCTCTTAGGCAGTCTTCTTCAAATAAAAAATTAATGGTCACCTAAAAGTTATCGTGATACTCCTACATCCCCTTTTATTGGTATGTATTACCGAATCGATTGTTAAAAATTACTTTTGAAAAAAGTGCCTTATTTTTGCTTATGAAGATTAGATAGTTAGCCGTCGAGGTGATAAGCAAAGATGGAATAGTTGGGATTCGGATAAGAAACCATAATACGATTTTTGTAAAAAAAAAAATCTATATTTAGGACGTTTCGGCTAATCTTTGGTAGCCTTCGTCAGCTGAAATTACAAGAAAAAACAGAAATTAATACAGACAATGTTTTTTATAATGAAGATAAGTTCCCGTAGATCACCGAAGTTAAGCAGCGTAGGGCGTGGCCAGTACCTGAATGGGTGACCGACCACGTGCTGTTGGAATTAGAAAAGGGTGGCAGCCCGGCGCTAATAGCCAAATAGTTGATGCGCCGTTAAAAAAAAAAAAAAAAAAAAAAAAAAAAAAAAAAAAAAAAAAAAAAAAATTAAGATAAGTAACAGATCTATAAATAAATTCAACTTATTATAAAAGAACAATGTGGTGTTAAATTATTAGAATGGGTTCTAGAAAATCAATAGAAACATAACAAAAAAAGAAGAAAAAAGGCTATTTTATTGAAGTGTCTCTAAGTAAATTGGTGCTAATAATAATATTGATTAATTTTAACAAGGAAATAAGATACTACATACCTACTAATGAAAATGCCGGGAGGCAGAAGAAGACCAAAGTTAACAGTTAAGTAACCATTGTGGAAGTGTCTAAGAAAAATGAGATCTACTAGGGTATATGCAACTGAAAACAAACCAGGTGATGGGAGGAGGTCGGTATGGATCAAAAGCCTGTATGACATTTTATGACAGGACAGGAGAAAAAGGTGTTAATGGAATGATACACAAGGGACATGGGAAAATACTAGGTGGGAGGTCGGGAGAGTTTTTGAAAAATATTAGCGTAAATAGGAGAAATGCCTTGTTTGTCTGTTTTGTAGTTTATATTGTTTTTGTTTAGGTTAATGTGTACACATTCAGAGATCTGTAGTCTTTTTTTTGTTTCGTTCTGTAGAAAGAATTTTCGTGTCGTCGAAGTTAAAACTGTGTTTTTTCGTAATAGCGTGTTTAGCAAGTGCAGATTTATCTATTTCTTTGTTAGTAATGGTTCGTTTATGTTGTGTAAGCCGCGAGTGAATGTCATTTTTTCTTATGTTTATCTTTGCTATATTTTTTTTTTTTTTTTTTTTTAATTTGAGGTCTTTGTTACATTTTTTCCGCTTACTCTGAACTAAGTTGTATAAAAAACTACTGATCAATTTTTTCGATAAAATAACCTTTGTACACCTAGTAAACACTTAAAAAAAGTTGTAAAACCTACATTCATGATGAAAAATTTTACTTACTTTTGTGATTCTTTTCGTGTGTCATTGTGTATATTTTTTTGTTAGCTGAAGAAGGCTACCAATGAGCATGCCGAAACGTTAGAAATTCTGACGCTTTATCTTTGCCGAATCCCAACCATTCCTTGACTTCTTATCAATATATATTGTTATCATCAGCGTAAATCACATCTTATCACGGGATGAGTGCTATCGGGATTAGTGGAATTGCGAATCATTAAGTATTAATGTCACTTCGTTTTCCTGAAATTTTTAGGGAAACAGTACGGAACTGGATACAAGTAATCAAATGTGTGGGGTCTCCCGTGGTCTAGTGGCTAGCGCGCTAGATTCATAAGCGGGAGATGGTGGGTTAAAAGGTAATCACATCCTTTCACTCTTACTCACAATGACTGAAGTTTTGAGATTTAGGATAAAATCTAAAATGAAGTGTCGTAGTTACGTAGTTATTAACATTAGGACATTTGTCGTAAACACTTTGGCAATTATGCTGAACTATTTTATTTCTAATTATTTTGGGGTAAATATTGTATGTTTTGAAACATATGGTATGTTCTGAGTAATCCTTTGATTATCTATTCCCTAATTTTGCGTCAATCCTTTGTTCCCATTTTTACCTGTGCATCAACTGGGTATCTACATGAGAAAATCTGAAAACAACATGAACTTGTTTTCGAATATTGATACAAATCTTGTATTTCCACAATGAATAGTACATAAGTTTATAACCCTTCCTTGAATGGCTTCAGCCCACTAGCCAATGAGTACTAAGCAAACAACTTAAAAAGTTTCTAAAGAGAGCAGAGAAGTGAATCGTCCTGTAACCACAGTACAATACCCTCCACTGGAGACTTGGGGCCTTTAAAGGTACAGCTATCACATTAAATAACAGGTTTTTGTTGAGAACTAGGGAAAGGCCTGGACAGGTAGATAGAAAAGGAGTACCTGGACTCCTTTTGGGCAACACCGGCATCATGCTGGATCATGAAGGAGCTTTGCCCTGGATTAGGAAGAGAAGGGACTCCTAACATGTTGTCAGGTTTATGGTTTAATCCTACGAATTATTGCCTTCTGTTTCACCACATTATGCAGACAATAACCAGCCTTGTTGTTAATATCAATGCCATGTACTGCAAACTTGTTAGCACATTCCAAAGCAAGGTATCTATTGAGGTTGCAATTATTAACGTATTTTTAAAACATATCGAAATGTTCATCGATCCTATCATGTCTGTTAACACGATATCCACTAGAATTTTTGTTTGTCCACCATGAAACATGAATGGATGAAAAAAATATTTTATCCTGGGACTTCGTCCCATAAGAATAAAAAATAAATACATATGGTCGAATAAACAAATTTAACCCCAAAAAATATAACTATACATAAAGAACAAAAAAATACAGAAGAAACGAATACAAATATTATTAATAAAGTCTTAAATAATAAAATAAAACATAAGTACTTGTGTACATAAATTATAATAATAAAAATAAGATAGTGATTACGGAGGGATTGTAGAATACTGGAGTAAAAAGAGGATGAGAGATTGGAGCAATAATGAAACAATATTCAGAGGGGGATGAGAATATAATTAAATACTGAATTAAATAAACACCAACTTGGTATATAGCATTCCCATAGCAAACGGTTAAACGAGTTCGTTAACCAGCCAGTGATGTGGGGTGGGTAAATACCCAGTGGGTAGGTAAATATAAATTGGGTAGTTACCCGGGTATTTACCCACAGGGAAGGTAAATACCCAAAAAGTGGGTATTTTCAGTTTTTTAGCTTGATACAACTTCTTTGAATATTTTTTGGTGCAAACAAGGACTGAAAAACATTAATACTTACCCAGTAATATTTTAAAGAAAGTTAAGAGTCGGTCCGGGTATTTATGGGTATTTACAACATAATGTATATCTATGAATTTTCATGATTACTTTTACAGTGGGGAAGGTTAATTAATTTTAAAAAGATTTTAATGAAGCCTATTCAATTATTAAGGGCTTATTTAAATTTTTAAAAAAGGCCAAAAACTTTTTTAACGTTTATTATAATAGTTCCAAACCATTTTAAGTTAATAGTGTAGATGGCGATAGTTAGCCGCTGCAGAGATACGAAGACAGGTATAGTTGGGATTCGGCTAGGAGAAAAACGTCAGACTTTCAAAAATAAATCTGTATTTGGACGTTTCGACTGCACAATGGCAGCCTTGGTTGGAAGTATCTGGAAGCATACTTCCAACCATGTTTACCTAAGTTGTCCTCGAGGTCTTCCTCCCTCCCCCCTAGCCATTCTCTAGTGCTGAAGAAGGCTGCCATTGTGCAGTCGAAACGTCCAAATACAGATTTATTTTTGAAAGTCTGACGTTTTTCTCCTAGCCGAATCCCAACTATACCTGTCTTCGCATTTTAAGTTAAGTTTAAGTTTGTGATCCTTGTTAATATTATTTGAAATTATGCTCATACAGTAGTAACAACATTACAGTAAGAGGAAATCTCACCAGAAATGAAAAGGTAGCTTGATGACAGAGTGTTTTGAGTCCGAGTTGGGAAACTAGTTAACATCCTTGATCCAATTGTTGAACTTATCACTCCCATTCAGTTAAATGCCCCTTTGATCCACACAGTTCATATTTACGAAATTACTGAAACTGATTTAAGAATTACTGAAAACTCTTCAACAAGAAACCCAGAATCTTCTCTTAAAAAAACGGAGGAAAAACTTGTGTTAACTAAATAGGAGAAACGCATTCATTCTGTTTGGTGTTGGAAACGCACGTCTTGCTGCAGAGTTGTTGAACTCTTCCATTTGTTTTGTGTGTAAGTTAAGCAGAAGCATGGGATTGAAATCAGTTGATCTTCGGAAAAACATAGCTGGCTATAGGGACCAAGAGGGATTATGGCAAAGATCCTTTGTTTGGGAAGGTCTTGAAGACAATGACAAAGAAGATAATAAAATAAGTCCCATGTTATGGTGGAAAGGCTTGAAAGGTACATGTGTTTTGATCAATGAGTAGGTAACTTAATTTGAGTTTTGAGAAATTGAGGTAATCCTAGTCCAAAGTTTTAGCTGAGGCTACATTTTTGTGAATGCAGTACAGTAGTATCAAATTTAGGCTAACAACTTGTTTTATTGGTAGTCAGAAGGTCCATGGCAAATTTTCAGGTATTAATTTATTATTTATTAACCTCTCAGTGATCCTATGTTATAATTTATTATTGTTTTAATAGTTTCTCAGTGTTGCAATAGCTCTAAACTGGCAAGATCCATGACATTTTACAATATTCGATTACTAAGTCGCGGTTTAGTTAAATACCTTAAATACCCGGGTATTTAAGGTATTTAACTACCTGGGGGTATATGCCCTTGGTATTTACCCTTAAGAATAAATACCCGGGTATTTTACAACACTGTAACCAGCATAATCGGTCCACCGATTATTAACCGGTAAGTTTACTCCTGACATACATTACTAATTCGCCCATACCAGCCGTAATATTGTTTTGTTTGCAATAGAACTCTGTAAATGTTGTGAGCATCTAAAGAGAAAGATGTCTTTTAAAAATAAACAAAATCAGTCCACCTGGAACAGGAGTTCCGGACTCGAATATTAACTTACTCATACCTTTAGTAATTTCTGCTTTGTTGCAACGAAACTCGAAATAATATATCTCGAGTCTTTGCAATACAGACTCGATACACAAGGCATAATATGCAAAACATCCTAAGAGAAAGAAACTAAATCACATCATTGGACATTGGGGTTTACTATATATTACGTTAAAAATGAATTAAGCTCCCAAAACGCGTGGTTTGTTACATCTAACAGTTGCAGCGCTGAAGCTTTTATTAGTCAGCAAGACCAATAAACAAAAATGTGAAGTTTTTGAATATTTCTAAGTAGTGAAGTGGGTCCCTTGCATACGCGAAGATCTGGAAGGAAATTAAGTAGACTATAATTAATTGAGTCAGCTGATTATTACAAATTAAAAAAAAGTAAAACCATTGATGTTTTTTATTTTTATTTATATAGGTTATTTTAACCAAATTAATCCGGAATGCTGTGTACCCACCCACCTTTAGTGCGAAGTGCTTAGGTATGCAGCTCCCGGAGCATTCAGCGTTTCCTTACTTCTTATAGGAAGATAAGCTGCTTACGACGTCGACCCTGTGGCTAAATGGAGCGTGCTTCTGACGTTTAATAACATATCTACCGCAAAAATAAAAGATCGTTTAAATTTAATTAAAAAATTTGAGTCATATGTTTTTTTCGTGAGTGGTCAGATATTAACTCCGATAGGAAAAATGATGCTTCAAATTGAGGAAATTTTGCTCCCCCATTATTGATTGCTAAATATTTAGATTCTTAAGCTTTCCATTTCACCGGGGATAAAGCTGATGAAGCTGTTGCCCGGCGAACTTATGAAATTTCAGAACGCCAGTTTGGCAAAAAGGCAACAGTAGTCATAAGACTTTTTTTCTTTTCTTTTTTTTTTTAAATAAGCTCTCAACGACTAGGTTATCGGCCAAATATTTGGAATATCTAGTACCTGGAGGAAACTTAGACGGTTGGTTTGGGAACCCCAACGCGGTGCCCCGAGCCCGCCGCGAAACCACTGGCCGCAATGCAGGGACCAGGGTTGCCTTCTATACAATTACGGTCAATCTAAGCTTCGGCTTCCGTGCCTGTGGCTGAGGATGTGCTCGCTTGGACCAGGCCTTCAGAACACCTTCCAAGTCCGAACAGCGCAGACCAGCCACCCCACAACGGACCCAGCAACACCTAGCGGGTGACTATACACCATTATACCGTCATGAGATTGTCCTTGTTAGTGTGCTTACTGAGTGGAGTGTACAGAGAGCATAGCGAAGAAATCACACACCTGAGGTTTAAGGGAAGTACATTCTGCTCTGCAGTTCATTTCTCTGAGGAATTTCCCACATAACATGGTCGGCTATGGCACCTCTTTGGCAGGTCCTATTTGCTTTTTGTATCCATTGGACGGAAAGGAGTAGTCCTTTATACCCATTGTATTGAAAGGAGTAACGGATGAAGTTTGCATTAAAATAATGCATGAAAATGTTCTGGATGGAAGCCCTCCCTTCTTGTTTCTACTGGGAGGACTTTCGCAACGACCAATGAGTTTTTTTAGTTCAGCAGGCACAGGTTATTTGTTACCGGTTTTAGTCTAGTTTTACATTTCATATATTGTGTTACACTTTTTTAGAATTATTTATTTGTGTATTTTAATTGCCTTAATTTTACCCCCCCCCCCTCCTTTTAGTCATTAAGATTTCGTCCTTGATTGTCTTATTATGTTCAGTCGTCCGACAGGCGAAACACACCTCCGCTTTAAATGCATTAATTCCTCTGCTGACAAAATTGATTGAATTGTCGATGGACGCTTTTGGAATAGATCTCTCTCAGCTTTAGTGACAAAAACGTAGGGCTTTTATCTTTGCGAGCATCAAATAAACCTTCTTATCTGTGGCAGGCCTCTTTTTACCCAAGCTTACTATGTTGAGCATAACTATGTTAATGTTTCTTTCTTCGGACGATTGTTTCTTATTTCTCATGTGGATGCTTTCCTGCCTTAGAGTTATATTTCGCTGGTAACCTCCCAACATTGCCTGGTAGATCTCAGGATTTTAAGCATTTATCCACGAATATAAATATAGGCAATATAGAGCTTCACAAAACTTACTGGCGTATTTTTTTAAATAAATAGATTATATTGAAGATTTCATCATGTACACTCAAATTATGGGGTCTTTGCGAAGTCCACATCCAGTTCCTTTGAAGTATCTCTCGTGACTTTTAACAGTGATTTTGATACTTACTGATTAGCTTACAGGTTCTTTGCAGGTTATCTATTCCTTCTTTACATTTTATCTAAAGTTAGAAACCATATTATATAAATATAGTAATGAAAAGTTAATATAGTGATGAAAATCACTGCAGTCACTACTAAAAGTAACTTTTTTTGACTACGATATTTATGAAATAAGGTTTCTAACTAACCATTAGATAACTTGTATTTGTAAGTAATACTTTCAGGCTTGTAAAGCATAAATGAAAATAAGCAGAATATATTTCAGCAAGCAATATTTATTAATATAAAGGTAAATATTATAAAAATCAATGGTAATTATGATGTTTAGGGGCCTCCTCGCCGATTTTTTTGTCCGGTGGTTCTCTAAAATATTTAAAGTTAATATTTATTTCGCATTATGGGCATACGTGCTTTGCGTTTCAGCTCGCTACGCTCGCTCAAGAAGATATCAAAACTCTAATCAATCCAACTCGCTATAATTAATAGAATTCTATTAATTTTTGCGAGTTGGATTGACTTGGGTGTTAAAGGTTACTTTCCTACCAGCAACAACCTGTAGAATTGCCCATACGAATAGCCAATAAGCGCGTGCGCTGAATCACTGTTATAATCACTACAGATACTTCAAAAGTAACTGGATGTGGTCTTCGCAAACAGACCCAAAATATGTAATACAATTTATGAATTAAGTATTTTCCTTTTGGGTTCTTCAATGCCTCAAAACGAATTTGTTTGTTTCCACATTTCAGTTCCTCCGTGGTGTTTGTCTCCCACATCTCCCCCTCTCGGAGTAACGTGCCTAAACAATGGTCTCCCAGCCTGTATATCCTCAGGAAGGACACTGCCCAGACGATTTACTCTGAAATCTGGCTCGTTAGTTTCCTGCAGGCAGATGTCCGTCCTGGGATCTACCTTTTCCACCCCTGGGATTATTGGGCTTTTCACGTCCTTTTTCTCCCCTTGGCGCTCTCTGGGAGATAAGCTTTTATATTATGTCTGCCTCCTGACCGACACAAAAGACTGTCAACAGTGTTGCTGACCAGCTATTCACTCAAAAGTATTTTCGAAAACAGTGGCGCTTCAGCCAAGAAGCTGCAAATTATATTCCTATTTCAAACGCAAATTCTATTTCTCGTAGGAATATTATATGGTATAGAATATGTTTCTTGAAATATTTAACAAGGAACAAATCAAAACTGAGGTAGAAAGAAAAGCTTTATATGATGCGAAACTACAGCATTACTTCGTTGTTCATGTGTCTTGATTTGGACACTTCGTATTTAGGATTTATTTATTTTTTTTTTTTATTTACGGTGCATCGACATCTAGGCCATTAGTGCCTTAGGATTTATTATATTTCCTTA
This sequence comes from Gonocerus acuteangulatus, assembly GCA_946811695.1. Classification (NCBI taxonomy): domain Eukaryota; kingdom Metazoa; phylum Arthropoda; class Insecta; order Hemiptera; family Coreidae; genus Gonocerus; species Gonocerus acuteangulatus. Next base: position 41,756,897 of record OX328128.1, on the reverse strand, counting down.
TCCTATAATAAGCTCCAACTGTTGCACATAAATGCTTAGGATATGCAGAATATAAAATCGCCTCTTACGACCTAAAGTTGGAATGATGTGAAAATATTGGAAATAACATTTATCAGCTGGATCTTCAGATGACAATTATTTATTGGCCGATGCCACTTGCACTCTAATAATTCAGTCGTTGTTCGGTAGTTAATAAAGTGGATATTTGCAATTCTTTTGGTGTTGTTACAATTTAATTTTAAGCAATTTCCGAAAAACTTGAGCTAGCTGAGGTTGCACTCTTCAGAGAATTTTAAAAGAAATTCTTAGTAACTAGACTCCGAAATTGCCTTTTTAATATTGTGTGTGTGTACCCCTTACTTACTACTGGTATTTGTGAGGATTCCCACTCAAACTAATGGACGAGTTCGTTTACCAGCAACGATCTATTGGCCGTAATTTTTACTTCCTTGCAAGGGTGCCCGGTAGATATCGTGCCCAAGTAATAAAGATTACGTTTTGAGGGGGGGGGAAAGGTTAGAAGTTGGGATTTACTCCAATAATCAAATAAAGAATTAATAATAATAGTAGGGTGTTCATTACAAATATAATTTATTTATTTATCAAATATTAACAGTCAATTAAAGGGGTATCACAGGTTTTTGAGATAAGTTGTCAACAGGTCACCAGCCTTTTCTCGCCAGGATAATATTGATTTTCTTTTTTCGAAAGAAAGGCCATCACCTCTGATGGCTATCAAACCCAGGATCATAGGCATGAAGTGCTCATGTGAACACTCGCTGCCACCGGCCTTCCTAAAATAAAGTAATAAAGACCAAAACTATTTATGTTTATTCCAGAAGGTGAAACAAATTATGTTTACCTTTAACAATTTATGTTTATCTTTATATTGTTTATTTATTTATTAATATGTTGTTCGCTACAACGGCGATTTCACTCCTTCAAGGTGGTACCTGTGAGGTCTAATGAACCAGCATTGAGATAAATATTTAATTTAATTATTAGGTATAGATACTCAATTATTAGATTACAGATTATAAGATTATTAAGTTGTAGATTTTTAGATTAGAGATTTATAGATTATATATTATTAGATTATAGGGAATGTGGAATAAAATAACCGGCTTGCTGAAGAATTTGCTGGGTGAATTATTCCTTGATGTATTTTTCCCTAAAATAAAGTTATTTTCCAAAGATCGGCTTGACTTTTTTATTCACACTTTAAATTTTGGGGCTTTAGTCCACCGGTAGAAGCGATTTCATTGTTGAGATATGTTCTTCTACATTCCAGTCAATTTTTTGGGTTTTCCTGTTCGCCTTTTTCCTTGTTAAATGTCTTGAATATCGCCAACTCGTGATGTTGATTTGGGCGAATTGACGAAAATCTGAGGTCATACAGCTGCTAAGTAGATACAAAACGTCCAACTCGTCGAAACTTAGCGTACATATATTTCAGCTTAATTGTATGAGTTTTGTTTAGAAATTAATAAAATCTATTTCAGATATCACCACATTCTGGTGGGAAAATCTAAAATCTCCTATTCAGTATATAAGTTTGCATCTGTCTGTTGAGTTCTTCCCGAAAATTTCAAAACTCCTAAAATAATAGGGAGCTCTAAATCGGCTTTATGTGACCCAACTAAATTGAATAGAGCTGATTAAGGGGTGGGAATTGTTCCTATTCCCCAGAGCACCCCTCCATATTGTACCTGTATTCCCATGGGGGCGTTGAAGTCATGGGAACCTCCACTTCCTAGTTTCAAACACACCCCCGTCAATCGGGGTACGTGATGGTGTGGGGTCTTTCGGTCACTGGTTCCGAGTGGGAGGGTTGACACCTTTCATGTCACGTGTCTTAATCTGTCTAGTTGTCAGTTCTTAATCTAAGAGTTGACTGCTAGAAGATGTTTACAGTAGAGTCATATTGTGAAAAAACAACGCAATTCATTTCAATCAAATTAATATATTAATATATAGTCTCCCTCAGGCCTTAAACCAACAAAATGAAAATAAAAAAGCTAATTAAACAATTAATAATTACATAAGGCCAGCCCTCCCCTGTCCGATCACTGAAATCAAGTAATGTCGGATGTGGTTAGTATTTAGACGGACGTACAGTGGATAAAATCACCTTTTAGGCGGACAAAATTCATATAAAATATTTTACTAATCGTCTACTAAATATTGTCTAGTATTAATTGGAAGAAGGGGAAATGTAAATATTAACTTTTTGGGACCTTCAAAGGGCGACGGAGGGTATTATTAATCGGACTGTAAGAAAAGGAACTCTTTTCTCAGTGTTTATTGCCGAAACTATACTTAATTATTCAAATTTCATGTGAAATGGACACGACCGAGACAAGTATGTGCTAATATTTCACTATTCGGCATGCTGGGGGATATAGTTAGACCTAGAATAAATCATACTCTTATTAGGAGATACATTTCCACACCAGTGGAGAATTACTTGCAAAGGACCAAGAAGTGCCAAGCTAGCTCTTGCATCATTATTTCAGTCATTCCATGTACTTTTTATATTCACTTAGTTTTTTTTTTTTCGTTCTGGAGGATATTTACTATTTTAGGATGAATTGCAGGCTTCGTTCTTATCATTCCACGAAAAGAATTTGTATCTGAATGGTAGAAGTATGAATCAAAAAATAAGAATAAATACTTCTTAATCTGCATTTAAAAACTAGGAAACAATGATAAAAATAAAATTTTAAACATGAGAATAATTAAAGACGCCATAAAACATTATTCCAAAAAAATCTGTGACATGTAGGAAAAATGTCAGCGGATAGCTGAATTTTTTTTTTCATGTTTTGGCTCGTTGAAAAAATTCCCAGCTACACCATGGACGTTTAGAAAGGATGACAACCTATATATATATATATATATATATATATATATATATATATATATATATATATATCCCTGCTATAATGACCTAGATGCCGATGCGGCGTTAAAAAAAAAAAAAAAAATACTGTGCACAAGAGTGAAACATAAAGACTATTTGTCTAGTAGGATATTTCTTTGCAAATTCTTCAGTAATCATAAGCCTGCCTTATCTTGTTTTGTCGATCCTCCTAAAGCTTAGCACTTAAAAACAACTTTAGACTTTCAGTTCCTACTGCTGTCACCGTACTTCTCAAATTATCTCCTAACAAAACAATGATTTCATCTCTGAAAAATATGTTTTCTCGTTTTTGCGTGACTAGCGGGCGCTTACCCTGGGCCCTAATTATTATTATGCCCTTCAAAATCGTAATTTCTATTTGTTACTAAGAAATTCACAGCTCTATGTGAAAATGTTATAATAGATCAGTTTTTTTTGTTTTGATTTTTTACGGTGCATCGACGTCTCGGCCATTAGCGCCGACATCCTGGTGCGGCGAGGAATTTCCTCGACGAGCCACCGGAGGGGCTCGAACCCACCATCTCCCGCATGAGAATCTAAGGCATTAGCCACTAGACCACGGGGTGGCCCAATAGATTAGTATTATGGAAATAACCAAAATAGGTATAGTGACGGTTAACCCCAGAACCAAATTACTGATATGGAAATGTCCCAATGTGTTTTATATTGCAATCATAAATCTTTAAAAAAAAGTATTTGTCTGTTATTTGGGATTTACCAAAAACTGCTGACCAGACTATCTCCTTAGTATGTGATATGGTCAAGAATGAGATATCTTCTCAGTTTCTGCACCTTAAGCCCTTTTGGCCTGTTATGTGACTTTTTTTTGTCTACAAGTTACCACCCTTTTCTAGCCAATATAGGGCTAATGAATTATCTTTTCCGAAAGAAAAGTCACTAACCATGGGAATTCAACCCCCTTTCTTAGGCAAGGAGTACTCTCGGCCACCGAACCTCGATTAATTTATTTTTTATTTTTTTGTAGTCGTCCTTTTACTGTGGAATCTCGTTGGATTCAAGCAAGATATCTTCAGAGGTTCTTCATCAAAGAAAAATCCTTAACAGGCTACAAGAGCCAGATGTCGAAGTGGTATCTGGGAGATAGTCAGTACTATGCTCCGGCCGCCTGATTTTCCTCTTTTCAGGTACTCATTGAATTAATTAATGGTTGAGTGGGCCTAGAAACGGTCTGGGACCCCGTATCTAACCCTTCAACCGGGATACTACAATTATCTTCTAGTAGCTTTAGAGCGCGGTCAAGTTTTGAACTCAGGTCCTCCAGAACATCAGTCGAGTGCTCTACCACTGCGCTAAACTCGCCCCCTCCCTAAAGTGAAACTATTTCTGTTAATAACTGTTATTTTCCCATTCATATTTTATTCTTGGTCTTTACGCTGTACTTAATGCTGTGGCAATTTTAACAGCGTTAGACAAGGTGGTGTTCCATCTCGTCTAATACTGCTTTTAGTTTTTCACTTTTTGCTCTGACTAGCCTCATAAACCCTTTGAACACAGGGCGTTCAAACTCAATCCCAGCTGCTATAGCTCATATGCCAAAGATTATGTATATATTAAGAAATCGAGACCCATATGTTTCTTTTTTACGGGCCTCTAGTCATTCTGATAATTTACTGTCGAGGAGGGGAGCACGTGTTAGTTCACAGCTGCCATGTGCCTTATGTCCTTATGCGAACCAGCCTTGTTCTATTTTTTCTATTTATTTTAACAACTTTTTTTTCATAGTTGATACGATTAAATATAGGAGCAATCAATGTGCCCAAGCAATTAGAAGTGTTGCGTTTTTCGTAACTATTAATTTCGCCTGTTTTAACGAAATATGACCATTAAAATGTAATATAAGCATTTGCATAAAATAAGTTATATAGACACAAATTTAACAGGAATAATAGTGCTAAAGCGTGAGCACTCCGTGCCTAAGATGTTGGTTTCGATTCCCAATATGGAGAGTGATTTTTCTTTCACAAAAAAGAAAGGGCATTAGAACTACCCTGGCTAGAACAAGGGGGTGAACCTGTAGATATTCATTCTCAAAGATCTTTCAAATGTATAAGTGCACGTCAAAATGGGTAATCGTATTCTTATAGACTTGCTCTTTGTTTTAGCACATTGTCTAGCTAGTTAAAATGAGCACCATTGAAATTTGATTCTGTCGCCACAAAACTAGCCATTCTGTATTTCCATAACATATTATTGACTGGGTTTGTCGACCATCGAAATCGGTCCATTGAAAATGAGGGTTTGTCAGAAAGCAATAAGTAATGTCTAACTTTTAGTGCGGTTCCTCCCTCCCTCCATAGGGAGGAATCCCGATTATAAGATTGACCTCATGACGCAGTCCGGAAAATATTAGCAGTGGCTATTGGCCATTAAACTCAATTACATTTGCTTTTGGTCAAATTGTTATATATAGTGCCAAAATAATGAGAATGGTCTATTTAAAAAATTGGTAAAATTATATCTTTACAAGAGGGCGTTAACCTGAACAGAACTCCAAGCTGAAATGCAAATGCGCACCTGTGGCTTGTAATTATTTTTATCGTTGAACGAAACTAGGTATATAGCATTCGAAACTAAGAATTACTAGTACGTACAAGCTTACCTGAAAACATTTTTGATTACATTATTGAGCCAGCTGGATAAAAAGTAAATAAAATATGTATTTATTGTATTCATATTGGTTAGTTTTTTTTTTACTTGTGTATTAAGCCTGTCAACCTTTGAGGTCATTATTGCCAGAGTCGTTGGTTTGAGGACATTTTTCAGCAATGTTGTGTTAAATAACCATTTTGCTGTGTAATTTGCATAGTTAAATCGATCCATGCAAAAAGAGCTTCAGTCCAAAATCAGTAGTGTTTAGAAAACTAGACTGAAACCCCTTCTGCATGGAATAATAAAATTAGGACTATGTTTCTATGGCACCTATGTATTGGATTGAAGTCCTTTTAACATAGAAATGTGAAGTTACCTTTAGATACAAAGAATTCATCACTCATACTAACGAAAATATTATCCGAACTCATATTGGGAAAAAATGGACTGAAGTTCTTTTTGTATGGATTGATTCAATTATGCATCTACTTCAGTATAGAAGTTTTATTCTGTCGCCAATATAGTGTTGGTATATTTACTTATTTTATTATTTATTTAAAACTTTGAAGCATTGCCATTACTATAGGGTTGGGTTTGTTGGTAATAATCATTCCTTATTACTTCCTTTTATGCATAAAGTATTTTCTTTAATTGTATTCCGGATTTTGGCTATAGACGGTGTTCGTCCGTAACCGAGGTTTTGTTTCCAATAACACGACTTAGGATTAACTTATCACAAGAAAAGACAAACCACTAGGTGAGGCTTACAACGTACCTTTAACAGTAAAACTCTTACTCACAGAGTATCTTAAAAGTGTTAAGACCTATGTGAACTGTTACCAGATAGGAGCCCACATATTGCTACCATACTGGGTTCCAATAAAACACTACACATAACCAAATATTTTAGCCAAGTCAAGTTTATCTCAGGATAATTTTCTTCCAAACCATTATATTTCCGAAAATGTTATTACGGTCGTTAATTATTAAACTTATTAAAACTATAAATTTATTTTATTTCCTCTGTTTTTTTTTTTTTTTTTTTTTTTTTTTTTTTTTTTTTTGTTTTTTTTTAGTTAGTGCTGATCACCATCCCTATGAAGCTCTTCAAATTATTTTTATATACATTTTAACGCCTATTTATTATTCGAATTTTTGGACGGGTTACCTGTATGGTACCATCCTTTTCTATCCATGATAGATCTGATGCCTTTTCTTTCTTCAAAAGAATAGCCATCACCCCAAGTGGGAATCGAACCTACGACCTTAGGCACGGAGTGCACACGCCTTAGCACTCAAGACCACCGGGCCTCCAGCTCTTCATATTATTGATAATAATAATGGTTTTTTTTTTTTTTTTTTTTTTTTTTTTTTTTTTACCGAAGTCATTTTGTATCATACGTACCTTTTATTGTCACTCTTTTAGATTTTTAGAGTTGGTTTTTGAATTTCATAAGAACCCTAACGTCCGGAGCTTGAGAACTAGTATTATGTAGTGAGGTACCGCCAGAGGTTGTCCCATTCTTGCCTAGGGCAGGAGTACCTGTACCTCGCCCGACTACCATGGCTATACTGGTCTAGTTATTCGGCTAGGTCATAGGTAAAGGTCGCGAGGACTCCCCTCCCCTTGCCCTATGGTCCCTGGGAACCCTACCTACCCGCCATTCTCTCAATGCTCTCTTGCTCCCAGAATGGATCTTATTTGCATATTGTTCATTGCGGAGTCTCCTTCCGCCAGTCTGCTATAACTGTGGTCTTGTTAGAGACGTGAAAGCAATCCTGTTGGTTGTGTTTTTCACAATCGTCTGCGGTGAGATCTTGTTTGACCTATAAACAAACGTATAACCTGGTCATTATATTATAAAACGTGTTGAGTTTAACTATTTTCTCTAAGAGACGCGTTTTTTAGGTAAAACGGGTAAAAGGGTCTCCCGTAGTCTAGTGGCTAGCGCGCTGGATTCATAAGCGGGAGATGGTGGGTTCGATTCCCACCTCCGGCAGGAATTTTCTCATCTCAAGGCTCGCTGGGAAAATTCCTCGCTGCACCCTGGATGTCGGCGCTAATGACCTAGAAGTAGATGCGCCGTAAAAAAAAAAAAAAAAAAAAAAAAAAAAAACGGGTAAAATTAGAATGAACTTGACTGATTCAATACATACATTGGAGCGTTTTGAGCTTCAGGAATTGTACAGAGTATCTTTATGTTATTCGTTTTGTTTTCCACTGAAGAACGAATTTTGGTGGAGCATGGGCGTATATAACGGGGGGATGATGGGATTTCACCCCCCCCCCCTACCCGAAACGTTCATTTCATCGTTAAAAATGTGTTATAAAAAACATAAAATATAAATTAAATAAGATCACTTAGTTCAGAAAAACATTTTTTTTTGTGTTGAGAGGAGATCGTTGACCGTAGATGATGGAAGGTAGGGATTGTCGGGGTTCGGTCACTGCTACTTAATAAAACTACATTTTATCATAAAAATGGTTTTATTGTGCCACGTGTTGTCAAGACGTTTCGGCTTGAACTTCAAGCCTTCATCAAGGCGATGGGAAGATAGAGAACTATTCCTCACAAATGCTGGATCATTTCTGATTTTTGTGTGTAATAGCGGTTTAGTTAGAATACTAACAATCTAGAACTATTCCAAGTTCTAGATTGTTAGTATTCCATACCTTCCAAAGGTTCGGGTAAAATAAAACCCATTTTCTCATAAAAAATGTTTTATCCTTAAAATACCTCACCACTGAACCCATACTATACGTACCTTCATAATATATAAAGTTGGATTCATGATTGGCTACCTACAAGCGACAATATTTTTTTATTACTTTAATTTCATTCTCAAATCCTCTTCTTGGTGCTAAATTGGAGTATATCAGCCCCTAATTTTGTTAATATGTATTTGTCGACATTTCTGAGGGTATATAGACTTAGAGCCTAGAATATTGTCTAGTTTACAAGAGCTCAGTACGTGGCATTAATGCTTGCCTCTTTGCTGTAGTATCTTTTCATGCGTAATGGACAATTGTGTTCAGTACGGCCCGGCATAAAACTAACTCGTCCGTCAACACTTGTTGGGCTGGTTACACTTTGTGGCTAAGGACAACTGTGTAGTAGAATGGTGGTGGGGAAGATCTCATGTCGCTTAGTAAATAGAATCCGTTCCTATTCCCGTTTACTTGCCGCGTACATTACTACTTGCCACTAGTCATTAAAAATAAACCTGTTTACACTTAGTGCTTATTTTACGAGTACTAAGCTCGTGTAAACTAGATTTTAACCTTGTCCTAGTTATTTCCTTAGGCCATCTGATCATAGTTGCTAGCATCTTTCGTAGTTACATTTGTCATATGTATTTATGAGGTCAACATCATGCTTCTATTTAACCTTAATAGTCCGTCATGATGTTTCTAGTAGTATGAAGGCTGACCGTACAGCATATGCTGCGTAAACGATCAGTAGCTCCTGTAATAATTGAATGGACGAACTTAATTGCACCTCGGGCCTAGAGTGGGTGGATTCAGGTGGCGAAGGGCATTCATTGCCCGTCCTCTCTTGCGTACTTCCTACATACCAACTAACCTGGAACTAACTCCGCTCGGCTCGTAAAGCAGTAGGACGCGTGCTGGCTCCAAGGGGGTCTTGCGTCGTAAAATGTGGATTGTGGGTTCTGGTGACACTCCACTGAGGGGAAGAGTCTCCGTGAGGTACTTATCCACTTAAGTTGAATTTATGGTTCTAAGCCGGTTGAATTTTATAGTTGACTCTTGATTATTCTATAAGGAAGACCAATTGGGGTATTTTTGCGAAGACCACGTCCATTTACTTGTGAAGTATCCGTAGTGATTATAACAGTGATTCAGCGCACGCCTATAACTCATTAGCTTTTCTATTGGCTATTCCTATGGGCAATTCTATTGATTGTTGTTGGTAGTAATGTAACCTTTAACACTCAAGTCAATCCAATTCACAAAATTAATAGAATTCTCTTAATTTTAGCCAGTTGGATTGACTAGAGGTTTTATATCTTCTGTAACGAGCGTAAACGCATAGCACGTATTCCCATAATGCGAAATAAATATCAATATAAATATGTTATAGAACCACTGGACAAAAAAATCGGCAAGGAGCCCCCTAAACTTCACAATTACCATTGATTTTTATAATATTAACCTTTTTATGCATAAATATTGCTTGCTGAAATATATTCTGCTAATTTTTATTTTTGCTTTACAAGACTAAAAGTATTACTTACAAATACAAGTTATCTAAGGGTTAGTTAGAGACCATATTATATAAATATAGTAGTAAAAAAAAGTTACTATTAGTAGTGATTACAGTGATTTTAAATACTTGTCATTACTATATTAACTTTTGATTACTATATTTATATAATATGGTTTCTAACCTTTGATAACCTTTAAAGAAGAAAATAGATAACCTGCAATCAGTAAGTACCAAAATCACTGTTTAAAATCACGACAGATACTTCAAAGTAACTGGATGTGGTCTTCGCAAAAAGACCCACCAATTGTTCAGATGTATAGCTTCTTTACTCCTCTGATTTAATTCTTACAAAGTGATAACCTTTACTTTTTATTACTCAGATACGTTTTTCTCTTTTACTGTTGGCATTAGGAAGTGCGAAAGGCACTCTAAAGGACCTACGCCTTTTTGTTTGTGTACAAAGTTTCTCCGGGAACCCACCTCGGCTTCAAGATATCCACAGATAATGCCAAGGTATGATGCCGGTGAAAATGTGAGTAACTACCAAAAGATGCCGAATCTCGTCAAAGCACAGCTTAGCTTAGCTATTAGTGCCAGACGATCTTTATCGCGATTTATTGTCGCCTGTCTAAGTCTAACTACGACCGGCTTAACTTCGGTGATCGGATACTAGCTGGAGTATTCAACAAGTTATTAAACTCTGTATTTAGAAATAAATGTTCACCTCTGGGTCTCTGTTTCCTCCATTTAAATGGAATATTTTGCCTCCAGCCCTAAATAACTATATCCTTCGCAAATGGCAAATTATATATTCCTTTATCATTTTTTTGGCGGCGCTAAAACCATTATTCCTCGCGGTCAACACTATTCTCCTGAAGCTGCATGCCACAACGAGTTCTACGCACGTTCCTCTCATTCAGCTGTATCGAATTGATTTGGCTTTATGAATGGGATTCCATTACTTGGAGGATGTGGCTATTGACTTGCTGAGATCACTTAGTTTCACACGCCATGCTCAAACATTATCAGCTTTCCGCAAAAAGATTAGTGGTAATATATTACTAGCGCTTCTACTACTTACAAAAAGAAACTCACAAGGGATCAGCCGATTAAGTAATCCGTGAGTTTACGCTTTTCTTAGTAATAAATAAAACTCTGTCATAACGTACTTCGAAAAAATCCTCGGCGAATTTGGTGTCTTCTAGACTGGGAGAAAAAGGTAATTAAGCTACAAAAACAACGGATATTATTTGTTCACTTACCGGGCGCTACAAACCAGTGTCGAGTTTTGGTCTCCTTAAACAGCTAATCGTCACCATTTTGTACTGAAGACATCCAGTCCATCAAAAACCCATGTGCATCCTCCGCCATACCTCCTCAGCCTTGTTCTTTCTTTTCTTCGAGTCCCAGAGAGCGTTTCTTCGATATACAGCTTTCTTGCATTCTGGCAACTTGGCCATCCCACCTCAGTGTACTCAATTTCATTATCTGGACTATGTCTAGCATCCCATACATGCCATTGAACTTGGTTCGTTCGTCACCTCCATTGCCTAACTACTTGTATGCCTCCGTAGAACATTCTAAAAATATATCTCCAAAATCCTTCCAACACTCACTGCCATACTGAAGGTCTGACCGAATTAGTTAGTCTGACCCACAATGGATTGGCAATAAACTTTGCCCCTGTTACTATCTTCGTAACTATTATTTTAGCACAATGTAATTTTATGAGGGAGGTCAAAATAGATCTACAACAAACTATTCTACTATTGTTGACAGGAGATCGTTAAACGTTGATGATGCAAGGTGTGTGTATATGAATATATATGGATACACGTATACATGTATGTAGATTGTATTACTAAATATGTCCTACTTGTTTTTACAGCCCTGATGAAGGCTTGAATCTCAAGCCGAAACGTCGGCAACAATAAAACCATTTTCATTTGTAAAATGTAGTTTTATTAAAAAGCAGTGACCGAACCCCTACCTTGTATTCTACTATTGTGTGTGGAATATTCAACCATAGGTTAACATGGTACCTAGACAAACACAATCTTCTTTCTACCTATCAATGTGGATTTAGAACAGGGCACTCTACCATGCAGCATATTTCAAGGTTAGAGAATGATATTCTAGAGGCTTTTGACAGAAAGCAGTCATTAATAGCCGTCTCTGTGGATATTGAAAAAGCGTTTGATAGTGTTTGTAGGCGGCTTATTTTAATGGAATTGCTAAAATGGAATATTGGTGGAAACATTTTTAATTTTATCAAGAAGTATCTAAGAAATTGACGGTTCCGAGTGAGAATAGGTTCCACTTTTTCGGATGAATACCTGTAGGAAAATGGAGTGCCTCAGGAAGGTGTCCTTAGCACAACGCTTTTCAATATTGTAATAAATGCTTTATGTGAATACATCTCACAAACAATATCATATTGCATGTATGCAAACGACCTGCTTGTGTATACAAGGTCTACTAACACAGGAAGAGAAGAAAGTTACTCGCAGACAACATTATACTCGCTCGAAAATTGGGGAAAACTCAGTGGCTTCCGTTTTTCACAAACAAAAACAAAATGCATAATATTTTCCAAAAAACGAATAATACCTAACCCACACATAAAATTAGACGGAATCGAAATAACACAGACTGACACTATAAAATTCTTAGGCATGACATTTGACAGAAAACTTACATGGCTACCCCATATAAAAGCTATTCTCAATAAATGCAAGAAATCTCTGAATCTATTGAGGATCTTAGCTAACACGAAGTGGGGTGCTGACAGTTGTTCTATGCTGACATTTTATAGAGCTTACACCAGATCAATCCTTGATTACGGATGTACAGCATATTCATCGGCAAGTCCAAGAACACTCAAATTACTGGACACAATACTCAACACTGGGATACGACTATCAACAGGTGCATTTAGATCAAGTCCATGCAAAAGCCTATATGTTGAAGCCAATGAACCTCCTCCACTGGAGTATAGACGTCAACTCCTTTGTTTAAAACATTTTATAAACCTTAAAGCATTAAATAATCCTTGTACAAACTCAATAATTATACCTAACACGAGGCCATATAGACTAAAGCAAAAGCCTTTAAAGGAAAGAATTTTGAAGTATGCGGATAAATCACATATTCTACCAATTCCATTGTATGGTTTCGAACACCATCCATATCCACCATGGAGTCTAAAAAATTGTAATATTAATATATCCCTTTCAAATCATAAGAAACATGACCCTTGTTTTACACATTACTATAAGCATTGTTTTAATAAAATAATATCAAAGAGCCCTGAATCACTTTTCATTTTCACAGACGGATCTAAAACACTACACGGGACAGGCTCAGCAGCACTCGTTCACGACAGAACATGATATATTCATATTTAATGAATATATCATATATCATTAAATATATACATCATATATCATTAAATATATTCATATTTAATGTTCTGGACATTACTATAAGCATTGTTTTAATAAAATAATATCAAAGAGCCCGTAAGCACTTTTCATTTCCCAGACGGATCTAAAACACTACACGGGACAGGCTCAGCAGCACTCATTGACGACAGAACATGACGCATTCATATTTAATGACAAAACAGGACAAACCAAACTGTAGACTGTGCAACGTTCCACTTACAATTAAACACCTACTTACTGACTGCAGAGAAAGAGAAAACATTGACTTGTTACATGATATACACAAACTACTTACGCAGAACAGTTAACACATCGATACTATGCTAAAATATCTAAAACTTCAAAAGAAATTTCTATGTGGTGATGTCAATCGGAGAAGTAAGTGCTTAAAACGGGGTTTTTAGGTAAAACGAGAATCTTCTAGGTAATAGTGTTTTCATAGATCGAACGTTAAGATGGCGGGGAGGCATTTTCGCTTAGGATATTGTCAGTTTCCTGTTTTGGTACCATAACTTCCTTCTCTTTGAGATTTTATGTTCTAACGAAGGTTCAAAGCCATTAACTGCTTCTATTCGTTTACTAATGGCACTACGGATTTGAACGGAACCACGCTAAGATGACGCATTTCCTGTGAGTTGGTCTTATTATTCATTTAAGATCTTGGCTGGACCGAAATTATTTCAGTCCAAGAGAATGACTGATTTAAATGTCCTTGCAAAAATTTAGGCTGCGTCAATTCAACACAGAACAGAAGTACGTTTCATTGACGAACGACTTTATAAACGTCTGTGAATTATCGTTCGGATTTTTAACCAGGAAAACGGACGACAAAAAGTACGTCCGGTGAATACGCATAACGATTTCTCTTCTTATTTTCTAACAGTTCCATTTTTGAATTTCCTTCATTCACTGTTGAACTCACAGTGGGAAGGATTTAGTACAAAAATCAAACTTTGAATGTTCGTATAGTGTTGTTTATTGTAAAGTCGAACAAAGGGGTTATCCGTTTAAAATAAATGAGAGGCCTTTTTGGTCAACGGTAGGTGCCAAAGTGAGATATTGACGAAAAATGTAGCATACAACTTTTCGAATGTGTACCAAAAAGTGGGCGCTGTTCTCAATGACGATTATTAACCCTCGATTAAAATGCCAAACTGGCATTTAAATTGGCAACTAGACTGGACTAACACTACAGAAAACAAATTAAGGACAGTGAAGTCTACAGTTAAAGATTGGCCTTCGTCATATAGAAGATCACCGCGTGAGGAAGTAGTAGTAGCAAGACTACGTATCGACCACAGCCGTCTGTCTCACGTATACCTAATGTCTAATACGGACAAACCTACATGTCGATCATGCAATACAGACCTCACAATCAAACATATACTGGCTGAGTGCTACTTAAGACCTGATCTAGATATCCCATATGACATGACAGAACTCCTTGGAGATGACAGCCGCCATATTGACACAATACTCAAACATTTAAAGAACATAAACATCTACGATAAAATATAACACCTGAACGAATACCAAGCCAAATTTTCTAATAAAAGCATAGCAAATATAAGAAAAATGTAGACTCATTTGAAGAAAAGATGAGCTAACAGACAATTTTATGTTGCTCTCTACCGAAACGTATTGAAGAAAATGCACATCGCTACCAAAGCGATGCATAAAAATCAATAATAATAATAAATGCCAAACAAAATTTCTGATCTTACTATAATTGTCGACCGATTCATTCATTTATATGTTTTATTCACGGTTATTTTTTCTTTTCTCTTTATATTTTTATTCATTTATTTATTTCTATTAATTATTCATTTTTTATTTATTCGTTTATTTATTTCTATTAATTATTCATTTTTTATTTATTCGTTTATTTATTTCTATTAATTATTCATTTTTTATTTATTCGTTTATTTATTTATTTTGTTACTATTTTTTTGTTTAACGGTTGGACACCATGTTATTAGATCAATTATTATTATTATTAAAGCCCTATTTTAACTCCTATTATCGGATTTTATTCTCAGAACACGAACAATTGATTCGTAACCTATTTATTATATTTCTTATTATTATTTATTCTCACTTTTTTCTTCTTTCCTTTTCTTTATTATTCTTTTGAGCAGATCACCCTTGATGTAGAGCTCTCTAAAGGAATAAATAAATAAACATAATAATAGCCATAGCTTGATATGTTAACTACTAAAAAAGGTCTCATCGTACATTAAGAAAACAGATATTTGTTCAGTGAAAAACCATTTCTCCATTTGGAATTATCTACATTTGGAATTTTTGCTATTGTACTAATTTGAGAGTGGTGGCGTTTAAAGTTCATAAGAAAAACTAAATACATCGTCGCAAGGTGTATCTACGTATTAAATTTTGTCAAACCAATTTACATAAATCGTATTCGCCCGAATCCAATCGTGGATTTCATTCCGAATCTACAAGACGTACGATTTACTGTTCAGACGCTCCGTTTTGCTTGATGGTATTTTTATTTAAGGCAAATGGTATCTACTATCCGTCGTAGTATCTTAAGCCAGTCTTTGGAGTACTAAAGTATAAGATAATGTAAGGCAGGGCCCCCATTTCTCAGAGCAAGACTGAAAATTCTAGCACTTTGCTATAGAACTTTTCTTTTTACAAGCTCATAACCTATACATTTTTTCCAGTTAGCGAGGCCCGGGCGGCCGTGATGTAAGGAAACGAGTAAGAAGCAATGAGCATGAAGCGGAACGACGCCCTGAGCGGCGTAAATACCCGAAGATAGACGACTCTAGCCGAAGGCTCTTCCCGAAGTCCTGCAGCCCCTTTCGTTTTCCTGTGTTCAGTTCTTGGCCGGACATAGTGGCGGTCACTCGTTACTCATTTCTGGGTTTGGAAAATACGTATTTTACGTACAAAAAAAAACAAACAAAAAAAAACTGAAACTTATTCATCCTATTTTAAGTGTCATAAATGAATAAATATTTATGAATAAAATTAACATTCACGCTATTTATATACAATAAAGTTTGTTAGGTAATAATAACTACAATAATCCACCGAAAAATAAAAAATAAAAATAGGTAATTTCGACGTGTTAGCAAGATCAGCTGACGTATACCACTTGCAATGCAGCTGATTTGAGTAATTCTAATTTTTATCATACACATTATCATTCTAAGATTTCAGAAGAATATTCGAAAAAAAAAAAACATTTTCCGCTTGCGTCCACCCCTGCACATGCCTCGGGCGCGCCAGCAGATTTTCCATTATGATATTAGCTATACCGAAACAATAGATTATATTGTCGATTATTATAGTCGAGCCTGAGGAAATAATGACAACGCTACCTCCCGGAGTAAATCTCTCTTTTTATATATATATATATATATATATATATATATATATATATATATATATATATATATATATATATATAGGAATAAATGTCAAAATT
Source organism: Gonocerus acuteangulatus (assembly GCA_946811695.1). Classification (NCBI taxonomy): domain Eukaryota; kingdom Metazoa; phylum Arthropoda; class Insecta; order Hemiptera; family Coreidae; genus Gonocerus; species Gonocerus acuteangulatus. The sequence goes on along the minus strand of OX328128.1, from coordinate 41,740,232 downwards.
GCAATTCTAATATGGTCCTAAACATATGTATGTACTCTTAATTGGACGTAATCGTAAAGGAAATATAGCCCAACCGAGTATATTCCCCTCCCCCGCATTGTGTACTCGGAATTGCACCAACAGCATTTAATTATATAGAACACCCTGATGACATAATGGACTCATTAATTATCTCTTGTGTTTGTCCCCATTTAGAACCCTAATTCCCTGGATAGAAGAGGTAAGCAGAAATTAATCCTACTTCTAAGTTAAACTTTTGTTTCCGTGTTGAATATATATATTGGATTTTTTGTCGTAACCTTTTCAAATGATATTACTTGCAGTCATTATATTTAATCACGCTGAGATAAAGCAGATCGTGTTAGTCTGGCGTTATTCTTTTACTATTTGAATAACGATGGTAGAAAATATGGAATTATTTGGTTAATTTGAGTGAATTTGTTTCTGAACAAATATTCTTGTTTTGTTGAGTTAATGGATTTTTTTTTTATGATCATCTAATAGAACCATTTGTATTTTTTTTGTACTTTTGAGGTTTTCCGTTCCATTTTGGCGTCTACTCCTCTAGTCTCCTCAGGAATTATTTTTCCATTCTGTAATTTAGTGCTTAAACGTTTTATAAGTTCCATCAGCATATTTGAGAAATACGTTTTTTCTCTTATTTTATATGGACATATTGTCCCTGCCATGCCAAATTATCGAATATGCAAATCGGTACTTTTCAAGAGAGCAAGATAGAGCTTTAATAGTGATTCCAAAATCAGCGCCTTTAGAAAAGGACAATTTTACATATTTTTTCTATGTATATTGTTAATCATTTTAAGGTAAAATTATTAACAAACTGTTTTCAGTTTTTTAATTACCAAAAACTCATATTCGTGAGATTGCATTTTGGTGCTAATAAGTGATTTTTCTTGGATGGCCATTTCAAATTGTCGAATGCGGTATGTTAGATAGTTTGCTGATTCCGATTGACTAACTGAATAAATGTTTACATTTTCAAACTAACGAATGAGACGCATTCGACATTATTCATTGAACAAATTGTATAGTATTAGTGATCAAAGTAACGAATATACCATTTTCGTTAGTTTGCCAAGTCAGTTTTTTGGTCTCAAAGGTATGACGATTAGGAGCAAACTAGCGAACGAACATATTCGATACATTGACAAAGTAATATATTGAAAAAAAAGTCTTTTTGGATACTTTATTTTAAGGCATTCCCGGCGATTCGAAAGAGGCTAGAGTTTCGACAATTTGCCACAAACCGTATCGTCCGCAAAGCAAGAGTAAAATATCAAATCTGAAAAACGATATTTTTCATATTCGATAGTTTGACATGGTAGAGACTATTTTCTTTTAATTAGCTGGATATGAAGAAAATACTTGTTGTGATGAAAGAGAAAATACCATCTTAGGATGTTGACCAGCTGTTTGCCCTGTTGGAATCCTTCTTGGAAGTATGGTTCCCGCCAACGCACCCTTCCAGCAGGTAGTCTCGGCGGTAGCAGGTCCCTTGCATTCACTCTTAAACATCTATGATATACTTTGGCTTCTTAAATTTCTTGTGTTCTAGGAAAGGTATCAGCTACACTTCCCGAAAGAATACACTTATGTACTTAGGTTGTACTTTTGGCAGGATGTTTGTAACATTTCTTCAAATGTTCCTCAATCCAGTAGGCAACAAAAATTCTCAACACTAACGCTAGAATGATTACAATAACCAGAAAAATTGATCCATTAGGAGTTAAACTTGAAGCCCAATAGTCTAAACAAAATTATTACCGGCTCTGGAGGCGTAATTTTTTGTTTTCTTTTATAGAAACTTGTTATATAACATTCAATGGCGATAAGATAAACATTCTCTAAAAAATTATCATGAAAATGTCATTTGGGAAGTAAATAAAAACTAGTTCTTGTAATAAAATGAACTATTATTGTATATATCCATTGATTTACATTACTTTCATACATCGGTAATACTCAGGTAAATTCCCGCCAAATTACGTGATCGCTGACGTCAGTTCCGTTATGCTTTTGCATTATTCGCGACGAAAAATTTGGCGAACACAAGTCAAGAGCGGGTGTTTCTAACCCTCTTATTCAAATCTAATCAGAAGGATCCATCCTGAAAACTAGTAATGTTAATGCCATAGCGGCTACGCCCCGAAACTCGATGAACAGCTTATGGCAAAGCATTGGGTGATTTCTTTAACCAGCGTGATTGGTTTTACTCTAGGCTCCTCAAATTCGTAACATTTTCCTCATGGCTTTAGGTTTTGTTATGCTCTAAAGAAATCCGACGTCAGAAAGTAATAACATGAAAATTCCGAAAATCTATCCATTTAGGCAGTTTTTTCTGAAACCGCATTCATCATTTTGAGTTTAAAAAACGCACTGTCAAAATAAAGAGAATCGGCCTATTGGGAGAAGGGGTTTATTCGACCCCTGCTCCCTCTACGGCTTAACATTCAAATCCAATGTAAAAAAATCTATTTTTTGGATTATTTTATTTATTTATTTTTTGATGGAGAATGTTTTTCTGAGTTATCGGCGCCTGAATTTCTGTAGGTTGTCACCCTTTAATAATGCCATAGTTACGTGGTTTTTCCTGTCGGGCACTCATCCATGTACTGGCCACCCTTGTCGTTTCTTAACTTCGGCGATCTACGGGAACGGGTGTTATCAACATGGTAGGGCTGTTGGTTCGTAATTTTAATTATGATTTCAATATTTAAGTCATCTTTTCACACAAATATAAGAAAACAATAGGTAAACCTGTTTGTTTTATTGTATCCTATGCGTATCTGACGAATCTGCTGACTTAAGGTATCTCCCGCTTATTTTTCAATCTCTCACAACTTGTTTTTCGTTATGCTTTACTTTCTTTTCTTTTTTTTTTTTTTTTTTTTTTTTTTTTTTTTCTTTTTTTTTTTTTTTTTCTTCTTCAATTTGTACTAATTATACATGGGAAATTAAATAAACTAAATTCAGGCATATAGCTTTAAAAAAAATTGGAAACAACTAGAATTTTGGGGTCTCCCGTGGTCTAGTTGCTAACGCATTAGATTCATAAGCGGGAGATGGTGGGTTCGGAAAAAAAAAAAAAAAAAAAAAAAAAAAAAAAAAAAAAAAAAAAACAAACCTAGAATTGTGCTTTCGAGTACTCCAAAAATACGGAATAAGTAGAAAAAAATGTTCACTTTTTTTATATTCATGCGAACGAAGATGCGTACATTATGGTTGCGTTTGAAGGAAAGGAATTATTAAAATTATATTATTTTGAAAGAAGCTTCGGATTTTTAGTATTTATTTAAAAATATCTCGAAAATAAATGGGAAAACGTGATAGCTTGAAGGTGATCACTAGAAAGCGTAATATATCCCCCCCCCCCCCACAACAGGTTTAAATGTAAATTTTGGCTTTTGGATCTTGATGTGATGGCTTTCTATTAGAACTTATTTTAAAATCACAAGCATCATACAATAAGATTTACAGGAATGAAATTTTCCAAAAAAGAAAATAGTGTTTTGCTGGTGGAATTCTGCTTGTTTCTGGCCCGCACTTGTGGATCGCGTCATAAGCTGCGTTTTCTACATACTAGGAGGAAATTCGTAAGGAAATAAAGTACATAATGATTTAAAACTAATCAGAACCAGATACAACATTTCTGAGAAAATATTCACAAAACGAATAGAAGTTCCCATGAACTTCAAGTACTTCCCCTTAAATTTTTAGAAATCAATACAATATTTCAAACCCTTTTTTTTTTTTTCTTTTCAATTTGTACTAATTATTATTACATACATATACACATATATGTGTTTTGTTGTTAATATGAAGAGAATTTTCGATATCTATGATGGAAAATAAGTTTGGTTTCTCACGTGACTGCTTCTGGCCTCGGGCTAGAGTTCCCTAGCAGCAGCCCCCTAGCTCCCTCCGGGCTGTCATATCTCCTGATCGACGTGTGAATTCTCATCTAGCGGGAAAATACAAAAGAACAATCAAAGGTCTGTCAATGAACTCCACAAATCCTAACTAGCCACTAGGAGAGTATATTTCACAGAAATGTATCCCTTTGTCATGAAAAATAGTCAAATATTCCTCGTTAAGAAATATGTATTTCTCCCTTTCCTCGGTCCATTGGTGATTGACAGGTGGGGAATGGGAAATAGCTATGTCCTATGGGTTAAGGAAAATTAAAGCCAATTGGGCATTAAAGAAACATTGTATTGATTTCTAAAAAGTAAGGGGGGTAGTATTTGAAGTTCATGGGAATTTCTGTTCGTTTTGTGAATATTTCAGTAATCTTGTGTCTTTGTTTAACGATCCGTTGGGGCTGTGGTTCCGATAAGTTTTAAATTATAATGTACTTGATAAAGATGCCACATTTTTAGCGTATTTCCTCCTAATATGTAAAAAACGCAGCTTATGACGCGATCCAGAAGTGCTGGTCACTAAAAAAAGGCCGTTGATTTTTTTTTTTTTTTTTTTTTTTTTTTAATATATATAAATTTGTCTATTCGCGTCTGATTTGAAAGAAATTTTGAAGAAGAAGAATTTAATTTATTTAATTTTACATGTTAAAGAAAAAAAAAAGTCATAAAAGTCATAAGAACTGCGATGTGGTTTGGCGCTGAAGAAAATTACAGAAAAGTAGTGTTCTGATGGTCGAGTTCTGCTGGCTGAAGAAGCTAAAATATCGTTTTAGAGTGTTTGTGTGTCATTTTCATAGAGATCAACGCATTTTTGTCGATGCTCCATGTGTCAACGACTAGTTTTTTGTGACGTTTGATTTATCAAGCGTCGAAATTTCTTTAGAGTAGTATCGCGTTATCCGGTCATCATACGTGATTCTCCTCCCTATGAAAATTGTGGCATTCCAAGACCACGGTCGTTAGGTTGACCCAGCCCGCAAGTCTTTCTGGGTTCTATTATCCTCGGTAGTGTTGTGGATTGTCGTCACTCTGTGGTATCCTTAGTGGGAGGTATATAGTTGATGTAACCCAAGCCTTTACCAGCTGATCTTCCCGCCGGCGGGAGGCACCCCCACTTCCTCGCCCACAGCAGGTTGAGCCTATCTATTCATGAGCCACCACCTCTTTATGAACAGCTGTTATCCTGTAAAGAATAAAAAAATATGGCCTAATTATAGAGTTTTATTAGCATTCACGTGCTAAAGTGGAATGACCGTGAATTTCACTGTAGATCGATAAAAATATTCGAATGGATGGATTCTACATTTTTCGTTCAACGGAACCCAAAAATGTCCACATTCACTGCGTTAATTTTGGCTGTTTCCAGTGAGCGTAAATCTTGGTCTGTAACACCATTTCATATTCCCGCTGGTATAAATTTTGCTCCACACGCAACAGAATCACACAAAAATGTGGCCAACTCCACTCTTAATCTTAAAACACGACTTCTTTCCTAGACGATTTTCATATTTACTTCCTGATATTTCGCTCGCCTCCTCTGGGACAAATATTTTCTTCTTAGGAGGTAAGTTAGTATCTTGGACTGTCTAGTTGTTCAATAGCTCCTTCAAAAGTGGACCAATGATCATGAAATTTAAAAAAAAAAAACTATGTCTGATACGAAAAATCAAGTTCTTTTAATTGCAGGTAAGTTTTTCTGTGCAATTTTCGATAAAAATCGTAATAAATTACCGATATATCGATTATGCAGTTAAGGGCATCTTAAAAAAAATCTTTTGAGGTTATATTATTTAATTGATTTTTTTTTTTTTTTTTAAGTGGAAACAAATAGAATTTGGGTATCGGGTACTCAAAAACGACAGATATTTTCCCCCTGCACTTTTAAAAAATAATTCGAAAATTTCTGGAACTTCGACGTATGTGGTAGGCAATCATTTGAAGCTCGATAAATCGTCAATAAAAATGTCCTTTTGTGAATTTCGATAAAACTACTTCATTCAGAAAATGAATTAAACAAATTTTTAATTTTCGAACATTAGCATCTTTATTGGTGGTTTGAGAAAAAGAGTCATTAGAAGAGAAAGAGTCACTTGAAGAAAAATATACGAAAAAGCTGATAACTGAAGCAAATTTGCATATTTTCCAAAAATGTGCATATTTCATTGTAATTAAAATAACTACAATCCACAATGTTTGTCTGTTGTGCTCTGATTGCTCTAATTTTGGTCCGTTATATGATGCCTTTAAAAATGACGACGGCCTTTATAATTATCCCTTACATGAAAAATAGGCTTTAAATTAGCACAAAATATCGAGTAGAGCCAATATGACGAAGGCTAATGTAGTTTGAAACTTGTAGTAAAAGCTGGTTACTAGTAAGTGACGCTTTTCCAGCGTGTTCCAACACAACGAAGCTACACGCTGTTTTTAAAATTGTATCTATGTTGATTTTTTTTTTTTTTTTTTTTTTTTTTTTTATGAGATAGTAGGTTCGACATTAACCTAAGAATGATATTGAGGGCTTAAATTTTGTTAATTTGTTAGTGCCAAAGAGACTAAACATGTTTGGGATTGACAAAACAAAGAATTAAGTACACTTTATCAACCTGTTGGGATGTTCCTCTTTAAAACAATGAGTTAATATGTTGGGTTTTGAAGTGAAATTGGGAATGCACTTATTCTCGGGTAAATTCTGAACAATTTTGCTCTGTATTTCTTACGATATGTTGCATATTAAAGGAGAGAAATCGTTACAGATGGTCTCACATATTGTTTTAAAGTGTCTTGGGCTTAACTATTCCATGTTCTTAACATTCTCAGAGCCTGAGTATTCTTGACGTAATCTAACAACACAAGTATTTGTGTTTTCTTTTTTTTTTCTTACAAACTAGTTCTTCTATACATTTCTCTTCTCCAGTAATTCAAGCCTCTTAAAATCCTCTTGTAAATATACAAATACTGACGCCTCCCTGGCTGCCTTCTGGGCGGTTCCTATGGACTTATGGCGGGAACGGTAGACATTCCAGGCTACGGAGCAAAGTACCCAAGGCCAAGGAGTTACATCCGAGCATCTCCGAACATCATACCCTTGACTTTCTGAATCCTACTTAGAATTACAAGTAGGAAAAAAGCACTTATAAAACGGCAACACGAGTTATCTTATCGTGTTTCCATATAGTGATTATGTTTGGTGCGATTTGTAAATCCTTTAAAACTCAACCAACGCTTCCGAAAATACAAGCATTGTTTTCTCCTTAGGTGTCCCATCGAAATTTCCCAATAAAGCTATTTGGAAGGATCTTTTAAGCTTTCGAATGTTCGCCTTTTACTTGCTACGATTTCGGTACAGGTGTTTGAGAAATTCCAAAAGTGCTTATGCTTAAATTAAAAAAAAAATATCTTCTCTACTACAATCGTAACCAAAACTAGTATATCTTTGTAAAATATATATGTAATCTAAGGTATATGAAATATTTTATGGAAATTTTGTTTTTGTGATTTATTTCTTATTTAATTATTATTTATTAATTCTTATTTGTTATACTTTCACTGACGGATATATGTATATTTTGGAGATGTTTCTTATTTTTTATTTTTTTTTTATAAAAATTCATTGCAATAAATAATTTAATTCTAATTTCTTGATTTAATATATCGATTCATTTTTATAAATAGTTTAATATTTTAAAAATTGTACCATTCATTACAGTAAGTACAACTGATAAATTGGCTAGTTTTAATCAGACTCCTCTCTGATTTAAACATATTCTCTTATATTCTTCAAATTACTCCTTATTGCAACTAACACTTCTCATGAATAACTAGTTCTTATTAAAATGACAACTCCTCTGTTCCCTCTTAGGTCTTACTTTCACAGGGTAACCATAACCCAGCGTGCTTGATATTGCCCTTAAAAAAAAAAACATGTTGACTTTGACAGTAGTAGTTTCCAGGAATTCAATTTTGAATGAATTTTAATTTAGGTAAATATTAACAAGAACTTTACTCCTCTCACAGCACTACAAAGTTTAAATAATAATTCACAAACATAATATTTTCACTTTAATATTTTATATATACACACACACACACACATATATATATATATTTAGATGGAACGGCATTTTTCTCCAGCGGTGGTACTCCTCACTTCTTCCTGGGATATTTCGATGGGTTCATCTCCATCTTCGTCAGCCAGGTACTTGTTTCTTCCTCGGTGGTTGCCAAGGGAATGAAATTTTTCTCGATCTGGGCGCCCTTTCTACTCTCGCCCAGATCGAGAAAAATTTCATTCCCTTGGCAACAAACGAGGAAGAAACAACAAGTACCTGGCTGACGAAGATGGAGATGAACCCATCGAAATATCCCAGGAAGAAGTGAGGAGTACCACCGCTGGAGAAAAATGCCGTTCCATCTAAAAATATCATCCCAGCAACGAAAAATAAACATTAAATATATATATATATATACATATATATATATAAATAAATATATATATATATATATATATATATATATAAATAAATATATATATATATATATATATATATATATATATATATATATATATATATATATATAAATTGTGACCCTTTTTTCTTTCAATATATTATTTAAATAGGGTGAAGGTCGTGCATATATAAAACTCGTCAACTTCACTTTAAATGCTTTATTTTTCTAAAAAAATAAAGCATTTAAAGTGAAGCTGACGAGTTTTATATATTTATGACCTTCCGCCTATTTAAATAATATATTTGGAAAGATCTTAATTAATCTGGTAAATTCATTACTAGAGCCCGGAAGTTAGGCAAAATGCCTTTTTTTATCTGAATGGATATATTGAAGAATCAGATAGAAATAAATATGTTTCAGTGCATTTAGGAAGTGTAAAGACAATTTTTATTTTGCCTTTTTTGGCTATTTTAAGATTTAATGCCTTTTTTACTATTTTTTTCTGGGATTTAAACATTTTAAAAAGCACCGTTCATCGAAGACAAAATATTTTGCACAAGTTAAATTACATATATCCGTCACAAATATCTATTCGAGAGCTCATTTTCCCAACCCATGAGGACATTTCTGCAAAAGTACACTAAAGAAGAGGTTCCATCAGAATCCACGTTAAGAAAAACGTATTTAAATATCACCTTTGAAGAGACGATGCAGAGGATTCGACTCAGAGTTGCAGAAAAGAAGATCTGGATCTCCATTGATGAAACTACGGATGCAATGGGACGTTACATAGCCAATGTTATCATTGGAACCATGGAAGCAAAGCAAACTGACTTATCATCAGTATATCTTTTGACGACAGAGGAGATGGAGAGAGCAAATGGTACCACAGTGGCACAGTTGTTTACCATTTCACTAATGCTACTCTGGCCGGACGGAATACGGCATGATGATGACCTACTTTTTGTCACAGATGCAGCACCTTACATGAAAAAAGCAGCTAAAGCCTTACGAGTTCTCTTTCCTAAAATGCCCCACCTCACTTGTCTAGCACATGGCCTCCACAGAATCGCTGAAGAGATAAGAAGTTTGTATCCTCACGTGGATAAATTAGTTTCTAACGCCATGAAAATCTTCTTAAAATCACCCTCTCGAATCCGGGGTTTTAAGGACATAGCACCAGAGCTGGCTTTACCTCCTCAGCCAGTTCTTACCAGATGGGGAACCTAGATCTCAGCAGTAATATATTACTGCAACAACTTGGACAAGATACATGAGGTAGTTCATGCAGTATCAGTAGACGAAGTTAATTCAGTTCGCGAGGTAAAAAAGTTGCTGGACCAAGAAGAGCTTAGCAATGATCTGGCATTTATAAAAGCACATTATAGTGTGATACATTATAGAAGCAATCTTGAAGTTAGAGAAAAGAGATGATTCGCTGGTATCATCTATGGGGATCTTCGAAGATGCTGTAAATCAACTGCTCCAAGCACCAGGAGAAAAAGGAAAGAGTGTCAGTGAAAAAGTTAAACGTGTTCTGAGTGCTAATGTGGACATCGAAAAAATTAAGAACATTCGTAATGTTCTGAAAGGCGAAAATTCTGTTTTAACTGGCATGTGTCCTTTCGATGTAGCTTGTTTCAAATTTGCGCCTATCACTTCAGTGGAAGTAGAACGTTCCTTTTCCATGATGAAAAACATTCTTTCTGACAAGCGTCTGTCTATGACAGTTGATACTTTAAAAAAGCATCTTGTTGTAGCTTGTAATCAGGGAAAGTAAGAGTAAGTACAGTATTTAAAATGCACCTTTTAATTGATAATTAGGAATGAGATTCCTCTTTGCCTTCACTCCTTGTAAATACCTATTTTAATTAAAGTACTTTTATGTATTTCAAGTGCCTTTTTGCCTGCCTATTTTAACCAAAATTAAATGCCTAACTTCCGGGCTCTAATAATGAGTAAGATTCATCTTTGCCTTCACTCCTAGTAAATGCCTATTTTAACTAAAGTACTGCCCATTTTCAGTATTTTAACTGCCTTTTTGCCTGCCTATTTTAACCAAAAATAAATGCCTAACTTCCGGGCTCTATTCATTACTATAAAATGAGTAGACGCATTAAATAAATTAATAATACTTAGTGAGTCAGCAACCCAAATCATGCGCAAGAATTTGCCTTTCACTCTCCTCCTAATTCCTAAACACATTTTTTAGTTAACTACGATTGCTAAGTATTAATAAAATTAATAAAGGGCGGTCCAAAATTTAGTTTTAGATCTGGGGGGGGGGGGGGGGGAGTTATGATATATCTGCTCCGATCAACAACTAGAATGAATAGGGAAGGTTGTCAACCTTTGTCCAGATGGATGCCGATCAGTTATTGTCCTGATGTTCAGTCATGAATATTAATCAGCTGTTCACCTGTTCTCCTCCTTCCTCAATTCCATATCGCTAATAGAATCCACCATGATGTGCGTCCATCTAGATTGTTACCTTCCACCTCGGACGGTACCTCCCCTACGTACCGGACCAGAGCAAAGTCGCTGACCGGCCGTGGGAAACCCCGTTTCCTGAAACCGGTCCCTCTGCTTCACTTCCTCTTTGGACTTACTGACTATTGAACTCCGTCGCGGGTTCCCTTGTTCTCACATCTCGCCGTTCCTTGTTACTTACTTAGCACCCCTTTATTTCCAACTTCAGGGGCAGCAACGTTATCCAATTGTTGCCCGAGCTGGGAGCGGGATCCGAGTAGGCAGGTTTTAGGAATGTAACCCTTTACAAGGAATGGATTTCTGTTAGGGTTAAGGAACCCTATAAGTCCTGTTCAATCCCTCCTCATCAATGTCAATCTAATTTTCACATCCATGATTTCGGAATATATCACTTCCTTTCATGTATTGACTAATTTTAACAATTTTTTGTACAATATAGTTCTCAAACTCGTTGGAATAGCAAGCTTTTGGAACAAAGTTCTGTACGATCTCCCCCCCCCCCCTCTCTCTCTCTCTCTTTCTCTCTTATGAGGTTGACCTCACGACGCAATCCAGAAGTGCTGACTAGAAACTTTTTCGTTTCAGACCCCATAGATCACGAAAATATAGGTGGTTCAAATTTGTATATATATATATATATATATATATATATATATATATATATATATATGCTTGTCTGTTCGCTCTCTAGCAAGCTCAAAAATGGTCCGATTTTGATGAAATTTTGAAATTTGAAAGGTCAAGTTCGGTAACCAGCTGAATCCGCCCACTGGAAGATAGTATTTAGGGCGAAATTCGCGCAAATAAAAAATCGTAACGCTTACGTTTTTGAGTTCATTTGCTTGCAGGTACTTGTTTTATAGGTTTCTTAACATAGGAAAACGAATGAAACCATTTTTAAGGCGATATATGTAACCGTTTCTGAGAAAAGTGGAGTCAATGTTTTTGTAAGTCATTATTTTTTTGTGGGTACTTAGAATCGCGGGATGCAATTGAAATATTTTCTACATGTTGGAAATTAATCCCAACTAAGATGTTTAAATTTTGGTTATATTTGGAGTTAAGGAAGTATGCGAAAAAAATGATTTTATTAATAGACATGAAAAGTTTTCGGATCTTCATAAATTTTTCGTAAATATCTCGATAACGTTTGGGAAATCGTGGTAAGTGGAAGGTAACCATTCGAATGCTTACTAAATTCTCTACAAAAAAGGTTCTGAAGCAATATTCGATGGGGCAACGTCAATCAGAGATATAAGCCCTTAAAACTTAAAAAGTGTTTGTTCTATTCTTTTGAAAGGGGTTTTCTCTTTGTTTATCTCACCTTTTAATTGGTTGTTTTTTGTTTTAAATTGTATTTATCAGTAAAATTAGTATTGTAGTAAAATAAGCTAAGAAACGGTGAAAGTTATTGGTAATAAGTTTGGTGTGGCTGTGGTAATCAAGATGGCTGTGGCTAATCATGTTGACGTATGCATAGTTTGTTTTGAATTCTCCTATCTATATGACCTTTCTCATAGCCTCCAACTGAAGTTATCGTTATTTCTTATTTTATAGAAAGATTTAACCCACGACAGAATGGAATTTTATTCGCCATGATGCACACATTTACAGTTAATTATAATAGTAAAACGAATTTGCTAGTAAAACAAGATACTTAAAATGACAACGAATTTTTGGTTGTTTTGAATAGAGCCTTCTCAGCAGTAGTCGAAGACTAAGTACGTTTTCAGTACATAATTGTATTGACTTATACAGATTAAGAATTATCCGCTTCTGTGTAAGTTGGCTACTGTCAGTTTCCTGTGATTTGTGATGCTAATCTATTCCATTTCTTCCGAGATGTACGTAACCGCGCTAAGATGACGCAGTTCCTGCGAGTCGGACTTTTTGTGTTTTACTCCATTTTTTTTAATTTGAATATTTTAAATCTCTAGTGAATGAAGAGAGATTGTTCTTCATTGCATTCGTGATTTCCATTCATTTTTAGATTACACTGTTCTGCACGAAAATCCTCCTTCAAACCAAAACATGCTTTCTTACTGTTTTCAAATGTGCTGAACACGAATTTGAAGTCAGATTCTGTCTACCACTCACAGTTTCTTGAGAAATTCTAGTTTTTTATCCAAAAATGTGAGTTTTTTGTAAATTTGACGATTTTTTTTTTTGCATCAAAACATAGTGAAAAAAATTCAAAAGCCCGATGATTTTGAGCGCAATGAAGTATATTTGAACGAAAAAAAATTTGATGGGAATATTACAAGTGGTTGAAGAAATATGGCTAAAAGTGTTTTCGACCAAATTCGACATTTACTCAAGGACCTCACTTTTGAAGCAAAGTTAAATACTACTGAGAAAAAGGCTTGGATTGTTTTTCGAGAGGTATGTGCTAAGTTTTTGGGAAACGAAAAATCTAGAGACTACCGAAAAATAGTCCAAGAACTGCTTACTTCATATAAAACATCGGGATGCAATATGTCCTTAAAAATACATTTCCTGCATAGTCACCTTGACTTTTTCGCCCCAAATTTGGGTGCAGTTTCGGACGAACATGGAGAACGATTCCACCAAGACATATCCAGAATGGAAAAAAGATATACTGGCAAATGGAATGAGAAGATGCTGGCGGATTACTGCTGGACACTGCAGCGGGAGACAGAGGAGGAAGAGTACAAAAGAAAAAAAAATACTCATTGACGATGTGTGTATATTTTTTGAGTTGCGTCATATCTAGTATTATACCTGATAGCATGCAGGATTCAATTAATTATATTTTACCGTTGAAAAAGAAAAAAAAATCTGTTATAATAAAGACAATAATTTTCAAATACAATTTTTCATTTTTTCCAAGTTTCTCCTCTTTTCTCTCAAAATCAGAGGGTGATAGAATTTTTCTGAGTTCAGATTCGGACTCAGCACACCTGAAAACATGAGAAACAGGCAAAATTGTTCAAGGGAGGGGTGAAAAGTTTTTTTTTGCAGAACAGTGTTATTATTAAGAAAAATTGGCCAATTGTTCATATTTTCCATACATATGGTGACATTACTAAATCGTACTAAACACCACGGTGGTGGATGGGAACCGCCTAAAAAGCCTCTCCTTTCCCTTTTGCCTCCCCATCTACGAGAAAATACTCTCCTCTTGTACGTAACATAAACACTAATTGTTTTCAAGTTTTTTTTTTCATTTTTATTAAGGTGCTTTGACTGCCTAGGTCATTAGCACCATATACATAACCACTATGTACATATACCCCATATATATTCGATGTACATTACCCCCATTTATCTGCGTTCTTGAACTTATTATTACTATGGACATAAAACTGGTCCAGCTAGGATGACAACTAAGCTGGTCATCGTTTGAAACGAACAAATACTTGGAAAGTCGTGGATTTTGTCTTTGTTTTATGTCGAGTTAAATATTTAAGCCATCACCTGAAGACTAAGCACGTTTAGAAGTTATATTTCTTACATTAGTTAATGCGCTTTTGTTTTTTTTTTGTCTGTTTTTGCTCTCTGATTGACAAAAACAGCAATAAATATGATTACTAATAGCCTCCAACAGCTAAGACAAACTAGTTCCTTTTCGCGTACAAGAGAATGTTAAGATTTATAGTTGATCAGAAGAATATCAGTAGAGAAAGACTCCCCTCTCGGTGGATGTGTTCTAGATAAAGGATCCAGGTAGAGCCCAGAGCACCCCCTTCTAATTGGCTAATATATGTCCATGGGAACCCCTGAGGAATTTAGGGGAGGGGGGCCTCACCCCTAAGCTGATACAAAAAAAATTATTTTCATACCCCCAAGAAGCGTTGTAAAAACTTTTTTTTTTGTCTACCAGGAAGGAAGAGACAAGAACTGAAGTTTGCATTTGCAAATGCGGTTACCTGAAGAGGATTACTCTCATTAGAGGATATGACAATTAAAGTGTAACGTATTTAATGGAGGTACCTGTTTCCATTGTTCGTTAGTTTAACGTGAAATGTTGTAAATGTTGAATATGATTTTATAAATTAAATATTAAATCTAAGAAGAAGTGAAGGAATTGTCGTGATTAGGCTAAGAGAAACCTCGGATTTTCGGAAAGGTACATTTTTGGAAGGTTTCGGCAACATCTTTGGCCCTTCTTTGGTTACAAATAACCAAGGGTTTCAGGGACACCAAGATAACGTTTAGGTGACCGTGTATAAGTTTAAGATGGTCTTTTACATTTGAAGCATTCATGGTCACCAAAACGTTATGGTGATCTTCCATCCCATTGGCATTTGATGCTGAAGAAGGCTGCCAAAGAGCATAATGAAATATAGATTTTTCTGAACAATCTTAGCCTAATGCCAACTATTTCCTGGCTTATCACCTCAATGGCTAAGTATCTTCACCTCATTAAGAATATTTGTAGCAATTTCATTGCAGAAATTAGACAACGATTGAAAGGATCTGCCATTATTAATGGAGCTCTAGTTTGAAATTATATAACTTTTTCTTTCTTTTTTTTTTTTTTTTTTTTTCATTCTTATTCTAGGCCGATTATTCACATTGCAACTATATGAGTCCAGAAATTGGTGTCAGAGTCGAAATTTCAGTGTGCAAGAATTGTCGGATAGATGTTATAATATATAAACGTTTTTTCGAATATGTCTGTGGATTTCATGTATTTACTGAAATCATACCGGGTATATGACGTTATAGAAACTTGCTAAGATGGCTTTTATTTTTTTTTGTCTTTTTGTTTTTGTTCAATTTTTTGTTTTATGTTTTAGATAAAAAAAAACTATTTTTTGGGCAGTTTTTTGTGTGTAAGAGGTCGCAATTTTTACGCCTTCCCTGTTACTTTTTTTTTGTTCTCCTCCCAAAAAAGGGAGAAAAAAAAGAGAAACCCTTGGGGGATTTTTTTGCCAGCAAGTATTACCATTCAAGAACAACCAACATGATGCAAACAAGTATGTGGCTCGCATTTGTAATGATTTTATCATTGTTGTAAGGGTGACGATTAATATAAATAATTATTAATATGAAAATTACGCAAGTATTGAAATAGGTTGCACACATGAAAGAATTTCGAAAAATGAAATGCAAATTTTACCTACTTGATAAATCAGCGTATAAGTTAAGGTATGTGCGTCTTTCTCTCTCTCTCTCTCTCTCTCTCTCTCTCTCTCTCTCTATATATATATATATATATATATACATATATATATATATATATATATATATATATATATAGGGAAAGAGAGGGATCAGAAAAGTAGATACTGTAAAGGTATTTTGCAGTACTCTAGGGAGATAGTGTGGTAAGTACTATGCTCCGGACACCTGGTGGCCTAGTGACAGTCTGAGGCCCGCGATTCCTACCTATTTTATCTTATTTCGTGCATTCACGAGTTTAAAACCACGTTCCTACGTTGTTGGTCGTGTTTCAAATGCTCTACCTCTGAACCAAATATTGTATGTACAATTTCAAACCAGTTTGGATTAGCGAAGAAAATAATTTATGTTGGTGCTTGTTAGCTCAGTAATTTCATAGTATTGTGGTGTAACGTCGTATTTTACTTGTTACCTACAAAACTTGTCCTTCATACTAACTAGATAACTGAGTATACCTCTCCCTGTGGGAACCAAAATTTAGGCCCTTAAAATATAGAACAGGGCGCAGAAAACCTGCTAGACAGCCCTTTTGTTGTTGAAATCCTTTTATTTCCTTTTTTTTCAGGAAACGGGATTCCTATTTTATGGGAAGAAGGGGTAGGACACCCTCGACCCCCTGCGAATCGAAGGGGTGGTTCACACGTTTTAACCGAGATTAAGGTCGTATTTCGGTTAATTCTTGATAAAACTAAGGATAACTGATAACATGTTTGAACGGTGATTCTTATCGTAAAATTGAATGTAAATTCTGGAATTAATTTGATAAGGCTAATCAATACATTATTTCCGCTAACCCGATTAATTTATATTGGCGCCCGAGCCCCTCTTATGGTATCAATACTTGAATTTCAATATTTGTACGTTTTGGCCAACTTATAAGTTTAACAGAACTCCTGCTGTTATACTTATCTTTTTAACACGATATATCGATTTATTGAATCGATCTCCAGGGGACGCTCTTGTTGAAGAATCGATTTCCAGGGGCCGGTCTTTTATTAAATTTATCTACAAGGGCTGATCTTTTAATGAATCGATCTCCAAGAGCCGATCTTTTAATGAATCGATCTCCAAGGTCCGATCTTTCAATGAATCGATAGCCAATGACCGATCTTTTATTACATTTATCTACAAGGGCCGATCTTTTAATGAATCGATCTCCTAGGTCCGATCTTTCAATGAATCGATATCCAATGACCAATCTTGCAATACATTTATCTACAAGGGCCGATCTTTTAATGAATTGATCTCCTAGGTCCGATCTTTCAATGAATCGATATACAATGGCCGATATTTTAATGAATCGATCTCCAAGGGCCGATCATTTAAAGAATCTATCTGCAAGGGCCGATCTTTTAATGAATCGATCTCCAAGGGCCGGTCTTTTAAAGAATCTATCTGCAAGGGCCGATCTTATAATGAATCTATCTGCAAGGGCCGATCTTTTTATGAATCGATCTCCAAGGGCCGATCTTTTAAAGAATCGATCCATCAAGAATGCCGTAAAATAAATTATTATTTCAAATACTTAATGTCACTTCTTGTTTCTTCATCTCATATATATTATTTAACTGAAGTAGAAATATACAGAACAGATAGATAGAGATTTGTGATAGTAGAATCGATCTGAACTCTGATCTTTTTTATAGACCGATCTTGTTATTTCGATTGGAATCGATTCAAAAAATCGTTACATATTTGAGAATCGCCCATTACAATGCTAGGTTGTATTACGTAACGTTTCTAGAGGTATTGATAAAATGCCAAATATCATTGACAGTGGAGTTTTTAGTTGAAAAAATTTCATTGTAAAAAGAGATGGAAATTTATTTTAAAATCGATTTGTTGTCTTAAATGGGTAGATTGTATAATAAGTACCGACAAAGCCGTTATTTTATATGTTAACACGCTAACATGAAGTCATGAACACTTTAAAAAAAAACATCCTATAAGATCTAAGCTAATATCTGTGATTTTCTCTCCGAATTAGATAATAATGTACGGAGTTCCGAAAGGACAATGTTCAGTCCTATCCTGTTTGTTGTAGATAAAGGTTTAACACTTCATGGCGTTTTCTATGTTGTCAGAAGCCGCTAGAACAAAACTTTATTGTATTTACATAGTTAATAAAGGCTACAAATTTGCTAATCGTTTGAAAGGTTGATATTAGCCCTTTGTCCGATGCTAGTTTTTCGACAAAGCGAGTATCGATAAGAATTACGTACAATGCAGCCCTCAAACGTTTCGTGGTATCGAAATTTTCTCTCTGCGGAGGGGGCAGATTCAGTTTCGATTATTTCATTGATACGTTTACAATGGAGCTGAGATCCCCTCAGAGGCTCCCTTTGAACAAAAGGTCTCACACGGAGACTTGCGTGTTTCCTGACGGCGTGTCTGGATCGCGTAAGGCCCTTCCCAGCCCCTCTTCTACCTCGGTAGGCCCGAACGTTGCTTTACTTGGGTACAGCAGCCACCTTCCGGTAAACATGCATGTTCCATTCTACAAAAGAAAGGAGAGAGAGGTTGTATCAGCTGGCCAATTACGGTAAATCGTCCTTTCGAAAAGTGTAGGTAAGGATTTTGGAATTCTGTTCGCGGCCAGCCATTCACATCTGTAGAAGGTTCACGATCTACCAATAATGTAACATTCACCTCATTTTAAAGGGACCCAGCACGCCTCATAAATAACCAAACTTGTAGCCGAAAATTAAACAGTGTACCATTACATATAAAGACAACAGTTTGTGTCCTTTTGCCTTAATAAGTGGGAGCTCTAAAGTGCCCTCAATCCATATCATGTTGCGTCCCCATCGGCTGTAATTTTGGTTTCCTTGTAAATTCATCGCGGAATAATAGATAGAGAGCTAATGCCAAAGATGTATTTCCTATATAAGCCAAATTAGTCCATTAGGGATGTTATTTAGTTTTCTAAAACCAAATTATCAATGTCTGTGATTTAGTTTCTCGTTTGTCATTATGAAGTCTTGGTCCCTCCCCTTTTTTGTGCATCGACTGCTGAAGTCATTAGCACCACAATGAAGTCTTGTTATTATACAATTATTGCATTTATTATTAATAATTAAAATTATACAAATGAAATATTTTTATATTAGGGTAAATGACCCGATCGTTGACACTGCTCCTTAAGTTGACACTTCAAATTTAAATTTGAAAAATAACAATTAGATTCAAGAGAATTCAATAAGTTTGCATCCAAATGAAAGAACAGGTGTTGAAGAATAATGTCGACTGACCCGATCAACTATGCAACTCCGTTAATAACATCTGCAGCCATTTTAGTATGAAAAATCCTCGAGTCAACTCCTGCTGCTCTCTTTGCTTAGTGAATTTTATAAGCGATTAAGAATATTTCTTAAGAATTTTTTTTTTGTAATGCGTGCATTAAATTGTATTTTTGTGATTTCTATGAACTCTATGATACTTTAATTATGGACTGTAAAAGGTTTTGACTCAAGTTAAATAAAAAAATCTTGAGATTATGGTAGTGTCAACATTGGGAACCCAATAAACAACCAGGGCTCCTTTTCTTGACACTAATGTCAACTTTAGGAAAACGGTTGTAAGTGATGAATACTAAAACATTTAGTTGAGATTTTCATTGGAAATTCATGTATCCTGATTTTATTAATTTCTTATGACTGGAACCTTAAGTTGACAACATGTTTTCCTAATTTCGACATTCTGTTTCTAATGTTGACAGGCAACTTTTTATAATAGTTTTCTACAATTTGAAATGTCACACAACTTCTTAATCAATTTATGGTACAATGGTTATAACAGGCGGTACCTCCAAATGCTTCTCACATTAACCAACCCATGGATGTATCAGGTTTCCGAACGTTTAAAGAAGGTTGGAAGCTAAAATTGCATGAATAGAGCAAGTCCTGCATTAAAAAAAACAGCTGAAATCGCCAAGAAAAAAGAGCGAAGGCTAGTTTGAACAAAAAAGAAGAAAAATCCCTTACAAGAAATAACTTTTAAATTTTTCTCGTCGGAAAAATAAGGTGAGAAACTCCATGACTGAGGATGGTGACTCCTCCAGTCAGCCTGAAGAAGGAAGGACATCACTAGCATGAACTGTGTAGAATCAACAGGTATAAGTAAACCATCATCAATGGGTTACACAAAAAGTTAAAGAAGAAGAGCGATTGTTCAAAAATGACCAAGGGATGAATGATGAAAATGGCTGTAATAAGCAAGTTATAAACAAAGTTAACGTTATTAGAGTAGGTGATTATTGTATAGTTCAAGTTGAAGGAAAAACAGCACGATTTCAATCAAATTTGATTGTTTGTTTAAAGAATGAAGTTGTATTATTTTCATTTTCCCTCACTGTCATCCTTAGGAACAGAAAAGTCAAACTTAGGCACCGACCTACTGCAGACGTGTCAACATTAGGACCAGAGTAAGGCAGCATTTAATGATGTATTTTACTTGAAATACTTAATGTATCTAAAATTGGTTTATGTGAATTTCATAGAGAATGAGCTGACGAATAATTTGATATATTCAAAGTTTATTATTTTCAAAAACTAAGCGGAGAATTATTTTAAGTAAAATAACCCTTCCTTAAAGTGTCAACTATTGGGTCACTTACCCTATGCCAAATTTTATTTTCTTATTTCATTTTATTTATTTATTCAATTTTTTTATTTTATGTTCCAAACTCCTATGAAAGAAATGATTAGTGGGAACATCTAAAATACTTCAGGACGGCTGGCTTGTCTCGAACTAAAATATTAATTTGTTCCTAATATGTTTCTACGAATCTTACACATACATACATACATACATACATATATATATATATATATATATATATATATATATATATGTATATACATATATATATATGTATATACATATATATATATATATATATATATATATATATATATCGTAGAAGGTAGAAAAATAATGTCTCTCCACTGTTTTTCAAAGTATTTATTAGCAAAAGCTTTTCGAGAACATGGTTCTCGAAAAGCTTTTGCTAATAAATACTTTGAAAAACAGTGGAGAGACATTATTTTTCTACCTTCTACGAAATCGAGAACTCCACAAATAACGCTGCATACATCACAGATATATATATATATATATATATATATATATATATATATATATATATATATATATATATATATATATATATATATATATATATATATATATATATATATATAGGGGGTCGAGGTTAGCTCAGTTGTACAGCAATCACTAATATTCTGGAGGTTTTACCTTTAGAGCCTTCGTTAGAAGGTTCGATTCGGAGTCTCAGATCGTTCCTGTGCCCAAAATGCCTTTAATTAATTTAATAATAACCTGTAAAGAGCAAAATCGTAAATCTATGTAGATTTGAACGATGGTCACAATAATTCTTTCAAACTTTAGGGAAAAAACGCGTTTCTTGCTGATTCTTGTTATTTTAATTTTTTTACAATTTTATTTGACGACTTGGTGATTGTAGATCTGATAAAAAAAATGATAAGCATTAATGATTTATGAATTGAAACATACAAAATAAGTAGGACGTACCATGCAGCACTATTAATCGGAATATACAATTAATTGAAATTACGACCCAATTCTCAGTGCTTATCTTGGAAGAGGAAATTAACCATCAATTCACAATTTATGGTCTCATACAATGTTTAATTTATTTTTCCTTTTTAATATTTTGCTTTTGATATCGCATGCTCGGAGAATGAATTGTTGAATTGTTTGTCATGGTACTAGACGGCTGAAAATGTCAATTTGCTACGGTCTTCCCTCTGTGAAGGTAGATCCCCTTTAGTAGTCTCTTGCGTGACCAATTTCTTTACGTAAAGTGGGGAAAAATACCTATCACTTTGAACTCCCCCCTTCAACTTATAATATTTTATGGCTACTCTACTTTTTCATATTTTTTAGCTCAAAAGGCAAAATGTTATTTCCCCCTCCAACAAAAAAATAGATTCTTGAATTTTGGATTTACTGCTAACGAAATTCTTAACAAAAAAAAGTCCTTTTCGCGAGAACTGCCTCATCTTAGAGCGTTTCCATAATTTATTATTCTTGGTGTCATTTGTAAAGCTTTGAATAATTTTAATATTTTGTAAAAAATTTAAACTTCTAATCTCATAAAATCTTGAAGATAAGAGAGATTTAGTCGCCATTATGTACTAAATATTTTCGACTTCTGCCCGGAAAGCGTTCTTACAAACGACCAAAAATTCGTTCTCCTTTTAAGTATCTTGTTTTACTTGCCAATTAATTTTGCTGGTATAATAAATTATAGAAACAACAAGCAATACAACACTGAGAACAAATGTTAAGAACCGTTCGAAGCAAAGAAACGAACACTTTCGAGGTTTTAAGCACTTATTTCTCCGAAATTGTATTTAGAACCATTTTTTTAGAAAATCTAGTAAGCTTTGGAATAGTTACTCTTTCCTTACCAAGATATCTATCCCATCCGTTTTCAAATTCCAAAATATGCTCATGTCTGTTAATACAATATGTTTATTGTAAAACTTGTTTAACCTGAAACATAACCAAAATATAAATATCTTAGTTTCTAAGTACCCGAATTGAAAATTAGATAGGAAAACTTGTAATATTCACTTTGAAAACGATTACAGATGTCGCCATAAAATAGTTCCATTCATTCCCCTACGTTAACGAATCTACGAAAAATGTACCTAAAAGCCTATGAATGCAAAAACGTATGCGTTACAATTGCTGCAAGCTCATAAGCGTGTTTCCTTCTCTAAAACCCCTATCCAATTTTTTTAACCCACTGGAAGCACTATAGGGTGAGCTCGGCTCAATTTCCTATCTTACTTTTGTTGTCTATTTTCATCTGTATTTCTGAACATTACATTTACCTTTGTGTGGCCTTTCGTCCTCTCTTATGCTGATGGGAGCTTAACATTTATAATTAGGTTTTCTATGATAGCTTGAAATGGCACATATGAAACTTGAAAGTCCTTCTGTTGTCGATTCAGCTTTCTTACCCCGCTGTAGCCTTCAGAAATATATTTACGTATTCTTCAGATAGAATAACATAGATACTAATGGACCACGCAAACACATGGGGTAGAGAAATTCATATTTGGTATGAAAGAAAGATTATGAAGATAGATAGATAATCTCACAGCAGATAGATTCTCCAGACTTATGAATGAAGGATTGTCTGATCGATATCAGCAATCCTGAGCTAATAACCTCTGCCAGTCCTATCTCGTTATCACGGCCAACGTTTTAAGAGGTGGGACTGCAGTGTCCCTATATATTGACAACAGTGTTGCTTTCTATTGATAACACTGCCGCTATCTATATGTTATCCCTGCAAGGCTGTTAGTTGTTAGAATATTGTAGGTCTATTTGCAATACTGTTGCTATTTATTTGCTACGCTGTTGCTATCTACTGGCAACACTGTTGCTATCTATTTACAACACTGTTGCTATTTATTGTCTAGGCTGCAGAGTTGGGCGTAATCATAATCATAATTACGATTACGATTATAATTATAGGCTCTCGAGATATAATTACAATTACGATTATAATCACAGACTCTGGAGATATGATTACGATTACGATTATAATCGTAATTACAGCTGTCATTACGATTACACTTGTAATGACAACTGAAGTTATAATTACATTCGTAATCACAACATTTTTCTGTAATTACAACTGTAATCACAAATTTTTTCTGTAATTACGAATATAATCACAGCTGTTTCTGTGATTACACTTGTAATTGCAACTAATTTATCTGCAATTACAACTGTAATCACAATTTTTTTCTATGATTACGGCTGTAATCACAGATGTTTCTGTGATTACGAATGTAATCATAAAGGTTTTCCGTAATTACGACTGTAATCACAATTAATTATTCCACTGTAATGACAACTTTGATCTTGTGAATACAGTTTCAAGAAGGGTTGTGAAAAAATTACCGATCGCTAAAAACTGATATCTCAGCGTAATTTAGCGCTACCTTATATACCCAGCGCTAAAAATTATCGCCTAGCGACGGCAGGGCGCTAATCGTTAATTTATTTATGAAATGTTTAAATATCGTGGTAATAGCTAATTAGCTTTAGCTTGAGCGTATATAGAAAATAATTTCGGGAGGGGCTGGGAAAATTTCGGGGGGGGCGGGCCGAGACCAATTCCGGGGTATGGAATACTAAAAATTTAGAGCCCCGAAATTTTGATTTGTCGGCTGCAGCCCCCCCCCCCCCCCGAAATTTACATTTGATGGCATAAATGTGTCATAAAAACCTTAAAAATAAATTAAATGATATCACGTGTAATAGCGTTTTAGTCGCCTAAAACTATTTCAAGCTCTAAATTTTTAGTATTCCAGACCCCAGAATTGGTCTCAGCCCCCCTGAAATTTTCCCAGTCCCTCCCAAAATTATTTTCTATATACGCTCATGCTAAAGCTAATTAGCTATTACCACGATATTTAAACATTTCACAAATAAATTAACGATTAGCGCCCTGCCGTCGCTAGGCGATAATTTTTAGCCCTGGGTATATAAGGTAGCGCTAAATTACGCTGAGGTATCAGTTTTTAGCGATCGGTAATTTTTTCACAACCCTTCTTGAAACTGTATTCCCAAGATCAAAGTTGTCATTACAGTGGAAAACACAGAAAAAAAGGTGTGATTACGCTCATAATCACAGAAAATTTGTGATTGCAGTCTTAATTACTGAAAACATTTATGTTTACGTTGGTAATAGAAACATCTGGGATTACAGCTGTAATTACAGAAAAAAAATGTGATTACAGTTGTAATTACAGAAAAATGTTGTGATTACAAGTGTAATCGTAATCACAGCTGTAATAACGATTATAATCGTAATCATATCTCCAGAGTCTGTGATTATAAATCGTAATTGTAATTATACCTCGAGAGCCTATAATTATAATCGTAATCATGATTACGATTACGCCCAACTCTGCTAGGCTGTTCCTATCTATTGGCAACACTGTTGCTATCTATTGCCTACACTGTTGCTATCTATCGGCAACACTGTTCCTATCTATTGGCAACACTGTTCCTATCTATTGGTAACACTGTTGCTATCTATTGTCTACACTGTTGCTATCTATTGCCTACACTGTTGCTATCTATTTGCAACACTGTTGCTATCTATCGGCAACACTGTTGCTATCTATCGGCAACACTGTTGCTATCTATTGGCAACACTGTTGCTATCTATTGGCAACACTGTTGCTGTAGATATATATATATTATAGAACTGCTCTATAAGACTGCTAGTTGTTTGAGTGGTGTAGGTTGATGTAGGCCCCGGGAATGTTATAGCATCGGTCATACACCCCAGGCCTTGGCCTCTCCCATGGCAACAGACCTACACTCCTTACTTCCTCCACCGTACCATCAATGATAAACCCTTCCCTAGCTTCTACGCTATCAAGCTTCATTCACAACGCCCTTTCTCAAAAGAACTTTTACGAGAAATATGCCGCCCTATTAGTTCATACTTTATAAAACGTATTTTATCATTGTTAAGGTCTTCATCCAAGTTCGAAAATTTTACCAGGGCGCTTCGGCTGATATATTAGCTGTAAGTTTTCAATCATGATCGTCCTTTGGCAATCAGCTCTTGATTATGGAATATGGACATTATTGACAGGTTTTCGGAATAAAGCGTGGTCAGGTTCCTACAAATTACATATATTTAGAAGTTAATGTATATAGGACCGTCTTATTCGGAGAAAACGTTGCTTTAGAATTTAGAATTTTTATTATGTAAAATATTATATTATATTTTTTTTCTATCGTTAACGTGCTACGAGCTTTTTTAAGAAATCACTTTTTCATTGTGGTATTATTCTGATAAAAAAGGTGTTTCAGGGTTAAGTGGCCAAACTGAAAATTTGTACTAAGGACATCAAAACAAGAAAAAAAAAATCCTCTGAAGGTATGTCCGCAAACGCTTTGTTTAGTAGACATTCACACCTAAAGATTTTCATTGTTATGAATTATTTACGTTATATGAAATAATGAAACTTACTTATTTGGTCTCACTGCTTTATTAATTAAATTTAAGTTTTAAGATTCATATTAAATGTTGTTAAAAGTGAAGGTATGTCCGCTAATGTAAAAACTATTGGCAACATAAGGATTATTACTATTTAGAATTAGCATTGGGAACTGAAAATTTATCAGTTTGTAAGAAGCTTTCGCAGAGGACTCATCATTTTGCCTCCAATTTATACCAATGGTGAATGTGTAAATGCTGTGTTAATCCATTTCCATCATTCACACCAGAAGAACTTAAAATTAAGTTTGTCTTTTCTTTTCGATTCGGTATCAAGTATATAATTTGGAATTCATTTATCTGGATGTTTTGAAATTTCTGCCCAGACTTTTCTTTATAATTTTTCCTACCTTTTTTCCACGTCTCTAGACCTTCATTGCACAGAAAATAGTGTTTCAGCAGCATACAGTTCTTCTGGTTTTATAACATTTTTTTAGTGTTTAAATTTTGAGATCCTGGACAAAGAATTTTTGTTGTAAATATGTTTTGTTCTGTTATTACGTTATATAACAAATAATAAAGCGAATCAGTTTTTTGAAAACTAAAATAAAAATATTGACTTTTTTGGTTTTCATTTTAGGGTTGGAAGCATCTCTCCTTCCTAACCCCTTTTCTGAGGGCACTCCAGCCTTGCCTGTACAACCTACTTTATTCTGTACAAGATGTCTTGTAATATTTACCCCATTATGTATATTCACTTTATTTTTTTAACGATATATTTTTAAAATCTGCCCTACATGTTTCGTGTACTTAATGCCACCTGTTCAAGGAACAGTAGACCCGGCTTTGTGGTCCGCTCATCACCCATATCATGATATTCTATACCTTTTAGCTCTTTCATCAGAAGGAAAGTAGCTATTGAGGTTGCACTCATGACGGTATTTTTGAAAAATAACTTCAAATATTTCTCAATCCTATCTAATAGACACCGAAAATGACCCCCGTTAAAATTTATTTATATATATATATATATATATATATATATATATATATATATATATATGTATATATGTGTCACCACGAAACTCGGTATATAGTAGCTTCATATCAAACAATTGAACGAGTTCGTTAACCAGCAAAATTGGTCATTCTGCAGGGGGGGGGGAAACTCCGGACCCGAAGTGGTCATTTGCCTATACCGGCCGTAATGTTTGTTGTATTGCAACGAAACTCTACACGGAGAAAAAAAAAACAGGCTGCTCGCACCTTCTTTCAGGCTGCCGGCAGCCTGAAAACTGTGACTCAGTGCCGGCATTTTGAAATAGGATTCCACATATTTCAGCCTAAACTAGGATTCCACATATTTCAGCCTACAATAGGATTCCACTAGTTAGAGTGCCCGCACTTTATAATAGTGCTGGAATCCTATAGTTGAGTTCTCACACCCAAAACTAGCATCCAACAATAGCGTGTTAGCACTCTACTTTCGAGTGCGTACCCCTGGACTTTAGACGGCTGGCACTCAGCCTATATGGCCTACCCATATAGGCTGCGAGCATCCTGATGTTTGCTTCCTGTATCAACCCATATAGGCTGCGAGCATCCTATATGGATGGGTTACATTGACCCCATCCATATAGGATGCAACATCCTACAGGGAGATGACTTTATTATGTGGATAAAAAAGAACAAAGGTAAATTCAGAATAATAATAATGAGACTTTATTTGGGTGTAATTTACATATACACTTCTTAACAAGTAGATATTTACAAGTAGGTATGAGGTATCCACTTTTTAACATATATAGATATTTACAAGTATTAAGTACAATGTACTTATGAACAATATTGAACAAGTAGGTCTAGAAAGAATTTTTTTTTTTTTTTTTTCATGACACTTATAGTCAGATATATACATTCATAAAGCCGAAGACAGTTGATTTCAGCATCTGTTCAAAGAGGAACAAAAAGAAATTTTTATTAATAATAAAAGAAAAGTTGTTGTTGTTGTTTTTTATATAATTAAAACGAAAGATCAATAGGCATTCTTTCAAGTTTAAAATTTCGCACTAAATTCAAAGCTACCACGGAATTACAAAATAACTATAAAATAAAGTTTTTGTCTATGGATATAATCATAAATGAAGGAACTCTAGAAACAGAATGGACACCAAGAGAAAAGTCCACTAATACAATTTTGAACTAATATTCTAGCCACGCGGAACGTATAAAAAAGGACATACTTAATAATTTTATCCAAAAAGCTATAAAAATAAAAACGTTAAAACTATTAAAGAAAAGAAAAACTGAGATTTATCTAAAGTTTCTGGATAATGTTTACCGTAAAAAACTAATATAAAAAAAAATGATAGTCATATAATGTGGAACAAATATGATAAGTAATATGAAAGATAAGGAATTTGAAAGAATAGAAAATAATATAAAGGTAAATAAATACATTAAAAGTACAGGAATAAAAAGTTTGAGTAAGCAAATTGAAAGATCTTTAGGGAATTTGATATTAACCCTGGATTGACACTGTCATTGACATCTACGTTAATGACACCGTGGGGTAAATTTTACCCCTTACTTTGAAAATATATAAAATAAATAAATTTCAATTTTTTTCTTTTGATTTTTTATGCAAGAGCATCATATAGAGCAGGAACATCAAGAAATAAATTCCAACAGGAATAAATCTGCCGAATATTAATTAAAATTTACAAAATAGCTAGGAAATCCTAAAACTCAATATTGTTCATATACCAAATAATTATCCTGTAAAAATGTTACTAATCTGAAAATATGTTTTACGTACGATAAACTAGAATGATCAAAAGCCATAAAAAATAGGAACATTAGAAAAATACAATGTTCTGTCCAATTGAGACTCGTTAACATTTAACACATTTTGGTGATCTGTGTGCATGGCCCTTCTACATACAGAACATTGCGTTTTCGAATTTCTAAATGATTTCTGTACAAAATAAACATTTCATATGATTGTACAAGATAACAAAAGATGTTGAAGGTCCACCAGGACTTGATTCATCTTCCGAAACAACAAGCATCAGTGCCTTCAGTGGTTTTGGTATGTTCACCAGTTGGGCACTGACTGCCACTCGGGCTTTCACCAGTTGGTAGTCCAAATCAAAGAGAACATATTTTCTGGGCATTTTTCAGGCCATGTTGTCACTTGGAAAGCCATAATATGAAAGTAATCGACCCGTGAAGATTTATCAGATGAGCGAAAAAGACATACGTTAACTACACCGTGGGGTAAAAAATACCCCATACACAACTCGCGACCTTCTCGTGCAGCGATTAGCAGAGAACTGGCATTGTTTATATTAGATCATACCAGATAGTACACTTCCGATTATTTAGGAAGAAGGAGGGAGTCTCTAAGATTTACAGAAGTTAAGATAAAGTCCGTCACGCAGGAGCTGCATAACTAAACACTTTCCTCAGAATTTTTGTAGTGTAGACTACATTACTGAATAATTTGCTGTAAATAACCTATATAAATAAAATAAAAACGTGAATAGTTCTTGCATTTCTTATGAGAACTGTTCAATTATTAATTTTATAAATAATTTGCTTCCAGAGTTGTGTTAATATATGATACTGTATTACTTAATAAATACACAAAAACTTCATTTTCCGTCTTTTGATCTGACGCAGGAACAGGATACAGTCCCCATAGTGGGAGATAGCGCTCCTCGCAACACTTCTTTCTCATGAGATGCCCATGACGTATACCGCGTTTCGTTACAATACAGCAGAAATTACGACCGGTATGAGTATATTAGTACTTTAGGTCCGGCGTAAACCTCCCCCTCCAAATAGCCTGATTTAGTTTACAACCCATTTTTCTCTGTTGAGTACCACCACGAATACCGAGTTTCGTTGAAATGTAACAAAAATTACGGCTGGTAGTGGCAAATTGGTAATATGTGTCCGGAGTAAACCCCCACCCCCTCCTAATAAACCGATTTAGTTTATTTTTACAACGTATGTCTCTCTTTACAACAACATAACGAATACCGAGTTTCGTTGAAATATAACCAAAACTACGGCTGGCAGGGTCAAATTAGTGTTTTGGGTTCCGGGTAAACCCCCCTCCCGGTCGACCGATTTCGGTGGTTAACGAACTCGTTCAAGCGTTTGCTAATTGAAGGTTATTTACCACGTTTCGTGAAGAAAAAACAAAAACTCTGGCCGCTATCGTGTTAACAGACACACACACACACATATATATATACATATATATATATATATATATATATATATATATATATAGATACATATAAATTTTAACGGGGGTCATTTTCGGTGCCTACTAGGATTTGAAGAAATTTTTCAAAAATTCCGTCATGAGTGCAACCTCAATAGCTACTTTCCTTCGGAGGAAAGTGCTAAAAAACGCCATAGAACAAAGTGTGGGGTATTTTTCACCCCCGGTGTCAATCCAGGGTTAAAATAGCACATAATAATTGTATTTGTTTTCTTCCAGTTTTATGAAAATGGCCCAAAAGCCAAAACATTAAAACGTAAAAAAAAATAAATGAAAAGGTTTGAAGTGGAGATCATTTAAAGTAAGAATGTGTTTAGTACCTAAATAAAATTGTACCCAACATTTTTCATTCATAGGTATAGTATATAAATTATAACCAAAGAAATAATAGTAAGATTTATGTTGATATAATAAAGATACACTAATAAAATAAATAAAGTTATTAAAATAAATGGATTGGTAAAAGTACTTACTGGGCTGATTGATCCTCCTTACTATCTCTTCCCAAATATTGTCCCAGCGTTGTTGGTTACTGTATTGAGGGTTTCTTAAATTATATAACTCCTCGTACTCCTCCACGATCACAATTAATTGTGCTGCATCCATGTCAAGTAAGAAAGGAGTTAGCATGTAGTAAGAACTGAGGTTAGCAACAGACTGAAAATAACAATCAGATCCGTCCGGAGAAGATGGAGGGGGCAAGCATATTTCCGCAATTCCTGAGACTTCCTGTTCCGGAAGCATGAAACAGGCTGCCAGGAGTCTAATGTAGAACCCTACTTCTAAATTCCTATGTCACTCTGATTTAATGGCATTCTACATTAAAGTTCCTTTCAAGTTAAGGAATCCTATATAAGACAGCAGGTATTGGAAGCCTGATGCAGGATGCAGACTGTGCCCCAGAATAGAGTTCAAACACTTCAAAATAGAATGCCTCGAAAATGTGGCACTGTAAAATAGAGTTAACTCACTCTGATTTAGGGTGTCTCACCCTATAATTGGCTGACGGAACCCTACTCGGGCAAAAGTAAGATTTCATTTTTCTCTCCGTGTATATTCGTCGTGGCCAACTTAATAGAAAAATATGTCGTAAAAACAAACTAAATCGGTTCATTAGGAGGGGAGGGGGTTACTATAGATCCAACTTGTTCATACCGGTCATAATGTCTGTTTTATTGTAATGAAAGTCGGTATACATTGAGGGTAACTAATGAGAAAGAATTGTGGTAAAAATGAACTAAATCGGTTCATCAGAATTTAGGGGTTTAGTCTGTATTATGTTCAAATTGAATTGCCGCCACACCTGCATTGGTTGAAACTTCTACCACTAGGAGCGCCATGGACTTGGCTGTTTATTGACAATATAGGTTATGTTAAGTAAATTATTCAGGAATAGAGTTACATTACCAATATTTTGAGTAAAGTGCTTAATTGTGCTGCTTCAGCGTGATGGACTTTCTAATGATTTATCATGATTTCTTGTATCATATCATCCATCATATCCGGATTTGTATAATATATTCGTTTTCTCTGTATGTCGTGGTTCTTTTTTAAGCCCTTTGTTTTTACCTCTTTCCTCACAACCTCCTCTTCAGAGGCCATTAGAACAGTATGTGGTCTGCTCGCCACACACATAAAGAAGAAAGTGATTAACGATATGTTATATTTATTGTTTACACATTTCGGTTTTATGTCCCCTCCCCGAAACCTTTACTGCCTGTTATTCTGTCGTTGATACGCCACCTCCTTCCCCCTGATACGTTAAAGCCCATCTTGGAAGGAGTCTTACCCCCAACGTTACGAACATCTGTAGCTCCCTATAAGGGCCAGTTGGTTCCCCCCTCTATTGTGGCACGTGCGCCGTTCTCCCTTCAGATTTATTACTCAAAAGTCTAGACCCCAAGGATTACCAGGGGGGACCCAATTTTCACAGCCTATAGTCTTCTTATCACCTCTTATCTGGGGGAGAGTCTTACGAGGAGAGCAGATTTGGTCCAACGGATTTTAGCGAACCCCTTATCTCACATTCTTAGGTTTGATTTATTTTGTTTATATCATTGACTACACTCACAGATTCTTAAGTCATTTTTAATTAGTCATAGTAGAAACATATATATACATACTTATATATATATATATATATATATATATATATATATATATAAATAAATGTATACATACATACACACACACATACATTCACAAATTCAGTCTAGTAAAAGAAATTAAGGGTTATGCAGCATGTCCTTGTTATATCAATCCTATGTTTAGGCTGCCTGATTTTTCTCCTCAGCAGCTAACCTGTAGAAGTCTCCCTGTGGTAGAATGAATACTCCGGGGCAATAGCTTAGATGTAGACGAGCCGTAAAAAAAACACATATATATATATATATATATATATATATATATATATATATATATAAGCGCCAGAAGATCTTTAGTACGCTCTCGAATTTTGTACTGTGGTCCCCCAGTGTGCGAGTCAAGTGCCACAATTTTCTTAAGATATAAATATATATATATATATATATATATATATTTATTTATACATACATAGATCTAAATATAAATTTACAAAAGCAGAATTATCCCCCCCCCCTCCTAAAATTAAACTGGGGAACAATTTGGAATATAACTTCTATTGAGTTCAATTTTTCAGATGTTTAAGGGTTAAAACGGTCGTTTATTAATACGTGGTCAGATAATTGTGTATTCCTCTAGAATACTCATAAAAATATCATTAAGCAATCAGGGATGAGTTGGGTTTCGGCTACTCTTTGGTAACCTTCGTCAGCTAAAATGAGGAAAAAAACAAAAAATAAACAGAATTAATACACAGAAACAATATAATAGTGGAGATAGTTAGCCATTGCAGAGATACATAAAATATTAGCGTAAATAGGAGAAATGCCTTGTTTCTCTGTTTTGTAATTGATATTGTTTCTCAGACAAGATATAGTTGGGATTCGGCTAGGAGAAAAAAACGTCAGACTTTCAGGAAGAAATCTGTATTTGGATTTCTCCCTGAAAGTCTGACGTTTTTTTCTCTTAGCCGAATCCCAACTATATCTTGTCTGAGAAACAATATCAATTACAAAACAGAGAAACAAGGCATTTCTCCTATTTACGCTAATATTTTTCACAAACTCTCCCGACCCCCCACCTAATATTTTCCCATGCCCCTTGGGTATCCTTCCATTAACACTTTTTTCTCCTTTTCTGGCATAAAATGTCATAAAACTCTTTTGATCCCTATCGACCTCCTCCCACCACTTGTTTTTGTTCAGTTACATATACCCTGGAAGATCCCAGTTTTCTTGTATATTTTGGTTACTTAAGTGTTAACTTTGGTCTTTCTCTGCCTCCCAGCACCTTTATTGGTATGTAGTACCTTATTTTGTGTTAAAAACTAGTTATTATTATTTTTAGTATCTATTCACTTGTATATACCTCATTTAAAATGTGTTTTATGTTTCTATTGATTTTCTACATGATGATTAGATAGTTAGCCGTCGAGGTGATAAGCAATCAGGGAATAGTTGGGATTCGGCTAAGAAAAAAATCAATACTATTTTTGTAAAAAATCTATATTCAGGACGTTTCGGCTACTCTTTGGTAGCCTTCGTCAGCAATGAAGGTGCCGGGAGGCAGAGAAAGACCAAAATTAACCGCGTTATTGATTTTCTAGAACTAATTTCTAGATATACTACTAATGTTCACTTTACCTATTTAGTAATACCATAATTGTTCTAATATTTTAACAACAAATTTTTCTTTTAAAAAATTTGATTTCTATTTATAAACCTGTCATTTATCTTACTGGTAAACCTTTTTTCTGTGTATTAATTCTGTTTTTTCTTTATTTTTTTTAATTTTAGCTTACGAAGGTTACCAAAGAGTAGCCGAAACGTCCTTAATGTAGATTGTTCACAAAAATCGTATTCATGTTTTCTTAGCCGAATTCCATCTAATCCCTGATTGCTTATCACCTCGACGGCTAACTATCTAATCTTCATTAAAATTACCTTGAGTGCCCTAATACCTTTTGCTTAATCGATTTTATTGGTATTTAAAGGGATCTGTTGAAGTTTTCTATAAAATTGAGGCATATGCCGGGTGTCCTAACGGTAAACTATGGATTTTGCGTATAAATTGTTACATGGTTGAGAGAATTTCTCCCTTAGCCGGGACGGTCCCCTCTCTGGGCTTCTGGTAAGAAAACTGTTGCTCTCCCCTCGTAGGGAGCCACGACAGCCGGCTGATCAGATCGGCATTGTCTGCTTTACCCTCTTCTTCTAGCTGGCGGGGAGTAGTAACGGATCCGATCGACGTCTTACTACTATACTAATTATCAATGAAGTACAGATAAGAAAAATTCATTCAGCTTTGAGGATATTTCGCTATAATGAAAAGAAATAGTCAAAGCTTAACCTGTTGATTGGCCGTGTATCCTCTTCTTACTTGTAGGGAGTAGTAACGGATCCAATAGGTTTACTACTATCCTGATTATCAATGAAGGATTGATAATAAGCATTCATTGGGCTTTGATGTGCTTTGTCTTATCAACAGTACTAGTCAAACCCCAACCTGTTAATTAGCTTCTTATCCTCTTCTTCTAGCTGGCGGGGAGTAGTAACGGATCCGATGTTTGTAAAGAATTATCAATGAAGTATTGATAAGAAGGATTCATTCAGCTTTCAGGATATTTCGGTATTATCAACAGAACTAGTCAATACCCAACCTGTTGATTGGCTTCTCATCCTCTTCCTCTATCAGGCTGTACCGTATGAAATGTCAGATTTGGACTTGCCGATTTCCATCAAATGTCTTGAAACTGTCGTAGCTCCTACTCAGAGTTCTTTGGCATATTCCCTAGTGCTTTTTGAGGGACGAGCTTCAACCCTTTCTATCAGGTGGTCATTGTCAAGCTTGGTTTCTGGCCTTCCTCGCTCCTTGTTGTCAAGGTCAAAATTTCCACTTCGAAACCTGGAAAACCACCGGTAAACATTTCGTTCATTCACCGTTCCCTCCCCGAACGCCGTGTTAATGTTGATACACGCCTCAGCAGCGCTATGACCAAGCTTAAATTCATAACGAAAAATAATACGGATTTCCGTTGGAGTCATAACTTAGGTTTTATTTTTTTCTCAGAGGATCGTTCTCAAAACACAGTACGCAAGTTACTGATTAAATAATAGGAATAAAAGAGCTTTAATTCTATATGAATAACAATGATGTTTGTAAAGAATGAAATAAAAAAGGGAAAGGATTAAATCGCAAAGTAAACAAAACTGACATTTCATACGGTACAGCCTGATAGCTGGCGGGTTGTAGTAACGTATCCTTTGGACGCCTTACTACTAATTATCAATGAAGTATTGATAAAGATCATTCATTCAGCTTTGAGGATATCTCGTCTTATCAACACCACTAGTTAATCCCCAACTTGTTGATTTTCTTCTTACCCTCTTCTTCTAGCTGGCGGGGAGTAGTAACGGATCCTATGAATGCCTTACTACGCTACTAATTATCAATGAAGTATTGATAAGAAGGATTCATTCAGCTTTCAGGATATTTCGGTATTATCAACAGAACTAGTCAATACCCAACCTGTTGATTGGCTTCTCATCCTCTTCCTCTATCAGGCTGTACCGTATGAAATGTCAGATTTGGACTTGCCGATTTCCATCAAATGTCTTGAAACTGTCGTAGCTCCTACTCAGAGTTCTTTGGCATATTCCCTAGTGCTTTTTGAGGGACGAGCTTCAACCCTTTCTATCAGGTGGTCATTGTCAAGCTTGGTTTCTGGCCTTCCTCGCTCCTCGTTGTCAAGGTCAAAATTTCCACTTCGAAACCTGGAAAACCACCGGTAAACATTTCGTTCATTCACCGTTCCCTCCCCGAACGCCGTGTTAATGTTGATACACGCCTCAGCAGCGCTATGACCAAGCTTAAATTCATAACGAAAAATAATACGGATTTCCGTTGGAGTCATAACTTAGGTTTTATTTTTTTCTCAGAGGATCGTTCTCAAAACACAGTACGCAAGTTACTGATTAAATAATAGGAATAAAAGAGCTTTAATTCTATATGAATAACAATGATGTTTGTAAAGAATGAAATAAAAAAGGGAAAGGATTAAATCGCAAAGTAAACAAAACTGACATTTCATACGGTACAGCCTGATAGCTGGCGGGTTGTAGTAACGTATCCTTTGGACGCCTTACTACTAATTATCAATGAAGTATTGATAAAGATCATTCATTCAGCTTTGAGGATATCTCGTCTTATCAACACCACTAGTTAATCCCCAACTTGTTGATTTTCTTCTTACCCTCTTCTTCTAGCTGGCGGGGAGTAGTAACGGATCCTATGGATGCCTTACTACGCTACTAATTATCAATGAAGTATTGATAAGAAGGATTCATTCAGCTTTCAGGATATTTCGGTATTATCAACAGAACTAGTCAATACCCAACCTGTTGATTGGCTTCTCATCCTCTTCCTCTATCAGGCTGTACCGTATGAAATGTCAGATTTGGACTTGCCGATTTCCATCAAATGTCTTGAAACTGTCGTAGCTCCTACTCAGAGTTCTTTGGCATATTCCCTAGTGCTTTTTGAGGGACGAGCTTCAACCCTTTCTATCAGGTGGTCATTGTCAAGCTTGGTTTCTGGCCTTCCTCGCTCCTCGTTGTCAAGGTCAAAATTTCCACTTCGAAACCTGGAAAACCACCGGTAAACATTTCGTTCATTCACCGTTCCCTCCCCGAACGCCGTGTTAATGTTGATACACGCCTCAGCAGCGCTATGACCAAGCTTAAATTCATAACGAAAAATAATACGGATTTCCGTTGGAGTCATAACTTAGGTTTTATTTTTTTCTCAGAGGATCGTTCTCAAAACACAGTACGCAAGTTACTGATTAAATAATAGGAATAAAAGAGCTTTAATTCTATATGAATAACAATGATGTTTGTAAAGAATGAAATAAAAAAGGGAAAGGATTAAATCGCAAAGTAAACAAAACTGACATTTCATACGGTACAGCCTGATAGCTGGCGGGTTGTAGTAACGTATCCTTTGGACGCCTTACTACTAATTATCAATGAAGTATTGATAAAGATCATTCATTCAGCTTTGAGGATATCTCGTCTTATCAACACCACTAGTTAATCCCCAACTTGTTGATTTTCTTCTTACCCTCTTCTTCTAGCTGGCGGGGAGTAGTAACGGATCCTATGGATGCCTTACTACTAATTATCAGTGAAGTATTGATAAAGATCATTCATTCAGCTTTGAGGATATCTCGTCTTATCAACAGTACTAGTTAATCCCCAACTTGTTGATTTTCTTCTTACCCTCTTCTTCTAGCTGGCGGGTAGTAGTAACGTATCTTATGGATGCCTTACTACTAATTATCAATGAAGTATTGATAAAGATCATTCATTCAGTTTTGAAGATATCTCGTCTTATCAACACTACTAGTCAATCCCCAACTTGTTGATTTCCTTCTTACCCTCTTCTTCTAGCTGGCGGGGAGTAGTAATGGATCCTATGGACGTATTACTACTCTACTAATTATCAATGAAGTATTGAGAAAGAGCATTCATTCAGATTTCAGGATATATCTCCTTATCAACAGTACTAGTCAATCCCCAACTTGTTGATTACCTGCATAACCTCCTCTTCAAGCTACCGGGGAGTAGTAACGGATCCGATGGACTATTAATGAACTATTGATAAGAAGGACTTTATCAAATTTAACGATATTTCACTGTTATTCATAGAACTTGTCAAACCCCAACCTGTTGATTGGCTGCTTACCCCTCCTTTTCTAACTAGTGGAGAGTAGAAGAAATAACGATTCCGAGACGTCTTACTACTATCCTAATTATGAATGATGTTTTGTTAAGAATGATTCTCATACTCATTGAATAATAAGTATGCAAAGCATGTAAAAATTACATGTTCATGAATATATCCCCCCTCCACTACACCAAATTTGAGGATGTAAGTACTTTTGCTAAATGTCATTCGAAAGAAATTTCCACCTTAGCAATTTTTTGGAAAAACATCTTTTAATTTCCTCTGCATGAATCACTGCATCTTTAACAGCTGTGGTTATAAAACAAGCGTTACACGACAATAACTATAGGTTATACCTAAATATATATTCTGTAACGTTCCATCGACTAAAACAAACTGTTCTAACCAATTTATGAATATCACATTTATTGCGTTTTTAATTTAAGATAGTCCATTCAATATCGCAAGATACCATGAAACTTTTTTTTTTTTTTTAATTTCTTATTCTATGCTAATAGCTAATAATTTAATTTCTTATTCTATACTTTTTAATTTCCTTTTTTGTTTGTTCTTGTATACGACCTAAATAATTAGACACATCCCAATTGATCTGTTCTGCAATGAAGTAACTGTACACATAGGCTGAATTATACTTGACATATAGCCTCATCACTTATGATTGGCTGCAAGAACATTTTATCTTTAGTTTATTTTGGTTGGGACACGATTTTATGTTAAAATCGATTGCACCAATCCCCTACTGGTGTTTTGTCCCCTTCTAGTTAACTGCGAACTGATTCTAAGGACCCTTGTCATAGTTAAGTTTTTAGTTGTTATCCGATGGACCCATAAAAACCTCTTCAATCATTCTCTGTGAAGGGTTGGAGCGTGCTTGTTGCCAGAATCTATTTTATTCCTCTGATTGATGGCCTCAGAGAGACAAGGCACAGCATACAGTGTCACTCTGGAGTGAACTTCTTGTATCATAATATTCATTTATGGTGGCAGCTCAGACTTTTTGTGTGCAATTGTCAAGGACCTTATAGAATTTATTTGGCCTTATAGAACTCATAATACTATAAAACCTTTAAAAAAAATATTTTAATATATTACCCTACATAGAAGTAGAATTTTTTAAAAAATCTTAAAAATATAACACTTTTCATGTGTGAATTCGGAAAGCGTCACGTGGAAAACCTGCTGATGCAGGTGTAGAAGGGGATTGTTAAGACACTGTGCAGCTATAGTGGCGCTGTAGGTACTTACATCTAAGGAGGCAGGTTTTTCCGTTTGCGGGTACCTGTGGTTTGGTATCTCAAATCTAAATTCTGAGCGGGGAAAACAAATTATGCTCTTAACTTCTAAGTTATCAAACTATTAGATGATATTTAAACGATAACGGTTGGTTGGCTTAGAGATAGTTGGAGAATATATACGTAGTAACCAAAACCGGAGTGTGGCTTAAGTCTCACGGCGCGACCTACTGATTATCTGTTCTATTTTTTCCATTCGAAAGTCGGAATCAATGTCCCAGACCGTCCCAATGCCCACTCAGACCTTAATGGGAACCTTTACGGGGAAAATCAGGACCAGATCCATAGTATTTGTACACTATCGTCCGTTCCCTCGCGGCCTGCTACAAGACTTATTTTTTTTGCACAATCAAAACCCCAAAATTGCATCGTAAACTGCAAATATTTCATCATGACGTCCTATTCCTTATAGAAACATCCTTATTGCATTTTAACGACCTTATCTACAATTCAGGGTACGCCAAGATCCATCAATCGCGACACCTAGATAACAAAGATAATTGCCGCACATATTACATTCTAGTCAAACGGACTTTTATTGGTTACGCTAATAAGCGTATAGTTGATTGGTCTAGGTTATAGAAAGCTGTTCTAGCTATCGTAGGTAAGCTTTCATTAAAGACCATAGCTATGCATGAAACCCTTTGAGGTGTGATTGAGACGACGTGAAGCCCATTCAACCAGCAACCTCAAACGACTCCATTATTAGTCGGCAGTCACATAAGAGAGGCTTGCGGTATATAAGATTTTTATTATAATCGAATTAAAACCCTTTTCCTTGCATTATTGTTATACCTTAGAGGACTTATTGTGAAGGTTTCGGCCCTCCTACGGCGTTAGAAGCATTGAACCTTACGTGTAATTGGGTCTTAGGACTGACGTCAACACATCTGCTCCTTGGCCTAAGGAACAGCTGGTGACTCCTCGACTTCTTAGCACGTGCCCGAAGGGGGGCGGATTCTACAATGGAGCCATCACCCGAAGCCGTTCAGTCTCAGATCAGCTGTATGTTGTGACTTGGAGGGGGAGTCCGAGGGGACATATCATTCGGGACTTTTGATAAATTCCTTTTCAAGGAAGTTCGTTAGTTGAACCATTTTCCGACTTTCGGTGGTTTTGACCGCTGTATGATATGTTTTCCTTAGTCTCTTCTTACTCATAGTATACTCCAAATGTTTGGGCGAGTTCGTTAACCAGCGATGACGTTTACCGGCCGCTATTTTGATATCATTACGAACTAGTAAGGGACACTTGTAAAAAAAAAAATATTAAAAAAAATCAGGAAATTGGGCTTTACCCTAGAACAAAGTTAAATAAAAAACAATAATTAAGTTTTTATTCTTATTTATATTTAATTTATATTACACAGATTATTAAGCACATTCTACAGTATTGCTTCATACACTTTACTGAGGCATGCGTTAAGTTATGGAGGATCGTATTTAAACTATTTTTTTTTCGAGACCATCTTATCTTTGTCTTCAATATAATTTCCTCTTTCGTTTATGGTTTCTAAAGACTTGATTTAACAGAAAAAGATCCAGAAACTGAAAACAATGTCGGCCTACATACGTATGTATGATACATGCATAACAAAAAATCCTGTTATTCCTATTACACAAAGTGTGTACGTTGTCAGACGTTGATGAATGTTATTGCTAAAATACATGATTGTAGATTTGAAAAAGTTATTGACTGAAATCCCAATAGCTACATTACATAGAATTGTGATAAATTACTTACTTTAAGTGCTAAAAATCCTTAGCTTTTAAGCCCATCTTTTTTTATTGTGATGAAGATTGGTTTACGTTGAGGCCTTGAGAAGAATGCTTGGGATTCGGCTAGGAAAAAACGTCAGATTTTTAGAAATCTATAGTTTGATCGTTTCGGCGATTGCAACCTTCTTTAGTAAATTATCGTGGTCCAGGGGCGTATATAGGAAATAATTTCGGAAGGGGCTCGGAGCATTTCGCGGGGGGGGGGGGCTGCGAGCATTTGGGGAGTATGTAATACTAACTATCTAGAACTTGGAATGGTTATCGAACAAAAACGGTTTTAGACCTCCAAAAACTAAGTGACATTAGTAATTTGTTTTTAAGGTTTTTATTACACATTTTTGCCGATTAAATCAAAATTTCTGGGGAGGGGCAAGGGGGCTGCACACCTATGCCATGGTCCTTCATCCCTTTGGCATTTACTGCTGCAGTTTATTGACAAAGGGCATGCTGAAATGTTCAAAATATAGATTTTTCTGAAAATCCCAACCACTTCCTATCTATGTTTATTCTTTTAAAATTTCATTTATTCATAATATATTATGGAAATATGTTTTTCAAATAATTAAAACGAAGTTTATTCCTGCGCACATTGATTATTCTATTTATTTTTACTTG
Organism: Gonocerus acuteangulatus; assembly: GCA_946811695.1. Taxonomy (NCBI): domain Eukaryota; kingdom Metazoa; phylum Arthropoda; class Insecta; order Hemiptera; family Coreidae; genus Gonocerus; species Gonocerus acuteangulatus. The sequence goes on along the minus strand of OX328128.1, from coordinate 41,698,365 downwards.
ACTAAATGAATTGTCATGTTGAAAACACGCTTGAAACTCATAATGAGCTATGATAAGTAAATACAAGGTTTAAATCGCTAAAAAAAATTTTATGATGAATTTTATCAAAGGAATTTATAGATTTGTATGGAATTCCCAGCGAGTGTACGAACCGGATAATAAAGGTAAGGTACCCAAGCACCCTTGGTGTACAAAGGAATATTTGGGTGGATCCCGAACAACCTGTTTTATCCTGCTGCTCCTTGCAAATGACACATTTTCTCACAGTAACAATGTTCAATGTTATAATGGTTTTCCCCTTTTCCTAGGGGATCATAAATAATGAATCACCTATGTAAAATGTTTGTATCCAAAATGGAAGGAAGTTACACGAAAAATGAAGGTACCTAGGTTTAGATAAACTTTGGGAAGCTGAAAAATGTACTCAACAAGGTTGTTGTTTCAACACACTTGATCGGACACTCTTAGCATTCGCGCTAGATGGGACACTTCAACTTATAAATTTTATAATAAAATGTTTTTACACTTTTCGAAGGAATATTCCTATTAACCTTTGTGTAAGGATGTGAGGTATAAACTTCCCTAACTGACGTTCATATGCTTCCCACATTCCGAATTTTTAACTGAAATTTTGTAAATTTCCTAAAATTCGTCAAAGTTTTATTTCTGCATAAATTGGAAATTTTTACATAAATAGAAAGAGTGAAAATTAATTTTGTGGGGAACTCAATACCCCCGCGTCCCAATGAACGTATTTTTATCCCTTCTTCTGAAGACTGGGACATGGGGTACAGTGCCTTTCCTCTGGTAGGTGATCTGCCATGGCTACTCCTCCATCTAGGCTCTATATCCTTAATGTTGTCTTCATTTGGTAGAAGCATACATTCCTTCGTCAGAAGAGGTTCTCGGGTTTTTCTATTTTATTTTCCTATCAAAACGAACAATTGCTGTCGTGTTTTTGATACTCGTGATCCGAACATTGCTCTCTTTGTGAAACAAGAATTTGTTCTCTTTGAAAGTCTGAAACTTAGCGTGAAGAGGACAAGACGACTATACAGCTATGTTAGGCGAAGAATAAGGCTTCGAGAATCTGTTGCACGATTTTTTCTTCTTGATTTTTTCCTACTTTTTTTTTAATAGAGTAGACTAAAAATTCATCTTTTCATCTTTTAACATTCATCTGTAACGAAATCAGTGGCATTTTTGTTTAAATAAAATTCATTTTTTATTATTAAGGACCCAACATTTAAATTATAAAGGAAAGTATCCAAGAAATAGTTTTATATATATATATATATATATATATATATATATATATATATATATATATATATATATATATATATAATCAATTAAAAGCTAATGACAGTCCATATTTCTTTAATCTGATAAAAAATAAATAGCTGAAGTACTCAGTACCCCACGTCCCCAAATATGGAAGTGTTTTCACGTCCTTACGTAAAGGTTAGGGTTAAGCTCTCTAACACTACACTTCAGGGCGGTGAGGACCTAGATGTTTTCTGCCCTTAAACACCCAATCCATCCATCCATATCAAAGTTTTTGAAACATTTTTCAAAGCTTGATCGATCTTACCAATGAGATGCTGAAAATGACCTCATTTAACATTTTTATATATATATATATATATATATATATATATATATATATATATATAAACACATGTATATTACTTTATTTAAAGGAATTGTTAGGCTATGTCTCTGAGAAGTATTCAAATTGTATATGATCCTGATACATAGTTTTCCTTTATTGTTTTTTCAAAATAAATAATTTATTTTATTCTGTGATTATTAAAGTATTTAAGTTTATTTTTTGATATTTAAAGGGATTTATACCCCTTGTGATGTACACAAAGTAACGGTTGTCATGGCTTATCTGTCAACACCCCCAACTACCTGTTGAGATTTCTACCTGCCCACTAAACCATCTCTTTCCTTCTTCCTCTTTTGGACACATCCCCCTGACAAACAGCTGACCTGTAATAAATTATTCCTCACAACGAGTTCATTGCTCTAATATTTTTGCAATAACAACTAAGTTTATGTATTTCGGTTTGTGTACTTAACAGTCCCTCATGTCAGAGCCTGCATACAGTGCGAATTCCAGCGGGTAGTCTACTCTACATTTTTTTTTTTTTACGGCGCATCTACATCTAGGTCATTTGCGCCGACATCCAGGGTGCAGCGAGGAATTTTACCAGCGAGCCGTGGGATGATAAAATTCCTGCCGGAGGTTGGGAATCGAACCCACCATCTCCCGCTTATGAATCCAAGGCGCTAGCCATTAGACCATGGGAGACCCCCAATATAACTTAAATGAACTCAAAATAATTTTATTTTGCTATTTATTGAGACTCTTCGCAGCTTCAGCGATAAGAGATGTACATCTGCTAAAACTTTACTTAGATAGATAGATCATTTTCCATGATTTTACTTAGATATACAGTAAATTTAATATTACATACCTAGTGATGGAACTTTAAATCTGAAATAGTTTCACAGAGGGTTATAATTCATATTTATAATAAACTTATACAATTTACCTATTTACAAAATTAAACTAAACAAATTTTAATTAATGTAACAAACTAATAAGAAAAGAGGAACATACTTCGTATTATAATGATATTAGAAATTAGACTAATAAAAAATAATAAATAATTGAAAGAAAAGTGTTATACTTGTTAGTTTTCAGTCTATTAAAGTTATAAGTTATTTTGGAATTCAGTTGAGAATTTAATTTTGTTCAGAGAGTGTCATATAGTCTGGTCTGTTTTAAAAATTCTAAAGCGTTTTCTTTTTATTGGCTCTCGTCTCTAAGTTTGTCAGTCAAGTTATCAGGCATGTCAATGTTTTTGGGTAAGTCTGCATTCTGTTAGTAAGTGATTTATAGTCAAGATTGTGTTGCAATATTGCCATATTGGTGTGTCAGTATTGTATTATTTATAATATGGTTATAAAATAAACAATGTTATAAAAAGACACATAATGAACAAGTGGCAAACTGACTGAACAGACGCACAAGCCAAACAGTTCGGGAAATAGAAGCCTGGAGAACTAGTATTCGGAATGTGAGGCGAGAAGAAGTCGTGCTTACTAGACTAAGTATTAGGCATTCACACATGACCAGTGATGTAAAATACCCGGGTATTTATTCTTCAGGGTAAATCCCCAATTTCATAAATACCCGGGTATTTAAGGTATTTAACTAAACAGCGACTCGATGTAATCGAATATTGTAAAATGTGATGGATCTCACCAGTTTAGAGGTGTTGCAACACTGAGAAGCTATTAAAACAATTATCTATATATATAAAAATCACGTGTCTGTCTGTTTGTTCCTTATACAAATCCACACCGTTCGACCGATTTGGACCAAACTTGGCAGAAAGGTAGGTCTTGATACGGGAAATCTCCTAGGCTAGGGCAAAAAAATCTACCAGCTGTCTGTCTGTATGTTTGTGCCTTATACAAATCCGCACCGTTCGTCCGATTTTGACTAAACTCGGTACACATGTAGATCATAATCTGGGGAGTGTCGTAGACTAAGTCAAAAACGTCTTATAACTGTCTGTATGTATGTTTGTCCCTTATAAAAATCCACACCGTTCGTTAGATTTTGACTAAACTCGGTACACATGTAGATCTTAATCTGGGGAGTGTCTTAGGCTAAGTCAAAAACGTCTTATAACTGTCTCTCTGTATGTTCGTCCCTTATACAAATCCACACCGTTCGTCCGATTTCGACTAAACTCAGTACACATGTAGATCTCATTCTGGGGAGTGTCGTAGGCTAAGTCAAAAACGTCTTATAACTGTCTGTTTGTATGTTTGTCCCTTTTACAAATCCACACCGTTCGTTCGATTATGTTTGTCCCTTATACAAATCCACACCGTTCGTCCGATATCGACTAAACTCGGTACACATGTAGATCTTAATCTGGGGAGTGTCGTAGGCTAAGTCAAAAACGTCTACCAGCTGTCTGTCAGTAAGTTTGTACCTCATACAAATCCACGCCGTTCGTCCGATTTTGACTAAACTCGGTACACAGGTAGATCCTAATCTGGAGAGTGCCGTAAGCTAGGTCAAAAACCTCTACCAGTTGCAGTCTGTATGTCTTTTTTTTTCTTCTTTTTTTTTCTTTTTTTATAAAAATCCACTCCGTTAGACCGATTTTCACCAAAATTGGCATACATGTATGTCTTGATACGGGGGGTGTTATAGGTTAGGTCAAAGTCGTCTAGGACTCAAAATTGGGAGGTCATGGGTTCGAAACAGTTACAGGTTCGTGTTATTAGATTTTAATAATACTCTTTTGGTTTCTAATTTTTTTAGGCTCTTCTATATGCAGAAAGTAGGTGTAGCATGGCACCCCGGGTAACAGCTAGTAAATTATAAAATAAGACCACTGAGAGATTAATAAATAATAAATTCTTACCTGGAAGTTTGCCATGGACCTTCCCACTACCAATAAAAGAAGTTGTTTGCCTAAATTTGATCCTACTGTACTGCTCATTATCATCATCAAAACACCTACTGATTGATCATTATCTTACAACTACCGACTGCAGTTCTTTTCATATACATAGATGTCCGTAATTTTACAAAGTTAATAGCAAGTGACGCCGGAAAAATTATGTTGAAAAATCATACCTAAGTTTAACTTTTTTTGTTTGTGTTTTATTTCATAACCTGTGAGTGTAAGAAAAAGATTAAGCCTTTTAACATTTATACAGAAAATAACAGCTCTTCCAAATTCATAAAACAAATTAAAGCAATGGGATGGGCTAAATTAAATTCATCGACAACGATAACCTAATCCAATTTTTCCTGGTCAGAGATTTATTCATCACTTGAATGCCTTGAAAGTGACATGTAGCCGTCTTCAGAGTCACTATCATCACTCCTAGTGTCACAGACAATATCTTGTGATTCCCCATCTTCCTCCTCTTCAGCTTCTTTTCCGTGGCAACCGTCTTCGGGTTTTCCTGTTTGTTGCTTTCTCTGTTTTTGGATGTTATTGAGGAAATTCCAGTTATGAGACAAATATGCTATTTGCCCTACTCTTTCAGTTTTTAGTCGGTTTCTTTTTTTTACAGTGAATCCAACGGAAAGTGCTGAATGTTCTTTCAGTGGCAGCAGAAGTCACAGGAGCTCCTAGTATTCTTACATCTACTTCTGCCAAAACACATGTATCTTTCAAGCCTCTCCACCATAACACGGGACTTATTGCCTTTTCTTTGTCATTGTCTTCAAGACCTTCCCAAACAAAGGATCTTTGTCATAATCCCTCGTTGTCCCTATAGTCAGCTATGTCTTTCCGAAGATCAACTCATTTCAATCCCGTGCTTTACTCACACACAAAACCAATGCCATCATGTATTTCACCAGGCTTCAAATTCCAACCTTGAGATGAAGAGTTCAACAAGTCTCCAGCAAGATGTACTTTTCCCACACCAAACTGATTGCATTTCTCCCATTTAGTTAGCACAAGTTTTCCCTTAGTTTTTTAAAGAGAAGATCCTGGGATTTCTTGTTGAAGAGTTTTCTGTATATTCTGAAATTTCTTATGAACTGTCAGGACGAAAGGGCCATGAAATGACTGAATGGCAGTGATAAGCTCAACAATCGGATCAATGATGTTAACTAGTTTCCTTACTCGGACTCAAAACACTCTGTTATCATGAACCTATCTTTTCATTTCTGAAGAAATTTCCGCTTCCTGTAATGTTGTTATTACTGTATGAGCATAATTTCAAATAATATTAACAAGGATCACAAACCACTTGGTTTTGAACTATTATAATAAACACTAAAAGCCTGTTTTTGAAACCTGATAAGAGTTTCTTTTTTTCCAAAAGGAATATTTTATTAAATTTAAATTAGTCCTTAATAATTGAATAGGCTTCATTAAAACTTAAAAAAAAAAAATTAACCTTCTCCAATGTAAAAGTAATCATGAAAAATCATAGATATGCATTAAGTTGTAAATACTCATAAATCCCCGGACCGAATTTTAACTTTCTTTAAAATATTACTGGGTAAATATTAATGTTTATATAGTTTTTTTGCTCAAATAGGTGAGTATTAGTCCTTGTTTGTACTAAAAAATATTCAAAGAAGTCTATCAAGCTCAAAAACTGAAAATACCCACTTTTTGGGTATTTACCTTCCCTGTGGGTAAATACCCGGGTAACTACCCAATTTATATTTACCCACCCACTGGGTATTTACCCACCCCACATCACTGCATATGACTCATTCATACTTGATGAAAAAACAGGACAAACCGAATTTTACACTTTGCAATGTTCGACTTACAATCAAACACATACTTACAGACTCCAGATAAAGATAAGACATTTTCTTACCTATAGACTTACACGAATTGCTTTCTCAAGAGAAATATTGAAAAATAAGTTCCAACAAAAAAATCTTCCTTATAATATTTTATGTATATTTCTATTTTCCTTTATTATTATTATTTTTTTTTTTTTTTATATAATTTCTTCCTTATAATTTTTTTTCTAGAGTAAACCCCATGTTTAAATTTTGCAGAAAATGATACAACTACCTCCTTCGCCTATTCTTAGACAGTGTGTAAGAGTTCAGTAACGACATCAAGAAAAGGTTCAACAACTTTTCTAACGGTATGCGTCAGGTGCACGCGAATGAACCAGAACGGCTGTATACATTTCATGCACTACTGATCCCGTATGTCTTCCTACTCATATGAACTTTAAATAATTCTTTATATAAATACTTTATATGGTCTATTTCGTTGTATTAGTGGTCGCATTAAGGTATTTAGTATGGTTAGTGGTCGCATTAAGGTATTTAGTATGGTTAATTATTGAATAGGCTGGATAACAGGGCAATCAATTTTCAACTCGTAGAAACGTCATCAAAATAGCGTTATTCTGTGTAACGTGACCCCAGAAAGAGTGATTTGGGACGCTTAGAATAGATTTTTTTTTTCAAATATCGTCCTTAATAGAACGAAATCAACAATTTCAAAAATTTAAACACCGTTTTCGAATTATTTACAGAGTTATCGCATCTGCTCAAGTGTTTTGATATAGTAATTTGTTTTTATACTTCCTGTTTTCCAAGCGTATCCAAAATTTATAAATTTAGAACGTATCAATTGTCATGTTTGAGCACCCTCAGATAAAACGGCAAAACAAAGTGATTTGACAATTCTTTGCTCCCAATTTATCCATATTAGAATTTATCAGTCATCTGAAGGTATCAGCCTTGAGATAAAGGGTTCAACAAGTCTGCAGCAAGATATACTTTTCCAACACCAAACTGAATGCGTTTCTACAATTTAGCTAGCACAAGTTTTCCCTCAGTTTTTTTAAAAAGACGATTATAGGATTTCTTGTTGAAGAATTTTCTGTTGATTCTGAAATTTCTTATGAACTGTGTGGATCAAGGGGCCTTGATCCACACAGTTTTGGGTCCCAACTTGGACACTGTCATCAAGGAGCTACCTTTTAATTTCTGGTGAGATTCCCGCTTCCTGTAATGTTGTTATTATTGTATGAGCATAATTTCAAATAATATTGAGAAAGATCACAATCCCCCTTAAATGGTTTTGAACTATTATAATAAACATTAAAAGCCTGTTTTTGACACCTGATAAGTGTTTCTTTTTTTCTTACTGAAAAACTATAATTTTTTAGTCCTTCATAATTGAATGCGCTTTATCAAAACTTTTTTTAAATTAATTAACCTTCTCCAGTGTAAAAGTTATCATGAAAATCCATAAATATGCATTAAGTTGTAAATACCCGGACCGACTTTTAATTTTCTTTAAAATATTACTGGGTAAATATTAATGTTTATTTAGTTTTTATGGTCAAATGGGTTTTCAGTCCTTGTTTGCACTAAAAACTATTCAAAGAAGTTGTATCAAGCCCTAAAACTGAAAATACCCACTTTTTGGGTATTTACCTTCCCTGTGGGTAAATACCCAATTTATATTTACCACTGGGTATTAACCCAGCCTACATCACTGGAAGTGGTCATACATAATGTTTTATCGCAATCTGCTTTTAAAACTGAATCAAAACTATAATATAATAATCACGAAATTGTAGTGTAGAATTTGCTATTTATAAAAAAACAAAAACGAGGCATCATTAATTAGGTCAGTCTGGGAGGAGCCATTTAAACAGCTAAATAATCAACTGGCTCTTACACAATAATTTTCTCTTCTGTTAATGAAATATTGTCAAGAAATGCAATCAGCGTTAATTGACGAAATCCTTGTGTAATTTATAAAAATCTAAAATATTTAATGAATTTCCATTTTTACGAAGGGCATTTCTGGGGGAAATAGTTAAAACAAAAACTAATGTCTAACTCTTCCAGTTGACTTTTATTTTTTAACGTGTTTTCTAACTTATTATTGGTATGAGATACACTAATGAGGTCAACACGATGACACAATCCCGGGTACCTGGTAAGCAGTGACGTCATGAAAAAAACAAGAAATCCAAATGAATGAAGTTAATGGTTTTATGTATTTGTTTAATAGGAATAGAATTAAACCATTTGCCAGACAATACCTTCTACCGTTTTAGAAAAATGGTGGAGGAAACTATAATGCAGAAAAACCAACACAAGACGTTTTCATACAAAATTGTAAGAGATTTTTTACTAAACTTCTCTAGGGGTATAAACATATGGAAACACGCTAAAAAGACGTCCTTCTAGGTAGTCGGACTAAGTTAAAAAAAAATGGAACTAACTCCTTAGTTTAATAGTCCCCGTTTGCCAAACAACTATCCGATAAGCCGAAATTCAAAAGAAACGAAAAAGTACCAAAAATTTAGCACTTAATTTTTTAGATGTTCTCCAATAATCCACTCTAGTTCAAAGATTAAAATCCAAAAATAACTGACTTAAGCTCGAGTATCTTAATACATTTCACTAATCTAAATTAATACTAAGAATATATTAAATTAATTAAAACGTTTAATGAAAAAATATTTTATCGGGTTTCCGGATTGGGTTTAAAGATTTGGAAAATAAGTTTTTCGGGGTCCAATCTTTATTCTTTGAGGGTATAATAAATACAAATGCTATTTTTGTTTACATATCCAGTTAATACATTGGTGATTAAACACATATAAACAAAAATTTCCTTAATATTCATTGTACATTAAAAGCATTAAAATTATTTTCCTTACGAACTTCTCTACGGACAACCAAATAGTATTTGTAAAGGTTACTTCATAATGACTCATGACGTGAGAACTAAATTTGTCAACAACATATGGGTTATTGGGCTTCCCTGAACAATCTTTAGACCTTTCACGACTTTGAAAACATATTTTGATTTGTTCAAAACAACCTTAGACCTCGTGAGTCTCACAGTAGTGAATCATCACACCAATAACACCAAAAAAATATATAATTTTTTGAATGTTGTTTTTCATATCGTCAATTGAATAAATTTTCCTTTATGTAGAATTTTTCTACTTACACATCTCTAAGTTAGAATTTGAAACTACTACTTCATCTCCGCCCTAAACCTCCATCAAAATAATATTCTCTGATGAAGACTGCTTTGTATCTTTTAAGAGTTTATATCAAATGATTTATTACAAAAATCATTATACTACCAGTAAATAAGTTAAGATAAGAATTTGTTAAGAGATACATAAATATTATATAAATACATATGAAACAGGGATTAAACAAGGATAGCCGATCATTTTTTGATTTTTCTTTTTTCAGCCCATTTGGCTGATCATGAACAATTGTATCTTGTTGTAATGTACCTCGGGGATTACTGGTGTTTCTAAAAAAAATTGCTGGAAATGAAAAATATGATAATTTTCGTAGCGAGATATCTTAAAAATCAGATTTTCTCACAATGAAGAATTTGTGACTATCCTTCTTTTTTCCCTGTACCCTTTATATTTGTGTGTCTATTTGCACGATAACTGCCAAAAATAGTATTCCTTCACCTGGGCATACAATGTTTCAATGACAATCAATTGAGTGACTACATTAGTTACCAAAACCGATGCATCAAAGGAGCACAACCTCATTCCATACTACAAAAATGTAAATTTTCACCCGAAGGACGATTTTTGTTCTACTTCAATTTCATAACATTTCTTGCGGGGCTGACTGTAATGCTTAAACTTAGGATCCATGAAAAATCATGATCTGAAAATGCTTAAAGAACAAAATTTGGTGTTTTGAAACTGTAATATTATAATATTTAGATTGTCCCAAATAGATATGTAATAAAACAGTAGTTAGAGTAGTAGAGGCGCTTCAGTAGATAAGACCTCTTTAATTCGGGCGGGAACCCAGGGAGATAAGATACGCGTAAACACTCGAGAAAATCGACCCGACAAATTACATCACAAACTGTAGATTAAGCTAAACAGAAGGAGGTAAAATCTTTGTTACGAAACAATAAAAGCATAAATGAGGACAACGCTGACATTGCCACCTATAAACCCAGATTTTCCTAGTTTGTTTAATTAATAAGGTTTGGTCTTGCTCGTAGATGATCGTGCAATAGGGAAACGGACTCGGAGTTTGTCGTAACTAGGTAGTTGATGGGGTCATCCAAGGGCACCTTCCAACAGAGTAAGTATAAACAATTAATCTATAAGCAAACAGAAAAGTCCGTCCCGGTGGAGTAGCGTAAGATGGGCAAATTCTTCCCCAACGCAAAAAACCTTAATTCACATTTTCGTTAAAGAAACACTTTTCGTTGCAGAAAACCCGAAAGGAACATAGTTGATATTGGTACGGAGCAAACTGACTCCTGGTAAATCGATTTTCCTGGTTGGTGCATAGACACACGCACTAAATATATATATATATATATATATATATATATATATATATATATATATATATATATAAATATATATATATATATATATATATATATAAATATATATATATATATATATATATATATATATATATATATATATATATATATATTATAATTAAGAGATTATCATCGGGGATTAAAAATAGTGGAAATGTGCTCCATGCTTTTGACAATACCTTCCTTTCATATTTTTGCACCTCGGTTTAGCTTATATTGATACTAGAAACAGCAATGAGCTTAATATGTGCCCTTGCATGACTCCCGTTTACATTTAAAATTTTCTTATTTCTTGTCTCCAAGCCAAGAAATATCATCCCCCCCCCTATTTCATATGGGGGGAGCCCCTTATTTCATATGGGGGGAGGTAATTTTCCCCCATTCGGCGATAATCTTCGTAAACTACTTTAACAATAGAAAAATTCAAGAATTTATCAATCAAGAAAATTCCTCCTGTATGAATCGGCGTTTTCTTGCATAGCTTGGAAACTAAGGAGAAAGACAAACTAGAACACTAGAAAAATCTCACTACTGGAAGGAGGTATTTGGTTGAATGCTATTAGCAAAATCAATTTTAGTGCATTACGAAGGACCAGGAAAATAACCCCTGTTACTATTACATGTACAAATCTTTGTCAATTTGAAAAAGTTGCTCTTTTCCAGGGCTTTTTCTCCCAGATAGTTAAAGTTAGATTAACTTTTACTCAGTAATTAAGTGTTTCTGTAACATGTTAATATTACTTTTGTCTTTTTACATTCTTAAAAATTTCATATCTCGTTTAAGAAGGCGTAAATAGCCGGTGTACCGTCATTATGTTGATTAAACTTCATTTTATAACAAAAATGATAATTTCTTCCGACATTTTTGCTTGACATTCAAGCTTTTTCAGGGCTATGGAGGAGAGGCAGAGCAGTTCCGTGTCTAGTTGCTATATCTTTGTTGCCAATCTCAACTATCTCTTCTCAAAGTCTTGTTTAAGTTTTAATTATTGCTGGGCCTTTAGCTTGAATTGTTGGAACACTCTTGCTGGTCCTGCTTAGCTTCCTAACGAGCAATGCTTTGTTTCAAGGAGGGTCAGCCTTTGCCCTCCTTCTTAGGGGGAATGGTGGCACTCTAATTATTAAACAGGGATGGTCGACCGAGGGATCTCTCATGGGAACTACTCTAAGCCCATTGTTTCTTTAAATTTATATTTTAATTTCTTACCTTCGACCCTCCTTCTCCTCTTACATTCTGTATCTCTCTCACTCTTACACCTCGCTCTCTCTCTCGCACACACACACGCATACATGCATACAAAAACGTAAGGTGTTTTTACACCCTCGGAGTGCAGGTACAACAAACACTGACACATGAGGGATGCTTTTTTTTTTGCATCGTAACATTTTTCTATTCAACACTCATTCCTCGTAACAAACCACCTTTTAATGAATCAATGTCGGTTTCTAAAACAAAAGTCTTCTATTTGGCCTATTGTTGTTTTCTAGGAGTACTAAGGAAATAGCCCCTTCCGCTTGATAGATTCTGGCAAAAAATATGTAAATATCAGAGGCACCAATTGTATTGAATAGTTTAACTAATGACACTATTTTATTTTTTATCTGGAAGGATTTGGGAAAATAGAAACTCAACGAAATTAGTCATTCCAAGATAAGCTGTGATAGAAATTTGAGCTTTGAAAACAACAAGTTCTCACTGGCTATTCAATTACTTTTCAAGAGCGTTACCTCTTCCTCGTCATACCATTTTGTCATGGGTTTGTCCTTTATGTAGGAACTGCGTCGTCTTATTGTTGAACTCTTAAAATTTTGCCTTCCAAGGCTTAAAGCGAAACCAAGGCTTCCAAATCGCCGTCTGAGGTGGTATTTATTTTTAGTGTTTAACGGCATATCAACTATTGGGCTATTAACGCCGGGTGTATCTACAGGTTGCCAGCCTTTTTCAATGCCAACAGCAAGAGGTTAGTCACCCATTCAGGTACTGTCCAAGCCCGACGTTGCTTAACTTCGGCATTCTATGGAAACCGGTGCATTCAACAGGTTGGGTTAGCTCTCAAATTGTCTTTTAGCAAGTTATATACATAAAATTGAATGAATGGACGTATCGTGGCTCTGAAACATGGGTTTTTCTAGTCGCCACTTCCAGATTCCGTTATCGGGTCGATGTCTTAAATCGAGGATTTCACCTGATGGATTTAACGATAAAACGCAACAAAATCTGTAAATATCTGTCGCAAAAATCGAGTCTACCCTATGGACAACTGTTAACGAAATTGTTTGTTCAGTTCATGGCTTGATAGGATTAACTTGTAATTCGCTCTGGCCCTTGTTTATCAATGTCCTAATCCATCGAGAAGAGGGCTGAGCCTTCTGACTCATCCGATCAATAGTTCCACCAATCCCAACGTATTTTCGCTTTTCGTTCTCCTCCGGTTTCGCCTATACATATTAGTGCTTCGTGGTTATGGTTTGGTAGGTTTGATTCTCACATTTTGTAGTTGTTTTTCCCCTAAAATTAATGGGGTAAATCCCGAGTAAAGGATGGGAAAACTCAACGCCATCTCCTCTGGTGAAAAACGAATTCTTAGGATTTAATCTTTTTTTCCTCTGGATATTGCTGAACGGTTGACAAGAAGCAACCATTTCATAGGCACTGATTTTAAAAATTTAAAACACCCTCGTATAGATTTAATTTTTGCCCCTACGATTACTTATGATACTAGGTCGGTTTGAACAAAATTGTATTCCTTATTTTATTTTTTTATTCAATTTCATTAATGATTTCTGTATTCAAAAAAATATGAGTCATGAATTCATATATATATATATATATATGTGTGTGTGTGTGTGTGTGTGTGTGTGTGTGTGTGTGTGTGTGTGTATTGGATTGGTGATACGGCTTCTCTCTCCGGCGGTGTTGCTCCACTCCATGCTGCAATATTTCGCCGGTTTCCTCAGGCTTCCTTCATGCGCCCTTGGTGGTTCATCATCATCATCATCTTTGTTATGCCGCTTGAACGCCAAATAAATAAATATATACAAAAAATGGTGTGACTTGTAAAAACTGCGTCGTCTTAAAACGTAGAAACGTCTTTAATACAGATTTTTCAAAAATCTAATTGATGTCGAACTATTCTCTGATTGCTTATCACCTCGACGGCTAACTATCTACACATTATTTCAATTTAAAATGGTTCAACAATTTTTCTTAAGTGGAATCTTCCTAAGCTCATTCATTGGGAATGAGCTAAAATAATTTTTTTAAGGAGAATATATAAATACATAGCTGAAAGTAGTTTTTGAGCAGCTCAGTGTCATGCGGGCTCTTGGCAAGCCGAAATCTCTGCATTCTTATGACCTATTCGAAGCCATACTCCTACCAAGAACATTCTTATGACCTATTCGAAGCCGTACACGTACCAAGAACATTCTTCGTCCTTCCTTTAAGAAAGTGGGTACAAAGCCCTACAGAAAGGGCCTCCTAGCTTTCTGAACAATGACTTCTAGCTTCGACTATTCTTACATACGGGGGTGGTCGCCGTTAGCGTTATGTTTAATGAACGACAGGGGGTGCGCGGCATATGTGCCCGATAAGCCCCCTTCATATCAACATCTGTTCCCCGCCCTCCACGGGGTTTTACAACATTATAATACAATACATACTTATTTTCTTCACTTATACCATTTCCAGCAATATTTGGATTCCTAAAATTCAATATCACTTCCGCTTTCGTCGACAAGGAACTGCAAAAACTGACCAAATTAGTCAGACAGACAATCGCTTTGAAAATTTAAAAGGTCCGACTTGCAGTAACCTCGTTTTCAGTGTGCCTCCTATTAGATTTTATGTAATTTGAGACGCTTAATAAATCCATAATATTTCGCCCCACGGAACATCAACACTTCCGAAATGTCCTGGCATCGTTTTCTCTCACTCAAGTGGTTTTATCTAAATTCTCGCCTTAACTCGCAAATTTATTGGGCCTTTGGAATCGCAACCTTATTAGAAATGTGTAAATAAATATACCGAGAGTGACGCCTAGAGATAATATGATATTACTGTACTTTTTATATCGTAATATGATATTATCATATCTCTCTAGATAATCAGATTCATGTGAGAAGAATCGGAGAAGTCAAGAGAGTGAAATAGATTATGAAGCATGTAAGCTTCATGTATATATATATATATATATATATATATATATATATATATATATATATATATATATATTAATTATAATAACACCCATTTAAATTGTTCCTTCCTAATGAGGGATTTGTATAGTGAAAATTAGAATTGATCCATAAGTAGTCGGAGTTTTCCTAATCCAAACTGTAGAATCAAATGAAGGATTGAGAAAGCAAAAGGTACAAGTCAAGATATTGTGAATTTGTACTTAGCTTTACATTATAACTTAGTATTACTGTGTTACGACAGACTTCAGAAATGACTCACAATTGAAGGGTTCAGTGCCGAAGGTGACTCATCCACAATTAGAAAAATTAAGAAAGAGTTGGAGTTAAAGTTAAAAAGTCCGTCACGCAGGAGCTGCATAACTAAGCACTTTCTTCAGAATTTGGGTAGTGTAGACTGCTTTCCAGAACAATTTTCTTAAAATATCCTACATAAATAAAATAAAAACATGAATAGTTCTCTTTTAAATTTGTAATGAGTAACTGATCAATTATTAATTTGCTTCCAGAGTTATGTTTACACATGATACCTACTACACTACGTAATAAATACAAAAAACCTCATATTATCGTATTTTGTTGATCTAACGCAGGAACAGGATATAGTCCCTCAAGTGGTAGAAAGCGCTCCTTGCGGCGGTTTTGTGTACCTACGTCTGGCGGGCTTTTCTATTGAAATATATTACAAAGTAAACTCCCGCTTTCCGATTGACCGATTCAGCTCATTTTTACAACACTTCTTTCTCATGAGTTACCCACGACGTATACCGCGTTTCGTTACAATACAGCAGAAATTACGACCGGTATGAGTATATTAGGAATTTGGGTCCGGAGTAACCCCCCCCCCCCCCCCTTCTAATGAACCGATTTAGTTTACTTTTACAACACATATTTACCTGTAGATTACCACTACGAATACCGAGTTTCGTCGAAATATAACAAAAATCACGGCTGGTAGTGGCGAATTGGTATTGTGGGTCCGGAGTAAACCCCCCCCCTCCTAATGAACCGATTTAGTTTATTTTTAAAACACATATTTACCTGTGCATTACCACTACGAATACCGAGTTTCGTCGAATTATACCAAAAATCACGGCTGGTAGTGGCGAATTGGTATTGTGGGTCCGGAGTAACCCCCCCCCCCCCCCTCCTAATGAACCGATTTAGTTTATCTTTATAACACATATTTACCTGTGGATTACCACTACGAATACCGAGTTTCGTCGAAATATACCAAAAATCACGGCTGGTCGTGGCGAATCGGTATTGTGGTTCCAGAGTAACCCCCCCCCCCCCCCCCCCCCCCAAATGAACCGATTTAGTTCATTTTTATATCTCACTTTTCTCTCTATATTACCACTACGAATACCAAGTTTCGTTGAAATATAACAAATATTACGGCTGAAATGGTCAAATTAGTGTTTTGGGTTCGGGGTAAACCCCCCCTCCTTCCGGTGGACCGACTTTGGTGGTTAACGAACTCGTTCAATCGTTTGCTAATTGAATGCTATATACCAAGTTGCGTGACGAAAAAACAAAAACTCTGGCCGCTATCGTGTTAACAGACACGCACACACATATATATACATTTTAACGGGGGTCATTTTCGGTGTCTAATAGGTAGGATCGATAAAGATTTGAAGAAATTTTTCAAAAATTCCGTCATGAGTCCATCCTCAATAGCTACTTTCCTTCGGAGGAAAGTGCTAAAAGGATCTGAAAAAATTAATGTTGGTGACAGAAATGATTTTAATTGATCCAATCATTTCTGCCGCCAGCACTAATTTTTTTGTGCTTCTTAACTCCAATTTTCTCAGTTTGTTCTAATTGTGAGTTAGTCACCATTGGCACTGAGGCCTTCAATTCGTAGGAAGGGCAACAAAATTTGGTCTGTTGTTGTATATGTTTACATAAAAATTGTTAAAATAATTGAATCCACTGGTCATAAAATTTTGCGATTACGATTTGTGCTACAGATAATCTAAAGTTTCTATAACGATAGGATTTTTTTTAAAATGAAACCCACGAACTAGGCATGACCCCTTTAAGAAATTTAAAAGACAAAACCTTTTAATGTTTATCTATCATTTTGAGAAATTTGCTCAGTTCACAATATCCTTACAATACTTTCTGATTATTGTCTAGAATTCTTAGAATATCCATTCCTAAATTATAAAACTACCATTCTTACTCTTCTGATAATTTTTGAGGAGCCGGACGACTACAGACGTCTGCCGTTTTAACTTTACCTTTGGTATTCCCTCCATACTTCCAAAACCTGACATAAAGAGGCTCCAGACGTCCGAATCTTAGGATTTAAATGCCCACAGCAGACGACCCAAAGGGGCTGGGCTTTAAAATTATGTAAACTTTTAGTGCGTTTTATGGCTCGTTCTAGTAGGAAAACTCGCTTATTATTCATCGATATTCACGTAAAACAAAATTCAAAAAATTTACATATATATTTAACTATTTATAATGAAATATGTAATAACAAATTGAAAATATGTAGTAAAATATACCAAAAATACTATAAAATATTCAAAAGAAAAGCATAGATAACTAGTAAGAACTCTGAATAACTCAGATATATATGGAAAGAACAAAAGTTGAAAATATATAGAACAAAATTTAAAAACTCATTTTAAAAGGGGGGGAAAAAGAAGTTGAAAATTTCTACAGACGAAAATTATTTTGGAAAATGCAACAACATGCATTTTTAAATTGTCTAACGTGAAATTACGCTGGTCTGATCTCATATGGGGAGTATACAGTGGTGGGATCAACAATCTGGCCCATTTCTCTCTGGTGATTTTACATCGAAAAATAGTCGACACGTGCATAAGGCGCATTGCACGAAACGCTCGGACACGCGTTTCGTGCAATGCGCCTTAAGAGCTAAGAAATAGAATAAAAAAAATAAAATCATTTTATATCTCTAATTTGGAAAATGATATCGGCATGATTCATTCGCTTATTCACTTATTTTATAGAGCAGATGAAAGGAATAATACAATTGTCAAGCAACAATTTGTTATATATATTTTTTTTTAAAACACATTTAGCGACCATTAGCGCCGAGGAAGCATGGCAGCCAGCCACCTTTGCTTCATGCAATTAGAAAAGATACAGTGATCTAGATTCAATGGGTTAAGGTTTCTTTCTCGGTTTCCCCTTTATTTTTTAAATTACAAAATAAAAAGAATATCAAAATATGTAGCAAAAATATGGATTTTTGACAAAATATGTAAATTAAAAACCTGTTAAAATCACTTAAAACGTGCAGAATTCCATCAAAAATTTCGATTTAAGAATCAGAAGAAAATATGTAATTACAACAACATTCGTTTCCTAGTCATTATTGGGCGTTAATATTTGTATATACGAAACGTTACGGATACGAAGGGCGAACTCAACAACAGGTAGTTTTCAGAAAAATGCCTCGTTATATTAATAACATTTTTTCGTTGTGTGATGTCTCATTGGTCAAATTATACAATAATTGACCAGGAATAAGCGTGAACGTCATTTTCAAGAAAAAAAAAACATTATAATAATACCATATCCAGCGGATCGATAGAGGAGTGTTGTATTCGCCTTCCTATAGCAGTTTCCAGCTAACTTTTTTTATTCTCTGTGTATTTTGAGAGGGAACTCAACATGAAAAATATACCTGTACATTCTCTGAAATGTCTAGATTCGGATTGTGGGGGAAAAAAGTTGACCCCCTCCCCCCTTTGTATCCGCGTCGCCTCATATGCTCAACGTGTTTCAAACTAGATGTCCACCCCGTTCTTTTTCAGCAATAATGACAATTTCTAATTGCTTTACCTATAATATATGAAGTACCTGTTTGGGATAGCAAGAGTCTTTCAAACTCTGGGAAACTGTGGAATTAAGAATAAATAAAAGTGTCTTTTTATGATTTATACCAATAGAACAATAAATATCAGCTGCATAACTGAGCAATGTATTTAGTATACGCCACGTTTCTGAAGAATTTGATTGAGTTTCGTTGGAGTATAACAAACATTTAGTAATTTGGGTCCGGAGTAAACTCCCCTTCAGGGGGCCCTATTTTAGTGATTAACGAACTCAACCAATCGTTTGCTCGAGGGATGTTATATACGACTGGTGGTATCGTGTTGCCACCCATACAGACGTATATACATTTTTACGGGGGGTCATTTTATGTATGTAGTTGGCAGGTTGATGTGCTACCTACAGTTAAAGTGAAGATTGTACACAATAACGAAAATACAAATATTGAAATTAATTTATTTAGAAGATATCCTGTAAAAATAGATACCTACCTTATGTAAATGTTCAAAACGCATTAGTTCTTTGTAGGTGCACTGAAGTATCCGACATTAAAAACTCATTTGTACAGAAAATCGCGCACTTCACCCCATAATGTATCTGTTTGTGTTTCTTGGTCTATGGATTATCTCATTTCCGGATTTCGTTGAGTTGACGTCATATGCCTGTGTCCTCCCTTCAGGAAGAGAGCCAATACACAACAATTGTTGATAGCTTGATTTCCACAAAAGTACTGACGTTGTGTTGCGCTAGTTGTTGTAATCTATGAGGCGATGAACCCTGGATGGTGTGGATAACGAGATAAAGATCTCGAAGGTGGTTTAGTCCCTTTAACAGGACTCCCTTTCAAATCAGCTGATGTCCCTGTGAAAAGGTCCTGAGGTTAGGTACCTGCTACAGGACATGCTTTCCAGGGAAAACCCGTTAAGCGTATACCTAACACCAACTTCCTCAACCTGTTAATCTTTTTTCAAATATTGCATACTATGGTTATTTTGTAGTGTAAGAATTTTTTTTTTTTTTTTTTTTTTTAGGAACTATTGAAGTAGTCGATATTTTTAGGTGATTACTTGATTTTCAACTAAATTTGATGCCATGGGCAGCTACTATAATTTGTGAACATAAATGTATTCACAAAATAATTTCTACATTTTTACGTATTAACGATATATTAAAACGTTTCTGGGCAACAACCGACTCGCGGGCCGATTGATCCGGCCCGCCAACTTACTTCCACGCACTCCAAATGAGGAAGATTAAGTGATATGGGTTTGTGGCTTAGTCCTGCAAAATCAAGTGAGCGAGCTACCCGAGTGTCTCATTGATTTCGTGTCGCTATTTAACGTTTATAGTTTCCTATAATTCCAAATTTCACGATTTAATTATAATTTTTTACCATTTTTTTCATTTCATTTTGTTATTTTAAAAAATTGTATTGCACTAACATTGTCGTATTATTTAATGTTTGATATAAAAAAAAAAGTTAAACACATTTTTGTTGTGGGTAAAATTACCCTATTGCTCTCACTTCTTCAGTTTTTCGACTTCGGCGAATTCTTAAGGGAACGAGGAATTCAAGGATTTAAAAAATGCTGGAAAAGTTATAAACGCCTTCAATGGAATGACACCAGCACTTCCGAAGGACGCGAAATGGAAGGACTTCCGCTTCTATAAATTCCTAAAAAATTAAAATTTCTAGTTAAAAAAATAAAAGCTTTACTCATAATAAGAAAATAAAGGTTGCTGTCCGAATAAATTGGGGTGCTCTGTACAAAGCAGGCAAATCGTTCTTTTGAAAATTAATTTTTGGAATGTTTGAAATTCTTTTAAAATAAGAAGAGGAATAATTTTAGCATATATATATATATATATATATATATATATATATATATATATATATATATATATATATATATATATATAAACGTGAATTTGGGGGAAATTATTGTGATTAATTATTTATTTTTTTATTTTTTTTGAGGAAGTAATGGTTTTGATTTTATGATTTTTTTTTTAGCCTGTTTATCATATGAGTTTATTATAAATAGGCTCATTCTTATTATACTTCCAGGTGAAGGCAGTGGTATACCTTGCTCTCAAATTTAGGTGTAATATATACCTCAATTTCTTATAATATCATTATATAATATTTATACGTAGTATACTCGTATCATTTAGCCTTGCCTGCTCCACTCGAAAGCAAAAAGATTTTTTTCCCCCATCCCTTTATTTTTTGGCAATTCACGCCATAATAATAGCCGCAGCAAACGTTTTTTACAGCACTTTCGGACACGAAGACAGTAATTTTTTTCAGGTAAGTAGTTTAAAAAAAAAAAAAGCTATCAAAATTTTTAAAATTCCCGTGCCCTTAAACAAGCAGTGAGTCTGAAGGCGCATTCACACCCCGGATTTTTAAAAACCTGTTGTTTTCCCAGGTCCCACCTTTATGACCTGGGGCTGGAAAGGCAACCAGTCATCTCTGCCCTAAACTCAACAAATAACATTCCATTGCTGCGTTTAGTGGAAATAGAAATATTGTGGGACTGTTAGTTCTTTCTTGCAATTTATTTATCAACACCTGCATCAGCTTAATACAGGGAATTAAATGCTCTTCGCTTTAGATGCGGAGCATCATCATAAATAAATAAATAATAAATAAATTTATCAATACTCTACATTTATCGTCGAATAAAAATAAGTCTTGTGAAATTGATGAGCTAATATATATAATTAAGGAAGCTTTGCATTTTTTTTTTTATTACAGAAGCCAGTTTATAACACCCCCCCCCCCCCAGAAAAAAACAATACATGCATTACTAATTTAAAAAAGACATTTATCTGTTTTAATTTTTAATTAATCCTTGTTTCTGTCTGTGCCTGACTCTACTACAGTATTAAATACCTAATTCTAAAATACGAATTCACTTAAGTAGCAAGTTCCAATTGGATCAATTCTTCACATTTTCTTTGTCCAAACGAAAGCCTAAAAAACACATAAAAGTTGACGAAAGTATAAATTCATTTATTTTATAACATTTCGTTGTATTTAACTATGACGACCTAACCCGGACTTTTTAAGTCGTAAGATTTTAAGTATTTTCATTATAAATCTTGTCACATCAGATAAAGAGATTATTTCTTCTCAGGTTTTATTCAAAAGATTAGATCAGACTCCATATTGGTAATCTTCATTGTTTACTATCTCTTCTGGGATTAAGATTAGAACTCTCTGAAGCATCTTCCACAAGTTCCGCAGTCCAGAGTTCAATTAAAAATTGACTTGATATTCGTCCGTAGTTTTCTGTTCTTTCTTCTCGTGTTCATCTTAAGTATCCTGTCCTTGAATTTTTGCGTTAAATGTGAATTATATTCTCTTATTTTGTGTCGATTTTTGTTTCTGAAAGGATTGTGTCATTCACCACCAAAAAATATATATTACATCCTTTTAAGGATAATGAACGCCAAAACAGCATCACTAAATGATTTTGGTTATATCACGCTCGTGTATTTTGTCTTCAATAAGCAGTACAATAAGTAGCTGAAAAACTATGTACATCCTAATAGAACGTAAGCGAACCTCGCGTACGTTATGTCGTAGCCCCTGTAGTAGAAGGTTCGTCTACGTTCAATAAGATTATACAACGTTCCTTGGCTCCAGAACAGGAATCCGAAGATACGGTACATGTTGAGCCATTTTTATAAGTTGACGATTCTATAGATTTGGGCATTCTGCCTTCTCAAGGCCAATAGTTTTGTCAATCTACTGGCTATCAAAAGAACGTAATTATCTTCTATTTTACGTTAATGTAAGACCTGTTGAGTCTGTCAGAATATGGTGGTTAAGACTTGAATGGTTTAGTGAATAACTATGATACAAGACAATTTTGTATGGTCTTTTGAGGATGAACTAAACGGCCCTTCCATATGATTCATAATCCTCAATCTGTAAGTTTCCTTCATTTTTCTGCGAGTCATGCAGAATATCTACAGAGAATGTGGACACGATTGGAGATTGAGAGAGCACATCTCAAAAATTGCGACTCATACTCTACCTAATTGCGTCTCCAATTACTGTTTGAGAGAGAGAATGATTTAAATGTAATATCATTCGTAAAGAGATCATTATTTGAGGCGATGACTTTCAAAATGGGTTAAATCCACTTTTTCATCTAAAACCATTTTTTTCACACAGCAAAAACTTTTTTTCGAAACTTTTAGGTGATCATGGATAAGTGTGCCGACAACCTATACTTTTAGGTGGCCGTGGATAAGTGTGCCGACAACCTATACTTTTAGGTGACCATGGATAAGTGTGCCGACAACCTACACTTTTAGGTGACCATGGATAAGTGTCAATCTTACACCTATCCAGGGTCACATAAAAGTTCCTTTACTTTTTCGCATTTGTTGCTGAAGAAGGCTGCTAAAGAGCTTGCCGAAATATAAACCTTGACTTCGAAATGGCAGAAATTTACTAGGAAGATCAAAATATATTACAAATTTATATGTGTTTCACATGTTTATTATTATTTCAATGTTTACATGTTAAGGTTTTCTATGTACATACCTTTTTATGAAATTCATATTATATTTTCTTAGTTGCTTAATTCTATTATTTTTATTTATATTGCATTAATTTATATATATATATATATATATATATATATATATATATATATATATATATATACATATATATACATACACACATTTGACTGGTTAGGTTATTTAATATTGCCAGGTACGATATTCGATAGTGGGTGCTACAAGTGTGCAGCATCCCACCTAATATCTATTCATGTCAATGTAATCTTTCAATAATTTACTGGAAATGTATTTCATACATTGTTGTATATTAAAAAAAAAAATTGACATGTGAGTGAAGTCTTATACTTTTTGCACGCATTCATTCCAACATAAATTTTGGTTACTTTTGGAGAAAAGGAAGTACTTACATTTATTTTATTGATCTCCTTCATGAGGGCTGTTCATAGTTTATTGAACGTTCTTCGGACCGGACTTTTCTAAAGCGTCACCAGGGTGCGTTACTGATATTTCCCAAGACATCGCCCTCATTGTTTTAGTAAATAGATCCAGTAATGAGCTGGTTTCTTCTCCCTCTCCTCCCGCCCTTCCAGCCCTCCGGAGGGGTGGGGAGAGGAGTGGGGGAAGCCCCTTATATCCCTAGACGCGGCGAATTACAATCAGTGGGTGAACCAGCGTTCACTCGTTCATGTATAGTGCAGTTCTCTCAAAATGGAGTCTCCCACTGATATTTTTTCATGCACAAGGTATTTAATAATTTAACTTATATATACAACAGTCATTTGATGCTTCATTTTCGTTAAATTTCAATTTGAGTTTACTTTCAGTGTGTTTTTTAAATTCATGATCTGTTCTTAAACCGCTTATCAAAACTTATAAAGTGTTAAACCTATCAAATCCGTAAACAAGTAATTTACCTTTACTTAACAAGTTTCGCTTCATTATATGCTTTGACTACGCCTGTTGTTAAAGTGTCTTTCAAAGAAAAATGTACACTCTGGCAGACTTATTTATCGATTAAATTGTTTGTTTACTCATCCTTCAGAGTGTAAACATTTATTTTTATTTTATTAGTCCTTCTAGAAACATAAATATCAGTTATATTTTATTCCGAAAAAAATCCATCAATTCCTTTTATCATGGATCCTGGAATGGAGGTCAGTTTAATTGTTATCAATCGCTGTAGTAGACTTGGAACTGAGGGCTAGGCTGTGTTTTCTATCCCCGCTTTAGCTGGAAAGCTGTCCTCTTGTTTGTTGTTTCAAATTACTAAATCATTCATTTCATTGGTTCTATACAATAATTTGTCTTCATAAAAAGCCTATATATTTATAAATACTAACAAAATTTCTCAAGTCAAGAATTTGTTTACACATAATCTTAACTTATATAAATGTCAAAGAAAATCATTTCCTCATAAGCTAAATTTTTTATACGTTTTTCTGTGTGGTTATTATTATTGTTCGAATCGAGAAGCGAGTGAATTTTGTACGACGTAGTTTAACAAATGTGTGATAATATTATCAATTGGGTCACCCTTCTTTCTCACGCTTGAGTATGCACGATTATATTTTAATGACCTGTTGTTCATTCATGCTCTTCGAATTAACAATTGTGTTAAGTAATTGTAATAAAAAAGTAAGTACATTTTGTGTTTTCATTGCCTTATCTTTTATGTTCAAAGTTAAAGAACGGCTTATCACGGAAACTGATAACGAACAGATATGATTATTTTTCTTATCGCCTAAAACTATCCGGACTTGATGTAAACTGATGCGTTTATTTTAACGAGCATGAATTGTTATTTGATTACTCCAATTTCTCCATGAGATTTATTATTTAGATTATCAAATGAGAAATTAGTATCTTTAGTTATCTATAGAATAGAAATTCTCATGTTCAGAATGCAGAAAATTCTGCTTATCAGAACTTCTTGGAATGTTGCTTAGTAATCTGAGAAGTTACTGGGATAGCCCTAAAACACCGATCCTAGCACATTTTTTAACTTGTCTTGACTATGATTTCTATCTCCGCCTTCATTCTTAGATTTTTGAATGTATATTTATATTATTATAAAGTGTATTTCTTGATTCCATTTTTTAATCATGAACCTTTTTTTTCTACAATTAGTCATTTTCCAATCAATTTGATTCAATTTCAGGGTATCGAAAGCAGTAGTCTTATTACTTAAGAATTAGCTCCTTAGAATGTGACTCTCTTTATACGTCCGGACGCGTTATCAATTATTATCATAGCGTCGTATTTACCTGGAGCCAGATAATGTGTCTGATGAAAATTTGAGAGGTGATATGTCAATCAGTGGCATAATATGAACACTTTTATGGAGAAGAGTGCTATGTTGTACTTTTAGGATGTTGAAAACAGTTTTTGTAGTTTTTATGCCTGTAGATAACATCTACGAATGTTATCTTGCAGTTGGGTGTGAATTTGGTAACACCCAGGGCGCCAATTCTTGCGCTCATCTCAGACCACGAACTAACGTCAATTGATAAAGTTTAGACGATAGTCGTAGCCTATTTTATCCAACCCCTTCCAGACTTACTCCAGACAGTTAGCTTCATTAGCATCTTAGGTGGAGAACAGTGAACTTGGACAAAGTCCCCATTGTTCGATTCGAGAAACTAGTCTTACCACCTCCTCCTTGGTCTCTCGCTTGTTCTTATTACCATTTTATTATTAACTCTCCCATTGACCGAGAGCGTGTCCATTGTATTTGGACCCCCAGAGAGTCGAAGCAACCTCATCCAGTTTATATGTATATATGGTGTTTTCGCCTCCCCGGAAGTCGATTGGACCCCTTTCCAAGGCAGGTCACTGGTTGGTTTTCTACAAGAAAATTTTTCCCCCATGTTCCAGCCGGTTATCCTGGTTTCTGTAACGAACCTCGCTCTTTTAGAATTCCACGGTATTTGGCTGTTCCCACCAAAGGTCTCATGGGGTTGCTTTCAATCAATGTAAATCTTCTGCAAGGTCTAATTGTTACATAAAGTCCTTGTATGAAGAATACATGATGAAGCTCACCTTATGGGATTCGCTGGCATTTTCTTTTTCAATATCTTCAACAAATTGTACCTCTCTGGATGTTTAAACCCTAGTAGTCTTGTATTTTAAAGCATTCGTCAATGCCATAATTTACATTGATTGTAGAATTGGAATTTCTTGTCTTCGTCGACTCTTTTAACAAATAATTTTTGATGATGCGTTACTGATAAATAGTTTTCCTTAATCCCTATTCGCTGAAACGTATTCAACACATCGACTTACAACTATCAGATAACTTGTTGTATGTGCTTTAGTATGCCAAATATAGACAAAACTCTTAGTTACCCTGGACGCCAATACTTGTCCTCGACTCATAACAACAACACACCTCTACATCGGAATTCTTCAAAATATTGTAGCATTAGATTTTTTTTTCGTTACTCTTGTGAAGTTCTGACTTTATTATATATATATTAAGCACAATTTGATGGCTCAATCTACTTCGATCATCTTTATTGTCAGATGGGATTCCATTGAAATGTTTCTAGTTCGTGACACATTGTTAGAGAGATTTTTACTATCTCGGTCGCTTGTTATAATATGATTTATTGAGTATTATTTTATTAAGAAATACCTGTCGTTGAAAATGCCCCTACGTTGCTTCGAAACGGAACCGAGCGCTATCTGTGGAGAAATGCGGTAACTCACCAAAGCCCTTTTAGACTTCGAAAGTATTTTGAATTTCTTTACTTCATCAGCTATTTATTTATAAATTAGGTAATTAATACTAATTCAAAATAATTTCTTCTTTTTTACGAGATTAAGGAGCCAATAACATTTTGGGCTGTGGAACATAGACAAGGACACTTTACAATTTTGTTGTATATTTTAATGAGTCTACGACGTTACCTTGTGCTGTGAATAATTTAACAGTTCAGGAGTAAATATTATCTCAGCAAATTGTCCCAATTTTAGGCGCCCGCGTCCTACATTCGTATTTTCCTCTCTTATCATTCATATCAGAGTAATTTTGTTAAGAGTTTTATCTAGCTGATAACTCTTTAGTTGATCGCGTGAATATTGATCGTCGCGATTTTGTTGAAAACATAAGCCCTTTTTTTCAAAATGATTGTCCCGAGAAAATATATATGATATATATGTAAAAACGACGTATCGCTCGACATGTTTCCTCTCAATTTCGTTTTTTATTTAATTGTCTAACACTGTATACGTGTGTGTGTGTTAGAGGTCTTAGTTCCTTGTCATGTAGGCTTAACAAAGAATCCGAAATAAGTAAATCCTCAATGGACTTTATGAAGTCATATGAGGTCCCATGAAGCGATTATCTATCAATCAATTCTAAACGTGATAATCTGCAGTGTGACGAGTAATTGATAAGTTATTCCGTACTCATATTGGTTTAGTCAGGGATTTTAGAATCACCAAGTTTTGATTCTGACGTTACATCACTTCTAAGTAGATAATTTGATGCGCCATGGGATTTAGCAATTTTTGTCAACCTGCTGGGGCAATTTAAGTATTTAAAATATGTTTTCATTCTTGTTCATATTAAAAATTTCAATTCAGTTCCATTTTTTCACGGCCATATCTATAAGTTTTGGAAAATTTGGTCGCATTTCCAAATCAAGAAAAAACGTGCTTTATCAATTCACAATTCTTTAAACTATTCTTAGGAATTTGAAATTACTCCGAAAACTTAACCAGTGCCTTCCAAATTAACATCTTGCCAGCAAAAATCGTGTGGACCTAGGTGGATTGGTAGGAAGCAGATGATCGTGAGAACGCTAATAGTGAGGTCAAAGAACCGCCAGGATTTTGCCCGCGAACTCTTCCATTTGCCCGCCACTTCTTGAGCATTCCTACCTCGGTGTCTTGTCTCTTGCCTCCATTTTCTACATATAACGGGGATTTATATATAGAAAGAGATTCATAAAGTGCATTCACCTTCAGCTTGGAATGTTTGCCTTGTTATAGACCTTTTGTTAAAATTTAATTAAAAGCGAGCAAAAAAAGAACGATTGTGTTACTACAATTAAGTAATTCCTTTATTACTCCATTTCGGTTTAGTAATAATAAGTATTTTTATTATAATTCTTTCACATCAAATAAATAAATTGTTTAAAGATTAATTGCAGCTAAAAAGATCAGATTTTATATTTATTTGCTTCGTTTTTTCTCTAATTTTTAGAAATTAAAATAATACTTGTATAAAATATGTACTTTAAACATATGAAAAATATTTATTTTTTTATATTGTTTAGCAAATTTTATTCAGCTTGTTTTGCAGGACTGTTATTCCAGAGATTTTTTGTATATTTATTATAAATGATAAAATGTGGTAGACTAATAATTTGCTTAATTTTGAGCCAAATATGTAATTATTATTATTTTTAGTTAATCCCACGTTTTATTGATTTAAATTTAATTAAATTAGTCAATTCGAAAAAAGTAATCTAAATTTTACTGTAGACACTAATCAAACATTTAAAACTTAAAAAAATCTAAAATTTAGTTTTTCAAATTAATATTTCTTCTTAATTTCTCCTCAAAAATAGTCAGTTCAAGCGGGAATAGAGTAAAGAGGGGGGAGCCCTTTCCCCCACTTTGGCGGGAATACCTCGCATACCCAGCTGGTAGTTCAGTGCTCGCCCGACCACCAGCCTTACGAGGTAGCGTTCACTCTCTACCTCTCTCCTTTTTTTTCACCGGCAGTAATTATGTATTTAGAGTTGAAACCGCATCTCCAGACACTTCTCACGGGAGGACAGAGGTAAAAACCACTCCAATTATTAATAAGTGTAGGCTTTTTGGTAGTTTCCTTAGGACTAATAGTCCAGAAAAACATCTCCCACAATGAGACTTAGGAGAGGTTATATGGTTTGTCTGTTTGTTATTTTTTGATTGTTCATTTGTTTTTCTTGTAATTTATCCTGAAAACCACCGCTGTCTGTATTAGTATTAATTTCCTCTTTTCTTAATATGATCCTTCAGGAAACTATCAGTTTTTTTGTTATTCTTTTGTTTCATTCATGTTTTTGGTTTATTGTTTCTTAGGATCGCCCTCTTCTTTTCAAAGAGATTTTTCTTGATTAGTATTAAATTTTCTCTTTCATATTCTGCAAAATAACTCAAATGCAATGAGAGCTATGATGTAAGTAAACATAATAAGTTTAACATTGTTATATTCGTCAGTAAAATAAATTGTTTCCTTTCTAGACTAATTGGCAGTTTATTCAATTATTTATTTTTAGTAGAATTATTTGTATTACATGAAACATTAGAACAAAAGGCAATCTTTTTTATTTTTTAAGAAGACCGTTTATTTTTAAAATCTACTAGTGAAAAATTATTTATTGCATTTATTAAAATTTCGTTTTATTTGGAAAACATGGCTTTAGATTTTTTACTTTTATTCAATATTATATATATGATTTGTATAGTTGATTAGACTACTCGAATTCGCTGGCTATATTTTTCACTTGTTTGGATTCGGTATTTTGGCGGGGTTACTCACGAATGAGTCGTTCAACGTTATAGCTCAAAATTATTTGAGGTTTATTCTAAATCACACAGATCTTCAAATAAAATCTCAGGTTCTTAAATATCTTATACTAAATATTAAAGTATTTTTTTTAAAATATGTATGAATGTTTTTCTTTTCTTTTCAAATAAAAGAAAAAATGAAGATGAAATTATGAATGAAAAGTAATCTCGGTGGGGATACTACAAGGTAAACCTTGGGCACTATTTTCATTGATGATAATCGGCGTTCGTCTTGAAAACCTATCCAGTAAATACATATAAACAATTCTAGATTTTTGTATTATATTTTGATCCAATCAAATCTAACAGAAAAAATTGACTCTTGAAGTAGGAAACATAATTATTAGTTGACTTATTGAAGCAGAAAGTATTTAATTAAGGACAACATTTTAAACTAATGTTTTTCTGTTATAATAAATCTTAGCAATTCATTAACTTTTACTTTCAAAAAGATAAAATCAACGAAGAACTTGAATGTGATGATTCAAATTATTCAGAGCATTGGGTTCTGAAATTATTTGACGAAAATTGACAATCTGATTCAGTTCATTATTTAAGTTTTTTTTTTTTGTGTGTGTGCATCTGCTGCCGAGGCCATTAGCACACATTATTTAAGTAAATGGCATACAATGGAAAAAAATGTTGTCATTGCCAGTATATCAGATTCTTACTAAAATTAACGCTTAAATTTATTTTTTTAAAAATTCCTTAAAGGCTAACAAGATTTTTCGTTGTAAAAATTGTTGCTTTATACTACTCTGCAGGCTAAGTATCACCTTATTATGTCATTTAATTAATTTTAAGGCCACATAACTTCCACATATCCGATAAACTAAATGAGAAAATTTGTCACCTTATATTTATTCTTTTTTTTTTTTTTGTTTTGTTTTAGGTTGCTGCAGAGTGGGCTTCGTGTGAGCACTCCTCCTGGTAGGTGCGGAAGGAGGTTCATCCTCGATGAGAACAGCCCAGTATTTAGGAGTCCCTCGACGTACACAGTAGTCGTACGACAGAGGAATCTTCTACTCGAAGACACTGACACAAGCTCCCAGGACTCCGCTCTCTCGGATGGACCTTTCAGGTCTGTCCCGAATCCATTAAATACCTCTTAAAAACTATGAAAAGTAATGTCAGTTTTTCTAGTCAGTAACGTTTAATATGGTCAGTAATTATTTTTGGTCAATTTGGTTCTAATTACAATATGCTCTGTAGAATAATTTCCTAATTAAATACTATAAAAACTAAGACAATTTTCTTTTTCATTCTGTAAATTATTTAAAAATTAATATTCTCATACTATCTCGTTCGACCAAATTTATCAACAATTTTAAACTGGATATAAAGCTCAATTTAGATTTTTAAATTTCTCCCCTCAAAAGTATTTGATTTAAGTGAGCCTATTTATAATTAGAATTGCCTTTTGATGATATGGTTAAGACATTTAAAATATTTTCTTTTTGTTTGTTCAGGTTTCTCCAGCCAAGCGGATTCGCCCCAAAACGAACCGAATCTCCGAGGAGGTGTTTAAAATTTTCTTGTGAGAACCTCTCGACGCTCTCTTCTGATAGCGGTATCTCTGAAGACGGTTTCTCAGAGCTGCCCACTCCCGATGAAGACTCTTTACCCTACCCGCCTACCCTCGGAACTCTCTTGAATTCGGGGAACATTCCAACACCGAAATCGAGGAAGAGGAGGAGTGCAATCGCCAGCGCCGGAGCTAAGAGGTCCAAACCGTTCACCGACAGAGCTTCTGAAGAGAATAAGGCTGCAAAGGGCACACTCTTCCAGTATGGCTTCACGAAAGAGTCTAAACCGCTAAAACATTCTGTGTCAGACTCTGAGCTCAACATTAAACTCGCCCTCCAGAGATGTAAGTTGTACCTTCTTGTATAATGATTTTTTAAAACATGAAAGTTAAACCATTTTAAGTAGGTATCTTTTTAACCGTCCCCATCTCTAAAAAAAACAACTTATTCAGTTTACACAGCTTGAAATATTTCTGATCTTGATATTTATTTTTATCAATTCAAATATTTTATACCTTATTTTTCTGTTTAGCAACTCAAGAAGATCTCATCGGTGACTTTACTCGACCATTTGCCTTGCCTCTTGTTTCTGGGAAACATCAAGATTTGAAGACCATCAATTCTGATACGCTTGCTAAACTCCTTAATGGCGAATACGATGATAAGGTTGCATCTTTTAAAATTATTGACTGCAGGTAATTATCATTGATTTTTTTTGTAAAATATTATAGTTTATATTAATTTTGGTTTAGATAATGAATTGTCCAAAAAGAAGAATTCTGTGATTTTTTAATTTTTAACTATGACCAGATTATATCATTTTATGAATAAATTTAAGTGATTATAAATTAAAAATAGAAGCTAATTTTTTTTTTTTACCTAGTAGTTCCTATTTATCTAGAAGATTAGCCCACGTTTATCATATTTACTCATTGCCGCGCCTTTGTGTAGAGTTTATGGAACAGTAAATATTTGCCTAGCCCTTTTTGGATTCCTCATTTCGTTTACAACCTGTTTTAAGAAGATTATTGTTATTATTTTTTAAGTGAATTAATTTTTTATTCAGTTTAATTAATATTTTCATTTGCTTAAAGGTATCCTTACGAATATGCTGGTGGCCATATCAGGGGAGCTGTTAACCTGTACACATGTGAACACATTCTCAAAGATCTCCTCGAATTGAAACAAGCGAAATCTCAAAATGTAGAGGGAGGAAAGAGAAACATCCTAATCTTCCACTGTGAATTTTCTTCCGAGCGAGGCCCTTACCTGTAAGTTTCAAATAGTAATAATTCTAAACTTAAATAATTAATATGATCAAAAGCATACCCAAGTAATTAGGAACCAATAAAATTCATTGACTAATGTAAAATTAAAATTATGTAATTCTCTACTATGGCTTGAATTAAAAGCATTTTACAAAAACATTTTTTTTTTTTAATTTATATTAATATGGCTCTTTTATAAAGGATTCTTCTTAGACTAGTGTTTGTGTGTAAAACAAAAAATTTGTTTTCACATTTCTTTCCATAAGTACACCTTAAAATTTTCAATTTTCTTTTGGGCCAAAAGGGTGTTACTTTAGAACATTTAAAGTATACATCACAAGATCTATCTTTTTTTGCCATTTAATCTAACTATCATATTATTATATTATCATTAATTCTTTTATTTTTTTATCTTTCTCAGGTCGAGGTTCCTGCGAAAGGAAGACCGTGCTGGCCACAACTACCCTCAACTGGCCTATCCAGAACTTTACCTCCTTCACGGAGGATACAAAGCATTCTTCGAAGAACACAAAGAACTTTGTGAACCACAATCGTACAGGACAATGCAAGACCCCGCCCACAGCTCCGAGTACAAACATTTCAGAGCTAAGAGCAAGTCTTGGGCTCCAGGTAGCAGCCGGAAGCTAGCCATCAGATCTCTCTCAAGACTCAATTTCTAAGCCACAATATTTACATAACAGTAAGCCTAGGTTCTTTTTTTAAAAAAAAAAAAAAGTTTCACAAGTTTTAGTCACACTAATGAATTGGCGTTAACAGCTACCCTGATTTGATCTCAAATTTCCCATTCCCCGTACATGTTTTCACTTATTTTTTATTATTATGGGTTATTGCAATCTTTATCGTTCGCTAAAGTAGGCGAGCTTAATGTTTATTTGAGAAATCTGTTATTTGTTTTGAAATATTTTATTTTTCTTGTAAATTCTTTTATTACAAAATTGTATGTTATATTTAGGTAACCTATTTAATGAGTTATTTTTATCCCTTGTACAAATGTATGATATGTGATTACTGTGAGTAGTATTTTAAAATATTATATATGAAGAGATGATTTTATCTTACTTGTCTTTATAGGCAATACGTATGTTCCCTTGGGTATGTATGTCCCTTTCAAGTATGTATGAGTGTCTATAAGTTTCATAAATTGTATATAAGAGAACTTGTGATTATTTTTTGCCAAGGGAAGACACTGTTACCTCTGTTGCAATATAGTATTTGTATTATTTTTATTACCTTCGTATTTAACGAATATACTTATAAAATTAAAAAAAAAATATATAAGACACTACATGGTTGTGTATTTAAATTTAATTTTGTTTCTTGTTATTTCTTTTTTTCTCTCTCTTGAGTGATTAAGTTGTAAAAATTATATGTTACGACTTTGAAATATTAAACTACTTACAAAATTGAATTAATATATTCATTTAAATAATTTATTTATTGCATTTTTTATTATTAATGCCAGCATCCTTTAGCCATGACTCCTAACCTTTCTTAGTTTAAATGAATAAAGTTATTAGAAGTCTTGCCAATCTTAATTAATAGCACACTAAGTAGTGCTCAGATTATTAAATATCCGGATTACGCTAGAAGAAAACATAAACAGTCTAGACTCACAGGAATTATGTCATCTTAGCACGTTTCCGTTCATATTCCTAGTGTCATTAGTAAAATTAATGCTAAAAGCAGTTATTAGTAGATTTTGAGTTTTTGTGAAAAATAAAAAAATGAAATCTCAAGGAGGAAACCACTATTAACAATAAGTTTTTTCATTTTCTTAGCTTGTTTTCCTAAAAAAAAAAAAAAAAAAAAAAAAAACTCATTTTACTTTAAAATGCAATTAAAAACAAAATCAAAAGTTAGGTGGAGAGAAACGGAAATCATTCAAAAGAACAACACTAAGGGCGCGTTTACACTAGGATAGTTATTGCAGGATATTTATATCAGAGAGAAATTCTGACTAATGTAAACCATATAGGATTTATATCAGACATAAATTTTACGTGGTTTTCATTAGTCGCAATTTCTCTCTCATATAGATATCCTGCAATAACTATCCTAGTGTAAACCCACCCTAACACTTTTGAAGTTTTAAGAATATTGACACCACGCCATCAAAAATTACTTTTTTTGTAGAGAATTTAGTAAGCTTTCGAATGATCACCTTCCACTACGATAATTTTTAAACCTTATTAGATAAATTTAAAAAAAATATATGAAGACCCCAAAACTTCGTGTTCATAAAATTTTAACGAGAAAAACATCAAACATCTGGAACAATTTTCAACTGAATCAATCATTTCTGAATGCCCAAACCTTTCTTGTGAATGGTTACAGATATGATTTTTAAAATGGTTCATTCGTTTTCCTACGTCAGAAAACCTTTAAAAAGGGTACCTGCATATTCACGTGAAAATGTATTCTAGAAGGATTCTGCTAGTTAAAGAACTTGTCCTTTTAAATTAGACAAAGGATTTTGGACCAAATTAAAGTAAAATTGGACCACTTTGTACCAGATACACAGCGAACAGGCTAATGTGTATATATATTACACTAGCTGACTACCCGTGCTTCGTCACGGCAGATAAGTAGTTATTTCATTGCGTTAAAAATTATGTATCATCAAAATTAACGCTACTACATAATTTTGTGCAGTTTATTATAAATCATACTATAAGTTATTCATCCCAACCAGTGTCTAGAAACAGATAACCTAGAATAACCTGTTATCTATAGGTTACCAGTTTGAACAGTACAGGTTAAAATTCGTTGTCAATAATAAATGTACATTGTCATTTGCCAACCCCCATTATATTTGCGAGCATTACCAAGAAGTGTTCTGACTGGTGGATGCTGATGGGTGACGAGGCCCTGCAAGGGTTCGGGATATTATTACCTCAGATGGACCATCACCAGTTACAGCATAAACTCTAAGAGGGACATAACTACAGTTTATTTCTAGTAAAGAACAGTAACGCATGCTGCCAAGGTATGTCAGCTCTCTTTAAAATCAACTAAAAATTCAAACTCCTCTAAAAATACTCAAAAAACTGAATATTAAAAAAACCTTTCTTAGCGAGTGTTTACATTCTAAAAGTAGTGTCCATGCAAAATTTCTGTCTGTGAGTGAGTGGTATTTGACAAATATATATATATATTGAACCACTGTTATTTTTACGATCTATGGGTTCACATGAAATTTTCTCTTAGGCACTTCCGGAGTGTGTCATGAGATTAAACTGAGTAGGGAGGGGGAAGAAACACTAGAACCATTTTATAGGTACATATATTAGAACTTAAAACATATAGTATAGTATAGTAGAGTGAGTAAAAAACATTACCATTTTATTTAAGGATTAAAATTATTTTTTCCTACCTTAAATGTTTTCATCTAACTTTTGAAGAACACTCCATTATATATGTTCATTTGCAAACAAGGAGCCAGCTGTTGGATGATTTTCTGGTACAACTTTTTGGATTTCGATAGGAAAAAGTAATCAATTTTTGCCTCCTCTTTTAACAAGTGAGCCGATGCTTGGAATAGGTAGAAATCCAAAGGCACAAAGATCAAGGCTATAAGATGTGTGCAGTAAAAGTTTGATTGCATCCTTTTTGGTATTTTTGCTTTGTGTGTTGGGAAGTAGTTGG
Source organism: Gonocerus acuteangulatus (assembly GCA_946811695.1). Classification (NCBI taxonomy): domain Eukaryota; kingdom Metazoa; phylum Arthropoda; class Insecta; order Hemiptera; family Coreidae; genus Gonocerus; species Gonocerus acuteangulatus. The sequence continues at coordinate 41,661,882 of OX328128.1, read as the reverse complement.
CTGGGTGTTGTTCTGAAGCAGTAAAACATTATTCTTTCTATTCACTCATGCTGAGTATTTTCTCTCCAGAAGGTTGTAAATTCATAGCTCGTTCCAAATAACGCTCACAGGAAGGTTGTCATACCTGTTAGTGAAGACCGTCGCCACTGGCATCGGTGCAAGTACTGTGGGCGAGCGCTTTCGACGTAAGTACGTCATTATCAAGCCACTGTTAAAGCGCTCGCCCACAGTATTCACACCGATGCCAGTTACGATGGTCTTCACTAACAGGTATGACAACAGTATATTTACTTGCGGACTTAACCCCTTAGCCCTTAGGTTATTCACAGGAATGCTCTGCTTTAGTTTAGGTTAATATTTATAGACAAATCCTCGAGAAAGAATAAAGCCTATAGGAAAGCTTGTTGGGTGAATTAAAAAAATCTTTAAAATAAGATAAATAAATACAAATATAGCTTTAATTTTAAATTTTACTGTACATTATTTTCATGAATAAATAAAAGAAATAAATTATCATTGCTCAAAAATATTTACAAACTCTTCCACCCATGTAATGAAGGGGGTGAAATACATTTTCATTTTCATTTGTTCCTGTTCATTTTGTTCATTCACTTGTTGTCTTTGATGGGAAACAGTTCTTCATAAAGTATTTACACCAATCCATCTTTGATACTCAGAGACTCGAGTGTACAAATCAGGAAATGCTGGCCGAACTGCACAACCAGTCACTCCAAAACTCACTACACCGATTAGGATGTGACGCCCAGTTTTATCATGTAATGTCAAAGGACCACCACTGTCACCCTAAAAAATAAAAAAATAAAAAAAAAACAATTATAATTACATTGGCTCAAATATTCAGTTAACATTATCTCCATAGTTAGAAAATTCCATTTATTGTCATAATTCTTTAATTTATTTGTTATAATTAAATAAGTGAATGTTCTATTAAAAAAGAATTGGGGATATTTTTTAACAAATATTACTAATAACAAACGGCAACAATGAAAATGTAATGGGCCAAAAAATAAGTCAATTCATATGCATTTCCATCTGCTGAATTCAAAAATCACCATAAATATGACAGATTAGCCCTTGCTTTGGAGATAATGTGAAATTTCATTTTTTTTTCAGTCAACATATTTAATTTGGGGGAATTTGTTTTCTTTTTTCGGAGTTAATACACCTGTCATGTAACAAAACACAAATGCTCTTCAGCTGTCTGTAAGTCATAAACATAGTTACTGTTGCTATGACTGTGAGTTCATATGGTTTGCGCTGCAATTAATGCAGAATTTCTGATTTGATAGTTTTTTTTTAGCGTAAAACTTGTAAAAAGTCCACAAAATGTGTGAATAGGGCAGCACTCCGTATAGCTTCGGCATACAGGACTGTCTCGGAGCCAGTGGCATTGGATGTGGCCGGGGTTATACCGATTTACCTCCTAATTAGAGAAAGGAAGCTTATCTACGATGGTATCCTCACTAGGAGAGTAGCTCGGAGGGAAACATTGCAAGCTTGGCAGGAGCAATGGGATGCCAAAACCAGGGGGAGGTGGACTGCCTGGATTGTTCAGGACTTGAGTGCATGGGTGAGCAGGGAGTTTCAGGTTGATTACCACCTCACCCAGCTCCTTACTGGCCACGGAAACTTTCAAGGCTTCCTTTGGAAGTTAGGAAAGACAGATAGCCCGCAATGTCAATATGGGGATTCATACTACGATGACGTTTACCACACCTTCTTTCAGTGCAACAGGCTTGAAGAAGAGCGGAGAGGGCTAAGCGTTTACGTTGGCCCTTTCTTGCCGGAAACAATATAACGAATAATGCTATCGAGCCCTGACAAGTGGAGGCGCTATTGCCACTTTCACAAGCAGGGTCTTGCTAAACAAGAAGTGGGTCCCCTTTAGGGGAAAATACAGTACCCTCTTGAAGATTGGCCAAGGCAGAGGGAATAATACCAGAAATGAAGGGTTTTTTTTGGGGGGGGGAGTGAAAGTCCTACACACTGGGGATTTGCTCGAGGCAAACACCTTGAAAGCCTTTTAGGTTTTCCCCTCATCGTTAATAATAAAAAAAAATCAATTAAATATGTGATAGTGCATTAAATTATTAATCCATTAAATGCCTTGTTTTATAATTAAAAATATTAATAAAACAGTGTTTTCTTACAAAGCATGTTCCTTGCTTGTGAGTCGGTGAAGCACATAACATCCCAATGGACACTGGTTCTTCGATTAACCGAGAACACTGGAAATTTGAAATAACTTCAACCTCCAGTTTTTGCAAAACAGGACTTGGCTCTCCCATGGGAAATGATGTGACTCCCCAACCAACCACAGATGCTTTTTCACCTGTATGACTACTTCCTGAAGAAAGGGAAAATATAATAGAATCAATCCTTTATAATCATAAAATCATTTAATCATACAATTATTATATTAATCTCTCATCTTATTTCAATGTTTTAGTGTCAAATGAGAAATATAGATTTGTAATTTACTTGTTCATTAATTTTATTGAATAATGCTCCACATCTTCGGAGGATAGCCGAATATTCTCTCATTTAGTTGAAGTAGGTGTTCCACTAAGCAATGCTACTAAAGATTCATCTATAGCCCGTTCAGTTAGATGGAATAGTGCTAATCACCACATGTGCGAACTTCTGAGGGAAATATTTCCGACGGCTTCACCATTTACATTTCCATTGTTTCCATGCGTTTTTCATTGTAACGCACTATAAACTCAATAAAAAATTATTATGTCTCATTTGAGACGAGGGAAGGCTTTGAGAGGTCAGACAAGCCAGATAGTGTTTAATATTTATCAATACTTAGCCAATGTTAAGGCTAAAAACAATTTAAGCAATATACTGTTCAAATAGATGGTTTAGTTGGAGGGAAAAGGGCATGTGGCCTCTATTCCCAGTGCAAGAAATTGGTGGTACAATTTTTTTCTGTTATAATCTTATCACTAGGAGGTTTAAAACGTTTTTACTCTTAGTTTTGGCTAAGTATTGATAAATATGAGCCACTATTTCCTTTGTCCGACCCCCTTAAAGCCTTTCCTGGTCCTAAACGAGATGAAATAATCAGTTTTTATTTAGTTTATATTCTCGTGTGTTCTAAAAAAATTTCTTAAAAACTTCATCAATCCTGTCTATGAAGCATCAAGATTTACCCCCTGTTAAAACTCTCTCTCTTTATATAAATACACACACATACACACCTATATATATATATATATATATATATATATATATATATATATATATATATATATATATATATATATATGATTGATTGGTGAGACGGCTTGTCTCTCCAGCAGTGTTCTTTCTCTCCTTTCCGCAATATTTCATCGGGTTCATCTCCGACTTCATCAACCGGTGATGAAGTCGGGGATGAACCCGACGAAATATTGCAGAAAGGAGAGAAAGAACACCGCTGGAGAGAGAAGCCGTTTCACCAATCAATCATTTCAACCCCAGCGAAGCAACTTTAAACAAAACATATATATATATATATATATATATATATATATATATATATATATATATATATATATATAGAGAGAGAGAGAGAGAGAGAGAGAGAGAGAGAGAGAGATGAACGTCTGTTACCACTATAATGGCCCAATATTGGTTCTTTGGCTCCAAAACTCAGAATACAACAAACATTCTCATATCAAGCAGATGAGTTAGTTAACCAGCAAAATGGATCCATTATGGGTGAGAGCTCATGTGTTAAGTAAAGAAATAAAATCGGGCCACTACCATTACTCTGGAACCAAATTATTAATATGACAGCCGTAAAAATTTACTTTCTTGCGTCAAAGCTAAGTTGATATCTTACCCAATTAATGAAGTGTACGTGTGAAAATAAGCAAAAATCGTTTACAGGGAGTTTAAGTTTACTCCAGAATATATATATATATATTTTTTTTCATGATTGAGTCAGCTGCTTATAACTAATATGAAAGAGCAAAGCTAAGCCAACTGTTCCACCATATGCAAACTTTCATTTCAAGGAACAACACGATACGTGAAACATTACAAAAACTAATTATATCTCGTTTAAGGCTAGAGAAGGCTTTGAGAGGTCAGACATAGGAAATAGTGTTTAATATTTATCAATACTTAGCCAAAGCTAAGACTAAAAACGTTTTAAACCTCCTAGTGATAAGGTTATGACAGAGAGAATTTTTACCACCAATTTCTTGCACGGGGAATATAGGCCATGCCCTTTTCCCTCCAATAAAACCATCTATTTGAACAGGCTATAGCTTAAATGGTTTTTAGCCTTAGCTTTGCCTAAGTATTGATAAATATTAAACAGTATCTACCTTGCCTGACCACTCAAAGCCTTCCCTGGTCTTAGGGTGGGTTTACACTTGCTAGTTATTGCAGGATATTTCTATCAGAGAGAAATTGCGACTATTGAAACCCCATGTAAAATGTATGTCGGCAATAAATTCTACCATGAGCAATTTATTGCCAAGATACATTTTACATGGGGTTTCAATAGTCGCAATTCCTCTCTGATATAAATATCCTGCAATAACTAGCAAGTGTAAACCCACCCTTAAATGAGGCATAATAATTTTTTATTGAGTATAAAGTAGGGTTATATTCATTGTAATGGAAATGCAAATGGCAGAACTGTAATAGTAGGCCAGAATATGCATTTTAGTACTTTTCAAATTCCTCCGAGGAATATTCACTTTTCTAATTAATCTGAGGAGTTACTTTCTAGGAATAATAATGTATTTATATTCATGAAGTAAACTAAAATGTTATCCATAATGGATAATGTTTTTACCTGAATATGGCAAGCAAACAGGCTGGATGGTGTCCCCAAATTTCACTGGTTCATCAAGTTGGAGAAGGGCTATGTCATTTGCCAGAAGAAATGGATGGAAATGTGAATGATAGTAGATTTTCACGACGGATCTTAATTCATGTATAGTTTCGTTATCACTCACCAAATCTAAATCTCCAATATGTACAATTAATGCTCCAATTGGTGTGTCCCTCCTGTATTAATTTAAAAACTAGTAATCACCTTGTAAAAATTATAATATGTAAAGGGTTTTGAGTAATTTTAATGATTTTAAATGAAATCAGTGTATTATACATTGTTTTTTAGCACGTTCCCTCCCTCCATATAGGGAAAAGCCTGCAAGTCACATCAACCTTATGAATCAAATCAGAGGTGCCAATGAGAAATGTCCACGTTTCAGACCCCATTGTTCATGAAAATACTGGTGGTCCAAATTTGAATACACATAAATAAATATCCTACAACCATCACCAGGACACCACTGGAGAAAGAAGCCTGAACGTGGAAACCAGAGGAACGAAATCCCAGCAGGAAAGTTTAAAACGAGAATAAATAAATATGTGTATAAATATAAAAAGAAATGAAAACATTTTGAAAGTGATATCTGTAACCATTTACGAGAAAGGCTGATACAAGTTTTCCTGACTAATTTTCGGGTGGGTTTTCAGTTGAAAATTGTTCCAGACGTTTGATATTTATCTAAACTATGATATTTAAATTTGGGTTGTGTTTGGACTTAAGGAAGTACAGTAAACTTCCTTTAATCCGACACTTTCGGGACTCAAAGCTTACCAGATTATTAAATATTCTGGATTATCGAATGCATGTAGAAAAAAATGGATATAGGTGAAAATTAAAAAAAAAAATGTAGACTATAAAACTAGTACATATTGAATGTAAAATTAATAAAATATAATTGTGCACTGTTAGAATTATAGTGCCTCAGTCGAAAGCGATAAACTGAACTTTGAAAGTATTAGTTTTGTTGCTTTGAACGGTTCTTTGTGTTTGATTTTTTCAGTTTTCTTTTATTGATTTTTAGTTGATTTTAGCATTTATATTAATTTGCCAATAAAACAAGATACGTAAAATGAGAAACAATTGGTTGTTTAGTCGCTACTGTAAGTTAGTGGCCTAACATCTATCAGGCTGTACCGTATGAAATGTCAGTTTTGTTTACTTTGCGATTTAATCCTTTCCCTTTTTTATTTCATTATTTACAAACATCATTGTTATTCATATAGAATTAAAGCTCTTTTATTCCTATTATTTAATCAGTAACTTGTGTACTGTGTTGTGGGAAAGGTGAATAAACGAACGGTTTACCGGTGGTTTTCCAGGTTTCGAAGGCCAGAAACCAAGCTTGACAATGACCACCTGAAGCTTGTCCCTCAAAAATCACTAGGGAATATGCCAAAGAACTCGGAGTAGGAGCCATGACAGTTTCAAGACATTTGAAGGAAATCGGCAAGTCCAAAACTGGCACTTCATACGGTACAGCCTGATAAATTTTCTTTAGGATTTCAGTAAAGCAGGTGTTTTAATTTTTCCCAAAACATTAAGTACATTTATTCCATGCTTTCCAAATGACACCAGAGAAAAGAATTTTATGGGAAGGTGTTAAGATGACCCAGCTCCGGTGAGTCGGACTTTTAGCACTCTATTGAGGTTGCACTCATGAAAGAATTTTTCAAAAATGTGTTCAAATTGTTATCGATCCTACCTACTAGATACCGAAAATGACCTCCTTTAAAATTTATATGTGTGTGTGTGTATATATAGTTTTGTGAGCCTTATGGATTTGGCCTAACTATTATTAGCAATTCTGCAATTTAATGTTTTCAGTACTAATTGGAGGGTGTGCAGCAATAAGGAGGCAGGTCCATTTTTCAAATTTTTGGCAAATTAAAAAAAAATAACTTAAAATTTAGTTTCTTGATTTTTTTTCTTGTCATAATATAGTCACCTACTTATAAGAGCCCAAAAGGGCCCTATTCTACCTTTTTTAGAGTGGTGGTGTGAAGTTTAACCCAAATGAAATGACTCGCAGCGCCCGGTACGCTCGATTGCTTACCCGTCTAACTCCCTGCATACGCTCGCCAATCTCACAACGAAATCACTACCGTTCGACTCTTTTGTCTCTCTCAGCATCCTCTTGTTATATATTTGTAATTATTAACATATAATGTCAAACGTCTTGTATACTTGTAATTTTATTCTAAACTAAAATAAATTCTATGTCATGGAAATGAATCTGAAGAAATATATCTAAAATCTCCTGGAGCATTTGCCTTTTCTCTACATTAGACCGAAAACGAGAATCACCCATTGTCACTTATATCTAAGGAGGATATTTATACCGACTGCACTAAACAAGATCCAAATTGCGACTGAAAAATATAAACAGATATATTTGGCTCAAGAGACAAATCTTAATTCGACCCTGCAAATAGATGGCGAGGCACACCAGCTTTAACCTCCAACAATTACCTATAACAATGTCGATTGTAGGACTTCACATTGTTTTTTTAATAGATATTAACCTACACAATACATAAATTCAATTAATATACGAAAAAAGATTTGAGAAAATCAAAAATTATATATTTGAAGAACTGGGTGAAGCTCTATTCGTAAATAATAAAATTAACACAACTAGCAACTAAAAGATAATTCAGATATAAAGCCTTTGTTACATTAATCTTAAGAGAAATATTATTAGTCTTTAAAGATTCTAGAAATTCACAGAAAATGCAATGTATTATTTCATTATGAGAAGCTACATACAAAGCTAATACTTGTGTGGAGCGTGAGGGGTACTGACAGTGGAACACGAATTAACTCGTTCAGAGCAACGAAAGGGTTAATGATTTGGCACTGCCTCCTTATTGCACCACGTTCTATAAAAAAAAAACACAACATTTACCCATTTTTCATCTGAAATAACAAAATTCTCTCTTTCCACAACAAAAATACAAAATACAAAAAAATTGACTTAATGTAAAATTCAATTGTCTTCTGGCAAGTTGGCATCATCAATGTAGCTGAAGAAGCTAAACATGTTAATGCATTATAATTTATTATTTTCTCCGACATATTAGTGTGCTCATTGTATTTCTCAGTTTTTAAGAGAGGGGTTAGCTGTTTGCAGATGGAAAGTCAATAGTCGACCTCACACAGCAGTTTAGTTGCTGTGATCCCACAATTGAAGTGACCAGAGCTGCTTCCTTATTGTACCAGAAGATAGAGATAATTTTTAAATCCATGATAATGTTCTAATCTGAAAATACCCAAAAATGGATCTGCCTCCTTATTGCTGCATGCCATCAATCATGAGTGAGACTTGTATGGACATAAGTGATGATGGAAAAGCTAGGACCTAAAGGTACAATGAGTGTTAACATGGGAGAAAGACACAGATAAGGAATTTTACTCCGAGCAAAACATTGCCCCCCTTCAGACACATATTATGGTAAATCGTCAACATGAAAGCTTTGGATGAATTAACTTTCCGAGCTGTGATTTCAAGCCCTCTTCAAATTAAAAATAATGTTTTAAAAATTAAGTGACATGTAAAAAAAATTCTTGGGGAAACAACTTACTGCAAATTTAAAGAAACTGTTGACAGTTTTAGTGTATGTTTTGGTAGCCTCTTTCAACTGCTTTTCTTTTGAAGTTGAAACTCGTCACAGAATGAAAAACTACTTCAAATATTCATCAAACATACATATATACATGGCACGACAAATGCCTCCTGTTAACATGTATATTTATACATGCATGTGGCAACAATTTCCGTTTTTAAATACTGAAGAAGACTTCTGAAGTGCACATTTAAACTTTGGTTGAATATTTTTAAAACATACGTCATGATGCAGTGTGCTGCTGTCAAAACGTAGCTGTCAGAAATAAGAGCTCCTCCACAGAAAAACATATTATCAAGTCCAATGGCAACAGTCCAAGGAAATTCGCCAAGGTAAGCATCTGATCCGAGAATTACTCTCCTTTGACTAGTTCCACCTTCTTCCAAATGCTTTTTTGTTGTCCCTTAAAATCAAAAAGGATTAAATAATTTTAGTTATAAAATAAAAAGCCTTTATGTCAATATAAATTATGGCTAAAACTATATATTAGTTATTTAATTTGGATTTTAATATATTTCAATCTTAAAAAGTCCAACTCGCAGGAACTGCGTCATCTTACTGCAGTTCTGTAAATATATCTAGTGACATTAGTAATGGAATAGAAGCAGTTATTGGTAGGGTTTGATCTTTCTTAAAAATATAAAATAAAATCTCAAAGAGAAGGAACTTTTAAGAAGCCACAACAGGAAACTGACAGTACCCTACCCTACACGGAAATTACTCCATCCTCTGTCTCAACAACCAATTAAAAAGTTAACTAAAACAAAACAAAAATCCATTTACAGGAACAAAACTTACACTTTCAAAATTTTAAGCACTTTTTTCTCTGATTGACATTGCCCCATTGAAAATTCCTTTAGAACCTTTTTAGAAAGTCACCTTCCACTTACCATGATTTCTCAACCATTTTTGAGATATTTACGAAGATACATACGAAAATTCCAAAACTTTTCCTTAACTCCAAATAACACTTAAATGTTAATATCGCTTCAAAAAATGGTTTCATTCGTTTTCCTACGTTAACCCTTTAACCCACTGAGGGACATATATGTCCCACTTAAGATCCTCTGCCTGGAGGTTGTGAAGGGGCTCAGAAATTAGTAAAATCTATCATAGGGACATATATGTCCCACACTATTTCTTGGAACCACATCTTTTTCAATACAATAAGTACAGATTGGCAACTGTTTTGCAATACCCTAAAGTAAAAAAATAAATAATAATAATGTTTTATAAAAAAAAAAGTTTTGAGCATTAAAGGGTTAAGGAACCTATAAAACGAGTTTTCTAAAAAGTTAGACAAATGAATTTGGAAATCTATGGAATAAACATTTGAGGCTATGAAATAAACAATTAAAATGAAAGCTTAATATTTACATTTATAATTTTCAAATTATTTTTTAAAATAATTAAATTAGTGAAATTGTTTTATAACGTTTTTTTAAATTGTCTGATACATGTTGGTGTATTGCAAATAGAGTACGGAGGATATGTATAGACTATTGCTGCAAGTAGTTCATTTTGGTCATGTGGAGTAGTTAGTATGACACATTTTACATTCATTGAAAATAAGTTTAATTGACATTGTTATCTTCCAAAATCTCATTGATGACTTTACAGCACATTGTATATTTCTGAGGAAGAAAAAAAAATATGTGCTTAATTTAAAAGAAAGTAATATTTCTTTTTAACGTACTATAGTAATATTTATTGAAAATTGGTTCAGGGTATTTCCACCATGTGTGCTGCGGGATTTGATTTGTCCATGTGAAGGAATTATCATCCCAATGATTCAGTGACTTGAACCCTCTCGCAGAGCTAGAAGTTGTATATATTTCATTTTTCGCCTCTCCGCATTGCATAGGAGCTGCAAAAAGAAATATAAATATATAACATTTTAACTGACACATAAGTAATTTCCTAATTATTCAATTTCTGTTAAATATATATGTGCCGATTAACCCCAATATTCATTATGAAACATCCAGCAGTGTTTCAAAACGAATATCACGGTTTTTATAATATTTATTATATTTAATTTCCAGTTAGAAATAATATGTTAAATGAAATAGCAACTGAAACAGTTTTGTTTGTTAGTATTAAAATTGGGCGATATACTGGGTGTCCCTCAAAAAAACGGCACAACTTCGGGAATCGATGCAGGATGAAAGAAGAATGAAAAAATGTCCTTTGGCATATACCTCGTTTTTGCTTAGTTTGCGAGAAAAACGTAAAAAAAAAAAACTGAAATACAATGGTGAAAAGGCATTCTTTCATAATGTCTACATAAAGAAACATTAAAAGTATATGTTTTATCTTCCACCCACCCCACCCCCTAAAAAAAAATCTTCTTAGTCAAATAATTAACTGACACCATGTAAAGCTGCAAGTTCAACATAATTTAAAATATCTATTTTCCTTTGGAGGAAAGTGCTAAAATACAAAAGAAAAAAAACAAAAAAACTTTCAATTCTTAATAAAAATAAATTTTAATTCTTAAAACATTTCAAATTTAACACTGGATACATACAAAATTATAAAATAACAATGTCTTCTTCTAATAATTCCTAATAATCAATTTAAAAACTGGTCAAAGGTCCCCTTGCAGCAATACAGGCATCACATTGCACATTGACAGACAGGATGGTATTTCTGCATTGCTCTGCTGTAATCTGTTCCCAGGCCCATCTGATGTGATGGATGAGGTGCTCCCTTGAGTGTATGGGCTCCCTTTAGACCAAATCTTTAATGTGTCCCCATGCAAAGAAATCCAAGGGTGTGGTGTGAAGATCGAGGCTGCCAATATACCGGGGGTGTGGAGGGGGGTGAAACTTATACTTTTAACAATTTTTATAAATGCCTTATGAAAGACTGCCTTTTCATAATTTCTTTTAGTTTTTTTGCATTTTTCTTGGAAATGAAGCAAAAACAAGATAAATAGCAAAGGACTTTTTTTTAGGCAGATGAAGGTACACATGAATTATGATATGACAAGTGGAATATTTTCAAAAAAAAGCCACCACACCTCGTGGGAATTGAACCCTTAGGCCTTAGCATGATGTATTGTCTGACACCCCTGGCCATTGGGTCTCCTATTAATATTATTATATATTATAGTATAAATATTATTGTAAAATTTACCAGCAAAATGTCTTATCTGACTGCATATTATCTGTGTGATTTTAATTTCCCAATAGTAGGTAGCTTCATTTTGAACCAAAACAGCAATCTTCAAAGGTTTTTTCTGTCCTGGTTTAACTGCTACTGTAGCTAGAAAATATCACATCATATTTAAGTTCCACAACACGTTCTTGAAAAATAAACAAAAAACACTATCTTTCAAAATATTAAAAAAAAAAAGAGAAGATATTTCATAAAACTGATTTTTCAGAAAAGAGTTGTTGAATCAACTGATGATTATAACACCAACTAATAATATTCTAATCAACATTAGAAATACATTTTTAGCAATAAAATAACACATAAAAACTCTTTTAAAAGGAGAAGAGTTGTAAGTTTTAAAAAGTAACCAACAAATAATTTTTCTTAGTTCTTTGTAGACTTTTGAGAGCTCCAAGATCCATTCTGAGCTGATAATAAAATTATATTATAATACAATTTTATTTTGAGACATTTTCTAAGCATACTTACTCGAATATCCTGATATAGGTCCACATTGTCCGGTAGTGGGCCCATCTACAGAGTTAAGAATAAATAATTGATCAATATCACAAATACCACCGAACTTTCTTGCAAGATTCACGTTCAAGTAATCAACTCTGGAACACAAATACAATCTCAATTTGTGAAATAAAATTATGTATATATAGAAGAATGTGTATGTTTCATCTTGATTTTTTAATGTTTCATTCTTTATTTGAATTATAAGTCCACTTTCATGACTTTCTAAAGGAATGTAGCTATTGAGGTTGCGCTCAAATATTTTTTTGAAACTTTGCATTCAGGAAGAATTTATGATAAATGTATTTATCGAGATTTTTATCGATCCTATCTACAACATACTGAAAAGGATACCTGTTAAAACTTACATACATCTATTTACAAATACAATATTATGTATATTATTATATTTATATATAATATATATCGATGGACTAGAATGAAAACCTTGTATCTAAAAAAGAACGTAAATAACTTTTATATGTTATTAGATGGATAAGGTCGTATTTCACAATTCTTAAGTCTAAAAGAAACTTAATCTCACTCCTGCTGGACTCTATCGACAAAGAATCAAACCTTGTATCTTTCTCAGTAGACATAATATTAATCCAATAACTTATACAAGTTATTTATGTCTTTTTTTGGGGAGATAAGAGGTTCTCATTCTAGGCCATCAATATGTGCATATGTGTGTGTCTGTTAACGGCATAGTGGCCAACATTTTTGTTCTTTTTTTTTCCACAAAACTTGGTATAAGATATTCCTTAGAGAAAAAAATGGATGAGTTCCAGCAATATCCAACATCGCGATGTGAAGGAAGACACAAATTCATAATCTGCCATAAACGGTCAACATTTTTGTTATATTGCAAAGAAACATGACATATATCTTTTTACCTGAAGAGAGAGTTGTGTTGCAAAAATAAGCAAAATTAATCCTCTAAGGGTGGGTTTACACTTGATAGTTATTGCAGGATATTTATATCAGAGAGAAATGGTTTTCATAAGTCACCATTTCTCTCTGATATAAATATCCTGCAATAACTATCAAGTGTAGACCCACCCTTAGAATGGGGGTTTACTTGGGAACTACATTACATAAAAAAATTAATAATTGATTGATCCGTTTTAATAAAGATAAAATATCAATGATAATTAAGTTTATTTTGTATTTATGGGTCTCCTTGTGGTCTAGTAGCTAACGCATTAGATTCACATGAGGGAGATGGTGGGTTCGAGTCCCACTGGAGGCAGGAATTTTCTCATCTCACGGCTCATTGAGTAAATTCCTCGCAGCACCAGGATGTCGGTGCTAATGGCCAACATTGTGAAGCACCATAAACAACAAAATAAAAATATTTTGTATTTATAGGAGCCCTGGAGTCCGTGAGTGTTAAGGCATGTGCAATCCGTGCATAAAGTTATGTGTTCGATTCCCAAAAGGGGTGGAGGCTTATCTTTTGAAAATAATAAAATGCATCAGCCCTAACCTGACTAGACTAGAAAGGGCCAGAATCTGTGTTATGGAAAAGTGGACATTAAAATGTAATTAAATTATTGTAATTATGCCACATCAGAAGCGGGAAATGGCAATGTCCAATAAATTAAAAGCATATGCATTTAAGATAAAAATGGTAAGAGTACAAAACTTTAAATAAAGCTATATAAATTAATACATTATGGTTGTTTGGATAAAAAATTAATGACATTTTCAAATATTTTTTTTTTTTTTTTTTTTTACTCTATTTATAAATATATAATACATTCAAATTAATACAGACGAAATCAATATTTGTTACCTTATAATCCTAAAAGCATACAGAGAAAAAAAGTATAATATTTGAATTCCTACCTTACTGCACAGGTAGAAGCTTGCACTATTATATCATAGTCACAGGCTAATGATCCAACAGACTTTGAAGGGAAATCTGGGGATCTAAAATATGATATTCTTTGGGATGATAAATCTCCACATGTGTGCACGACTGGAAAAAATTATCATTCAAAATAATTAATTGTTTTATTAGACCTAAAAAGTTAAAGAATCAAGCTAAACTACGTTTTGGGAAAATTTTCTCAATAACGTTGGAATTAGAGATAAGGTTTTTCATGACGCAATATAGCTTTTGGAGAAGTGCTTTAAACTTCTATAAGTCCTGCTTTGATCGTGCTAGTATTTTTAAAGTGGCACAACTCAACTTAAAACGTGTCACTCTTGCCTGCGTGGAGGGAATAGCATTATGACGGGAAGTGTGACACAAGTGCCCTCTGGCCTACAAACTCTGTAGGCACATACAGTTTTGATTATTGATTAAGAGATATTTAACAATGTATTTTATAGTAATAACTGAAAAACACTGCTTTTTGAGTTGTGTCACTTTAGAAATAGCAATATGTGTCTTACTGTTCCAGGCTTGAATGGAATGGAATGAATTAAAGGACGAACAACTTACTGTTTTAATCGTCCTATGAACCTTTTGTTTTTTGTTTTTTTGTTTTTTAATCAAACCTAGTTTTTAACTAATTAATCTCATGAAATATGTAAGCACATTCTGTTCCTTTTTTTTTTTTATTAGAATAACATATAACTGTACACAACTTTTTTATTTATTTATTTTTTCTCATTAATTTAAACCTAACAATAGATGGTATATTCCTTTCTGTTTCACTTATAGCTACTTCTATGTATGTATATATATATATATATATATATATATATATATATATATATATATATATATATATATATATATATATACACACACACACACACACACATACATATACACACATATACATACACACACACACATATACATACATACATACACACACACATCCATACATACATATTTATAAACACGCACAATCATACACATACACACACACACCCAAAATCTATTATTTGTAGGTAGAAAGACAATAAAACAAAACTGAAATTAACACGTTTGTCAATTTATTAAAATTGCTCTCCATATTTTGCATCTTTAGATGACTTTTTTGGAGCCTGAAAATAAATACCTCCTAACATAACGCCGATAAACTACAAAAGCTAATGAGGCTCATCAATATCTCAATCAGCTATTAGTGATGATGAAAAACAGTCATGTCCTGATAGCTGACCATAGTTGGCGGCAGCTTTCTAATCATTCCAAGGAAAATCTTCTTTTGTATTCTGTTTTTTTTTTTGTTTTTTTTTCTTATACACTTTATTCTCCTTGGAATGATAGTAAGCTTCCAGCCTGTATATAAGCCATCAATTGGTTACATGTGTTGTATTTTATTGTATTCATTTTCTTTTCTGAATTCTTCTTTTTAGTATTTATGAGTTTTCATTTCCTTTTAAAAACAGTTTTATAATTATTACTTGCAGATACTGTTTTTACTCATTGTTAAATAAATTTTAAAAAATATATATTTAATTTTTTTATTTACTAAAGTATTTCTATTTTATATTAAACATCAATATAAAATACATTTTACGTTAAAAATATTTAAAATTTTAGAAATCAATGCTACTAAACTTGATATATATTTATGTTGGTTAAAGTAGGTAGTTCTGGAGTTTGAATTATTTATACAATATAATTCAGCAGTAGGGAGGGGGGTTATATTTGGTAGGTATTTTGTACGGGGATTAAATAGCTAGGCAGTGGAGGAAAATATGGTGCAAATCTTCTAGTGCAATTTCTTCGCAAAGAGTACAAAGGGATTTCGGGTTGATTCTATAAGTAATGGGGGCGAGGTTAGCTCAGTGGTAGAGCACTGGACTAATAAGCTGGAGGCCTGAGTTCAAATCCCGAGCAAGCACTAAAGCTATTTTCTTCTAGTGTCTTCGCTCATGGGTTAAATTCGGCCTCCCTGACCGTCCCTAGGCCGACCCAGCCTGTAATTAATTTAATAATGGGTACCTTTGTTGTTAATGACCCTAGCAGTCGAAGCGCCAAGGGGAAAATCAGGTGGCCGGAGCACTGACCATACTATCTCCCTAGTGTGCTGTGTGGTCATGAATCAGATACCTCTATAGTATCAGCCCCTCAGGGCCCTCGCGGCCTGTTATAGGACTGATTTTTTTTTCTATAAGTAATATTTTTTATAGTGAAATTAATATATGAGTACATTTTCTTTAAATTTACTTATTACTTTCGGCAAATATTGCTTAATAACTTAAGAGTCCTGGTTTGACCGGACATCAGGGAAATTTAAATTCTGCAGTATAAATATAGTTTTGTTTAGCCATATATATATATATAATCTTTTCAAAACTGGCCAAGAAACTGTAACACTAAGACTCATATAAGGCTAAAACATGTTACTAGCAAATATAGCTAGAATCTATATAAATAAAATAAAGAACTATCTGTATATAGTATAGAATCAATCTGATAAATTAATTGTATTGATCATGATAAATTTTTCATTTCATACCTCAAAGACTTTACTAATATGAAAAGAAAATATTGAGTGGAACCAAAATTTTCAAGGCTTGAGTAATCTGAAACGTCAAACTTGCTGAACCGTTATTGCTAGGGATTGGATAGTAGAGCATGGTCGCTAGAAAAGGGATAGGAAGCAGAGGATACCTTTGTGTCCAGTTGGCAGTCTAATGCAGATTTTTATTACAATGTCTCTGTACTTTTTACAGGTTCTATAGAACCTGTAAAAAGTACAGATGGATGACTGCAGATGATCATAAAGAAAGTGTGTTATTTTACATATTTTAATAAATATGTATGTACGGGAATAATTTTACTATTATTCCAGTGGGATGTTTCTTTCTACCTTAAAAAAAGAAGTATCAGTTTTTATTTTGTCATCACACAGTTTAATCTACCTGAAATACATACAAACACAGCAGTGTAGGTTGCGTGATTGGGGACAGAGGGAAGGAGCTTTTCCTCTAGCACTGTAGCAACTGGATGTACTCAGACAGAGTCCTTCAAGACCATTCACCGAACACCTGCTCATAGGCCTTCGTAACTCTTCTGCCAATGGTACATCTGAAATTGAATGAGCATTACATTTCAAAAAAAGAAAACAATAACCCAAAAATGTGCCTTTTCAAAAATATTCTACCATCAATGGACATGAATATTAAATCATAATTCTTGAAGTAACTGACAGGTGTTGCTCCTCAAAATTGTTTAAAAAATTAACATATATTTGCGACTGTTTAGGTTCATCATCAGGCATCTACATAAAATAAAAGTAAACTCAAGAATAAGGAGGAAACTTCTTCTATATTACTAATACAATATATTAGGTACCTTATATTAAGTCGTGTTAGGATCTATTATAATTTTTAAATTTCATATTAAGGTCCATACATTTTGAGAGTGAACGCTAAAGCCGGGTAAGAATCTTCTGAAAGGATATAAGAATGATAGTGGTGACATTAAAAGCTGATTAATAAGAGAAAAAGGAGAAGATAATTTTGCTATAATTTGTTGACTGGACAAGACATTTTCACACCTAGGGTGACTGCGATTGTGCCAACATAATCAGTATATATATTTTTTATATATATATATATTTTTTTATATTATAACTAAAATTTAAAGTTTTAATCTTTTGATAATTGAATTATATTTTTGACAATATCGATATTATAAGTTTTGTAATTAACGGTCGAATCTTCATAAAAGTTTATACAGATTGATTCTTTTGTTAGCCGGTTTTTACGTTGGTATTGCTATCGAGAATTGAAGGTTGATTCAAAAGAAATTTATGATTATTACTAATGGCGTGTTCGGTTAAGGCTGTTTTATTATTATTTGTATTGTTACAGACGTATTTATGTTGAAACATAAGCTTATTTAATAGTTGTTTAGTTTGACCAATGTATATCGAATTACGATCGGAACAAACGACTTTGTAAATGACATTTGTTCTATTATTACCTAATTCATATTTTATCTTCAGCATAAGTTATTATTGTTGAAAACATTTTTAATATTATACGTTAATGAAGGTATGTATATGAGTTTGTGGAATTTAAATAGGGTAAATCTGAAGGAGAGCGTCCTCAGCCACGATTTTCTTCAAAGTTTGCACTATAACGTATTTTGATGCACTAAACACGAATCCGTTGAAAAAAAAAAAAAACCCCGCTCTCAACTAGGAAAGAAGTTATTTTAAAAAAAAGTTCACTGTTGTGAAGGTTAGGGAAGAATGCCTTTGAAGACGACTTTTGGGCATAGAATTCTTTTCATTTCTGCGAGTTGGATTGACTAGGGGTTTTGATGTTTTCTTGAGCGAGCGGAAACGTATAGCAAGTATGCCCAAAAGCGACAGTTAACGACCAAGTCAGCTACCACAGGTGAGTCTAAATTTCAATTACACTTCGTCGCGTGTTTACATATAAGCTGTTTACCCCGTCTTTTATAACCTGATTAACAGTGAACTTTAGTGCTTAATAACTCTTTGATAGCGGGTTTTTTTTTTCAACGGATTCGTGTTTAGTTCATCAAAATACGTTATAGTGCAAACTTTGAAGAAAATCGTAGCTGAGGACGCTCTCCTTCAGTTTTACCTTAAATAGTGATATGTAAGTTGAAGTACGGGTGGGGAAGATCAATGGATTCTTGAAGAAAGTGGCAGAGGAAAATACGATTTAAAATTTTCTGCATTTTAACTTTGAAAATAAATATAAGAGCTGAGTAAAACCTTAAAAAATTCTCTAAAAGTTACCTCTGCATGTGTATCTATTCGATTTCTAAATGACACTTGGGATAAAAACTTTATGGAAAATCTCTAAGTTCCTGCAAGGTGGACTTTTCAAATCATAATAAATGCAGAATGCTCTTACCTGGTATTTCTGTGGAATTCCCAATTACATCTTGAGTTACACTCAGCTCAGTATCTGTTGTTGTTTCTTCTGTAGTGGTTTCTTGAAGAAAGGTTGGGATTTCTGTAACGTTATTTCCTTTCAAGCCATTTATAAAACTGAAACAAAAGTAATGTTGTATTAATATATTAAAGTTCGTTAAATTGACCATTTTTGGGAATTTATTGTGAACTCGTAAAAATTTGATTTACATTAGAAATATTATCTTTATTTTGAAAAAAAAAAAAAAAAAATCTTAACCTTGCTGAACTAGAAAGTAGCTAATGCTAACATAAAATTTTTTATGATAGAAAAACTTGTAGATTTCTTCTGTAGATAGTTACACATAGGGCGATTCTCGAATATGAATCCATCTCTTGAATCGATTCGAATCGAAATGAAAAGATCGACCCACAAAAAAGATAGTCGAGTTAGATCGATATTCTAGGCTCAGAAGATCGATTTACGATATGGATCGATTCCTGTAACTGTAAAGCCTGATACAAATTTAAACGATTTTATATAGATCGATTCTTTAAAAGAACGCCCCTTGGAGATCGATTCACTAAAAGATGAGGAGATCGATTCTTTAAAAGATGAGGAGATCGATTCTTTAAAAGATGAGGAGATCGATTCTTTAAAAAGATCGTCCCTTAGAGATCAATTCATTAAAAAGATGGGCCCTTAGAGATCGATTAAATTATCGATATATCGTGTTAAAAAGACCTATTCAAATCGCCCATTTCTAGTTACACATGTGTATTCTACTGTAGCCAGAATAGTAACCTAAAAAAATTGTAAGATGGTTACCCTATTTATCACTGTATATTTTTATAAGGCAAAACACATTTACTACACACTATTATTCAATAATCTTTTATTCACTCTTCAAGTTCAGGAGCACTTATAATAACAATAAATAACACCTTCAGCTTAGAGAACCTTCATGTGTAAATTTGTTTATTAACTTGTGAAAATTAATAATTTTGTAAGATACTCAAACTTACTTATTAAAAAGTGCGACCACAGGAGGAGTGAAGTAATCTGTGCACTTCCGCTATAAACACAAAAGGTATGACAAGTTTTTCCTCTTTTAATATTCTTATAACGATGGCAGTAAAATATTTTAAGAAATAACAATAATAAAAAACGATATTTCAAATTTTATCATACATGCTAAATGTTTAATTTCGATGAAAGAAAAATACAGATATTAAGGAGCTAATGCATATTTTAATGTAGAGATTTTGTTTATTTTCACAATAAATCAATTTTTTTTTAAAGTATCAAAAAATGTTTTTGCTGGTTAAAAATAAAATTGTTAAAAGAAATTTGTAAGAAAAGTAAACGTTTTGAAATATCTATATTTTTTGTAGATGGCGATACCCTGGTGTCAAAACTGAAAGCAGCTTTTGAAACATCGGCCTGGGTGCCAATAATTAGGGAGACCATTTTGACTGTAAGTTTGAGAACAATATTGAGTTAAGTATTCAATAAATTCAAAATTTCATATATCGATTTTTCCATTTGCTTAAAATTTGATTATTAATGCCTAAAAATTCGATATGTTATTATTATTATTACTATTACTAAATGTTATGTATTTGTAAATATTTGCATTTATTAAATTTTAGAATAATTTGATTTTTATGAAAAATAATAATATGGACAGGTTGTCCCGCATTGAGATGTCATAACTTCAGGGGTTTATTCTACAAGTCATTTGTAGTTCAGTGACGCAGAAATGTGCGTTCTATCTCAATATGCAGCAGAACTACTCAAACTTTTGTCTATTTTCAAAACTATTGTTTGTTTTTTTTTTATGAAAAATTGTGTTTTTCCGGATTTCTGGTTAATGTAACTACCATATTTTTGGAATCCACATTAAATTTCCATTAAGAAACACTCGTTATTGAAATATTGCCATGTAAATTAGGAACTTTTTTTTTTTTTTTTTTTTTTTTTTAACGGCGCATCTACATCTTGGCCATTTGCGCCGGGCTATCTGCAGGTTGCCACCCTTTTCTAATGCCAACTGGTCGGTCACCCATTCAGGTACTGACCACGCCCGACGTTGCTTAACTTCGGTGATCTACGGGAACCGTTGCACTCAACGTGGCTATGGCCGTTGGCTAAATTAGAAACTATACTAAAAGCCATATAGATGCGAACTATTGATATTAGTATTTTTTAGTTCACATCTGCATGGCTTTTAGTATAGCTACTAATTTACATGGCAATATTTCAATAACGGGTGTTTCATATTGGAAATTTAATGTTGATTCTAAAAATGTAGTTGTTATTTACGATACATTAACCAGAAATCCGGAAACACAGTTTTTCATCTAAAAAGCCAATAGTTTTAAAAATAGACAAACGTTTGAGTAACTCAGGTACTTATTGAGATAGAACGCTCATTTCTGCGCCACCTATCTACAAATGAGGTGCAGAATAAACCCCATAAAGTTATGACTCCTCAATGCGGGACACCCTGTATATCTGCGTATAGGCCGTATAAGTCATGAGATGAAACTATTACTTGTAACATTCTTCATTTCACCCCATGCTGCTTCCTGTACGAGTACTCTATGTGAATGTAATGCATTTTGCGTTATTTTTGGGTGAATTATTAAACAATACGATGTGATCGTGATGCTGTCGAAATCAGGTAAATTAGATTTTATATGTGTATATATATGTTTATATTTTTTTTATTTTTCTAAGGGTGGGTGAACTATTTGTCGTCTTTTCCGTTGTGGCTTAACCTCAGGCACTGCTGACGAGAATAAAAAAAAAATCGTACCACGAGCGCACAGAGGGGAAGATACCGATTCATGTCCAGACAGCACACAAGGGAGATAGTGTGGTTAGTACTATGTACCGGCTGCCTGATTTCGGCATTTGCAGATACCACTCAGTTTGCCGGAAATTATCCCCTCGAACGGAATTTACCATTTTTGAATAAGAAAAAATTGTTTATTGCCAACATTGTTTCAGGTGAGGAAATTAGCTACTATTGTACTACAAAAAGTACTGGAAAATTCATTATTTGAAGGACCCTACTTATTTCTGTAAATTACCTTCTTTTTACACTGAGCTTCTTATTAGAAGCGTATTGAATATTCTTAAATACTTTATTGCTTTCGAATGTACCTACCTGAGGGATGCGATGAGTAGGAAGACAGACATGGCACTGAGCATACACTGAGAAGAAGAGTCAGTTTCGCTCTCATAATTTCACTAATTAGAGACAGGTTTATCTTCAATTAGTTCTGAAGGTAGCATCAGCGCACTCTACAAGCTACATACAGCAACAAACAGCTGTTATCCAATCAATGTATGAATACTTAAAAATACATCGGGCCGAGTAAAGGACCTTGGGAAACTCCCATTCTGATCGTGAGATATATTTTAATATTATTCCATTTTTCCTCCGCTATCTCCAAGTCGTGTCCTGCTTGAGTTTATATTTAGAGACATTTAGTGGTTGTTTGTATTTGCATGCTAGAGAACGTTTTAATCACACTTTTAATAGACTTAATAAATTTGAAATATTATTTCCCCTAAAGTAAGACAAAATGGTTTCTCCATCTGTATTAGATAACCCAAGTTATACTTATTTTTCGTTATTACAACGAAAGGACATATAAATTATTTGTATTTTAAACATTGCATGCTTTTAAATTTACATAAAAAATAACTTTTAGCTAGGATTTTATTTTTTTATTTATCTTTTTTTTTTCTTTTTCTTTTTTTTTTGTAGATTTATCCATGAAGTATGTTCTGATAGACTAAGCTCGGAAATAATGTTAAATAACCGTACAATTTAACATAATTACATTCTTATGGCAGCCAGTAGAATAATGACCTTATCAAAACGAAATAAACACAAATTAGTAGAAGAATATCCGACACTCAGGAACTGCGTCATCTTAGTGCATTTTCCTTCTTATCCCTAGTGTCATTTGGAAATCATAGAATAGAAACAGTTAATGTTTTGTTTTGTTTCGCGAAAAATGTAAACATGTTTAAAAACTAAACGAGAAGATTTTAGGCGCAACGACAGGAAACTGGCAATATCCTAAGCGGAAATTACTCCCACCGCCTTCTGAACGTTCGTTCCTTCTAGTAAAACAACGTTACAAAAACGTTTCTCATTTTCTTACCTTCTTTTTTCTAAAATATTCGTTTAACTTTAAAATGGAATTCAAAACTGAGGAAACCCGAGACAAAGACCCGTCTAAAAGAAGGAAGGCGACATTTTCTAATTTAAAGAACCGTATGAGGTCGGCCCATCTAAAAGATAGAACCGTTTTTTCTATGATTGATTTTGTAGGAAATTAAGTAATTTTTCGAATAATTACTGTCCACTTACCACGATTTCTCAACAGTGTTCGAGATATTTAAGAAAATACATGAAAAATCTAAAATTGCTCGTCTTTTAAATTTTTTTTTAAGGCGCTTTGGCATCTAGGCCATCAGCAACGGGCTATCTACAGGTTGCCGCCCTTCCTAAACATACATAGTGCAGAAGGTAATTCCGTCAACGTGCCGGATGTTGGTGGGACATGAACCCGCCTCCCCTGCATGATAATCTATGGCGCTAGCCACTGGGACACGGGGAAATCCTGTGTATGCTAATAAAATAGTATTTTTCTAATACTCCCTCAATTTCAAACGTAACCAACATTTAAGTATCTTATTTTGGATGAAAATCAAACATTTAGAAAATGTTTCAACTGAATCCATAGTTTTTAAATACCCGAACCCAAATGGCGGTAGAAAAACTAGTTTTATTCACTATTCTAGAAAATGTTTACAGATATCGCAAAGGGCTTAGTACGAAATAGCTTGCTTGAGAACAGCAAGCGACTACAGGACGGTATCGACAGAAACAGTAGGCGACATAACGGGCGTCCCACCCATTGCACCCACTCATTAAGGAGAGGGCCAAAATATATTGCGAGACTCAAAGACAATGTGCACGAGACGATCTAATAGCTACCTGGCAAGAATGATGGGCAAGTGGAACTAAGGGAAAGTGGACGTACAGGTTAATACCAGATATAAGAACCTGGATAGAAAGGCCATCCGGAGATATTGACTATTTCCTAACTTAAGCTTTATTTGGGCATGGATGTTTTAGGAAGTATCTATGTGATCGGAAAAGAGCAAATAGTGAAATATGTATCTACTGCGGGGACGCCGATGATGTCGAACACGTGCTTTTCATATGCCCGAGGAGGAAATGCATCAGGCATGACTATAGTATGGCTACAAGACGTTTGATGGTGAAAATATGTTGAGGGACCTAACTTCAGAGGAAGCAAGCACTATTCCTACAGCGTGGTCAGGACTATTGTGGAGACGAAGGAGAAGGAAATTATATAAAATTTAACGTCCATTATAATTAACTCAGAATTTTAGGACGGGTCATCTATAGGTCACCATCCGTTTTTAGCCAGGATAGGGCTGATGCCTTTTATTTTTTCCAAAGAAAAGCCACCAGCCAAAAAGGTAGTGGGAATCGAACCCACCCATTGGCCTTAACACTTACGGCCACCGGGCCTCGAAAGGAAATTATCAACGTAAAATTATTACGGCGCACCAACACTGGACCCGTTCCGATCCGATCCTATAGCCACCGATTCTTGGCCATTCAAACATGTTTGTTTACCTGAAGGAAATAGTCTTGCAAAACTCGCAATCTACATGGCAAATAATAGAAAACGACAAATTAAGAGAAATAAAATCTACAGTTAAAGCTTGGAAGACCCCACCCAGCATCAATAGAAAACATGAAGTTGCCTTAAGTCGATTGCGGATTGGGCATACAAGATTAACGCATTCATTCCTTTTTTCTAAAGAACCACCCCCAATCTGTGAATCATTTACTTACAGAATGCCAAATATATCAGTCAATTAGAGAAGAGCTGATGTCATCATGAATGAAATACTTGGAGATGATGCTGATAACGTTAGAAAGGTATTAAACTTTATAGGCAAAACGGAATTAATAAATAAAATCTAAACACATAAGATTAATTAAATGAGCAGGATAGAGCATGGTGTGTGTGTGTGTGTGTGTGTGTGTGTGTGTGTGTTGTCTGTGTTAGAGAATATGTGAGTGAGGTTGCATGGATATGGGTTGGTATATGTGTATGGGTGAGTGCATATGTATGTGTGTGCGTGCACGTGTGTGTGTCCGCTTGTGTGTGAGTGCGTTTATTTACATTTGTTCTGTGTACAGGTACGCAAATAAATATTGCATGGAAAATATACTGCAAGCAATATAATTAAGCAAAAAATGCCAGGATCAATGATAAATAATGACAATGATAAGTAATTCAATAAAAACCAAAAGCTGACTCAATAAATTATTAAATTCAAAAGAAATGAGGACAAAATTTCACCTCCAAATATAATGAAAGTTTCATTCAATTGCGTTCATGACCCTAAGGTTGACACGCCATTAAAAAAAAAAAAAAAAAAAAAAAAAAAAAAAAAAAAAAAAAAAAAAAAAAAAAAAAAAGTTTGTTTCTAGACCGATTTCGGACCGACGAAGCAAAATGGCGCCAACCCACATATTGTGTTTTAAAAAGGTCTACAGGCTCTAAATCTTAACATCATTTTTTAGCACTTTCCTCCGAAGGAAAGTAGCTATTGAGGTTGGACTCATGACGGAATTTTTGAAAAATTTCTTCAAATCTTTATCGATCCTACCTAGTAGACACCGAAAATGACCCCCGTTAAAATTTATATATATCTATATATATATATATATATATATGCATATATATATATATATATATATATATATATATATATATATATATATATATATATATATATATGTGTGTGTCTGTTAACACGATAGCGGCCAGAGTTTTTGTTTTTTCGTCACGAAACTTGGTATATAGCATTCAATTAGCAAACGATTGAACGAGTTCGTTAACCACCAAAGTCGGTCCACCGGAAGGGGGGGTTTACCCCGAACCAAAAACACTTATTTGACTATGTCAGCCGTAATATTTGTTATATTTCAACGAAACTTGGTATTCGTAGTGTTAATATAGAGAGAAAAGTGAGATATAAAAATGAACTAAATCGGTTCATTAGAAGGGGGGGTTTACTACGGACCCACAATACCAATTCGCCACTACCAGCCGTGATTTTTGGTATATTTCGACGAAACTCGGTATTCGTTGTGCTAATCCACAGGTAAATATGTGTTGTAAAAATAAACTAAATCGGTTCATTAGAAGGGGGGGTTTACTCCGGACCCAAATTCCTAATGTACACATACCGGTCGTAATTTCTGCTGTATTGTAACGAAACGCGGTATACGTCGTGGGTAACTCATGAGAAAGAAGTGTTGTAAAAATGAGCTGAATCGGTCAATCGGAAAGCGGGGGTTTAATTTTTAATATATTTGAATAGAAAAGCCGGCAGACGTAGGTTCACAAAGCCGCCGCAAGGAGCGCTTTGTATCTAGAGCGCCTGTATCCTGTTCCTGCGTTAGATCAAAATACGATAATATGAGGATTTTTGTACTTATTACGTAGTGTAGTAGGTACCATGTGTAAACATAACTCTGGATGCAAATTAATAATTGATCAGTTACTCATTACAAAATGAGAACTATTCACGTTTTTATTTTATTTATGTAGGCTATTTTAAGCAAATTGTTCTGGAAAGCAGTCTACACTACCCAAATTCTGAGGAAAGTGCTTAGTTATGCAGCTCCTGCGTAACGGACTTTTTTTTTTTTAAATCAAAGGAAATAAAATTTAGAACAACTTTGTCAATTCACGTTTTTGTTTTTTGTTTCCCTTGTTTATTAAATTGCGTGGAAAGATGTTTATAACCATCCAACGTCTATAACCTTCCAATGTTTAAACCTTCCAATGCTTATAACCTTCTAGTTACCTTTCTTATAAATAATTTTAAAATATGAATACCAATATTCCTCTTACTTCCAACATTTAACATAATCGAAGGTTTTTATGCTTATTAGGTGGTATTTCTTAAATTAATCACTCATTTTCACTTCACTACGAGGTCATTACTGACGAGCTGTGACTAAATCGGGTCGAGACCAATGTAGGTACTCAAGTCGGCCGCTGTCGATCAAACGAAATCGGATCGGATCGGTTCGGGAGAAATACGGGTCCAATGTAGGTGCAGCCTAAGACAGCTATCATGATGAAGTAATGCGAGAGAGGTTTCCATCATGATCGCGGAGAATAAGACGGGGAGGTTTTTAGTCGGTTGGAGACCCACACTACCTGGTTTTCTCCTCGCCAGGTTTCCAAAACCAATATAAAATAATTGTCTTTGATAGGGCATTCCGGAAATAAATACGACAGACTTTCGAATCGAAAAAGTTATCTCTGGTTGTGAGTGTATCTGAAATTTCTGTATGGGTGATAGCTGCTGCTTT
Source organism: Gonocerus acuteangulatus (assembly GCA_946811695.1). Taxonomy (NCBI): domain Eukaryota; kingdom Metazoa; phylum Arthropoda; class Insecta; order Hemiptera; family Coreidae; genus Gonocerus; species Gonocerus acuteangulatus. The sequence continues at coordinate 41,634,449 of OX328128.1, read as the reverse complement.
TAAATATTCTTTTATTGCCGCAATCCATTTAATTATATCTACTTAGGCCTTACTTCGATTTTTAAAAAAAAATTCACTCTTTGCTTTGTTAGGATACATTCTTTTGTTATACCTGCATATATCGTCATTGATTTATCATACCTCCCTACAGGGGAAAACGCTGCAATGAAGTAGCAGAAATACGAAAAATAATAACTAGTAAACCTTCAGGATAAAATAAATCAAATGATTAAATAAGATAAATATCTAATGCTAAAAACTGATAATTATAGTCTCTATAGTTAATAAGTATTCTTTAAAGTTATTAATAAAATGTAATGTCCGCTTAGCACTCAGAAGACTATAATTAAAATTATTCATAATTACATACGGTCATGCACATTAATCAATATAAACTATGTAACGTTGTGTTTTCCTTTTCACTTTATTAGTTTATTATACCAATCAATGAAAACATATCTTCTCTAATACTATTATATTAATTATATTTTCTTTTAATGGGAGTTTCTTTCGTCCACTTCGCTTGTCGGTGTCAAAGCCCAACTATTTACCTCTTTGCTAGCTTTGTTTAGTGCAATGGTTGGTTGTAAAGTTTGTTGTTTCTTTTTCATAATTATTGTAGCCTGCGTTTTTTTTTTTTTTTCAAATTCAAGTACAATTTAGTTCTATATAGATGTCCTTGGTACTTGTCATTTGTAAAAGAAAAAAAATATATGAGTTTTGATTAATCACTGATATTGTCTTCTTCATTTCTCTGCCGAGAAGTAGAAGGACTTGGCGAATTTTCACTCCGGCCAACGCTTTCCTCCGAAGACGTAGCGGCAAATCTGACAGATTCTTTACGATGCTTTGGGATTATCATATTGGCGTCCGAAAACGCCTTCAGCAGAACACACGGACCCCCTTTGAGAGGTATGTACTCAAAGAGGTATTCCTGAGGCACGCCCGAGTCGCGAGCGGTTTGGTCTTGGGGTAACTCAGGGAGAGACTCTTCTGGTTGGGAGACTTCGATGGGCGGGAAGAAGAGGAAGTGGAGGAGTATGTCCAAGAAGCCGAGGAGACCTCCACAGCCCAGGAGTATTCCTATGATCAAGTTACCGGAGATTATACTGCAAACCAAAGCCCCAATGCAAAGAGGGCAGAAAGCAAACATGTAATATGTTCCCTGAAATCAATAATGTGTAAAATGCAAGCAAAATAAATGGTATGTAAAATTAATGAGCTATAAAATTTGACTGGACACTTAAAAATTTACATTCGTAATGAATATAAACCATAAAATAAAATAAAAAATCCAAATATAAAGAGGTGCTTTAAATTAAAATCCAGTCAGAAAAATATATATTGTAAAAGGCACCTAGGGTGGGGATTTCCCTCTTAGGATATATCATTTTGATCATGAAAATGTCAGCTTGTAATAAATTTATCATTTCTCCCAAACCCCCATTTATTTACATGTTTTTTTTTATTTAGCAATGATTAAAAACCGGTTCACGCCAAATTACAAATTTAACTTCCCGCCATAATTTCCTATTAACATCAATTTCCGATCGCGTGATCGATTACGTTACTTCCGTTACTCTTTTCGACGGAAAATAAAATAAATTGTGAAATTCCAATCACTTTTTCAGTCTATCCTAAAGAATTCAAGTACTGTCGACAATCATTTATACGGACGAAAAGAAATAAAAAATATGGATATGAAAAAACAATCAGAGAAAGAGAAGTTCTCAAACAAAGTCACTTGAAATCAACTGAGAAAAGTAGAAATCAAATTGGCTTCGAATGATAAGAAAGCCGAATATCAGTCAGCCATCCGTGGGACATGGCTGTTTGTTCATTCATTCATTACCTATTTTGATAAGATTGCATTTACCTACATTCAAAACTATAGTTTTTATCATTTGTTACTTTGATGTATTTTTTTATTATTTGTTTAAACATTTTCCAATTATTTTAGATAATGAAAGCTAAAGTTTCTTCTGTAAATCTGTGTTCCTTCTTCGCCAAAAATCAAACATTCTTATCACTCCAAAGGATCACTATTTTCTTATCATTATAACATCTATTGTATAATTACCAGTAAAAGTGAGATGGCCATGTTGTTAATGGAACATATTGTTAACCACACAAAAACGGCAATATATCCAACGATCGTCATGTAGACAGGTATCTGTATTAACTCCATAGGGATTTTGGCAGGACTGACAAGCCAATACAGCCAAGCAGATAGAAATGGTACCTGAAATGAAATTTAAAAAAAATTAACATTCCTTAATAAGTAATTATTTTATACGAAACGTCTAATCTACAGGCATTTCTTCATTTTGGAATATAATGCTTATTCTAATTATTAATTAGAATATTCTATTTATTAATTAGAATATAAAATATAATTTATAATGCTTATTCTATTTATTAATTAGAAAAGAACAATAACATGTAATTAATGAATTAGTAACTATGTCTAATTGTGTAATCAACCAGATGTATATAAAAAATACCATTTGTTTATATATATATATATATATATATATATATATATATATATATATATATATATGTATTTTTTGTTTTTAAATGTATATATGTATACCATTTGTCTTTAGATGTATATATATATATTGTCATTTGTATATACTCTTAGTCATACCACCCACCATTTTTCTACTAATTAGTTTAACGTTTCATAAGTTGTAGAAGAATCTTTAGCTTAATTGATGCGAAAATTACGCTAATCTATGTTCGTTAACTTTGTTTTTTCAAAACAAAAATATTTAACGCCACTACTACCCCTAGCTTCGTGACGGTTTGATTCGGCATTAGCGATCTAAGGAATTGAAAGAAACTAGCGGTAAAAAAACGTGGTTTCACTTAAATGAAAACGGCGCTAATGACCTAGATGCAGTTGCGCCATTATAAAAAAAATAAAAAAAAACTTAAAAGAAAAACTAAAACCAGCTCTTTAACTTATCTGAATATATATATAAATTTGTAAAGTTGTTAAGTTCCTTTTGAAACACTTTATACTTCTAAGCCTATTATCGGATATGATCGGGAACGGGAAAGGAGGGGGGATTCGTGGTACAGGGAATGGGTGAGGAGGAAGGGGGAGGGGTAGGGAATAGAAGAGGAGAGGGAGGTGAAGAGGGGAGGGTGGTGAAGAGTGGAGGGAGGGGAAGAGGGGAGGGAGAGGAAGAGGGGAGGGAGTGGAAGAGGGGGGGAGAGGAGGAAGGGGAAGGAGAAAGGGGGAGGGGTGGGGGTTAGAGGTGAGGAGGGAGAAAAGGAGTGAGAGGGTGAGAGATGGAAAGGGAGGCATCGGAGGTACTAACTTTTTAAAAAAAAAATATTATAACTTAATTAAATTCTACATTTGTTAAATTAACTACTATTCAAATAAGCTGTGAATCCTTAAATGGCTTACCGTTATTGCAACTTTGAGGGTTAACCTCGAGAACTTCATAGGAATTTCATTTTTTTTAATAAATACAATCCTAAAAGAAGATGACTGCCGTATATTTTGATTTTCTGATGAACTAGAAGTTCTCTGTAGCATCTAATAAAAAAATGATTACAAATAAGAGTCATTTTCGAGGCGTAATGCATTTATTCATTCTACCTGCAAAATAAAATAACGATTTTTGAGACAAGTTATCTACAGGTAACAACTCTTTTCTAGCCACGATAGGACCAATGCCTTTTCTCTTTTCGAACCTTAGGGCTTAACACATACGGCCAACCGTCTTCCAATGCATTTTATGTCCAGCATTAAATTTTATACTTCTAATATGTGTTATTTATAATTAGACATTAAAATTCAAATAAATTAATAAAAAAAACAAAACATTTAAATTATGTGCAAATATAATATAAATGTACCAATTTTTCATCTATTATCATGAAGTATGTAATGTCTTATTAACAATTTTTTATATTATTTAATTACAGTACCTTTGCATAGTCAAGCCTTTCTACAGAATCCAGAGCCTCCTTTGAGATCATTGTACAGATTGTGAAGTTATGGTTGAGGGTAAAGGTTAGGAAGGAGTATGACGAAGTAGAGAACTTTCGATTTGTCAGCTGAGTAATTCATATTTTCTCTTCACTTATCTATACTTAAACAAATGCAATAATGTTTACATAAATATTTATTAATTATTAAAAAATCAATAGAATTAACAAGATGTAAATCACGCACGCTTTGTTCAAGTAAGATAGGAATACTATATAATTAAGTATAAAACAATCAATATTTACACATGCGCAAGCAAGAAAGACGAGTTTGGTTCCACTTATGCATTTTACCTCTGTTAAATCTTATGCTATTAACAAGCAAGATTACTATATTATACTATAAGATTGTGATCCTATATTTCACAATGTATTTTATGTGGCAGAAGGAAGGAGAACCCTCCATGGGCGTGGCCTCATCTACGGGAGGTTCTCTAAGGTTGAGACCGTGATCTGTATTTTAAGTGCTCCTGAGGAGGCGTCAAAGAGTCGTGAAACATGTCGAACGAAATAAATTGTTATTGAAGAGTTATGTGAAATTAATTGAAATTTGGCCTTCTGACACATAAAATGTGCAATGACTGTTCCAACAACCAAGCAGTGCAGTTACCTGTACTCATATGCGGCTCTAGACAAACATTTCTGAGGGGGGGGGGGGTTAATTTAGTATGGGCTTACCGTAGTGCCTGGAGGTGTAGAATCAAATTTTTATAACCAAAATCAACCATTAAGGAAGTATTGGATAAACTCAGAACATTCATTAATTAGAACTTATTACTATTAATTTTCCTAAACAATTTATTTTTCTAACTTAACTGAAAAAGATTGTGAGTTTTCATTTTGGGGGCTAAGCCCCCCATATATATATTTGTCTGTTGTAAATTTGGTACAAATATCTTTCTTCTAATTTCGAAGTTCGTTAACCGTCCGCCGGGGCATAGTTTGTAGAGCGAAATTCATGCAAAAAAAAATATCGAGCTCATACACTTTTAGGTTCATTTGCTTGCAGGTACTCGTGCGGTTCCTTAACGTAGGAAAACGAACGAACCCATTTTGAAAGCGATACCTGCAACTATTTGGATACCAGCGATAACGAGGAAAATGGATACCACTACTTTTCCAAAATAATTTTCATTTTGGGTATTCAGAAACGATTGATTCAATCGGTTTGGAACTTGGTATATTTTCTAAAATATCTGGAAAACGATTGGGAAATAGTGATAAGTAGAAATTGACTATTCGAAAGCATACCAAATTCTTTTCAAAAAAAGTCCGACTCGCAGGAACTGCAGCATCTTAGCGCGGTTCCGTTCATGTCCCTAGTGCCATTTGATAAGCTTAGAAAAGAAATAATTTTTTTTTTTTTTTATATATATCTCGTGAAAATTGTCAAAATCCTCTCGAACATCTCGAATAAAAGTGATATTAAGGCGTCAGGGACACCGACAGTAGCTAACTTTTACACAGAAGCGGAAATTACAGTATCTGGCTCTCATTCTAAAGCAAAGCTCTATAAATCAATACAAAATATGCCTAATAAAGCCTTTCTAGAAGCATGGGCGTATATGAGGGGGGGGGCTGAGGGGGCTGCAGCCCCTCCCGAAATTTTCAATTGATGATAAAAACTTCTCGTAAAACCCTTAAAAATAAATTAAATAAGATCACTTAGTTCATAAAACATATTTTATTTTACGTGTAATAGCGTTTTAGTTGCCTAAAACTATTCTAAGCTCTAAATATTTAGTGTTCCATACCCTGGAAATGGTCTCAGCCCCCCACCCCCCGAAATTATTTTTATATACGCCCATGTACAGAAGGATCAAGAAGAAGTACACAAGATTGAGTAGAATACCCTGCCTAATATAGCCTATATAGAATAATATGCCGAATAAAACCTATCTAGTAAATACACAAGGACAAATAAAAGTCTTGACGAATAACAAGTCAAGAAAAAATATTTTATTTAACAAAATAAAAAAATGTTTAGTTGCCCAACTACAATAGAATAATATACCTAATTAAGTCTATGGAGTAGACACAAATGGACCAAAAACAAGTCTTGTGGAATATTGTTTTTTTTTCTAATTAAATACTTTTTATCAATATTTAGTATATAACCTTTGTTGAAAACTATTGACTGCTAATTGATGAATCGGTTTACAACTAAGTAGTCTTTATGAATATTTAGTATATAACCTTATGTTTGGATCTGAGTTTTTGGGGTGCTCTCCGCCTAGGCTTTGTATTTGTGTCGGCAGATACCTGGGGTATATTTACAGCTCTTGAGGATTAACTCTTAGCAGGTAAATTTCCTGCGGCCCCTTGTTTCTACGGGCATTGAACCGCCATATTAGCTCATAGTATCTAACCGTTGTGAAGTTTATTTTTTGGATTTAGGACTTAATATACATATGCAGACTAAATCATAGCAAGAAGTAATCCTCCGTCGTCGGTTCTTAACTATGTAGACTCGCTAATGTTATCCAATCTTAGATAGATCGTATTTAAAATCCACAGCAAAAACACGCCATTTCATCAGAATCCCCTGCTGAATAAAACTTATATTGAATAATATGCAAAATAAAGCCTATCTAGTGGATAAAAATAGAGGAAAAAAGCCGTTCGTGGTGGTAGAAAATCTTAAAAGTATTTCGCTCAGAAATATCCGAAATATTGTCACTAATTTTCGTATCCTGTTTTATAGCCAAATAGATTTATATTCTATAATCAATAAGAAAAACCTACTAACAATAAAAAACTATGGGTAACAGATGAAAATAGGGAATACCAAGAATAATTCTAAAGAACGAAATCAACACCAGTACTGTAATCTAGATATTCATATGGCATCTTCAAATTCTAACAAACAAAATATTGATTCTAATTATACGTATCCTGTTTTATTGACAAATACATTTGACTACTATAAGCAATTAAAAACACTAGGGAATATGCCAAAGAACTCGGAGTAGGAGCCTCGACAGTTTCAAGACATTTGAAGGAAATCGACAAATCCAAAACTGACATTTCATACGGTACAGCCTGATATATTTTTAACAATGAATTGTTTTTCTTATTTTAATTAATCTGTTTTTTTGTCAAATACATTATCCAACTTTAAGCAATTAAAAAATAACAAGGAATAAAAACAAACAAAAAGAACCGTTCGAATAAACGAAATCAATTACTTCAAAGTTTAAGCACTTATTTCTCCGATTGACATAGCCTAATCAAAAATTGTTTCAGAATCTTTTTTGTAGAACATTTAGTAAGCTTTCGCATAGTAACCCTCCGTTTACCAATATTCCTAACCGTCATCGAGATATTAGGGAATGTATACGAAGTTCCCAAAACATTTCATGTCTGTTAATAAAATATTTTATTCTAATCCTTCCTTAGCTCCAAACGTAACCAAAATTTTAACATATTAGTGTTGATGAAATTCAAACATGCAGAAAATGTTTCAACTGAATCCCATAATTTTAAGTATCAAAATGAAAGACAAAAAGAACCGTTCGAATAAACGAAATCAATTACTTCAAAGTTTAAGCACTTATTTCTCCGATTGACATAGCCTAATCAAAAATTGTTTCAGAATATTTTTTGTAGAACATTTAGTAAGCTTTCGCATGGTAACCCTCCGTTTACCAATATTCCTAACCGTCTTCGAGATATATTCAATGTATACGAAGTTCCCAAAACATTTCATGTCTGTTAATAAAATATTTTATTCTAATCCTTCCTTAGCTCCAAACGTAACCAAAATTTTAACATATTAGTGTTGATGAAATTCAAACATGCAGAAAATGTTTCAACTTAATCCCATAATTTTTAGCGCGGTTCCTCCCTCCCCCATAGGGAGGGGTTGGGTTGGGTTGGTAGTTTAAGGGCAGAAAACTGCTTGGTCATCACCGCCCTTGTTGTGTTTAATTGTGCAAGATTAATGTTAGGATGGAGAGTGTTTTCAGTATTATGTGTTTGAGATAGAGTTGTATTTGGGAGAATCTAAGTTTGGAAAAAAAGAGAAATTATTGTTGCTATAAAATTGCATGGATATAAGAACCAGATTCACACACACATAAATATATTTGCACTTATATAAATATAGTACTCATATTTTTCTTATTATTATTTTTTTATTCATTTTATTTTATTTTTTATTATTTTTTATTTTTTTTTTTATTTTTTTTTATTTATTTATTTTTTATTTATTTTTTTTTGTTATTTTATTTTGATATTTTTAAAAATATTTTCTTCTTCTTTTTCCCTTTTTTTCCTTCTTTTGTTTTAACTTTTTTTTTTTGTATATATATTTTTATTTTCCTCATTTATTTATTTTGATATATACTAGTGATTACACTGTACAACTAACAACTTTCTTATATTATACTAACAAATTTCTTATATTATACTAATGCTTACTATTACTATTGTACTAATACTTACTATTACTATTATTTATTATTATTGTTCATAAAAAAAAAAAAAAAAAAAAAAAAAAAAAAAAAAAAAAAAAAAAAAAAAAAAAAAAAAAAAAAAAAAAAAAAATTAAAAACATTCACATACAAATACACAAATACACACATACCTACAAATATTTATCAATTAATTAATATTATATATTTATGTAAGCGGGGTTCCTCCCATAGGGAGGAACCCCGCTTATAAGGTTGATACAATGAAACAATCCGGAAGTGCCGACAAGAAAATTTCGCGTTTCAGAACCCCTAGAGACCGAAAATAACGGTGGTTCAAATTTGTATATATATATATATATATATATATATATATATATATATATATATATGTATATATTTATTTATATATATATATATATATATATATATATATATTTGTCTGTTCGCTCATTTCTGGCTTCCCTGATGGTCCGATTTTGATGAAATTTGGTACAAAAATCAGTCGTCCAATTTGAAAGGTCAAGTTTGTTAACCAGCAAAAACCGCCCACTGGAAGATGGCGTTTGGGGCGAAATTCGCGCAGAAAAAATCGTAACGCTTACGTTTTTGAGTTCATAAGCTTGTAAGTACTCTTTTTATAGGCTTCTTGGGCTAGGAAAACGAATGAAACCATTTTCAAGGCGATAGCTTTAACCGTTTTTGAGAAAATTGGAAAAATAGTTTTTGAATACCGTTTTTGGTTTGGGTACTTAGAATCACGGGATTCAGTTGAAACATTATCTGCATGTTCTACTTTCATTAAAACTAATATGTAGAAAGTTATGCTACGTTTGGAGTTAAGGAAGGGTTAGAATAAAATATTTTATGAACAGACATGAAAAGTTTTGGTAACTTTGTATACTTTCCTTAATATCTCGAAAAAGGTTGAGAATCTTGTGAAACAAAAGATTACCATTAGAATGCTTACTAAATGCTCTACAAAAAAGGTTCTAATGAAAGTTTTGCTTAGGCGATGTCAATCGGAGAAATAAGTGCTTAAAACTTTAAAGTAATTGATTTCGCTTATTCGAACTGTTCTTTTTGTCTTTGATTTTGGTACTTAGAATCATGGGCTTCAGTTGAAACATTTTCTCCATGTTTGAATTTTATCAAAACTAATATGTTGAAAATTTGGTTACGTTTGGAGTAAAGGAAGGATTAAAATAAAATATTTCATTTTTAGACATGAAAAGTTTTGGGAACTTCGTATATTTTCATTAATATCACGAAAACTGTTTGGAATCTTGGCAAGCAAAAGATTACCATTCGAAAGGTTACTAAATTTTCTACAAAAAATGTTTTGAAGACATTTGCGATGGGATGGTCATATTTGGAGAAATAAGTGCTTAAAACATAGGTAATTTCGTTCATTTGAACGAATCTTTTTGTGTGTTTACTACAGTTTTTTTTTCACTGCTCGTTATTTTTGTGATTGCTTATAGTAGTCAAATGTATTAGTCAATAAAAAAGGATACGTATATATAGAAACAATATTTTGTTTCAACGGTATCTTGGAATTCGAAGATGCCCTATGAATATCTAGATGACTGTACTGGTGTTGATTTCGTTCTTTAGAATTGTTTTTGGTATTCCCTATTTTCAGAAGTTTTTATCTATTTATTAATTTTTTTTTTTAAATTCATTGAACGAAATCATATGAATTCGAAGGTGAGGAGCTAGGAGGCTTAGGGTGGGGGGCGTTTTCCCTGTCCCCAGGTACCCTCGTCTCCTTGTGTACCCTCGTCATCTTCAAGTCCTTGTCTAGAGTCATAAAGATAAGCCTCCAAACAACTTTAGGAATGTAGGATTTCTAATTTTTGCCAGTATCAGAACAGCCGCTCTTTACATACCACAGTGGTACAGACGTACCGGTCTATACTAGTTGCACTCCACACGGTGGTAGTACTTGGTGTATGCCACAGCGGATCGCTCATTATAACCTTATTTTATACGTATTAAATAGGTACCTAAAAAAAGTTTATTTGTCTATAAGTGTTGCGTTATTGGGATTAGAATAAAATATTTTATTAACAGACATGAAATACTTCGGAATCTTTGTATATTGTCCTTAATTTGTTTTTTCTTTTATGGTGTATCGAAATCTGAGTCATTAGCACCATTTTTTCCTTATGAGCTTATATAATACTTAGATTTAGCTAGCAACAATATTTTACACCGCAATTAAAGTGATTTGCTCTTCTTATAAACATAATATTTATATTATAATATAAACATAATACATTAATTTGTCTGACAAAAAAAAAGTCCGACCCACAGGAACTGCTTCATCTTAGCGCGGTTCCGTTCTTATCTCAAGTGCGATTAGTGAAGGAATATAGTAGCTATCGGTAGGTATTAGCACCATTTTCCCCCTTTAATATCTTCAAAACAGTTAAGAAATCGTGGGAAGTACGATTTAACCATTCAAAAGCTTACTAAATTCTCTAAAAAAAAGATTCTGAAGCAAATTTCAATGGGGCAATGTCAGTCGGAGAAGTAAGTGCTTAAAACTATTAGACAAGACGGCGCTAATAGCCAAATAGTTGATGCGCCGTTAAAAACGGAAAAAAAATTAGACAAGATGTAAATTACGCACGCTTTGTTCAAGTAAGATAGGAATACTATATAATTAAGTATAAAACGATCAATATTTACACATGCGCAAGCAAGAAAGACGAGTTTGGTTCCACTTATGCATTTTACCTCTGTTAAATCTTATGCTATTAACAAGCAAGATTACTATATTATACTATAAGATTGTGATCCTATATTTCACAATGTATTTTATGTGGCAGAAGGAAGGAGAACCCTCCATGGGCGTGGCCTCATCTACGGGAGGTTCTCTAAGGTTGAGACCGTGATCTGTATTTTAAGTGCTCCTGAGGAGGCGTCAAAGAGTCGTGAAACATGTCGAACGAAATAAATTGTTATTGAAGAGTTATGTGAAATTAATTGAAATTTGGCCTTCTGACACATAAAATGTGCAATGACTGTTCCAACAACCAAGCAGTGCAGTTACCTGTACTCATATGCGGCTCTAGACAAACATTTCTGAGGGGGGGGGGTTAATTTAGTATGGGCTTACCGTAGTGCCTGGAGGTGTAGAATCAAATTTTTATAACCAAAATCAACCATTAAGGAAGTATTGGATAAACTCAGAACATTCATTAATTAGAACTTATTACTATTAATTTTCCTAAACAATTTATTTTTCTAACTTAACTGAAAAAGATTGTGAGTTTTCATTTTGGGGGCTAAGCCCCCCATATATATATTTGTCTGTTGTAAATTTGGTACAAATATCTTTCTTCTAATTTCGAAGTTCGTTAACCGTCCGCCGGGGCATAGTTTGTAGAGCGAAATTCATGCAAAAAAAAATATCGAGCTCATACACTTTTAGGTTCATTTGCTTGCAGGTACTCGTGCGGTTCCTTAACGTAGGAAAACGAACGAACCCATTTTGAAAGCGATACCTGCAACTATTTGGATACCAGCGATAACGAGGAAAATGGATACCACTACTTTTCCAAAATAATTTTCATTTTGGGTATTCAGAAACGATTGATTCAATCGGTTTGGAACTTGGTATATTTTCTAAAATATCTGGAAAACGATTGGGAAATAGTGATAAGTAGAAATTGACTATTCGAAAGCATACCAAATTCTTTTCAAAAAAAGTCCGACTCGCAGGAACTGCAGCATCTTAGCGCGGTTCCGTTCATGTCCCTAGTGCCATTTGATAAGCTTAGAAAAGAAATAATTTTTTTTTTTTTTATATATATCTCGTGAAAATTGTCAAAATCCTCTCGAACATCTCGAATAAAAGTGATATTAAGGCGTCAGGGACACCGACAGTAGCTAACTTTTACACAGAAGCGGAAATTACAGTATCTGGCTCTCATTCTAAAGCAAAGCTCTATAAATCAATACAAAATATGCCTAATAAAGCCTTTCTAGAAGCATGGGCGTATATGAGGGGGGGGGCTGAGGGGGCTGCAGCCCCTCCCGAAATTTTCAATTGATGATAAAAACTTCTCGTAAAACCCTTAAAAATAAATTAAATAAGATCACTTAGTTCATAAAACATATTTTATTTTACGTGTAATAGCGTTTTAGTTGCCTAAAACTATTCTAAGCTCTAAATATTTAGTGTTCCATACCCTGGAAATGGTCTCAGCCCCCCACCCCCCGAAATTATTTTTATATACGCCCATGTACAGAAGGATCAAGAAGAAGTACACAAGATTGAGTAGAATACCCTGCCTAATATAGCCTATATAGAATAATATGCCGAATAAAACCTATCTAGTAAATACACAAGGACAAATAAAAGTCTTGACGAATAACAAGTCAAGAAAAAATATTTTATTTAACAAAATAAAAAAATGTTTAGTTGCCCAACTACAATAGAATAATATACCTAATTAAGTCTATGGAGTAGACACAAATGGACCAAAAACAAGTCTTGTGGAATATTGTTTTTTTTTCTAATTAAATACTTTTTATCAATATTTAGTATATAACCTTTGTTGAAAACTATTGACTGCTAATTGATGAATCGGTTTACAACTAAGTAGTCTTTATGAATATTTAGTATATAACCTTATGTTTGGATCTGAGTTTTTGGGGTGCTCTCCGCCTAGGCTTTGTATTTGTGTCGGCAGATACCTGGGGTATATTTACAGCTCTTGAGGATTAACTCTTAGCAGGTAAATTTCCTGCGGCCCCTTGTTTCTACGGGCATTGAACCGCCATATTAGCTCATAGTATCTAACCGTTGTGAAGTTTATTTTTTGGATTTAGGACTTAATATACATATGCAGACTAAATCATAGCAAGAAGTAATCCTCCGTCGTCGGTTCTTAACTATGTAGACTCGCTAATGTTATCCAATCTTAGATAGATCGTATTTAAAATCCACAGCAAAAACACGCCATTTCATCAGAATCCCCTGCTGAATAAAACTTATATTGAATAATATGCAAAATAAAGCCTATCTAGTGGATAAAAATAGAGGAAAAAAGCCGTTCGTGGTGGTAGAAAATCTTAAAAGTATTTCGCTCAGAAACGTAACCAAAATTTTAACATATTAGTGTTGATGAAATTCAAACATGCAGAAAATGTTTCAACTGAATCCCATAATTTTAAGTATCAAAATGAAAGACAAAAAGAACCGTTCGAATAAACGAAATCAATTACTTCAAAGTTTAAGCACTTATTTCTCCGATTGACATAGCCTAATCAAAAATTGTTTCAGAATATTTTTTGTAGAACATTTAGTAAGCTTTCGCATGGTAACCCTCCGTTTACCAATATTCCTAACCGTCTTCGAGATATATTCAATGTATACGAAGTTCCCAAAACATTTCATGTCTGTTAATAAAATATTTTATTCTAATCCTTCCTTAGCTCCAAACGTAACCAAAATTTTAACATATTAGTGTTGATGAAATTCAAACATGCAGAAAATGTTTCAACTTAATCCCATAATTTTTAGCGCGGTTCCTCCCTCCCCCATAGGGAGGGGTTGGGTTGGGTTGGTAGTTTAAGGGCAGAAAACTGCTTGGTCATCACCGCCCTTGTTGTGTTTAATTGTGCAAGATTAATGTTAGGATGGAGAGTGTTTTCAGTATTATGTGTTTGAGATAGAGTTGTATTTGGGAGAATCTAAGTTTGGAAAAAAAGAGAAATTATTGTTGCTATAAAATTGCATGGATATAAGAACCAGATTCACACACACATAAATATATTTGCACTTATATAAATATAGTACTCATATTTTTCTTATTATTATTTTTTTATTCATTTTATTTTATTTTTTATTATTTTTTTTATTTTTTTTTATTTATTTATTTTTTATTTATTTTTTTTTGTTATTTTATTTTGATATTTTTAAAAATATTTTCTTCTTCTTTTTCCCTTTTTTTCCTTCTTTTGTTTTAACTTTTTTTTTTTGTATATATATTTTTATTTTCCTCATTTATTTATTTTGATATATACTAGTGATTACACTGTACAACTAACAACTTTCTTATATTATACTAACAAATTTCTTATATTATACTAATGCTTACTATTACTATTGTACTAATACTTACTATTACTATTATTTATTATTATTGTTCATAAAAAAAAAAAAAAAAAAAAAAAAAAAAAAAAAAAAAAAAAAAAAAAAAAAAAAAAAAAAAAATTAAAAACATTCACATACAAATACACAAATACACACATACCTACAAATATTTATCAATTAATTAATATTATATATTTATGTAAGCGGGGTTCCTCCCATAGGGAGGAACCCCGCTTATAAGGTTGATACAATGAAACAATCCGGAAGTGCCGACAAGAAAATTTCGCGTTTCAGAACCCCTAGAGACCGAAAATAACGGTGGTTCAAATTTGTATATATATATATATATATATATATATATGTATATATTTATTTATATATATATATATATATATATATATATATATATATATATATATATATATATTTGTCTGTTCGCTCATTTCTGGCTTCCCTGATGGTCCGATTTTGATGAAATTTGGTACAAAAATCAGTCGTCCAATTTGAAAGGTCAAGTTTGTTAACCAGCAAAAACCGCCCACTGGAAGATGGCGTTTGGGGCGAAATTCGCGCAGAAAAAATCGTAACGCTTACGTTTTTGAGTTCATAAGCTTGTAAGTACTCTTTTTATAGGCTTCTTGGGCTAGGAAAACGAATGAAACCATTTTCAAGGCGATAGCTTTAACCGTTTTTGAGAAAATTGGAAAAATAGTTTTTGAATACCGTTTTTGGTTTGGGTACTTAGAATCACGGGATTCAGTTGAAACATTATCTGCATGTTCTACTTTCATTAAAACTAATATGTAGAAAGTTATGCTACGTTTGGAGTTAAGGAAGGGTTAGAATAAAATATTTTATGAACAGACATGAAAAGTTTTGGTAACTTTGTATACTTTCCTTAATATCTCGAAAAAGGTTGAGAATCTTGTGAAACAAAAGATTACCATTAGAATGCTTACTAAATGCTCTACAAAAAAGGTTCTAATGAAAGTTTTGCTTAGGCGATGTCAATCGGAGAAATAAGTGCTTAAAACTTTAAAGTAATTGATTTCGCTTATTCGAACTGTTCTTTTTGTCTTTGATTTTGGTACTTAGAATCATGGGCTTCAGTTGAAACATTTTCTCCATGTTTGAATTTTATCAAAACTAATATGTTGAAAATTTGGTTACGTTTGGAGTAAAGGAAGGATTAAAATAAAATATTTCATTTTTAGACATGAAAAGTTTTGGGAACTTCGTATATTTTCATTAATATCACGAAAACTGTTTGGAATCTTGGCAAGCAAAAGATTACCATTCGAAAGGTTACTAAATTTTCTACAAAAAATGTTTTGAAGACATTTGCGATGGGATGGTCATATTTGGAGAAATAAGTGCTTAAAACATAGGTAATTTCGTTCATTTGAACGAATCTTTTTGTGTGTTTACTACAGTTTTTTTTTCACTGCTCGTTATTTTTGTGATTGCTTATAGTAGTCAAATGTATTAGTCAATAAAACAGGATACGTATATATAGAAACAATATTTTGTTTCAACGGTATCTTGGAATTCGAAGATGCCCTATGAATATCTAGATGACTGTACTGGTGTTGATTTCGTTCTTTAGAATTGTTTTTGGTATTCCCTATTTTCAGAAGTTTTTATCTATTTATTAATTTTTTTTTTTAAATTCATTGAACGAAATCATATGAATTCGAAGGTGAGGAGCTAGGAGGCTTAGGGTGGGGGGCGTTTTCCCTGTCCCCAGGTACCCTCGTCTCCTTGTGTACCCTCGTCATCTTCAAGTCCTTGTCTAGAGTCATAAAGATAAGCCTCCAAACAACTTTAGGAATGTAGGATTTCTAATTTTTGCCAGTATCAGAACAGCCGCTCTTTACATACCACAGTGGTACAGACGTACCGGTCTATACTAGTTGCACTCCACACGGTGGTAGTACTTGGTGTATGCCACAGCGGATCGCTCATTATAACCTTATTTTATACGTATTAAATAGGTACCTAAAAAAAGTTTATTTGTCTATAAGTGTTGCGTTATTGGGATTAGAATAAAATATTTTATTAACAGACATGAAATACTTCGGAATCTTTGTATATTGTCCTTAATTTGTTTTTTCTTTTATGGTGTATCGAAATCTGAGTCATTAGCACCATTTTTTCCTTATGAGCTTATATAATACTTAGATTTAGCTAGCAACAATATTTTACACCGCAATTAAAGTGATTTGCTCTTCTTATAAACATAATATTTATATTATAATATAAACATAATACATTAATTTGTCTGACAAAAAAAAAGTCCGACCCACAGGAACTGCTTCATCTTAGCGCGGTTCCGTTCTTATCTCAAGTGCGATTAGTGAAGGAATATAGTAGCTATCGGTAGGTATTAGCACCATTTTCCCCCTTTAATATCTTCAAAACAGTTAAGAAATCGTGGGAAGTACGATTTAACCATTCAAAAGCTTACTAAATTCTCTAAAAAAAAGATTCTGAAGCAAATTTCAATGGGGCAATGTCAGTCGGAGAAGTAAGTGCTTAAAACTACGAAAGTGTTAGTTTTGTTATTTTAAACGGGTTTTTGTCACTGTTTACCTCACTTTTGTTTTTTTAAGTTTATTTAATGGTGGAATGAGTATTTCATTAAAGCTGAGAAAATAAGAATCATATTGGTAATAGAGTTTTCCTAGAGTGAGCGTCGCGATGACGGGAGAGTCCCATCCGTTTAGAAAACTGTCAGTTTCCATATGTGGCTCTTTAAGCTTCCTTCTCTTTGAGATTTTATTTTATATTTTTAACGACAGATCAAAACCTACCGATAGCTGCTACTATTCCTTTACTAATCGCACTTCGGATAAGAACGGAACCGCGCTAAGATGATGCAGTTCCTGCGAGTCGGACTTGTTTAAGTATCAAAATGAAAGACAAAAAGAACAGTTCGAATAAGCGAAATCAATTACTTTAAAGTTTTAAGCACTTATTTCTCCGATTGACATCGCCTAATCAAAACTTTCATTAGAACCTTTTTTGTAGAGCATTTAGTAAGCTTTCTAATGATATTCTTCCGTTTCCCAAATTCTCAACGTTTTTCGAGATATTAAGGAAAGTATACAAAGTTACCAAAACTTTTTTATGTCTGTTAATAAAATATTTTATTCTAACCCTTCCTTAACTCCAAACGCAACCAAAATGTCAACATATTAGTTTTAATGAAATTAGAACATGCAGTAAATGTTTCAACTGAATCCCATGACTCTAAGTACCCAAACCAAAAACGGCATTCAAAAATTATTTTTTCAGTTTTCTCGAAAACGGTTAAAGCTATCGCCTTGAAAAAGGTTCCATTCGTTTTCCTAGCCCAAGAAGCCTATAAAAAGAGTTCTTACAAGCTTATGAACTCAAAAACGTAAGCGTTACGATTTTTTTTGCGCGAATTTCGCCCCAAACGCCATCTTCCAGTGGGCGGATCTTGCTGGTTAACGAACTTGACCTTTCAAATTGGACGACAGATTTTTGTACCAAATTTCATCAAAATCGGACCATCAGGGAAGCCAGAAATGAGCGAACAGACAAATATATATATATATATATATATATATATATATATATATATATATATATAAATTTAAACCACCGTTATTTTCGGTCTCTATGGGTTCTGAAACGCGAAATTTTCTTGTCGGCACTTCCGGATTGTTTCATTGTATCAACCTTATAAGCGGGGTTCCTCCCTATGGGGGAGGGAGGAACCGCGCTAAAATGTTCAGAGGCAATTTTCGATTGCTTCGATGTCAATCGGAGAAGTAAGTGCTTGAAACATCGATATTGCTAGTTTTGTTCTTTTTAACGGGTATTATCTCTGTTTACCAAACTTTTTAATTGGTTGTTGTTTTTGATAATTGTATTTAACAGTAAAATGAGTATTTTAGTAAAACAAGGTAAGAATAGAGTGAGAAACAGTGTAATAGCTTTGGGCGAACGATGAGACCAGAGTCTGCTGTAATGGTTCTGTCATTTTCCTGTTGTGGCGCCTTAAATCTTTCTTCTCTTTGAGATTTTATTTGATATTTTTCACGAAAGATCAAAACCTTCCAGCAACTGCTTCTATTCCTTTACTAATGGCACTAAGGATATGAACGGAACCGCGCTAAGATGATATATATATATATATATCTTCGCTCTTTCACACTCTCAAAAATGGTCCGATTTTTATGAATTTCGTACAAAAATCTTTCATCTATACTTGTTCACTATAAACCGTTTAATAAAACGATATTTCCGGTTTAAGAAAACAGATTGAATTCATGGAATTTTCACGCTATATATATATATATATATATATATATATATATATATATGTATGTATATATATATATAATACCTTATTTATATTACTCTTGTAGATTTGTCAGATAACAACAGATCATCTTATAAATTACGTTAATTAAAACCCTAATTAGCTTCCAGTTCGAGTGAAAGCATTTCATTTCAGTTTCGAGAGAATCTCTTGTCCGATTCGGACGATACTTTTCACGTTTAATTCATATTCCAAGTCTGGTTATCTGTATCGCTATTATCATAATGTGATGGTGGCTTTCTCTGTCGACTCTAGGAAATCATCCCAGCTCATCCTTGTCCATCAGGGCGTTACTGATGATGCGCTGATGAGCTCCCGGGAACCCAAACATTCTACGGTTTGATTCATTCGA
Source organism: Gonocerus acuteangulatus (assembly GCA_946811695.1). Taxonomy (NCBI): domain Eukaryota; kingdom Metazoa; phylum Arthropoda; class Insecta; order Hemiptera; family Coreidae; genus Gonocerus; species Gonocerus acuteangulatus. The sequence goes on along the minus strand of OX328128.1, from coordinate 41,615,205 downwards.
AACGCGGCAGTAGCATTCATTATCATACCTTGGGCGGGTAGCGTGAAAATTCCATGAATTCAATCTGTTTTCTTAAACGGGCAATATCGTTTTATTAAACGGCTTATAGTGAACGAGTATAGATGAAAGATTTTTGTACGAAATTCATAAAAATCGGACCATTTTTGAGAGTGTGAAAGAGCGAACAGATATATATATATATCATCTTAGCGCGGTTCCGTTCATATCCTTAGTGCCATTAGTAAAGGAATAGAAGCAGTTGCTGGAAGGTTTTGATCTTTCGTGAAAAATATCAAATAAAATCTCAAAGAGAAGAAAGATTTAAGGCGCCACAACAGGATAATGACAGAACCATTACAGCAGACTCTGGTCTCATCGTTCGCCCAAAGCTATTACACTGTTTCTCACTCTTTTCTTACCTTGTTTTACTAAAATACTCATTTTACTGTTAAATACAATTATCAAAAACAACAACCAATTAAAAAGTTTGGTAAACAGAGATAATACCCGTTTAAAAGAACAAAACTAACAATATTGATGTTTCAAGCACTTACTCCTCCGATTGTCATCGAAGCAATCGAAAATTGCCTCAGAACGTTTTTTGAAAAAAAAATGGTATGCTTTCGAATAGTCAATTTCCACTTATCACTATTTCCCAATCGGTTTCCAGATATTTTAGAAAATATACCAAGTTCCAAACCGACTGAATCAATCGTTTCTGAATACCCAAAATGAAAATTATTTTGGAAAAGTAGTGGTATCCATTTTCCTCGCAAATAGTTGCAGGTATCGCTTTCAAAATGGGTTCGTTCGTTTTCCTACGTTAAGGAACCGCACGAGTAACCTGCAAGCAAATGAACCTAAAAGTGTATGAGCTCGATTTTTTTTTTTTTTTTTTTATTTTTTTGCATGAATTTCGCTTTACAAACTATGCCCCGGCGGACGGTTAACGATGTTCGAAATTAGAAGAAAGATATTTGTACCAAATTTACAACAGACAAATATATATATGGGGGGCTTAGCCCCCAAAATGAAAACTCACAATCTTTTTCAGTTAAGTTAGAAAAATAAATTGTTTAGGAAAATTAATCGTAATAAGTTCTAATTAATGAATGTTCTGAGTTTATCAAATTCTTCCTTAATGGTTGATTTTGGTTATAAAAATTTGATTCTACACCTCCAGGCACTACGGAGGTATTAGTAATCTTGCTTGTTAATAGCATAAGTTTTAACAGAGGTAAAATGCATAAGTGGAACCAAACTCGTCTTTCTTGCTTCCGCATGTGTAAGTATTGATTTTTTTAGACTTAATTATATAGTATTCCTATCTTACTTGAACAAAGCGTGCGTAATTTACATCTTGTCTAATTTTTTTTCCGTTTTTAACGGCGCATCAACTATTTGGCTATTAGCGCCGTCTTGTCTAATTCTATTGATTCTATCCATTGATCTCTCTGATTTTCTTATATACATTCAGCAGCAGGAAAAACCGGGCTATTTGATTATGGTCTGTCCTGTCTGGAAACTCCAATCAATTTTTTATTTTTACTTTATAGTAAGAATTAGCTCTGTTAGGTTATTTAAATAAAGTATTATTGATTGGTACGATGTAAATCGTACCTCAATGGAGCGACCTTTATGGCGAAGCCCGACCGGATATGATCGGGTTAGAAGTGTGTGTTCCGTAAGAGCAGTTTGTGATCCGTAAGGCCGGCCACACACTATAAGGTACGCCTGACAGGTACACTTGATCAGGTTTACCTGTCACCCAGACTCTTCAGGTATACCTTACATTAACCAGAAAAGTTGTAAAAATAAACTAAATTGGTTCATTATGACGGGGGCTTACGCCGGTTGCAAATTACTAATTAATCATACTGGTCGTAATTTTTGTTTTATTGTAATGAAACGCGGTATACGTAGTGGGTATTTTACAAGAAACAAGTGTTATAAAAATGAGCTAAATTGGTCTATCCGAAAGGGGAGGGGGTGAAATAATAATAGGGCGTGATGATTGAATAGAATTATCTCGACATACGAAACTTGGCAAAGCCCCCACTAGAAGCGCCTCTTGTCCGATATGACTTTTTATGAGTTGCAGAGTTCTGACCACTAGGGGCGCTGTATCCTGTTCCGTGAAGTTTTTAGCGCGGTTCCTCCCTCTCCCATAGGGAGGAACCCCGCTTATAGGGTTGATACAATGAAACAATCCGGAAGTGCCGACTAGAAAATTTCGCGTTTCAGAACCCCTAGAGACCGAAAATAACGGTGGTCCAAATTTGTATATATATATATATATATATATATGTATATATATATATATATATATATATATATATATATATATATATATATATATATTTGTCTGTTCGCTCTCTAGCTAGAAGACGAATGGTCCGATTTTGATGAAATTTGGTACAAAAATCCTTCGTCCAATTTGAAAGGTCAAGTTCGTTAACCAGCAAAATCGGCCTACTGGAAGATGGCGTTTGGGGCGAAATTCGCGCAAAAAAATCGTAACGCTTACGTTTTTGAGTTCATAAGCTTCTAAGTACTCGTTTTATATGATTCCTGGGCTAGGAAAACGAATGAAACCATTTTCAAGGCGATAGCTTTAACCGTTTTCGAGAAAATTGGAAAAATATTTTTTGAATACCGTTTTTGGTTTGGGTACTTAGAATCATGGGATTCAGTTGAAACATTTTCTGCATGTTCTACTTGCATCAAAACTAATATGTTGAAATTTTGGTTACGTTTGGAGTTAAGGAAGGGTTAGAATAAAATATTTTATTAACAGACTTAAAAAGTTTTGGTAACTTTGTATATTTTCCTTAATATCTCGAAAAAGGTTGAGAATCTTGGTAAACGAAAGAATACCATTAGAAAGCTTACTAAATGCTCTACAAAAAAGGTTCTGATGAAAGTTTTGATTAGGCGATGTCAATCGGAGAAATAAGTGCTTAAAACATTAAAGTAATTGATTTTGCTTATTCGAACTGTTCTTTTTGTCTGTTTTTATTCCTTGTTATTTTTTAATTGCTTATAGTTGGATAATGTATTTTACAATAAAACAGATTAGGCAAAATAAGAAAAACAATTCATTGTTAGAAATATAGCTTGCCAAGAGAAAAAGATTCGTTGACGTCTTTTGAATATTTTCAATTGCCTTTATGCTGTTGGTTTTTTTATTTTATTTTTTAATTGATTTTATCTGTAGAATTATTACTATAGTAAAAGAACACAGGAATGTGTGAAAATATTTGATATTTTCCAATTCATTGAAACGTATGAAATGAAGTATCGGTAGAAGAGGATTCTCGGGTCTTGCGGACCTGAGCCCAGGTATAGCCATAAAACCCTTTGAACAAAGGCCTAGGAAAATATTATCTTTTTCTATTCTATGCTTTTCAAATGAGAATAGGGATATGAACAGGAACCGGGGTCTCCCGTGGTCTAATGGCTAGCGCCTTGGATTCATAAGCGGGAGATGGTGGGTTCGATTCCCAACCTCCGGCAGGAATTTTATCATCCCACGGCTCGCTGGTGAAATTCCTCGCTACACCCTGGATGTCGGCGCTAATGACCTAGATGTAGATGTGCCGTAAAAAAAAAAAAAAAAAAAAAAAAAAAAAAAAAAAAAAAAAAAAAAAAAAAAAACCTTGAACCGCGCTAAGATGACGCAGTTCCTGCGAGTCGGACTTTTATTGTATATTTATTAAGTAGTGTAGTACCATACATACACAAAACTTTGAAAGGAAATGAATTACAAAATAATTAATTGAAAAAAAAGCCCATTACAAACTATTCATGTTTTTATTTTATTTATATACCTCATTTTAAGCAAATTATTCAGTAATGCACACGACACTACACGAATTCTGAGGAAAGTGGGTAGGTATGCGGCTCCAGCGTGACGGACGTTGATTGGATCATCTTCAAGATATATATATATATATATTTATATATATATATATATATATTTATATATATATATATGATATATATATATATATATATATATATATATATATATATATATATCATATATCATTGAACTTAAATGATTTTTTTCTCATTCTGCGTTGTGATATTACAAGCAACAATCTTCCGTGCCCTTTTCACCCTCAACACCAAACACCTCTTTTAATTTCGTCTAATTAGGCAATGAAACTTTCGTGTCGCACCCTTGAGTTTATGCTACTCATTCCCGGTGCAATGACACGTTACAAGACTTATTACATTTTAATTGCTCCCCGTTCCCGTCGAAAGAATAAGGACGAAAAAGTAAAAATCTGGGTTGCTAGGAACTGAGCACAATTCTCTTACAGATGTGCACAAAGAAGAATGCAAATAATTAAATTATCCTTTTTTGGTTCATTAAATGGAAAAAACTCGATGGAACTACGCCTTCATAACGCGTTTCAGAATAATAGAATAAACTATTCAGAATAAAAGAACTGCAGTGTTATCAGTAGCGAAAATAACATAGAGGGGCCTGAGCATGAGTTATTCACAGATTATTATATATATATATATATATATATATATATATATATATATATATATACAAACAACACACATGTATGTATGTGTGTGTTTTCTTCGTATTTCATTAGCTAAGTACTTTCGGGCTTTAATTCTAAGTATTTTCGAAATATGCTGAATGAAAGTAAATGTATTAAACCTCTGTAAATTATGTACATGCACACGGCTCTCTGTATTTTACAGCCTTTCAATAAATTTAAATCACTGTAGGTTACATTTATATGGTAATTGCCTTGTTTCAAATAAAGGCCGACAGCTAAATTGAAAACGCAACCGAACGTTGAAAGTGTTCATAACCTCGGCCTAGCGAGTCATGGCGTTGGCCATAAATTTCTGAAAAACAAAATTTAACTTAATATATGCAAAAACGTGATACTTTTAGAATAAAATCCATCTTTTAATGGTAGGTTTAAAAAGAAAAGATAGACACGTTTAATGGTTTTGGATGGTTGTGAAATGTTGAATTTTTGGGTCCGAAATCTCCCTCGGCTTTTAACGCTATAAGCGACTTCGCTTTTATAGGAGAAACAGTCCAATCTATAAATATTTTTTGAGAGGAGATCGTTGGCCGTTGGTAATGCGAAGGTAGGGATTGTCGGGGTTCGGTCATTGCAGCTTAATAAAACTACATTTTATAGTGAAAATGGTTTTATTGTTGCCGACGTTTCGGCTTGAAATTCAAGCCATCATCAGGGCTGTAAAAACAAGTAGGACAGATTTAATACTAACATATATATATATATATATATATATATATATATATATATATATATATATATGTACACACACACACACACACATATGTACATATGTATGCCTACATACACACGTATACATACATATATGGGGGAAAAAAACATTTTCACTGTAAAATGTAGTTTTATTAAGCAGCAATGACCAAACCCCGACAATCCCTACCTTCGCTCTATAAATATTTGTTTTGTATAAATAAAATAAATGTTTTCCCTAAATATTGCACAGAACCAACCCGTTTCATAACGTTAAGAGACCCAATCCAAACATGAAAACATTTCTGGCTACGACTCTCTATGTCAAAAGAAAGTTCACTTCAGGCTCAAACGTTGCTAATGATGGACCTTTGAAGTTCTCTCAATATTTATAATTATCTTTGATTTAAAACATATCGCACCAGTATTTCTAAAGTTACACAACTCAAAATAAAACTCTACTGAAAATGTCTCACTCTAGCCTATGTAGGGGCCTTAGGATTAAGACTGGAGGAGTGACACAAGTGCCCTCTGATGCTCAAGCTTTGAAGCTAGGTGTACATTCAGTTTTGATGGTTGATTAAGATATATTTACCATGTCTATCACAGTCATAACTATAACGGTGTGAATAAAACCGATTGTTGAGTTGTGTCACTTTAGAAATACTGGTGCGATATGGTTTAAGTGAAAATAATACTAGGTACTATTGCTTGAATTTTGTGAACGACAAACATAGTCGATGGGATGGAAAACGCCAGACGGCTCAGTCTATTACAACCACTGATTGCCAGTTACCATCTACTTGTCGAATATAATAGAATTGATGGATTACTTATAAGGTGTGGAGAAACTGTGTTATTTTTTTTTTCATTCAGTTCTTTATGTTGTTTACAGTTTACACATTTGTAATTTGTCCATACGAACTGAGGCGTTAGAATCATTCTTTTAACCGGGGAGTCGTTCAGAGTGGTACATTTTCTGTTAAATAAAAGTTTCTTTACACTTACTGCTTAGAGGAAAGAGCTGATTGTCGTGACCCCATTTGTCTTTGACCAATCGCAGAATGACCTAGTAGCTGTAGCATAATTCTCCTAAAACAAGCAAGTAGGCTGAGGAAGCCTTCCCTTACTTCCAGTCACCACAGGAGTGGTAGATAAGAAGCACGGAACGGTCAGGATATCGACCCGGCTGACCTGGATAAGTCCTCAAACCAGCCTTATCTTCAGGAGATCCCATGGAATCCTTTAACACGATTAACGCGAGGTCGGTTACAATGTCCTCCAAGGATTTATGGGCTCAAGCTTATATGATTAAGAGACACTGATAAAAGACGGAGGGTACTCCACATTTCATTTCGTAGAATATTAACACGTTGGCTGCCAACTAGAACATATACTCACAGTTCGGACTAAGAGAAAACTCGCAGTTTGCTGCGTTATATTCGAGGACACCTATCCTTGTTCGCAACAAAGGCTACAAACAGAGTGGGCATAGAGAAAGCAAAGAGCAAAGTGAAAATCGTTTCTTTGCCCACTGAGTTGCTCTGTTTGCCAGCTGATCGACTCTAACTTCACGTGATTAATGTCTTCGCTAGTTGATATTTCTCTTTGGTCTCTCTGTTTGGACCCAAAATGTTTGTAGCCTTAGACCAACAACTCGCACAAAATCGGAATCATCGAAAACTCTATGGCAGTAGGCGTCCCCGTGGTCTAGTGGCTCACACCTTGGATTCTCGTGCGGGATTTGGATATTCGAGTCCCACCTGCAGCAGGAATTTAATTTTCTAACCTCACGGCTCGTTGGAAAAATTCCCCACTGCACCATGTATGTCTGCGCTAATCGCCCAGACGTCTGTGCGCCGTAAAAGAAAGAATGCTATGGCAGTAAATGTGATAATTTTATTCTTGAAGCATAGGCAACTCAAATAGCCCATAGCTCTGATGACAGGCTAGAATTTAGCCCAAAACGTTGGCATTTTTAAATAAAATGTTTTATTATACGTGAGTACTTATTCCAAGAGTAATCCGGGCAGAACCTTTAACTATTCACGACACTTTCAAAATCTTCAAACATGAAAGCAAACTGACCAAAAGCTTTCATTCAAGGCCCGCGTATTTATTTATTATTGAAATGACCTTTAGTCTCGTGGAGTACACACCGGCCGGAGTATTGTATTTATGGTTTGTTTCATTAAAATCCCTACAGCAGGTCAATTCACCTTAAGAATTCTAGGAAATCTTTGCATTAAAGTTTCAGTACTGAACGTCGGTAGTGCGAAAATCGAGGACCCTCGTTCTTCCCAATATGTCACATTCATTCAGAATATTATCGGCGGTTTTGTCTTTCATATAGCACAATCTACATCGAAGTTGTGGGATTGATTTGTATTTTTTTAATGTTAGAGAGAAAATGCCCAAACATTGTTCTTATTCTCCGTAGTTAGACATAACATAGTTAGACAAAGAATTCATTAATGATGCATCAGAATACCAAAAGTGAAAGGTCATTTACAATTTAATTAGTCATTCCTAATTTAATTTTGTATTTATTGGATTGGAAGTAGAAGATTGATCCTGCATTATTGATGGTTGGCCTTGGTTGTAAGAACTAACGTGTCCCAAAGCACACGACATTTGGTTTTAATGAATTTGTGTGTAATGTCTGATTGGGAGAATTCTTTTATAAAACATTGAAGTAATAAATATTTATAGGATTCCATTATATTAAATCCGCCATCTAATGTGTGAAATTAATAGTTAATTTTAGTCGAAATGATTCAGGTGTCGAATGAAACTGTGAACTCTTATAATTAAAAGTTGGCACTGCAAGGGATGAGTCAGCACATTTCTAAGGTGTACCTATCCCAGCTTAGTACACCGATTATGCTGATTAACGAACTTGTCCAATAGTTTTTATTGAAATTTCGAAAGATCTCAACTGCTAAAGAAATAATAACTCCTGGACCTCTTAGGGTGTTTTAATTTCGCATTATTATTCATTATCCATAGAAACCCAAAGATCCGCATATATCATAGCTATACAAATTGCATAAAGAAAACTAAAACACTAAATTTAGCGAAATTAAAAACACAATCAAAGCCTGGAATAATAAACAATCGTCAGCTGTAGAGGACATGATGTTTTAGCCAGGCTTCGAACTGGGAACTCACCATTAACACACAAGTATTTAATGCAGAGAATGCAGTCATGTAACGTTGCTCTGCAGAGAAAACACATACTGACTGACTACAAAAGACACGACAATATATACATCCTACAAGAGAAACTTACAGGACTCTCTGAAGGTAAACTTCATGTCTGCACCTTATTAGAACTTTTCAAAGCTATAGAGTTTGCACAGAACGAAAGAATTTTTAAAAAAATTCTTATAATCTTCATCCATCCTACTACCTACTAAACACCGGAAATTAATTGTGTATGAACACCAAAACGGCTAAAGTTTTCTTCTTGTATTAAGAAAATGAATTAAAAATTCTGGCTGTTGTTACAGGATACAATACAATGTCGTGCTGTCCTCCTCAAGGAGCGCATCGCGGCCGTACGACCAATTGCGCTGATTTATATAGGATATTTTTTGACTTATTTGATGATGATTTTAAGATACAAGTATAGTGCGATAAGGGGTGTCAAGACGCCTAGATCACAAGTTCTCAGGGTTATCTTAAGACATAGGGCGTTCTTTGTCAGATCTGGCGGATGGCACCCAGAAATTCCGTAGCTCATTCTATGAGTGACTTGAGTGATCCTTCCTGCAATGCGCCTTAATATGAAGAAAATTATATATATGAAATGGACATTTAATGATGTTTATGGGGGATTGCTAAACTAAATCTTCCTACAAATGACCTTCAAGCCCATATATGATCTCTCGCCGATCTGCAGAAATTGACTACCGTCCTGTCCGTCCTACAATCACGGAACCACTTTCCTTTCTCATTTGGCCCAAAATATTGAGCAGCAGACTTTGCGTGGGAAATGGCTTCAGTTGATCTCTGGCCTTCATCAAAACAGGAAAAAATATTTAAAGCTTGGTATAAACACAACAATACCAGGAATTATGGATAACCTTGGCGAGAAAACTAAGGCGTAAACATGGAGTGGTCACGCACTTTCATCGACCCTGTCCTTAATATATTCCCGCCATATTGTGCCAAGAGTATATTTACTGTATCAAGAATCAAAATGAGAAGTCAACCCAGAACGCTTCACTCTTCATTAGACTTCTTTGTATTTATCCAAGTGTTCATTGCCGATTGGTTGCAAGTAATTGCCGACCAGCCGTCGTCACGCGAAACAACAATCGCCAGCGATGAAGTACGCCCCTGTTTTTGCTAGAGTCGAGATCCACAAAGAAGATAACCTTTTCCAACCTCTTCCCAGTCAGGATCTGATTAAGTGTGTCTTTTATCATTTCCTTTCAATAGTGCACGCGAGCAGGCAAAACTCATCATTCTCACTCTAGGCTGTAGAAAAGCAAAACTAAAACATGACTAACTTAAAAATACTATAAGGTATTTATTTGGTTAAAGGTGTGCATTTTATCTAAGGCGATTGCCTTCAATCACCTCAGTGCGTCCCCGTTTATATTAGTGGTACTATATGAAATAAGCAGTTATTCGTGCATTTTACCTTTCGTGAAAAATACAAAATAAAAGCTGAAGAGAAGGAAGATCTAAGGTGCCACAAAAGAAAACTGGCAGTATTATTTTTTTTTGGTGCATCGACTGATGAGGTCATTCACACCAACTGGCAGTATTATAAGCGGAAAGATTCCCCCTGCATTCTGCATTAAACGAACAAACTCTTCATTACTTCCACCAATAACAAGTCCTAGGCATGCTACACATATATATATATATATATATATATATATATATATATATATAGAGAGAGAGAGAGAGAGAGAGAGAGAGAGAGAGAGAGGGGGGTTGAGGGGAGAGAGTTTTACAAATTCTTTCGTGAGGCCAATTTCGAAAAAGTATATACTTTCCTTTAGAATGTAAAAACCTTGACTATACATCTTTCCACCATATTGATCAACCAATTTCATCACATCTATTGAAAATTTTCCTCCAAACATAATCAGCTTTTCCATTAATTATGTTTCATCACACGATTTTCATAATGTATAAATACTACAAAATTATTCGATTCATTGCCTGCATTCTGTTCTTGCATGCCAATAAAAGCCACTAAGCCATAACAAACCGTTCATGCGAGCTGCCACATATTTCTCTGCCACCATGGCATGCCTCGGACTTGATATTGATGGCAGTAATGAAGGGTTGTTCGTTTAATGCAGATTTTTCCTCGGTCACGAACGTCAATACCTTATGCTCGTAAAAGTGCCGTTTGGTAGGAAAATTCTCTTATTTCCCGTTAAGTTAGAATTTGCAAGTTAGCTAGATCATTTAGATACTGCATAGGGATTATCTATATATAATAATAAAATATGTGATAATCTTGGGAATTTTATCGGATTATGGAATGACGTATGGGCAACCTTTGACACGAGGGCCAAACTTTAGTGTGCAAATACGTTCGCGGGTCGCGTAGATTGTTCAAAAAAATATATCATCGGATTTCAAATTTGTATTCATAATTTTTCGCGATAGATCAGAAATGAAATAGCAGCATTAAACGGAATAAATAAGTACAGAATTATAATTAAATCGTGAAATTTGGCATTATTACAAACTACGAAAGTTAAATAGCGACACGAAATCTATGAGACACTTGAGCCTCTGCCGCCTCACTCTTTGATGATCGCCGCTCACTTGATTCCGCAGGAGCGAGCGACAAACCCCATCTCTCTGGATCTTCCTCATTTGGAGTGAGTGTGAGTAAGTAGTGTAATATTATTTTTTTTTATAATTGGGTTTTTTAAAAGGTCTCTCGTGCCGGATCAAACACTACAGCGGGCCGTTTGTTGCCCAAATATGGTTTACAACGTTGACTCTCATCAGGATTCCGATTTTCGGTGCTACGGGTATGAATTGAGCATGGGCGTATATAGAAAATAATTTCGGAGGGGGCTGGGAAAATTTCGGGGGGGGGGGACTGAGACCATTTCCGGTGTATGGAATACTAACAATTTAGATCTTGGAAGAGTTTTAGCCAACTAAAACGCTATTAAACCCAAAATGGAATATTTTTTATGAACTAAATGATCTCATTTAATTTATTTTTAAGGATTTTATGAAATTATTACCGATCAACTCAAAATTTCGGGGGGGGGGGGCTGCAGCATCTACAAAGCAGGAAGTTACCCTAACTGTTGGAGACAAAGCACAATAATACAGGAAGCTCATCTCCATGCAACATTTTCACCCCAAAATAACACTTCTTTATCACAACACTCAAATATTATCATCTCTACAGACTCCCTTCGTTCGCTAAACGTATTCCAGAACATCTACACTCAACATCCTAAACAATTCAAATCAAGCGACACACCTGCAAAGCACAACTTTCAGACTTACATACAACAATATATTGGCTGCCAGGACACGATCACCAGAGAGTTAGCAATTATTATTTTAAGTGCTCCTAAAGAGGCGTCAAGATGATGTGAAACGTGTAGAGCAAAACAATAAATAAATATATATACAAAAATTTGAACCACTGTTATTTTCTAGATCAATGGGCTTGAAACGTAACATTTTCTAGTGCGGTTACGTCATGAGGTCAACCTCATAAGCGGGTTTCCTCGAGAACGGAGGGAGGGAGGGACCGCATTAATAAAGGATTATTTATTAGGCTTCCCAACTTTGACGATTGGCCTGTTAAATTGTAACATATTTATAAATGGTCAGGCAAAAATTATTGAAAAATGTTGGTAAATGAGTTTTGATCTTCTAATAACACAATGAAAAAAAAAAAAACAAAAACATAACATTCGAAACTAAAGAGAGAGGCTTTCTGAAAACCAGATAGGAAATGTGTATTATACTTAAATCTTATTTTTCTTAAATAATTGAGTCAGCATATTTCTACAAATATAAAGGAGAAAAAGTTTTATATTTATTATTCCTGCGGGACAGACTTTCTCTTATGCCCATGGTCTTCATTTACGAAACCCTGAAAAAAAATTGCGTATCGTTTATGTTTCTGAACATCTTTTAATTTAAAGATAACGCGTTCTTCACGAAAAGACCAACTGATCCAGAACTAACAATCCTTTAATAATCAGCCAAGCGCAATCTTAATTATTACATGGTTTACTGTTTTATCTTTTAAAACATGGGAAGATGTGATTCGATGCTATTAATGTAAACATCAGTTACATGGGACTTTTCTGCTATAGATAAGAAAATAAATAAAATGTTTGAGCCTTTTTGTCCGGATCAGGCTTGCTCTCGTATCGAAAAACCTCGCAAAATAAAGCAATTTTTGAACTAAACGCCTACTACTATTAATATTTTTTTTCTAGTCATCGGAATAGAACATATGATAGAACCCAATTTAATTTTTTTTTTTTTAGGCAAATCTTTATTCCTCATGAACTGATGTTTCTGATTACCAAGATCCTCCTTTAGTAAAGTAAACATAAAAATCCTTCTTATTGTCAAACACAACTGAGGTATATCTTCCTCTGTTTAAAATTAGTTAAACACGATATAAGTAATTTTACTCACCATAATAGTAATTTCATTACCCACAGTTCGCTACTTTGGGCTCCACAGAGACTCTCGCGTAATATGACAATATTAAAGAAAACCTAAAAGACAGGAACATAACAGACGACTGACGAGGACATTTCGACAACTGTACTGACTATTGAACCAGAAATCAAATTTAAGTACTGAAAACGAACCGAGCCATTACAAGTCACTACTGCAACCCATTTGGACGTTCGATTCAGAACTCTGGGGAATAATAAAAACATATAATATAAGAAACATTCATACCTTTCGATCTAAAGTCCTGAGATCTTTCGTCAATGCTCCCTTTTATGTTTCCTACCTCAACCTTCATAAGGACCTTAATATTACTTTGGCTGAAGATGTAGTATTATCCATATTCAGATTTGCACAGCTATATATCCGCGATCTAATGAGAGAAAAAGCCGAACTAAAAACAAAACAAGAGAAGAGTCCCGAGGAGCAAGAGAGACTATCCTTCCTTAACAGAATTATCAAGGTCAAAATCAAGGAGGATCTCAAAGATTATGAAAAGAGAGAGGTGATGGAAACCCTGGAAACTAGCATATCTCTTCGTCAGCTGAAGAAAGAGTTGTACCCAGGAGAATATTGGTAATATCCACTCCACAGCAAAGAAGGAAATCCCTTAACCAAGAGGCAAGAAATAGTGGCAGAGGCGACAAACCATTTATGCAGAGCTTTATGCACACAACACATCGAAATCAAGTAGAAGAGAAGGACGGAAAATAACTGGAGAAGTTCCCGGCGTACTGATTTCTGAAGTTGAAAGGGCTGTTAAGACCCTTAAAACAAGAAAGTGCCCAGGTCCGGATGGAATAACAAATGAACAATTGAAAGCAGGTGGAGATGTCCTTTCAAGAGAACTTTGCCAACTATTTTATAAAATTCTTGAGACCGGAAAAGTGCCGGATGACTGGAAAAAGACTAAAATCATTTTACTCCCAATAAGGGTGACAAAAGAAACATTGAAAACTACCGCCCTATTTCTTTGTGCCCCGTTATATCAAACCATTTTACTAAAATATTAAAAGACAGAATCAATCCAGCACTAGAAAGAAGTTTTCATCTTCTAATAACACAATGAAAAAAAAAACAACAAAAGAACAAAAAAAAAACATAACATTCGAAACTAAAGAGAGAGGCTTTCTGAAAACCTACATTAAGGTTCTGAGGGACCTGTATCAAGGAAATGAAGCCTTTTTAGCGACGGATCTTACTGGGCCTACTTTCTCTGTGTCGGCAGGGAGATAATGTATCACCACCTCTTTTCACGAATCTGTTGGAAATGGTTTGTAGAAGATGCCCCAAGCAGGAAAAGATGGGTATAAATACAAATGGAAGAAAGTTAGCAACCTCAAGTTTGCCGATGATATCGTCCTCCTAGCAGAAATCCTAGAGGATTTAGTAAGTCTGTTAGGTGAACTTTTGGACTAGTGAAATAAAGTGGGATTAAGGCTAAATTACTCCAAAACGAAAATCATGACTAATCGGGAAAAAAACTGAGGTAATGCTTGACACAAACATTTTGGCGTTTACGGACGAATATATATATATATATATATCTGAGCCAACTTATTTCCTTTCATAGTGGTGCAGCAAAAGAAAGAGCTTCAGAGGAGAACATCTCAAGCATGGAAGAAGTTTTTGGCTCTGAAATTTATTATCAAGGGAAGTTATAGCCTGGAATGGAAGAGGCTTGTCTTCGAGCATATACTTGATGTGGGATAATGTGAATGTTCCAGTGGTGTTTTGTCTAGTTGCTATTTTGTCGACCATGACATTTTAACCTGGGAACCAATATATTGTTATCAGTTCGATGATCCAGTATATTTTTATTTTAAGTAGGTTCAGGTTTTAAGGGTTCTTCATTCCTAACATTTCAGTGACTGACTCATTACAAATCCAATTGAGCATGTAGTTTAGGTGCTTGTAACTCTTGGCAGTTTAAGGCCCACTTATTAATGATATTCCGAAAATCCCGTTAGGTTGGGGTTAACATGATAAGGCAATCTGTAAACCATAACAGTGAATAAAAAGTAATTCCCTTTGCTTCCATACTGAGCACCAATTTGAAGCGATAGCTCGGCCTAGAGAACTTACTACATATACAAGGCCTGCAGTTATTTGAGAACTATATCCAGTTGAATATTATAATGCTGTATAAATAAAACTAAGTAATTACAGGAAATAATTAACTACAAGAAGCAATAAATGTAAAAAAAAAATAGGTTTGGGGCGTGGAAAGTCTACGGGCCAGAGGGTTGTATACGCTTGAAAATATGGTAATTTCCTACAGCCCCTAGTGAAAACTACTGGCTAGAGTATAGGTTAAGAAGAGTAACTGCTACCTAGATCGATGTTACTGCTATAAAATGCCGTCTTTATCTTGCTCGATAAGATCTCCTTGGATGTTTTGCGTGCCTCTTTGGCCCACGGCAACCGTGACGTCACGATTTACGTCACGGTTTTCGGTAGTGAATCCCTACCCCCTCCACTACTCCCTTCGGCTTCATTACATACCCTAATTCTATTGATAGCACCGGGGTTATTTATAGCGATTCTCCCCCGCCCCCAGCATGGATACATTAATGAATTGATAGCTATCTCAGGAGGGACGATGAACGCAGATGAACAAGCACGATATAACCTTAATTCTGATGATGTCTGAAATACTGGTATCAGGATTTTTGTTAAGAACGCCTCACCAAGAAAACATAGCAGAGTTAAACCTATTTACTGAAGGATGATTTACATAAGTATTCAACTATTATGATAAGAAAAATGTTTAACGACATTCATAAAGTGTTTTCCTTATAAAGTTTGGAAAATTTTTGATGCCGGTGACTGTTGGGGGATGGTGGGTTTCCTTTCAAAAAAGTCCGATTCGCAGGAACTGCGTCATCTTAGCGCGGTTCCGTTCTTATCTCTAGTGTTTATGAAGGCATAGAATAGAAACAGTTATTACTTTGTTTAGATCAATAGCGAAACAGCTATCCAAATGAAATCTCAAACAAACCAGTCTTGAAAGGTCTTGATTTACAATCTTACCTGAATGGGTCAGCTATACCGTAAGTCGGGCAGAAAGGCCTCCGCTCAGAGGCATTTGGAAAGCCTTGGGATCTCTCTCTTTGAACGCTACATTTCTAACAATAAATTGATCTTCTTATTTTACTTAATCTGTTTTATTGTCAAATACATTATCTGACTATAAGCAATTTAAAAATAAAAAGGAATAAAACAGACAAAAAGAACAGTTCGAATAAGCGAAATCAATTACTTTAAAGTTTTAAGCACTTATTTCTCCGATTGACATCGCCTAATCAAAATTTCATCGGAACCATTTTTGTAGAGCATTTAGTGAGCTTTCTAATGGTCATCTTCCGTTTCCCAAATTCTCAACCTTTTTCGAGATATTAAGGAAAGTATACAAAGTTACCAAAACTTTTTTATGTCTGTTAATAAAATATTTTATTCTAACCCTTCCTTAACTCCAAACGCAACCAAAATTTCAACATATTAGTTTTAATGAATGTAGAACATGCAGAAAATGTTTCAACTCAATCCCGTGATTCTAAGTACCCAAACCAAAAACGGAATTCAAAAACTATTTTTCCAATTTTCTCGAAAACGGTTAAAGCTATCGCCTTGAAAATGGTTTCATTCGTTTTCCTAGCCCAAGAAGCATATAAAACGAGTACTTACAAGCTTATGAACTGAAAAACGTAAGCGTTACGATTTTTTCTGCACGAATTTCGCCCCAAATGCCATCTTCCAGTGGGCGGATTTTGCTGGTTAACGAACTTGACCTTTCAAATTGGACGACGGATTTTTGTACCAAATTTCATCAAAATCGGACCATCAGGGAAGCCAGAAATGAGCGAACAGACAAATATATATATATATATATATATATATATATATATATATATATATATAAATAAATATATACATATATATATATATATATATATATATATATATACAAATTTGAACCACCGTTATTTTCGGTCTCTAGGGGTTCTGAAACGCGAAATTTTCTAGTCGGCACTTCCGGATTGTTTCATTGTATCAACCCTATAAGCGGGGTTCCTCCCTATGGGGGAGGGAGGAACCGCGCTAAAAAGGTAAAGAAAGTATCACTCCAATCTAAAAAGGTTGGTTACCTTTAGAAAACCTATTTTCTCCTAGGCTTCCTAGACCTGGGTTCTTCTTCGTAAATTCAACCAAACCACTTTACAATGGTTAAATGTGTTTTTATTTTTATTTTCCAGCTAGTTTCTTTTAGTGTGTCGGAGGGACTCGACCCCACCATCTTCCCCTCCAATTATAATCCAAGGCATAAGCCACTAGACCATGGAGAGACCCCACGTCCAGAGTTCTTTGTAAATAAACTTGCAACATATAAATCGCACCTTATGGTGTCAATTAATTCTCAGAAAACATACCTGTTCCAAAATTATGATGTGAGGTGGGGTTCCACTGCTGAAGAAAGAAGTCGTTCCATTCAAAACTATGATCCTTTGACGTAAAATAACATCAAAACACACAAACACACACACATATATATATATATATATATATATATATATATATATATATTTTATGTAGATTGTTAATAGTAAAGGAAATTTAACATTTTAGATTAATTTTTATATAATATAATATATATATATATATATATATATATATATATATATATATATATATATATATATATATATATAAGAGCAGTGTATATCATAAATGAAACATTTTTCTCAACACCCAACATGCATCTGTAAGGGACCTTTCTCTCATCCTTATTCACTTAACAAAGACCAAGGGAAAACGGGGCCTTACACAGCTAATACAATATAAATAAGACGAATTCGGAAATAAAGAATAAAATGTACTGCAATGATAACCAAACAGTTCCAACCAACCTAGTGGGAATCGAACCCACATGATACTAGGGCCGGAATAACGCCTAAGTCCAGTAACGCCATCAAGCCTCCAGGTAAAGTAAGTCAGAAAGAAGGAAAATTGTTTCACGGACTATAAAATTCAGAGATTTAAAGCCTTTTAAAACATGCATAAAAATGAATTCATTGCCATTGGCTTTGAGAAAAACACGGGCTTGCGTGTCGCCATTACACACTTTACAGATTTTCGCCTCCCTCCATTAACAGCTGACCCCTTTAAGGCAAAATGATCTTTATCGCATTCTCATATTTTTTTTAATCTGACAGACTCGATCTTAAGCCCTTTAGCGGAAAATAGGGAAGAAAATTGCTCTCCTGCAAAAAAATAGGGCTGGAAAATAGTTGTCGAATTTTGCTAGATATTTATAAAAATGTGAAGTCACTACTAACCTGTTCTTAGTTCTATCAGCAGCGAGTCTAGACCTGACAATCTGTCAAAAGGTTAATGGGATATTCGCCTGACATTTCTAAAGTCATTGAATTACCATATCTTAGATTGCAATCATACAGCGCTCATTTCAAGCCAGCCATATACTTTCTTCCCTTCCTTAGCTACAATTCCTTTCTATGTTATAACCTTACAAACCTTCTTAAATAAATAAATAAATACTATCAACTGGGTTTCCTCGTCGAAGGATTGCTTATATGTCCGTTTCCCTAAGCATTTGAGCTCAATTTCTACTTGTAGCAGGTTAAGTTGTTTTTACAAAGGTCTGAATAAAAATATTGTCTAGCATGGATTTTTAGGAAGGGTGGCAATCTGGAGACAGCCCTGCGATATTTCCATACTAAGAGAAGCTGTATCATCGTCATATCCGGCGCAAGAACCCGACACCAGGTCTGGCCCGCACCGGTCCTGCACAGCAGCTCCCAGCAGCATCTTCCCATCTGTTTAGTACATCGCCGTCCTTTATTTTTATAACATGGCAAGACCAGGGAAGCCTTCCAATGTAAAAGAATTTCGCAGTATCTATATCCCCATATATCCGATACAACTCTGCATTCTAGCGCCTCCTCCGTTCTTCCCCATCCCTAACGGGACCAAACATCCTCCTTAACATAAGATCTTTCAAATGCCAAGAAACATGACTCGTCAGCTTTATGTTGTGGTTTAAGCTTCCGACCAATATTTTAAAACTGGCCGGACCAACGGTTTATTCAGATATCTTAATCCCGTCAGAATGGCATGGCTTCTAAAGTGTCTGAAACCCCAAAGAAGCATCGGTTTTTAGCCGCGATTCTCCTGCTGATCTGCTGGGTTATGTCATTCCTACAGCTTACATGAAACATCTAACGGCAATGGGCAACGACTTACAAACTTTACTGCAGCTCAAAGCAGTGGTGGTAGGAGTAACGACTTTTGGGGACAGGTTATCTACTATAGTCCGCTACGTAACGCTTATGTTTTCGAGTTCATATACTTACAGGTACCGTTTTATAGGTTTCTTAACGTAGAAAAACGAATGAAACCAATTTTAAAGCGATATTTGTAACAGTTTTCGAGAAACATCTACTTTCCCAAACTAATTTTCAGTTTGGTTTTTCAGAAACCATTAATTCAGTTGAAACTTGTTCCAGACGTTTGATATTCATCTAATCTGTGATAAGTAAATTTTGGTTCCGTTTGGACTTAAGGAAGTACTAGAAATAAAATATTTCATTAACAGGCATGAAAAGTTTTTGGGATTTTCGGATATTTTCTAAAATATCCCGGTTGGAAAATCGTGGTAAGTAAAGGCTTTTGACCATTCGAAAACTTTTCTACAAAAAAGGTTCTGATATAATGTTAGATGGGGCGATGTCGATCGGAGAAATAAGGACTTCCAAATTGGAATTAGCATTATTTATTTATTTTATTTTATTTGAATTATTCTGCCTCTACCCGTATGGGTCATTGGCAGTGCAGATTGTTTATAAATCGTTATATATTCTGCTCTCCTTTAGAAAGGTTAAAATATTTTGAACAGTTGATTCTTCGTCTTTCAATGCTTCCTCTAAGGGTGGGAGGTATATGACGATTTGTTCGGATAGTTTCAAATTGTTTGCAGGAAATAAGAAGATGTTCAACTGTCAACGGTTTGTCGCATGTTTCACACTTTGGTAGGTGAAACATGGAATTAGCATTAGTTTTGCTCTTTTGAACGTTTTTTTTGTATCTGTTTACCTATCTTTTTAACTGGTTGTTGCTTATTTTAATTGCATTCAACAGTAAAACGAGCATTTGACTAAAACAAGGTAAGAAAATGTGCAACCTTGTTATAGTGTTTCCAAGAGCGAACGTTGAGAAGGTGGGGGAAGTCGCCATGATACTGTCAGTTTCCTGTTGTGGCGCCTTAAATCCATTTTCTCTGTTCGAGATTTTATTTTATACATTCCACGAAAGATCAAACCCCACCAATAACTGCTACTATTCCTTTACTAATAGCACTAGAGATATGAACTGAACCGCGCTAAGATGACGCAGTTTCTGCGAGTCGGACTTTTTTCTAAAAAGAACTCTTGCTGGGCAATTGAAGGAACCTAATAATTTTTCTCAGAGATTTCATTCCAGCAGTCATTTCAATTTGTTTAACAGTATTAATAAAACAAAACAGTCTCAGGCCACGAGGCCTACATACTATTACTCCGGCCGCCACATTTCCCTGAATAGAAACCTCAGACACGACATTAGAAGAGAAAAACTTATTTTTTTTTTATTCGTTCGTGTTCCGCATACGGGCGATGTACACTTTACATTTTATATAGTAATTACAGAACATTATGTAACCTTATTGTTTACGTATTTATATTATGTATATATTGTTACATTGCCTTGTATTACCTTACTTTTTATATATTTACATTATACGCATACATATATATAGACATATATATATATATATATACACATATACATATACACACAAATACATTCATTTGAACGCAGCTTAATATTTCGTTACCATAGTGTCCTAGAGAAAAACTTAAGCACAAGCCCGAGTTTTGAATTCATATCCTTTAAACCACGATTCCATTGCTCTACCACTAATCCAATATCGCCCAGAAGGAATTTCAGTAAAATCTCTATTAAATTCGTTGTTGAAGGAAAGTAACAAGGCCTGGTCGCGCCATTTTTAAAGATAATTAACAATAGATTTACCAGACCAGTCATTTTGACTGGTCGTGCAATTTCGATTCAAAATTCCTCCTACATATAACATTTGCTTTCCTAAATGATGTTATGACTTTTGTAGCTATAAGTAGAGAATAAATTTAATGAACTAAATGTTACTTTAAACATATTAGTAACAAATATATTCTTTGTTATTGACATTTTTACCAGTACCAGGTCTGGTAAATCTAGTGTTAAGGAAGTTAATAGTCCCGTACTAAAGGAAATATTGGGCTTGGTACTGTTGCGTGGAGTTAGTCTCTCGTTAATAAGGCGCTTTTGAATTTATTGAAATTTCCAGAGCAAAGAAAATGTTAATCTTTCGTTTATCGAATATATCAGTTTATAAATTATTCAAATTTTAACGTCCACTTATAAATAATACAGATTTTTGTGAGAGAAATATAAGAGTTAATAATTAGTGAAATGTTATCATATTTTGCTTAATTGTTGATTTATCTAAAAATAAAATAGTAACAAAAACTCGTAATGAGAGTTGAATTTTCGACCCCATTCTCTGTGGTAAAATGTATTCCGCTGTATTTCAGCAAAATAGCTAGCGTGATAATTTAGTGGGAGCCCGTTTAAAACGAATAATTCCACGATTTCATGACCTATTTACGTGCATAAAGCTGTTACTAAAAGCAATTCCTTCGCGTAATCTCTTAAAGAAATCGCATTCTAAATGGATATCCGTAATGACCTGTTTTTATTCAATTAATTAAATAGAATACAAAAAAAAAAAATCCAACTTTCACAACAAGAATTATCAGAGATATAAAATAGTTAATTTTCTCCAAAGAATCGATGACATATTCTAAATGGTTACAGAATTAAACTTTTACACTCAAATTATGATAAAATTGGAAAACAAATTGTATTAACACTCTACTCACAATAAAAAGACATTCCCTCAAAATTTCTTACTTTTATTTTTATTGTATTAACCCCATCATGGCGGGCTAACGAATACACTCTACCCATGCTACTCCCGAACTGGTGCGGGCTGACAAATTCATAATATATATATATATATATATATATATATATATATATATATATATATATATATATATATATATATGTATATATATATATATATATATATACATACACACTTATAATACTCATACTATATATATATACTCATAATATATATATATATATATATATATATATATATATATATATATATATATATAACACTGATTATAATTATTTTTCTTAAATCCACTCTTAATAATATACGCTACCTAGAAGCAATTTTCCCCTATAGTCTGCCACCCTAGTCCAGGATGTTCTTTCAGAAGTTACACGCCTCATTTCAACCTAATTTTTTACGGTATTTCACGTGGTCTGCCCGTTTCCATGTCCCCGAAAAGAAAAATTTGGCTCCCATCCAATTTTGTTCTGAATCTAATCAATATATCGCCTTTTAACCCTTACGTGAGGACAAACCGCATAACCTTAGATGTCCATGGAGCGGAGCCCGTTTAACCCTTCTGGTTCCTGGGGACGGCATTAAAATAGTTCCGCCCATCACATTTCTCCTAATACGCTTTTGTTATTTCATTCTTTAAAACGTCTCCCTTGCCATTTTCTTATTCTGAGAATTTCACCAGTCAACGATACGCTTAAAACCGTGTTGTTGTTTTTTTTAATTATTAAAATTAGATTTTTTTTTTGAAACATGATTTTGGAATTATTATTATTTTTTTTTAAATAACATCAATAAGGCTTTTCAGATGGATCCCAACAATGCAAAGGGACCGGATAACACTGAGGAGTCCTCATTCAATAGGCTCAAGTAGCACTTTTAATTACCTTTATTAAATACAAGAGTGACAACAGCTTACAAAACTTACCACTAGATATCGCAAAAAGCTGTCACAGCGGAGGCTTTCAGAAACGAAGAAATGACCTTGTCTCGAAAGTGGCATCAGGCCACAGGTCTTGCCAGCCGGTTGTCACGAATGTGGCTATCAGTCTCGCGAGCGTAAAATGGTTTTATTCGAAATGACCAACTTATGTATATACACTACAGTGGCCAACATTTTCATATATATGACAATAGAATTCTAGAAATTCTAGTCCACAACTAGCATCTAGGAATAGAAACAACTAGTTCCGGTTATTCAAAATTAATTCTTAAACGGTGAAGGGTTTCGTGTGTGTTTTTGTCAAGAAAATCGACCCTGAACATTCTCTAAACCATAAAGATTTCTGATAATTTGGGCGAAACATCATGCATCACTACTGTATATACCAGTATTGTACTAATATCGAAACTTGTTGAGGAGAACATAGGTGTTGCATGGCACGGAAATTCATGAAGACACGCCAAGGTCTCACATTAGAAACACACTCCCTTCATAGCTGTTTTTCGTGGTCTGATTGAGTCCATAGAAATCAAATTCAGTTATTGTTTTTTTTTTTTTTTGTTTTTTTTTTAGATCGAAAATCTTTTTTACGGAGTGCAATGGATAGGTACTTTGACGAGCTTGTGGTTTTAAAATAGATTATTTTATTACACAGACTAATAATGTTAAAAAAGTTTTTGAGTGAAGTGTTAGCAATGGCTTTCTCTTCCTTCAAGTGCATCAATCGTGTGGCTCATCGACTTCTCTTCAACTCCAGCCACTGGTCGGTGCAGTCTGGGAACTTGGGTTAGGCCCCTTTCAACGTCATCTGTGCGTCCTTCTGACGTTAATCGAGGATAAAGTTGAGAGGCCTTGACCACTGGAGCCTCATATTGTATCATATATCATATTACCAAATATATTCATAAGCAGAATACTTTAAGCCTAACAAAAAAGAGTTATAGATAAAATATTCTAGAACCTACACACCATGGAACCATTAGGGATAGAACGGTATCGGACAGCATTGCCAAATATTTCTTTGTATTGATATGGATATGTCATTGATATGTATACGACAGTTCTGGATTTGTTAAAATTTGCAATGAATGTACGGCCCGTTTACAACGTTACACATGTGTCTTGTATCGTACATTCTGCTTACATCGTACATAATGAATTAAGTATCGAAACGCAAAATTGCGGCCTTTGTAATTATTCTAATAAAGTTGGAAATAAAAAAAAATAAACGTTCTGCGTGGGTGCGAGATTAGATTTTTAGACGTAAAGAATTAGGTGTCTTCAGTCAATTAATATCTGAGCTCAGTATCGAGGATCCAGTGCAGTTTTCGAATTTTTTAAAATGAAACCAGAAGATTTCAAAAACTTGCTTGTAAAAGAGATCCTCTTATATCAAAGGACGATAACAAATTCAGAAAGGCTATTAGTGTAACAGAATCACTAGCTCTAACTTTGCGATTTTTAGCATCAGGTGAGTAGGTACTTGATGAAATACTTTTTGATTTCATGAAATTTTATTAGTAAGATTAATGTCTTGAAACAGTAAACGTGATACTCGGAGAAATAAGTGCTAAAAATAAAACTTTGAAGTTGTTGGTTTCGTTTATTTGAACGGTTATTTTTGTATTTTTCTCTGAGTTTTTTATTGTTTGTTATTTTTGTAATTGCTTATAGTGGGAAAATGTATTTGTCAGTAAAACAGGATACGTAAAATGAGAAACAATTTCTTGTTGTTAGAAATAGAGTTTTCCAAGGGGAATTCGAACATTCCTTATGAGTATTTTCTACTAACGTGCTATAGAATATTTTTCTCTCTCTATTTACATTACTTTTTAATTGGTTGTTTTTTTAAAAATTGCATTTAACAGTAAAATGATTATTCTACTGAAACAAAGTAAGACTTTTGTAAACATATTTGTCGCTTTTCACGAAGATCAAAACAAACTAAAACAGTTTTTATTTCCTTACGAATGTCACCGAGGATAAGAACGGACACAAGCCAAGATGACGCAGTTCCAGCGAGTCGGACTGTTTTGTTACCCATATTGCCAGATAACTTCAGCCATATATGTTGGATCTGTTGTAAATCTGTACCTAATAATCAGTGTTTACATCTGTTGGTATAGAAGTGACGATTTCACTATAGCTAGTAGTGAAATCATTTATCTCTGACATTAAATTCTTTTCGTTTTAATCAGTGTTTACATCTGTTGGTATAGAAGTGATGATTTCACTATAGCTAGGAGTGAAATCATTTATCTCTGACATTAAATTCTTTTCGTTTTAATCAGTGTTTACATCTGTTGGTATAGAAGTGATGATTTCACTATAGCTAGGAGTGAAATCATTTATCTCTGACATTAAATTCTTTTCGTTTTAATCAGTGTTTACATCTGTTGGTATAGAAGTGATGATTTCACTATAGCTAGGAGTGAAATCATTTATCTCTGACATTAAATTCTTTTCGTTTTAATCAGTGTTTACATCTGTTGGTATAGAAGTGATGATTTCACTATAGCTAGGAGTGAAATCATTTATCTCTGACATTAAATTCTTTTCGTTTTAATCAGTGTTTACATCTGTTGGTATAGAAGTGATGATTTCACTATAGCTAGGAGTGAAATCATTCATCTCTGACATTAAATTCTTTTCTTTTTAATCAGTGTTTATATCTGTTGGTATAGAAGTGATGATTTCACTATAGCTAGGAGTGAAATCATTTATCTCTGACATTAAATTCTTTTCGTTTTAATCAGTGTTTACATCTGTTGGTATAGAAGTGATGATTTCACTATAGCTAGGAGTGAAATCATTTATCTCTGACATTAAATTCTTTTCGTTTTAATCAGTGTTTACATCTGTTGGTATAGAAGTGATGATTTCACTATAGCTAGGAGTGAAATCATTTATCTCTGACATTAAATTCTTTTCTTTTTAATCAGTGTTTATATCTGTTGGTATAGAAGTGATGATTTCACTATAGCTAGGAGTGAAATCATTTATCTCTGACATTAAATTCTTTTCGTTTTAATCAGTGTTTACATCTGTTGGTATAGAAGTGATGATTTCACTATAGCTAGGAGTGAAATCATTTATCTCTGACATTAAATTCTTTTCTTTTTAATCAGTGTTTATATCTGTTGTTATAAAAGTGTTGATACTTATACCTTGTGATAGAATTATGTATATGGAGGGTTTAGAGCACAACTAGACCAAGTCCATGTTATACAGTTTTCAGAAAATGAGTATTATGCGTATGTGATCTTAATTTTAACTGACATTTTTTATGTATATTTTTGTTAATAAAATAGTTACAACTTGGACTTGGCTTACTTGTGCTCTGAAAACAAATAAGAATGACTTCCAGATATGTAGCAAGAACTGCTACTAGTGGCAAAATAATGAAGTTAGGACTTGGTCTCCCGCAGCACTAAAAAGAGCCATTTTAGTAATACTCTTCAATGCCACAACAAAAAATGGATAGAATTGAAGTTTAGGGTCCTCACAACCGATTACTTTCAAATTTTGCACTATAACGTATTTTAATGCACTAAACACGAATCCGCCAAAAAAAAAAAAAAAAAAAATAACAGAAATCCCTTAATAATTAGCTAATGCCTTTATAATTATTCGTTCGTTCTAATTTGCGCCTGCTAATTTTAAAAAGTTTGATCGTGATCATAGTTTCATTTTATACAAAGTTACAAAGAAGTTGCATGAATTTATAATTCTCGTCCACAATAGAGAATAATTATACAATTTGCCAACGGCCATAGCCACGTTGAGTGCACCGGTTCCCGTAGATCACCGAAGTTAAGCAACGTCGGGCGTGGTCGGTACCTGAATGGGTGACCGACCACGTGCTGTTGGCATTAGAAAAGGGTGGCAACCTGTAGACAGCCCGGCGCTAATGGCCAAGATGTAGATGCGCCGTTAAAAAAAAAAAAAAAAAAAAAAAAAAAAAAATTATACAATTTATTATTATTACTACTAAAATTAATAGAATTCTATTAATTTTAGCGAGTTGGAGTGACTAGAATTTTGATATCTTCTTGAGCGAGCATAGCGGGCGGAAACGCATAGCAAGTCTGCCCATAAGCGACAGGTTACGACGGGTGAGTATGCCCTTAAAATTGACAATTATTTTTGAATAAATAGTTTATCAACATTTCAAATGAGAGTTCATTGTTTCCCAATGTTACTTGTCTGCGCATGAGCATGTTTACAAATACGCTGTTTATGCCAACTTTTATAACGTCCATAACTGAACTTTAGTGCTTAATAACTTCTTTCTTAGTTGAGGGCGATTTTTTTTTTATTTAACGGATTCGTGTTTAGAGCATCAAAATACGCTATAGTGAAAAATGTTAAATTAATCGTTTGTGAGGACCCTAAACTTCAGTTTTACCAAAAAATGTCAAAAATGGACTTGGTCTAGTTGAGCTCTGAACCTCCATATTTCTCGGACAAATTGTTCATAGTTTACATTATTCACAATTTCTGTCTGACATAAATATCCTGCAATAACTATCAGATGTAAACGCACCTTAAGTCGCTTATAAAACACCAAGCACCGTTTTCTCCGAATGAAGATGTACCATAGAAATTTACACCTGCACTTTTATTGTAGGGTATGTCTTAAGCTTTCGAAGGGTTCCAAGACAACCATGTTTTGACAGTTTCTCCCAGACGGACTTTATCCCCTTTATTAATTTCGCTATCTCAAAGCCCAGCGGAGAGAACCTTGAATCTACTTGCTTGATAGAAGGATCTGGTCTACATTTCGAATGGCCTTTCATTGCCCGCATTCTTTCTGTATGGCTCAAAAGTTATTTTTAACTCTGGAACATTGAGTTCCTTATATACAGGCAGGGCACGATGTCTGACGCATAATAATCTCTTTGAGAGCGTTTCTTTCTTCCTGTCATAAGGATAAAACGTTCGTGTTCGTGTATTTTTGTAGAAAAGTTATTTTGTTTTCGAAAGATTATCTTCCCCTCACTTATTATGTTTCAATGAAGTTGTCATCTATACAGGGTGTATCGCAAGTTAATGACAATACTCTAGAGGGTGAAACTAGACAAAAAATGTAGTTCAACACCACCAACCACACATTTCTATCTCACTCCGTTCCAGACAAATGCCTTTCTAAAGGTTCTTTAGAAGAAACCCGTGTTTTTTGTAGTACAACTCCAATTTTCTTCGCTTGAACACTTTTTTTTTTGAACGATTCATTACATTTTTAAAATCAGCACTAAATTTTCTTTAACGGTGATACACATTCAATGTTTACAATATCTCATTCAGACCGTAATATCAATCCCAGAAGTATAAATTAATAATAGCTTCTGATTAGCGACAACATTTTGAAAATCACTACTCTCCAAAAATAAATCCTGCAGACTGGCGAATCTAACGAAAGTTGTAAAATTTAATCAGCTTTCCAACGGTATACTCAGAACTGAGATTATCTCTCAATTTCATAATGTAATTGGAATTCTAGAGTGAAAAAACATCAAATAAATAAAGGTAATATTATGTTTATTTTAGTGATATTATCAGAAATAAATGAATCTTATTCATCATGAAATTAATATTTAAAGATTAAATTAAGTCTTATATGAAAGTAGAATAAAAATAAATAAATAAAAAAGTCATCGCAAATTATAAACGTTCTTACAACTGGCTTCCTTAGAAGACTCTGACGACACCTGGCCACACCGCTCATGTAGAACTTGCAATCTCATCATGGTTAGCTCTCATTTCCACAAATGATTCGCAAATCCTTATGATCATGTGGTTTATCTCCTAAATGGATACTTCGTAAACTAGCGACTTCCTAAGCTCAGCTATAAACGTACTGCAGTAGTAATGTCGTGTTTTTTCCCAGTTATTATTTGCTCTAATACGACAGCTACCACTCCTACACATTTATGGGATTTCGACCCATCAGTGTATGTCAGGACCTTGGCAGAGAAAGGGCGAATCTGAAAAATCTACTATCGCATTGTTTCTCTGGTTCGCCTTTAGTTCTCTTACAGTTTCATTTTAAAGTAAATAGCACCATCATCTATGAAACATTCAATGTCTGATTTCAAGGGTGAATCCCGGATCTGAAACTCCCCTCCTAGCATTTTGAAACCCTTAAATCAATCGTAAAAATTATACATACTTTCAATTTCAATTGCATACTTTTCCAATGAGGTTTATGAGTCAGAATTCCATAGAGTAAACATTCTCCTTAGCTATCCTGAAGCACTTTCAGAACTTCGACTTCGATTTCACATCATCCGGAATTCTTGATTCGCCCTTTTTCTTCCAAGGTCCTGATATAAAGTGTTTCTGACTGTTTTGGCTAGTGAAACATTTAAAGCATAATACTCTTTAAATCTAAAATAAATAAAGGAATATGCAAATGCTTGAGAACTGCGCGTTGGAGTCGTTCCCACCCCCCCAATGGAGGCAGCCGTGGGTAGTGGGGGCCAGCTTTCCTTCAGAACTCTGCAATGAGAGGCCACGTACTCCTCTTGCTCCTCGTGATCGGGGCAGCGCTATGCTCCGGCGCGGATGTACACAGGTTCAAGAGGCTCACCACCTTTGGGAAAGCACCGGAGAAGAACAACCACCAAATAGGTACGGTCAGAAAATTGTATACATCCTAAAATCCAGGCCTCCAAAATCTTGGTTCTTAATCTTTAGTGAAACAAATTTTCAATTTCCCTCAATAAAATCTTATTTTCATGAATTATATTTCAAAAATTCCGTTTCAAATAATATTCACAGGCTCAATTTTTGATTCATCTTAAAAGTTTGATTGAGAGGTCGATGACCAGTCTTTTGAACTTGATGATCCATCCAACTCCTACAATCTCAAATAAAAAAAAATCTTAATAACTAAGAAAAAGATTTTCTTAGAAAACCTGCTTGACTTAATTCTATTTTTTTATTCTAGCTTCCTTGACACGAAGTCAAAAAAAAAAAAAAAAAAAAAAAAAAAAAAAATTACATAATTACAGTATGATGAAATTGTTTCAAACCTATACTGCTTATATATTTGTCTAAGAGCGAACAGTCAAATGCGTAGGTAGATATTTGATTGTTTGCACTTTTTGGGCTAAGTTCGACCCTTTGGTATCAGTTAAATGAAAATATCCTAGCTAAAGGTTTGTACCAATTTCACTATACTGTACAAATGTGATCCCATTTTACTGTAGTGTTTTTTTTTTGTTTTTTTTTTTACGACGCATCGACGCCATGAGCGCTGACATCCAGGGTGCAGCGAGGAATTTTCCCAATGAGCCATGAGATGAGAAAATTCCTGTCGCCGGTGGGAATCGAACCCACCATCTCCCGTATATCATGGGCGTATATAGAAAATAATTTCGTAGGGGGCTGGAAACATTTTGGGGGGGGGCTGAGACCATTTCCGGTGTATGAGATACTAACAATTTAGATCTTGGAAGAGTTTTAGCCAACTTAAACGCTATTACACCCAAAATAGAATATGTGTTATGAACTAAATGATCTTATTTAATTTATTTTTAAAATTTCGGAGGGGGGGCTGCAGCCCTCTCAGCCCCCCCCCCTTATATACGCCCATGCCGCATATGAATCTAAAGCGTTAGCCACTAGACCTCGGAGAGACCCCTTTTTTACGGTAGTTAATGGAAAACAAACTTTGAGAAACCTGCCAATGATGAAACCCTGAAAATCAAACAAATACTAAAAGAATGTAGACGTATTTTTAGAATTCGTAAAAATCCGCAAAGTACACATCATATTTACTGAAGGTAGTCGAAATATCATCAAATATTAAACAATTTTAAAATACGAAATATATACGGTAAATTATAAATATATTACACCTAATATTGAAACAAAACTTTAATTTGTCAATCAATTATTACATTTTTAATTATTTTAAATCATAAGCACATAAGCATGAGTATTAAAACATTCCATGCTCAGTGCATATTATTATTCCTTTGCATAAATTAATATATATATATATATATATATATATATATATATATATATATATATATATATATATATATAACACAAATTTCTGGCTTATTATTTATTTTTCAAGTAGCCAATATTGATTCTTATCTCGTAATGAAACGTCCCACATACGAATACATATTAATAGAAAATAGTTCAATTTAACACCCGAATTACTCAAAGTTTTATTTAACCAATTATTGTAGGCCCTAGAATTATATTCTCCTTATTTTTGTTTGCCTTAAACCTAAAACAATTTGCAATAGGAACATATCAGAAATCAGAAGGTAAAAAGAAATAAAAAAACACATAAGAGTAGCTAATGTTTATAATTGCATCTATATTCTTGGACCTCATAAATGGGCATTATTATTAATTAATTCTTTTGTCTAGAAATTCACAAGGTTTTCACAGGCGCTCCCATATTATGCTTATCTTTTATGGTATCAGCATCATTTCCTTCGCTAGAGATTGTCATATCGTAATTTACGCCGGATCTATTTTTGTACAAAAGGTTTATGAATGCGCATATATATATATATATATATATATATATATATATATATGGGGCGAGGTTAGCTCAGTCGTTGAGCACTGGACTAATAAGCTGGAGGCCTGAGTTCAAATCTCGAGCAAGCGCTAAAGATTTTTTCTTCTAGTGTCTTCGTTCATGGGTTGAATTCGGCCTCCCTGACCGCCCCTAGGCCGACCCAGCCTTTGATTAATTTAATAATGGGTACCTTGGGTACTAATGACTCTAGCAGTCGAAGCGGCCAAGGGGAAAATCAGGCGGCCGGAGTATAGTACTGACCATACTATCTCCCTAATGTGCCGTATGGTCATGAATAAGATACCTCCACAGTATCTGCCCCTCAGGGCCCTCGTGGCCTGTTACGGGACTGATTTTTTTTATTTTATATATATATATATATATATATATATATATATATATATATATATATATATGTCAAATGAGCAGCAATTAGGAAGGAGGACATGTAGGTGGCCAATGGCTCTTTTTTTTTCACTTCATAAATGTCACTGGGATAAATACATATATTACTTTCAAACACAACAATGCATATGTACTTGAAAAAGAAATATAGAAGGAGGGACTACCTCACAAATCTTGGCCACAGTCTAACTTTAAGTCATATCATTAAAAAGTCTCAAAACGTACATGTTTACAGAAGTTTAAAAATTAGGTTAAATATATATCTGGGGGGAAAGGGGGTATTGATAATTGATGCTGAATAAACTGATCAAGACAATGCAACATATCCCATCAGGAGAGGGAAAAGCAAGTAATATGTTTTCTTCCCCAGTTCAAACGACAACAAAGCCTAAACGATTTGTGTAAAATGTGGCAAATTAGTTTCTAAAAAACATTAAAATATGTATGACACAGTTGTTCCGAGAATGAAATGTAGTTAATCAATGATCAAAATGCATAAATTAGAGTGGCAAAATTCAATTACAAATTTTTTTTCAAAATTTGGGTGGTATTACTTATCTAGACAACAACATTTTTCTTCAATTTTTATTTTTTGAAATTTATTTTTGTAAGTAAAATGTATAAAATTTACAATTTAAAAAATATAAGATTTTCATTTTTTATTGTATTCTTATAATTATTCCGTATTTTTTAATTTACGGGTCAATATGACCCGAGGTTAGTGTGAGTGGTAGAAAGTAAAGGTTAGTAACCAAGGGATAAATATATATATATATATATATATATATATATATATATATATATATATATATATATATATATATGAGTCCGTTTATATCATTATATGAATATTACTACATATTGAGCTTATTTGTTCAAAAGAATATTCCTTCTCTACAATTATTTTGTTCTGCCCTGATCGGTTACTTCTTGAAAATCATATAGCCTAGGCTTTAACTCCTCCTAAATTAAAGACATTTTCCAAAATGTTGTCATGAGTGTAATCTGAACAGTAGAAGTACAAGGGAAGCACACTGCAGTTTTATTGTTTACGGATAAAACGTTATCAAATTATATGAATCAAAATACCTCTCCTGATGCCTTTTTCATATACTATTCAGAATATTCTAAGAGATTGAAGTTATTTACTGCGAAGGAATGTTCCTTGGTAATGAAAGTCCAGGAAAATTAAGATTGACAGATCACCGGAGGCAATACCGGACGAATAATCTGTGTTAGAAACGCGATCTAGGATTAATAACCATCAGAACACAGCGAAGATTAAGTCTGAAAATGGGTTATTTGTTTATTTCCATTTTTATGCAAGTAAATGTGGTTTTATCTAATTAATTCTTTGTTGTTTTTTCATAAAGCTGCATAATATAAATATAATTCTACTTCGTTTGAATTTAAGTAAGTAATATTAATTCTTCTATCCAATACTGAAAATTAGTTACTCCTCTATTTCAATTTTAACGCCATTTGTATGTATCGGACACCCCGAACTATACCATATATAATACATATTAAAACAATCATTTCAGCTATAGTCTAACATAATACACAAAAAAAAGTCCGTCTCGCAGGACTGCATCATCTTAGCGCGGTTCCGTTCATATCCCTAGTCTAATTTGGAAAGATTAAAATAGAAGCAGTTATTATTTTGGTTCCACCAGTCTTTTTTTTAAAATTTATTATTATAATGGCGTGTCAATCCTTAAGGTCACTAACGCCATTCCTGTGAGTAGTAAAGTCTTGAAAGGTCATGATTTACAATCTTACCTGGAAGGGTCCGCTACACTAGAAACAGACCCGCTAGTGACAAGGTCTTGGAATCTTGGAAATCTATATTTCTAACAATAAATTGTTTTTGTTATTTTACTTAACCAGTTTTATTGTCAAATACATTATCCAACTATAAGCAATTAAAAAATAACAAGAAATAAAACAGACAAAAAGAACCATTGGAATAAACGAAATCAATTAATTTAAAGCTTTAAGCACTTTTTTCTCCGATTGACATCGCCTAATTAAAACTTTCTTCAGAACCTTTTTTGTAGAGCATTTAGTAAGCTTCCGAATGCTAATCTTCCGCTTCACAAGATTGTCAACGGTTTTAGAGATACTAACGAAATTATACAAAGTTACCAAAACGTTTTTTGTCTGTTAATCAAATATTTTATTCTAACCCTTCCTTTACTCTAAACGTAACAAAAATTTCAACATATTAGTGTTGATGAAACTCCAACATGCAGAAAATGTTTCAACTGTATCCCATAATTCTAAGTACCAAAATCAAAGACAAAGAACCCTCCCTAGGAAGGACGCTAGGCAGTTGAAAAGCTATATATCTTGGAAATCCATATCTCTAACATTAAATTGTTTTTCTTATTTTTCTTAACCTGTTTTATTTTCAAATACATTGTCCAACAATAAGCAATTAAAAAATAACAAGGAATAAAAAACAGACAAAAAGAACAGTTCGAATAAGCGAAATCAATTACTTTAATGTTTTAAGCTCTTATTTCTCCGATTGACATCGCCTAATCAAAACTTTCATTAGAACCTTTTTTTCAGAGCATTTAATAAGCTTTCTAATGGTATTCTTCCGTTTACCAAGATTCTCAACCTTTTTCGAGATATTAAGGAAAGTAAACAAAGTTACTAAAACTTTTTATGTCTGTTAATAAAATATTTTATTCTAACCCTTCCTTAACTCCAAACGTAACCAAAATTTCAACATATTAGTTTTGATGAAAGTAGAACATGCAGAAAATGTTTCAACTGAATCCCATGATTCTAAGTACCCAAACTAAAAACGGTATTCAAAACATATTTTTCCAATTTTCTCGAAAACGGTTAAAGCTATCGCCTTGAAAATGGTTTCATTCGTTTTCCTAGCCCAGGAATCATATAAAACGAGTACTTAGAAGCTTATGAACTCAAAAACGTAAGCGTTACGATTTTTTTGCGCGAATTTCGCCCCAAACGCCATCTTCCAGTAGGCGGATTTTGCTGGTTAACGAACTTGACCTTTCAAATTGGACGAAGGATTTTTGTACCAAATTTCATCAAAATCGGACCATTCGTCTTCTATCTAGAGAGCGAACAGACAAATATATATATATATATATATAAATAAATATATACATATATATATATATATACAAATTTGAACCACCGTTATTTTCGGTCTCTAGGGGTTCTGAAACGCGAAATTTTCTAGTCGGCACTTCCGGATTGTTTCATTGTATCAACCCTATAAGCGGGGTTCCTCCCTATGGGGGAGGGAGGAACCGCGCTAAAAAACCGTATTTACTATGCCTGTAAGGAAAAAAAACACAACATATTAAAAAAGCGTTAAAGCAAAAAAATCACACTTATGTTTCAAGGAATTAAATTTAAGAGTTAATAAACATTTTATTTAGACGATTGAATGGTTGAGAAAATTACTTATCAATCCGAAAGCATAGCATAACATGTATTAAATACAATTCTATATAGTTTTTGTATTTATCTACTAATTCTATTATAATATATTATATTAAAAGAGAGAGTTATAATGTTTATTTTATGTTTAAACCAAGATTTTGAAGGCCTGAAGCTTGCATATAGAAAAACAAAATGCTGTACATTATTGCAGCTTATCAAGCTGAATGTTTATGTTAGATGGTTGTAAATAGCTTGAAACAGCTTTGACTTTTTTTTTATATATAACAATTAAACATATTTTAAATACATAGTTCATTTACAATTTTCATTTGTTTTAGAATAGTATTTTGAATTAAAATATTTCTCCATTTTTCATCTTATTGAACCCAATTACCAATATTTTGTTTACTCCCATATCCAGCGGTTTATTAAATAATTGTAAAATAAGTTTATTTACATCCCACTATTTCGGGAAAAAAGTTATTTCCAATTTTGTATGAAATTTTTCTTTTTAAAAAATATATCCACATCTGAAAGTTCCTAAAAAGATTGTTGCGTACAGGGGAATTTCCTGTGAGGGAAAATATGAAAGAGTATAATTGAAATAACGGAAGTAAGAGATAGAAACAAATTATTCTCCACATCAATAATCCTAACATCTTCTTGCGAAATTTGTTTAGAAACTTTTTTTTGGTGAAAGTTTAATTCAGAGTTACTTAAGTCATAGGCACCATTCTTGCCTCAAGTAACTGCAACAGAGCTGTTTTGGCGAGCCTTTTGTTCACAGGCCATAAGAGTAAATGGAACTTTGGTCACTGGGGCTGATAAATAATACCATTTCTTTTTAATATCCCTCTCCGAACAAATTAAACATATGTCCTTATATTTCCAAATTTAGATTGAAAAACTGGGTCTATTTCGGAAAAGGGGTGCTAACTGTTACACAGGGTGGTTCTAAGTAGCCAAACTCTAGGAGGTGATTAGAAATAATTTCCAACAATTTCTTTCAGTTACTTTTTATTGCTTCCGGACTGGATAATACCAGTCCTCCCACAGCTCCCACAGTTTGGCCAATAAAAAATGAGTAATCCATAATTTCTTCACCAAGGTGTTTGAAAGTAACCAAACTCCATTCCACGTTTTTTGACAAAAGGGAGCCTATTGTTCAACCTATCCTTCAATAAACTTCCACTTCTTTTGCAGTGATTTAATCCTAACTAAATGTAGAAGTTTTCCTGTAAATAATGAATCTGTAGTCTGTTAGTGGGCTAAGGAAAAAAATCGCGAAAGACCACTGATTCATCAAGAAGAACATGCGTTATAGGACGTTCAGAAAGTATCTTCTATCAATTAGTTTAGTAACTTAACTGTTTTCTTTAAGGAAATTTGTATATTTTATGATGGCATAATTAGAGTTTTGAGCAATCTTTTATTATTCAATGAAAAATTTGTCAACGTTAAAAAAAAAAAAAAAAAAAAAAAAAACAGAAAATTGTACATATCTCATTTTCCGTTTGAAATTGGACCATACTTCAAATGAACTTTTTTGTTGGAAATTATGTCTAGAATCGCCCTGTATAATAAAGAACGTACATTTTAGAAAACATATTTATTTTTATAACTTACCTCAAAACATCAACATACCGATAAAACAAGTTAAAACTCTGGACAAAAATCGACTATGGTCTTCAAAATCGTCGAGCATTTTCTTCGAGTCGTAACTTCATGGGATCCCCTTTGCCGCAAACCTTTTTACTCGATATGAAACTTTTGCTCTGTAGAAACTTAAGAGCATTGTCTTCAGTCCTGATATGGCCACTTAACTGAAATATATTCATTACGTTTGAATCAAGATCACAAATTTCTATTAAATTTAACGTCCATTTATTATTTACTACGAATTTTAGGACGGGTTATCTATAGGTTACCACCCTTTTCTAGCCAGGATAGGTCGGATGCCTTTTCTTTTTTCTAAAGAAAAGCCGCCACCCCTAGTGGAAATCGAACCCACGACCTTTTGGCACTGAGTGTTAAGTGCTCACGCCTTAACGCTCACGGCCACCGGGCCTCCGAAAAGATCACAAATGAAGCTAAAACAAAATTAGGAAACTTGATGAGGTTACCGCGACATCCATTACGTGAGCAAATCGCCTTGCTGTTGTGGAGCTCCGTAAATAAATAAATAAATATGTATACATATTTTATAGAATCAAAGTAATTTTATTGAATTAAAATAATCACAGTTACCGATAAAATCACTGGAACCCCTTTTCCAAAATAGAACCGAAAAACACATCGGTTAAAATGAAGTAGTTAAATTCTTAAAGATTTTCGATTAAAAGAAATGTATCTCTCCATAAAAGAACGAATTCTCTATAGCAAAACTGAACACTTACGTCAAGAATTCATTATTTATAGGCTAAAAATATAGTGATTGTTCCATAAAAAAGCTGCTAGATTACCTTAACATTTTTAATTGACTCTGTGAAAAACTTTATTTTAAAAATATCGGGTTTTACGTTTGAAGTCAATTTTCCACTTGTGGCGTCGAAAATAGGTAAGAATTAGGTTTCACGGATTAATAAATATCTTATTTAATGATCTCGTTGAGAGCTTTAAGTTTGGTCCTTTATAATGCTCAGATATATTTAGTGGTTTATCTCAGGGAAATGAGGCCTTGGTACTCAAAAGATTTTTGCAAAAAAATACTCCACTATTTTATGCTCTATCATTGGCGTATTTCCCGAATCTATAGTTTTTAGACACATTAACTCATTTTGTGGCTGGGTACGTTGACTACTAGCCTTCATAACAGAGCATGGAAAGTTGATTTATCCTAGTAGAAGTCCCTACTCTGAGCCTTACATGACAATACGGGATAAATAAAATCTGCTGGGGTTCCATCAGAAGAATTAATTTTTCATGTGGTGATTTATGACCCAGAAGGGTAATTTGCAACGGACGAGTGCGTAAAACGATAGATTTTGAGTTCAAATCTCAGCCTGGGTAATGTTTCTAATAAATAACAGTAATTTTTTTTTTAAATATATATTTAACGACTCTACAGGATCCCGACTCTATCCATCCTCATTGCTTACTTTTAGGTTTCTGTTCGAATGAGAAATAGGCTATGCACAACTCTCTTACAGTATGTAAATAATGTTTTTTTTTTTTTTTGGTTTTATTTCTTTAAATCAGCCATTTTGAATTACCAAGCTCCACCAAGAAATAGTAATAATCAAACCAAGGAGTTAAAATATTCCAAAAACTATTTCATATCAACCCCGGCTTCCGTGGCGTTCCTCTTCCAATTCCCTGCTGAAATCCCTCGCCACATCCCATTTGTTGCCTTCGGGCGAGGCATGTGAGCGAAGATGGCATGTTTCCGACAGGTAAAGCGAAGGACTGCAAAGCAGACTCAGACTGCGTGGTTTCATACAGCAGCTGTATTCCGGACAAGGATGGGAAAAAGAGATGCATCTGCGAAGACGGGGCCTACCCTGTCAACGGCCTATGTGAGCGGATTAGAGGTGAGTACCAACAAAAAACACACATCACTCACTGTACACTCTACGAAAATACTCTCACAAAATCTGGAATGACTCTAGAGAGTATACCAGTAGATTTTATTATTTTTGGAATAAAAAAAAACTGAAACAATCAAACGAAGCCAAAAATATTTGAATAAAATTATTTTAATATAACGAAAAGGGTTAGGTGAGTACGGTATATTTTGGTAACGTCGGAAAGGGTACGTGAAACTGAAATCAAATCTCAAAACCCATAGTTTGCTGCCAAACATTGCAACTGATGACGGAGCTCAAAATGCTAAGGCGGAATTGTTTTATTTAGCCTTCGTTTCCGGAGGCTTCACTATTAAAATACCCACACGACCAAGAGTCCATATTTAGGATAAATGTTCCCAAATTTATTTCGAGCCAATTACATTATTTCCGCGTCATCAGACAACAATCAAATCCATACCATATGGTGTAAACCGTCGTCACTGGCATTGATTGCAGTAATGAAAGCTAGCCCTTTCGACACAGGTCACCCCACAACATCGATATACCTCGGATTACCTGTTTGATCCTACAATAGGCCAAGACCTCCGAAGTGACCAACACTACCTCAAGTATAGACAAACAAATTAACATTTCCACCCTTATCGACAACTTATAGGGAATATATACTTTCAATACACAAACTAGAGTCAGTACTACTTCAACAATGCACATTATGTATGTATGTACATTTATATTACATTAGATGACGTGCCGTTCTGTGAAGCGACGCCCATTAGCATAATTGGCCGTAAACGGGAGGATCTTGGTTCGAAATCCAAGTCTGGCAAGTTCATTTTCTTAAAAAAAAATATGACTTCGAAAATTCTTCTTGGCCGTTCTGTTTGGAAGTGTCGAAAAGTGGGTGACCGCTGACACATACGGAAGGACCCATCATCGATATCTGTCCACGGCTGGTGGTACACGAGCTGTCGAGAGAATGGGATGAAAGCTCTGTCAATAATCCGTCTGAACAAAAGCTATTGTCTTTCTGCCGCCATGAGCACTAGGGCAGCGTTGTCTAAGTAAAACACTTCACAGAACCTTTTTCTCTATTTTATTCGCAATTTTACAAAATCATTGTCAAAAAATATCTAGATAAAATCCTGCCATGATTAAATAAAAATGATTTACCTTAAGAAATATATCTATCCATGGGTTCAAATCCACTATATCAGCAATATTTATGTGAAAGGAGAAATAATGTTACAAATCTTCTACGGATCACATGTGTTCGAATGTCTGTTGAACATTCTTTTCGATTTCATCAGACTTCGTCAGATTTTCCACCTTTACGTCTTGTACATAGGGTGGCCCAGATAAGCAGGCCACAAGAGAAATAACTACTAAACGGTTTGAGATATCAAAATTTGACAAAGGAGCAAAGTTGTAGTTCTCGTCGAGCGCTATAAAATGATACCTTTGAAAATGCCACTTCTAAGGGCTCAAATAGACCTTTGAAGAGGAGGGTTTCCTCTTTGCCCATATTTTGCATGATATTTATAAAATGTACTAACAAAACAAGGAAGAAGCGTGCAAACGGGGTTTTGACGCGTCAAGTAGTTCTTTGTAAAAACACGTTTTCATCTGCATGTATTCCTCATCAGAAATTCCAAAAAATGGCCCTTAAATTTATGTGAATAGTATTTTTGTTAAGGGAGAGGTAATTCAGCTTAGGTAAATGTGTTCAGCATTCAACAAAACGATTCCCATTAGTGTAAACTAAAAAAGAAAATACATAAAAATTGGAGCTTCAAGTGTTGCCAAAATTATAGATAACAAATAATAAATAAGTTCATGTTTCATATGGCCTGTTTACATGATGCCCTGTGGGGGAAGAATAGAATTAATAAGAGGTGGTTGATAGGTTTAAGGATTAAGAGAGATCTCAGCTCGTTATAATGCACCTCATTGGGCCCTTGAAACTCCAGATGGACCCGGAGTTTCGATAGGCAGCACCGGTGGAAAATCAATGTCTGGTGTGGAATCATCGGGAGCAGGTTATCAGTCCATATTTTATACCTGGATCTCTTACTGGTAACCAATAAGCCCCCTTCATAAGAGATATTCTCCCAACACTACTTGAGGATTTGCCGCATTCCATGTGGTTCCAGCAGGATGGCTGTCATGTCCATTTTCTCTCGCCAGAAACGAAGCAGTTGAGGATGTTTTCCATCAGCGGTGGATAGGACGAGGTGAACCCCTGGCCTAGCCACCTAGATCACCAGATTTGAATCCTTTGGATTTTGTTTTTGGGACTATTTGAAAGACCCAATGCTCGGCAACCTATTTTACCTGGCCAACTTAGAGGTGACCTTATTTAGCAGAGCTTTACAGTTACTTCTGATATGGTGAATGCAACAATAACCTCTCTAGGAAAAAGACTTTAGGTTTTCACATTTTGTTCGTATTTAGAAAAATAGAAGTTCTTTTTCTTTTTTTTTTAAATACAATTTTTAAAGCTGAAGACATTCTTGGATTGGGGGCTCCACAAATTCTGGTTAAATTTTTTCGCTCCATAGGACAATGTTATCACTTCTTCGCGTTTTTATTAACTGCTCTTTGGAGTATAATGACACAGTCATGATAACATTTTCTTGGATTTTTTATCTGTGTAATACCTTATGTCAATAAATTCTATCGCTGTCTGCTAAAAGACACATGTAACCATTTTGACATTTAATTTTGATTGACCTTAAAAAGTTAGAATGATTTTATAAATAAATCATGAAGTCTCCTGCGAAAATGGGAAGAAGATTGGCAGCAACATATTATGAGTTTCTATAACGAAGAATTTCAAATCACATCACGAATAAACGTTACAAGGAAACAGGCTAAGATGAAGGAGTTCATGTTGCACAATAATTTGAAATAGGAATATTTATAATACAATTTAATCTGAAACAATTAATCATATTAAATTTTGAAACACCGAATAGCACATTTCGTGTGGCTAAGCGTTACGTGTCGCATGTACATTTCTCTTCATAATATATGCTTCAGTCCGTCTAAATATATAAATTAATCCATAGCCCAGAAAACCTGGACTGTATAGTGGTGTTTTCACCGAGAAGTAACTTTTAAATGAAATATTCAATATTATATTAAAAATATAAATTAAAAAAATATTTTGAAATTTCTATAGGGTATCTTGAAAAAAAACAAAACATTATAACTGAACTGGAAATTATGGTTTTAGATATGATCACGTACTGGATATTAATAAATGATTTTTGATCATTTTATCCAAAAGTGTAGATGTTCAGGATGTTTATCAATATTTTGAGCATACTTTTTAATTCGTTTTCAAAGTAGCTGTTGCGATTCTCCTATGTATGATCCATCGTAAATTTTATGACTATATTTCTTCTGGAGGTTAATTTTAAAAATATGACATCGATTATCTGATTACTGTCCACCATATTGGGTTCTTTCCGCCTATCACCAGTCTGGATGTGACCCTACTAGTGGAAGATTCTCCTCTGGTTGAGGCTCTATTTTTTTTATATATATTTATAACTTGTTCCCTTGAAGAGGCACCAAAAGGGCAGGATTTGTTTTACTGAAGTTTTTACTCGTTGATCTTCCGCCTATAACGAAAATTCGACGATATGTAAAGGGTGAGTTTAATAATAATAAAAAAATAACGTACCTATTGTATAGATTTCCTGTTTTTTATTTTTTTTATTCTGATAACATAACCACAACTATTTCTCTTGGGAATTTATTATAGCATTTTATTTCCTAAACTATTTTTACACTCACAACTGTAAAATAGTGAAGAAAGCCATATTTAATAACCCCAGTCACGCTCAAGACTGCTAAATGCAATACTTGAGAATCCCCAGGTACTCTCATACATGGAAACATCATGAATAAAACATACAACTCAGCTGGCACGCATAACACTTATAATAAAAAATCTATTACAGCCACTACTAACACATTTTAAGTTTCAAACTAAAAATATCACTTACTTTCAATTGCACGCCCAACTGAAACATCTTCGCAATAATGACATTTTGTATATTGTGCACAACAATTTAAACATTTTTTTTTCAAATAAATAATCCTTCCTATACTAGCTATTAATTAGTATAATAGTAGTTATATTTAGTTTTGAACATTTCATGAATTGACACGAACAAATAATTAAATGAATGATATTATTGTACATAGTGTAAGAATAAATTGATAATTAAATTTATTTGTTGTTACATTGAATATATATTTTTGGAGTTCACTTATGACACCAATAGTGTACATTTGATTTTTGGAGTTACATAAAACATCTAAGTATTTAATAATTTAATCCTTATCATAAAAGTATCAATAAAACGTTTATGATAAAATTAACTATATGTAAAATTGACTGTGAAGAGAATTTTTTTATTGTTATGTACAGTACTTAACATAGTAAAATATATCAAATGCAATAATACCAATTTTCAAAAACAAATTCTTTGTTTATTTAATATTTAAACTATGAAATAATTGATATTTAAAAGCATTAACGTTCATTTAAAAGCAATGTTCTGTAAATTTAGTTAATTTAATTGTTGCCAAATTTTTATTTCTGATAGATCAACATATTAAATTCTTATGAGCTTACCGGTTACCAACAAAGCTCAAAGACAAATAAATAATTCATTAAATTGAAATTCTATTATGCACTCTTATAATGTTTAAAATGGTTCTCAGCCCAGTACACGTTAACTAATATTGTTCACTTGTGCACATAAATTGTGGCATTTGAAAGTACGTCGCATGTCCTGTATGTGAATTAGTGTTGCCTTTTTTTTCTGTACAAACTCGCACGGCTTACAACTAATTTTTATTTTTACTATTTCACAACGATTTTCATTGAGCATTTTGAAGTTTTGATTATGAAAATTTATGCAGAGAATGTTAGCATATTTCATTGGTAAGTGTTTCTGTTAAAACATGCTTTAGTTTGTTTTCATTAATCTTTGTACTTCGATCATTTTGTTGAGTGTTAAAAATTTGCCACTTCCTTTTCATCTACATTCATGTGGATCGGTTTGCATATGATCAGTATTTCCTTGTACAGTGGTTTCAATATTTGGATCAATTTAAGAATTTTTAAAAGTATTTTATTGTTCTTGGAGTTTTAGACAAGATTTGAGGTATCTACGAAAACCTTTTAGTCATCCATTCCTTTGTTTCATAAGTGGTATATTTGGAATTCTTAATCGTCCGAATTTTGTCTTTAATATCATTTCTTCAAATATTGCTGTATCAAAAAAAATAATCTGGAGCTTCTAGATCTTCTTAAATACTAAAAAAAAAAAAAAATACAATTATCGAAGCTTAAGTTTATTATCATAGTAATTATTATTGCCGATAGCAACAACTATTCCTAAAGTGATGTCCTTTGCCGACATACTTTCATTTACATGGGCCCCCCTCTTAAAAAAAAACGAAATTAACAATTTACCAAAAACATAAAAGTACTATCTGAAACACTTTACCAACTGTAAATATGCATTGACTTTTAAGTTGTGTATAATATATTTTTTTTGTTTGTTTTTTTTTTAAAGAAAAGTAGGTATAATGATATTAATATTTTCTGGATTAAATAACACTGCTTAGTTGTAGGTCGTGGATGTACATACACGAATAAAAAATATGAAATGTTATTGTGATTTTGATTGATGAGAGAATTGGAGATACTAAACTATGTTTTGTACCACCAGTGAAGCGGGGCTACGTTCCAAAGGGAAATGGTCAAACTAAGAAA
Source organism: Gonocerus acuteangulatus (assembly GCA_946811695.1). Classification (NCBI taxonomy): domain Eukaryota; kingdom Metazoa; phylum Arthropoda; class Insecta; order Hemiptera; family Coreidae; genus Gonocerus; species Gonocerus acuteangulatus. Next base: position 41,570,539 of record OX328128.1, on the reverse strand, counting down.
GGTTTGTTTATTCAATTAATAAGCGTTTAAAAACAAAAATTAAGAAATAAAAAAATATATACGTAAATATGCGTAAAGTTACAGCTTTACTGTAATCCACTTCTGTCTGCTACCTGTCTCTCTTTCTCTCTCTATCTCTTTTTTTATTATTTTTAATAATTAAGGTTATTAAAGCTCATGGTGTAGATATTTTATTTCCTGCTTTATATTTGTTTGCATGTGTTGTAATTTTTTTAATAAAGAAAGCACTATGTAAATTCTCTCTGTGATTTATTGTACAAATGTATCTTGCACATCTTTATCATAAATGAGTTGGTCTTACGGTTATTTTGAAATCTATAAAATATGAATAAAGCATTGGTTTCTCAATATTTATTACTTGTAATAATTTAATGAAAAAAGATTGTAGAGGCGGCTTTTAATTAATATCCAAGAATAAATATATCGACAGGTCTTGCAGATAAGGTAACCGAAGTTATGCTTTCTACAATGAAGACTTTATTATATATTATTGTTCGGTATTTTATGATACTCAAAATTTATGTTTTTAATAATATAATAATAATATAAAATATGGTCCATGGTTTTTCTGACCAATGGGAGCGTATTTTCTATAGTATCATGGAGTCTGATTGAACCGTTTGACAAGCTGTCAAATGTGGCCGGCACAGAAATTCTGAGTGTATCCCTTAATAAGCAAGCGACCGAAGATGTTTCTGCTCTCCAGAATCTTATAATTATTTGAGAGAAACTAGAGAACTGCCAAATAAAATAAATCTAGGCTATAAAAATATTATAAATTGTTGGGTTGCTTCTGCCTTCACTCCAGTTGTACTCATTTAATTTCCTGAAACATTATTTTTTAAGAGCTGATATTCTCATAAAATATGTTATTTAATTTCTGTTTTGTTTTTTTTTTATTAATAAGCCATATACTGTGGAATACAATTAACTTGTAGAGATTTGTATAGAATATATAATTTATAAATTAACAAGGATGCTTCGCAGCTATCCTGAATTGCTGTAAATAGCAACATGATTAGTCCATAGGAACACCGAAAAAATAGAGCTTCTTGTGTAGGGAGAAGGACGATGAATAAAATTTCAAATAATTATAATCGTTAATTTATTAACATAGTAATAATCGTTAACATAGGTGGCTCTAGGCAAACATTTCTGGGGGGGGCTAATTTAGTATGGGCTTACCGCCGTACCTGGGGGTGTAGAATCAATTTTTTTGAACCAGGCACCCGGAAAACATTAAGGAAGTATTTGATAAACTAAGAACATATATTAATTAAAGGGCTCAGTGCCAAAGGTGACTAACACACAATAACACCAAACTGAGAAAATTAAGGTTAAAGTTTAGAAGACTTTGGAGAAAATTAGTGTTGGTGATAGAAATTATTTTAATTGGTCTTTATCCATTAGATACACAAAATTCTTATGACTATACCATAATAATCAAAATTTTATAGTTAGACATGATCATGAAAAACAAACAGTATAGTCATGCTTGGCTCTCACATAAATAAAAAATAACTTATAGTTGAAGAATAGTGGTCACATATTCGGAGATTAATAAAAAATGAAAAATTATTTTTCATTACATTTCTATGATTATGTATCAATAATTTAACATAACAATGATTTTCAGATTAGATGAGTTCTGTAGTATGTGGGAGAGGAACAGTGCAATCTTAATATTGGGGTTTTATCCTCCACAAGCGTTGTTCATGAACATTCCTTGGTGGTTATTTAGGGATTTCTGTTATATAATACTTTTCATGAACGAAACAAGAAATGTGAAGAGTGTTTCATTATTTAAAAAAAAATGGTTGTGAATAAATAACTGCTGTTGAATTTAAATAATTGATGGTAAATTTCAATTAAACTTCTTTATTACGAACTTTTCCATAAGCGCGCATGCGCATGTTGACAAATTTAGTTGTTTACATTAGCTCTCATAACCCCCATAACAGCGAACTTTAGTGCTTAATAACTTCTTTCCTAGTTGAATGAGAACTTTTTTTTTTTTTAGCGAATTCGTGTTTAGTGCATCAAAATACGTTATTGTACAAAATTTGAAAGAAATCGGTTTGGAGGACGCTAAACGTCAGTTTTACCTAAAGTTATATGCGGTGCATGCCCCCGGCTCAGAGCAGACCGGAAGTGAACGTTGAGATGACAAAATGTTGTAACTATAGCTAAAGGTATTAGCTATCACGATATTTAAACATTTCATGAATAAATTAGCGATTAGCGCACTGCCGTCGCTATGCGCTAATCGTTAGCGCAGGCTCTTATCAGTACCGCTAAATTAGCGAGAAGGTATTAGATGTTAGCGACCGCTAACGTTTGCCCAACTCTGGTTCAAAGACAGGATCATCAGACAGAGTCATCAGAAGCTTCAACTATATCAGTCATGTTGCTGCTTACCATTAGCAAAGCCATACCTAGTGTGGGTTCGTCAAGTCTGCTTCACACATGATTTAGCTTTTCAGTAAGGCACAAAACAAACTAACAGATGTCAGTACTAATTAATGAGGTGTAAAGGCTGGTCATTTCTATCAATTATAAAACTTAAAATTCTGTATCAGGAGAAGTGAATATCACAAATTTGTTAAAATTGTGGGTTAGTCATCTTTGGTACTGAGCCCATCAATTAGAAATTTACTATTAGAATTACTATTAATTTGCCTATACAATTTGAAAATATTGTGCATTTTCATTCTGGGGGGATAAGCCCCCCTCCCCCATGCCCACCCCTTTAGCCACTGATCGTTAAACATTGACATAGTTATAGAACTTGTCAGAGAAGGAATTAGGATTACATTAGAGACCTCAAAGTAAACATATACATGCACAAAGACTTTTGTAACGACCTAGTAATAGGAGTTATCAGACAGTTTCGAAGCATCTCGCTTATCAAAACATTAATGGATGAAGAACAAGTAGCGCGATTAGTTCGGCTGAAAAAAGGTACAGGACTGCAGCTGAACATAGTGATCAACCGTCAAATGGTGTTGAGATATTAGTGTTCATCAAACATTATCTTTGCACCCTATAATAGATCCATTAGAGAAGGAATATCGGCTCTGAGTTATGAGGCCTCGCTCGGAATGGAGGTTGAAACCTCGGACCCCAACCAGTGGTCACCGATAATCTCGGATATATTATGCTTTCTTGACACGCGAACCTTTGAGATAAGCTATTCAAGATAGCCACCACCCAAAGGCGGATAGTCAGTGCAACAACCCTAATCAACAAGAAACAAATCAGTTTCAAACAAACTTACACGAACTTTGCTCAAGAAGAGTCTAATGACCTCGTTGCCGATTAAGATACCGTTTGCTTTTTGGAAAATATATTACTTTCGCGTTTTAATGTCCAAGTTAAAATAATCTCTGGATAAGAAGTGTTAAATTTTGGACATTTATAATCTCGCAGCCAAACCTGCTAAAGCCTTAAGTCGAGAAGTAGAACGTTCTCTCATTAGGACCATGTCAGAACAGAACAACGTAGATTTTATTAAAGTAGATTTTCTTGCGGACTTTATGATGCTTTTGGGAACATGCTCAACAATTTTAAATGTAGATTCATTTACAAACGTTTGGTTGAAATCATTGGTGCGGGCATTCTAGCCATTCTTTGTCTGCTGCTGAAAGTGAAGATGAAGATCTAAGGGTGGCATGAAGCTAAAAAACACACAACCAAAGTCTTCTTCAGACCAAGTAGTTTATTTTGCTGAGCACTATCTGCACATACCACCAGAACTGAATTTCTGATGATGGTCTCAAAGAGCTGAGCGCTTTCAGTACACAAGCAACATAGCTGAATAGCCTGAGTGATATCAGCAACTGACTCCTGATACTGGTGTACCAACAGAGCTGCAAAACACTTTGAGGGAATTCGTTTCTGAACTCTTATGTTGTTCCCCATGAGCTGAACAATTTCAATTCACAAGCGACATAGCTGAATGCCTGGTAAATGAGACCAGCAACTGATTTCTAATAGTAGTGCTTATTTGCACCACCAGAGCTAAACATCATTTTAAGGAAATTTGCTACTGAGCTCCTACGCTGGTCCCAATGAGCTGAGCGCCTTCAGGACAAAAGTGCCATAGCTGAATATCCGATAATGGTCGTCAGAAACTGGCCCCTGATAATGGTGCTTATGCGCACCACTAGAGCATCATAAGATTTTAAGGAAATTTGCTACTGAGCTCTGCACCCATGACTCGAATGCTGTCAGCACATAAGTTCCACCACAATTGAATAACACATAAACGAGTTCTGCACTTATGTTAATGTGCTGAGTAGAATAAACTTCTCGGTTCGAAGGAGACATTTTGTTTCATTTCATCCATCAATATTTGACTATTTTCCGATACATTTAATTTACCAAGTGGGTTGTTGTAGAGGGCTGTTGCGTAACGCTGTTCAAACCTGTCACCCCGGCATTCTTCCCTGATGATGAACCGAAGACTAGGAAACCTCTCTTCGTACCAGTAAATCAGAAGATAGGTATTGATAGGTTCTCACAATTCCACAAACTTCAATCACTAATTTTGGATGAATACATGATTTTAAATTCTGAATATGTTCTAAATAGTGATTGTCTTTTTAATATGCTTTTTACACTAAAACGTCTGATATCAAAACAATAATTATTGTTTTGATATCAGACGTTTACAAACATCAAAGGTCTGGTTGTGGACCTGTGGTTGATCCCAGCCTTTAATTACTTTAATAATTATTAAAGTAATTAAAGGCTGGGATGGCCTAGGGACAATCAGGGAGGCCGAATCCAACCCATGCACAAAGACACTAGAAGAAAAAATCTTTAGTGCTTGCTCGGGATTTGAACTCAGGTCCTCCAACTTATTAGTCCAGTGCTCTACCACTATTATAATCATAAATTATAAAGATCAAAAGAATTATAATTCTTTTGATCTGCTACCTCAATTAAATTTTATTTCTTGACTTATTTCACATAAAGTTTCGGCTCAAGCTATTATCACTGAAAGTCGTACTGTCCAGTGTACAATATTTTAGTACGGACACTGTGTATCATGGCATTTGGCATCTACTTGTTTTTTACAGACCATTTTATGAATAAAAATGGAAAAATTAAGAAAATGCATTTTATTTAACAAGTAGATGTCAAATGATATAGTAAATAGTCAATGTATAGTAAATAGTATGAATTGCATTAATAATGGTTTGTTTAATTTTTCAATTTTTTGTTTATTTGTTCTTAATTTTTGTAACCTCCTTCATTCGAGGTTATTAGCTGCGTTTCAAGTATTAAATTTATGTACATTAATATCTTTCAAAAATTTATTAATATTTTCAGAAGGCTTGAGTTTCCCCTTAGTCTTTCAATTTGTTCTCTTCTTTATTTCTTTTCTCCAGATGTTTCTATTAGCCGATGACCGGTTTACCATATTCTAATTTCTGGTGACTTATAATTTCTGGCTGAACTGATAATTTCTCATTTCTCTAATAACTTATTTCTATTACATAATGACTCCTAACGCTTTGGTTTAGCTGCAGTCAGCTCCCAATATCTAATGAGGTGCGTTACCTGGGAGACAGCAGATTTACATGGAACGCATAGGAACAACTGAAAATAGTTGAACGGGAGATAAGGACTCCATCGACGTTTTCTTGGACCTCCTTTAAAGCTTACTAAGCAAAACAAAGTCACTATATACAAAACTATAATAAAACCTATTTGGAGTTATGGATTTTAATTATGAGGATAAGCTAAACCCTTAAGCATTAAACAAATACAAGCATTCCATTCCAAAGTCCTTCGTAGAATAGTCTATTATATCTCCAAAAATAAACTACATAACGACCTCAACATTCCCTTCGTAAAAGATCTCGCAATGTGCCCCGGTAGCTCGGTTGGTAGCGTTGTTTTCTCATAAAGATCTTCCGAAATTCCGAATCCCAACCTTTCCTTCCAAATTGTCATCCCTCCCATATCCTAAAGGTCAATCCTTTTCCACCCAGACCCGTTCCAAATACCCCCCCCCCCTCCTCTGATTCGAAAGCATTTGGATTCATGATCAGCTGTCCTTATAGCAGTAAAAACAGTGAAAAACAAAATTTGATGTGGTGAAAATTAACTATCGTATCGCCCGATATGAAAAACACAGTATAGAGAAAATCGACTTTTAAGTTTAATGTACCGAAAAGGTAATTTTTTTTCTTTTTAATTTTGTTTCATAATCTCTTATAATAAAGATAAAAAATTTGATTTTTAATTTTTAAATGTATCGAGACTTTAATTGAAAAATTGAATTTTTGGCACATTTAAAAACTACATTTAATAATCATTCTTGGATATCATTTTCGATTAGTTAAGGAAGCCCATAAAAAAGAAAATGGTGAAAAAAAAGTTGCAAGGTAATATTAGCCGTTAAGCGATCAGAATTAATTATTGTACTAAACATTTTAAGATTTTAAATGCACATTAATAAATAAAAAATATTTCTGTAGTAGAAAAATGGCCCTATACTCACTGCATTAGTCTAGACTTGGCGCATTCTTAGTAACTTCAACTGAAAGCACATTAAAACCTCTTATTCCCAAATGCGAAGACATTCGAACAAAATTTACGCTCTTGCTGTGTTTTGGAATTTAAATTATTTATTTTTTATTGATATCAAATCAAATTTATTCCGATGAAGCAAGAGCGTTACTTATTACTCGTTTTACGGAATTCTATTGTGCCGTATATATTGAGTTTTTAGGTCAAATTGTATATTTCGTCACCATTCCTTTCATTATCCAAGAACATGCAAAACTCGAGTTTGCAGATTTCTATGCGACTGTATATATCTTACAGTATCTTTAAGATGATTTTTTATTGGGCTATTTCATATTTCAATTTTTAGGAAGAACAAATATTGCCTTTAAAATGCAATTATATTCATTCATATATTTGGTATAAGATCGTGAGACCAACAAATTTTTATTTGTAGATAAATCATATTTGTATTTTCCTAGCTTTTACATTTTGATAGAATATATACAAATGTTGGCTGTATATAATAGAGCACCCTTCTATTTCATTTTTCCATTATGTAGAGATTCTTTTTAAAATTGGAACTTCCACAAAAATTAGTTCAAATAAAAACATAACACAAGCATTGATGCTGGAAGGCATGGATACACCTAAGCTGTGAACTGTTTGTTTTCCAGCAGTGCAATTGCGCCAGCCCTGCCATTCTAACAGCGAGTGCATCGAAGGTGCAGAATGCAAGATCAACGTGAATGCAACGAGTCCAGCTAACCAGAAAATCAAAGTCTGCCTTTGTTCTGAAGACACCGTAGAAGAAGACGGAGAGTGCTCAGGTACGATAGAGTAATCAAATACTGAACTGATGAGAAAATTGTGTGCTGGGTATTTTCATTGTGTTTTATTACAAAATTATCAGCAAACTACTTTTTTAGCCCTTTTGGCTTTAGTTTTACCACAACAGGCAATTTTACTCTTTGAAGAGCCTGGTTGGCCATATATATCCAATCAAAATACTTGTGTAATAAGAGCAAGACAGACGCCTATAGTCCGTTCAGTTGAATGGAATAGTTCTAATAACGCATGCGCGAAATGCTAATGGAAATATTCCCGGCGGTTCCGCCATTTGCATTTCCACTACAAAGAACAACAGGCTCCTTTAACCCAATAAAAACTGATTATGGTTCGTTTAGGACCAGGGAAGGTTTCGAGAGGTCAGGCAAGGGAGATAGCGTTTAATATTTATCAACACGTAGCCGAGGCTAAGGCTAAAAACAATTTAGGATATAGCCTGTTCAAATAAATGGTTTAGTAGGAGGGAAAAGGGCGTGGCCTATATTCCCCGTGCAGGAAATTGGCGGTCAAAATTCTCTCTGTTATAAACTTATCATTAGGCGATTTAAAACGTTTTTAGTTTTAGCTTTGGCTAAGTATTGGCTTAGTGTAAAGACAATATTCCCTTAGTTTGACCTCTCAAAGCCTTCCCTAGTCTTAAACGAGACATAATCAGTTTTCATAATGCTTCACGCATCGTGTTATTCCTTGAAATGGGAGTATGTAAATGGTACAACCGTCGGGAATATTTCCCTCAAAATTTCGCGCATGCGGAATTGAACTGTTACGTCTATCTGAACAGTCTATAGCTTCTTAGTCTTTAGTTAGCTGTTGAAAGGCTTGGACGGGTATTTGGAGGTCATTAGCTTATCTTGAATAGTTAATCCTGGTGTAATTCACTCGGGCGGTCCTTATCGCTGAGACTCACTCATCTTTCTTTATTTATCTTTATTATATAAATATATATATACTGGCGTTATTTTTATTTATCTTCCCTTGGATTTGCAACATCAAGGGAGCCTAGAAAACCTCTAATGAGAAGTTGAAAACAAAGAAAGTTTAGGAGTAAGGGAAAGTTGAATGTATGGATCTTCAGCAATCGTGAACGATCTAATCACTAGAGCTAAAACTAAATCAGGCCTCCGCCTTTTCGTGACTAACAGGCCATGCAAATTATTTACATAGCTCTAATGTCCGCCAGTTGAAATACCTACTGCTGTCATGCTTTGTGTTGCGGACCGTCGTCATGGGCATTGGTAGCTCTTTAGACATAAGCAGATCAGTCTCAGTCTTAAGCCACTGTGGAACCGCAAAATAGCTTCAAAACAACCTAAACAGTGGTTCAGAATGACGCAACGTTTTGAGCGCGTTTCCCGTAGAGTTCCTTCTCTCCGTAGGGAGGAAACCCGCTTATGAGGTTGACCTCATGACGCACTGCGGAAGTGCCGACTAGAAAATTTCACTTTTCAAAGCCCACAGGTCAAATATATAAATATATATATATATATATATATATATATATATATATATATATAAAAATATAAAATCAGTCCCGTAACAGGCCACAGGGGCCCAGAGGGGCAGATACTGTAGAGGTATCTGTTTCTTGACCGTACGGCACACTAGGGAGATAGTGTGGTCAACACTATGCTCCGGCCGCCTGATTTTCCCTCAGGCGAGGAACTCTCTCGCCTGATTTTCCTAGAGGAAACTCTAGGAGATCAAACCAACCAAGTGGAGCAGCTTTTTGAATTTTTAAGGGCCACCAAGTTGATGGACAAAATCTAGATAGAACATACAGAACTGAAATTGTATAATAAACTCTAAAATAATAATAATAACTGCTAATTATTGTGTTTCAGGTTGTGTCCACCTTCAAACAAATGGATGGTTGATTTTCATCCTTGGTTTCGCATCGCTCATTGCCATCAAACACTAATTTTAATTCAAAAGATTCCTCTGTACTTGTGTCAAGCCGGTGAAAATTTGTACTTAAAATTACTAAATATTCTTTTGTATAATTGCATTTAACCATATACCCGAGCTGTTTGGAAATATTTCAGAATATAAAGCATCTTTAACTTGTACATTGAATTCTACAAAACCTTTTAATAAATGAGAAATTTTTGTTTTGTACAAGTAACAATTTCAGATACTATAAAATTGTGCATCAATAAAATTACACAGTTTAAAAACTACACCAAAAAAATGTTGTTTTTTTTTTTTTTTGGTTGAATTTAAGGCGTGTCAACCGTTGGGGTCATTAACGCCAGAAAAAAATGTATTTGTTTGGCTAATAAAGAAAATAAATCCAACTCTTAATGCTTTGAAAATTAGATTATTAGTATACTAGACCACGGACGTATAACTAAAACTAAATTTTAGAATCACTAGATTTCTATCAATTCCAAACAATGTTTATAAGAATCATATAAAATTATATATTTATACTATAGAATAGATCAAACGAACATTTGAAATAAATATTGTTTTTGATTGTTTTTATTTAATCCTTAGTTTAAACATTATATTATCATATCACCACGAATGTATTGTCACCAATATTTAAATGCTTCTCACGAATTAAACTCTTCACAAAATTCAGCAAATGAACTAAATCTTTTTATTGATTGATCTTCATTTTATTCATTATTTTAATACAGATATGGTTGTTATCTCTCTTATTGGAATGGAGTTAAGACATCTTGCAGCAACTAAAATGTGTTTTGTTACAACTTGAGAATATATTTGTTTTAGTAGTACAGTCTTTGTACGCACGCTGTCTGTATATTACACAAAGTATTATAGCTGATTTTTACCCTCTCATAACTTTAAAACAGTTGAAGATAAACTTATAACATTTTACACAGGTATTACACTAATAGATGTGGGTAAAATTGCAAAGTTTCATAATTCTTACCTTGAAGCATTTCTCAGATATAGGCGATGGAAAATCGGATTTTATACTACTCACTAACTCGTGAGAGTATATGATGTGAAATTGAAGATGAAACCACCCTGAACGTTCTTTGAGAATGCAAGGTGCTCTGACAGAAGGGAATCCAAGAAGGGGGGTTGGCACATCAATATATATAAAAATCACGTGTCTGTGTGTTTTTCTGTTCCTTATACCAGAGATGGGCATAATTTTATTTATAAATAAAAATACGAATTTATTCGTACTTCATATATTTGTGAATACGAATTTATTCGTACTTCATATATTTGTGAATACGAATATAAATAAATTCGTACTTCATATATTTTTGAATACGAATATAAATAAATTCGTATTCATAAGTGTGAATACGAATTTATTTTTATTCACATATATTAAATATAAAAATACAAATAAAATTTTATTCGCAAATTTTTCTGCGAATACAAATAAATTCACATTTGATTGTGAATTACAAAAAAATCACATTAAAATATACGAATACAAATTTATTCACATTATAATTTGTGAATAAAAATTTATTCACAATAAAATTCGCAAATAAATCATGAATTTATTCGTATTAAGATGATATTACGAAAGTTATTGAAGATGATTTTTTTTTCCTTTTTTTTTTAATGCGTTTAACGTCTAGGCTATTAGCGCCTAGATTTTTTGTTTACCCCGAGTCCGCCGCGGGACCACCAGCCATGCTGCAGGGACACAGTTTGTCATCTGTACCTCCATAAAAAAAAAAAAAAAAAAAAAAAAAAAAAAAAAAAAAAAAAAAAACCTTCAATAACTTTCGTAATATCATCGTGAAGAAGAAATTAATTAATTTTTATTCGTATATTTTAATGTGATTTTTTTTAATCACTTGATTTTTTGTAAATATTCACATTTTTTGTGATTATTTACAATTTTTTCTGTGAATTTATTTTTATTCGCAGAAAAATTTGCGAATAAAATTTTATTTGTATTTTTATATTTAATATATATGAATAAAAATAAATTCGTATTCACACTTATGAATACGAATTTATTTATATTCGTATTCACAAATATATGAAGTACGAATTTATTTATATTCGTATTCACAAATATATGAAGTACGAATAAATTCGTATTTTTATTTATAAATAAAAACCCCGTTTGACCGATTTTTTGACCAAACTTGGCACACATGTAGGTCTTGATACGATAAATCTCCTAGGCTAGGTCAAAATAGTCAAATTTCAAAATTTGGTCAAAAGTTTTGTTTAAAAAAAAATTGGCTACACTGAACCATTCAGATTGTGACGGCCATTTTGAATCGACAGCCATTTTGAATAATGTCTCAAATTTATTTGTTGATGTTCCTGATAATTAGAATAACTCGAACTCATTGATGACTTTACATCATCATATAATCCAGCTTATATCAATTTTATTTCAACAGTCACTGTCTAAGGAGTGGCTCACTCACAGGCTCTGCTACTGGCCTCTGTCGGCTGTTAGATGAAGTGCTGTTTTGCTGGCCTCTGCCGGTATCATTATGAAATAAAACAAATTCACATCGTTTGGCCGATTTTCGTAATTGGGTATAGACAACTAGGTATCAAGTAGATCTTGATACGGGGAGAGTCATAGACAGAAAGTAGGTGTAGCATGGCACACTGGGTAACAGCTACTTACATATTGTTATTAATAAAATTAAGCTTTTATTATTTTTTTTCCTGCTACTTGATGTTTATTTTATTTTTTAATTCTTGTACTGATCATTTGCAATTTATTTCTAAATTATCACGTTATTATTTTTTGGGGCAGATCAAAATCGGCTGAGACGCTTTTAAGAAAAAAAAGATTAAACGGAAAACAATTTATTAAAAAAAAAAAAAATCATTCAGTTAACTATCCACTTCTACAGTGGCAGCTGACCTATGTTTCTGGACTCTTGAAGATTGTAAGGGGCCTCAAGGTGACCTCAAAATTTAATGTCCAGGCATTTGCATTTTTACTGCTGTCAAATGCTCCGAACATTAAGGCACTATTTTCCAGGGGAGTTAGAGAGGGTTGAAAAAGACCACTTAGCGGCACGAAAATCCTTGTTTCGCGCTGAACACGAACACATTCATCGACGAAAGTTCTTCAAAGAAAAGAAAAATAGAGTAGCTGCACATTCTGAAAATAATGATGTAATGTTCGATGGGGTGATGTCAATAGAATAAAAAGGTGCCTAAAACTTCGAAATTGATAGTTTTGTTCTTTTCAACGGGGTTTTGTCAGTGTTTACCTAACTTTTTAATTGGTTGTTGTTGTTTTTTTTATTACATTTAACAGGAAAAAGAGTATTTTAGTAAAACCAAGTAAGGAAATGAGAAACATTGTAATTGTCTTTCCAAGACCAAACTTTGAGAAAGAGGATGGAGTAATTTTCGCTTGGGATACAATCAGTTTTCTGTTGTTGTGCTTAAAATCGTATATTACTTCTCTTAGGCACAGAGTGTTCACGCCTTTACGTACGACCCCCGTCGGCGGTCTCCCGTTTTCCTTTAATATCACAACAGAATTCCTGCATTTAATCATCAATTGTTTATTAATTAACTTTGTTATTCACAACTTAGATTATTATAACAATAATTTATATTTTCCCATATTAAAGTAAGAATTTTATAAGTTAAACAAATATACGTATACCTTTAAGTGCTGTGAGCAGAGCAAGGTGGTTTATTAATAATTGCATGAATAAAAACACATGTCTATTCCCACGTACTTATTATAAGAAAACATAGTTTGATGAATAGTTATGACTTTGGAGATCTGATAAAGGAAAGGAAGACAAACCCGTGCCATGAACCTCTTTGGGTGTCAACAACTTACAAAACATTTAGTTAACCTCCAGAAACAATTGTGTGGCTTGTTGATAAAAATGTTAAGATGTAACAAGAAAGTAGTATCTAATGAGGAACACAAGATAGGACATGCAGTGATAAAATCACTGGCTCTGGTAAGTATACTTTAAATTCTTAAATGTATTTTTTATTTACAAATACCAGTTTAAACTATCGGACTTTAATGTGTTAGTTCATAACTCAGAATATTCTAATTATATATTGTGCTAAAATTAATATATTATTTGATATTAAAAAAACAATAATAAATATTTTGGCAAGGACTATATTATTGTAATAATTTAAAAGATCAAGTAATACAATTTGCAGGAGATGTTGTTTAAGTTGGTACTCATCAATTTTTCTATCTATTTTCCAAAAATTACATTTCACTGATCAAATGTACTGAATCCCTTAACCAACAATAATTATATTTTATTCACATTATGTCTTTACAGTGGCGAATAAATATTATACTTTAAAATATATGAAAATTATTAGAATTTAGACAATTCATTCAGTTAATGGTAATTGATTTGTTTGGCATTTGCCAACATTAGATTTTTATGAGAGCTAAAGAAGAGTATTTTATTCGTTTGCAAGGTAAAAAGAGAACGAGGAAATATGTAAATGAGCCAGGTTAGTAGCATTTTAAACATTTTAAAACAGCAGTGGTGATACAATGGAGGGGGGGGGGATACTAGCTATAGTCAGGACAGATAGGTTTAGATTGATTTTACTACACAACAATTTTCTAATACTTGTAACATTTATTAGTACATGAAGGGATGTTGCCAAATTGCCTTAATCTATCTCAAATAGTTATAATTTACAAAGACCACGTATATCACTCTATACATTTGTGGTATCTTTAAATAATCTGATGTTATGAAGCCATTTTTTTAAGGCTATTTTATATTATGCATAAAGAAAAAGTGTGATTTACGTATTCCTCATCTCCTCCTACATGCCGGCATGTACCTCCAGTGGTGCGGTTTCCTAAACCACAAAGTTTCCCCGGCATTACAGCCGGCATCCTCAGGTGGTACATGATGCTTCTTTGTTATCTGATTTATGTACTAAAAAGCCTCACACACACACATATGTACATATATCTTTTTATATGTTTGTGTGTGTGTGTATATATATATATATATATATATATATATATATATACATACATACATATATATACATACATACATACACACACAGGGTGGTCCCGAAGAAAATCACCATACTTGAGGGATGTGTATGCCGACTAAAGTGTAGTTGAATGCCAACAAGGAGAAATTTTTACTTGCATTATTTCCCTAGATGTAGGCGTTTCCGTGTTCTTTTGTCTAAACGTTAGTTTTTGACCATTTTTGCACTATTTGTCTCTCACCCCATAGGGGAAATTTAATTCTTATTTTATTTATTTATTTATAAATAAATAAATAAATTTAATTCTGATGACATTTTTAAAATCTACATTAACTTTTTTATAAGATCTCATGTACCTCGTGGAAAAATTTCTCAAATTAATGGACGTTAAAATTTAAATAAAATATAAGTAGGTCAAAAGTTAACATCATTAACTCACATAGGCGCTAAAGGCCAAAATGTAGGTGCGCCGTAAAAAAAAAAAAAAAAAAAAAAAAAAAAAAAAAAAAAAAAAAAAAAAAAAAAAAAAAAAAATTAACTCACATAATTCCTTAAAGAAATTGGACCAGAATATTTTATTTAAAATTCAAAATGATATCTGAAAATGGATTTTTCGTATTTGATAGTTTGACATGGTAGGGACGTTATATTCAAATATGCTCTTCAAAGAGTAACAATAATAATAATTTTTTTTTTTAAATAGCACATTGAAAAGTTTATTATTCATAAATAGTAATCAATTTAATTTTTATTTATTCAAGGCATCAAACATTGGAGCTCTTGTTTTATTTTTTACTTGCTGGGAATTAGGAACAGTGTGGGATATTCCATTGCTACATGCTATATTTGGACCAATATTCATTTCTCTTGCCACATTAATAACATTGTTTCTTGAACCCAAAAATTGTCGAGATTTTGTAAGTAATAGTAGGTAAGACACTTTTTATTTATTGTTATTACTTTGGATAAGTTGTTAATTTAAATTTATAAAGATTATTTAGTAATAAAAAATTCAAATAAATATTTACTTTACTCAGCATTGTATGTATTTGTATTACGAACACTCTCCACACGAATAAGGTTTTATTAAAGAAGTATTTATAGTGACTTTCTAAGGGAATCCAATATCTTCATGATTTTTGTGTACAATATAGTCAGAAAAGTCACTCAATTATAACCTTATAACGAATTAATCACTTGTTTACAACTGCTTGACAAAGCCTTTACAGGAGATTACACTAAATTAATATTTTATTTTAATATTTGTTTTCTCTTTTTAGTCCTTAGTGCATGATTATTTATGTATTGCACTCTGCGTGGGTGTTGGACTAGCATGTTTCATAAAAAAGCAACCTTGTGGTAATATGATTCTCCTAGTCTGTATGACGGGCTTCCTTCTTTTTATTGATCTGGTAGTGCATTTTTTTACTGAAGACAGAAGAAATAACCCAGAAAAAGAAAAAAGAAAAATTTTGTCAAGGAAAATTTATGATGATGACTGACTAATTTTATTAGATCATATTATGTTATTTTAAATGTAAATACAATAATTTATTTTATTTTTAAATTCTTTTATGAATAAAATTTTCTTTGAAAGTTTATTTATTTCAATTTAAAATTCGTTGTTTATTATAAAGGGACGTTAAAATTTAAATAAATAATATTTCAATTTTAACGTCCATTTATTAGTAACAGTATTTTTTGGGGGTTGATGTAATGCTTAATTACTTATGATGTGCTAAGAATTATTGCAGTACAAAATAAAAAAATATACTAGAAGGAAAGAAAAACTTGATTCAAAATGAACAAAGGTTGCTGCCCAAATGAAGAGGGTTCCTATACACACAGCTGAAAATTCATTTTATTTATCTTGGGAACATTTATTACTCTTTAAAAACATGGTAAAAATGTTTAACATTAAAGACAACTTCGGATCCCTTATGACGTCGACATTGTGATGCGATATGGAGGTGTCGATGAGAAATGTGTACGTTTCAGTAGTATATTACTGTTGGTTCAAATTTGTGTATATAGATACATATATTTTTATGTTCTAGCAGGCTCAAAAATGATCCGATTTTGACTGAATTTGATACATATTTTTTCCATTGTCTGATTTCAAAGGTCAGGTTTGTTAACCAGCAGAATTCGTCCTCCAGAACATGGTTTTATGGAGAAAATCGTAGTGCTGGAGTTTTTGTGTTAATAAGCTTCCAGGTGCACATTTCATAAAGAATTGGATATGGGTAGTCTAATAATACCATTTTCAAAACTAGACTTTTGTTTTGTTAGGAAATCATAGTAAATGAGAGGCATCTATTCAAAAGCTTATTAATATTCTCATCCGGAGAAATCGGTGCTTAAAATGTAAAAGTGTCTGTTTCGTTCTTTTGGAGAGTTTTTTTTTTGTCTCCCTCAGTTTTTAATTGGTTTTTGTTTTTTTTAAATTACATTTAACAATAAAATGAGTATTTTATTAAAACAAGGTAAGTAAATGAGAAACGTATTTGTAATAATGTTCTTCTAGAGCAAAAGTTGAGAAGAAAGGGGAGTAATTATGGCTTAGGTTATTGTCAGTTTCGTGTTGGGGTGCCTAAAAGCTTGCTTCTCTTTGAAATTTCATTTTATGTTTTTACATTTTTCATTAAATTAATACCAAAACATTCTGTTTTTATTCTAAGCTTTCCGAATGACAATTTTTTTTATATTAAGCTTGCTCGTTCTGTTATGCTGACTTAATTCTGATTGTAAGAATGTGATAAAACATAAACTGAGAAGAATGAAGAAGGCTATAAAATATAGCATGGTTTCCAAGTATTTTATTATTTTGTTCATCTACATTCGCGCGGCGGTCTACGATATGGGGACATCACATAGGATTTCTTTGTGAGCAATTCACTAAACTGGTTCCTTTCCAGAGAACAGGTCATGCTAGTTTCCATAGATCTCTTATTATGATTGTTGCAATACACTAGTTTTGTTTGGCAATGATTAGTGGACGAGGAAGAACTGCTTCTTACACGATCGTTGCAGAATAGACAGAAAAGGCGATCTTGGGGAGAAGATATCAATATAAGAAGAGAACATTTGGGGAATGAACAAAGCAGTTTACGTCACTCATTTTACCAATCTGACGGCGTAACAAATCTGTAATTTTTTACAACAGTATCACCTTTATCTTGGAGAGACTACTGTAATAAAAACTGTTTCTTATTTTTAATATATTTTATTAAAAAACATCAAATTTTCTTCTTATTGCAGATGTTTTTTGTTAATTATTCTATAATTAATTATAACATTTTATAATTCTCCATCAAATAAAATCTATTCACCAAAATTTCATTTTCTTATAATTTAGAATTTGTATGAGGAAATATGATGTTGTGAGCATTAAGCTTGAAGAAAATACATCAAACTTGTTCGAAACTCCTGAAACAAAAATATTATAGATTATGAATTTCACTTGTTCATTCAAAAAATTACAAAAATTCATACCCGGATTTAACGTTTACTGTCAAAATTAAAAAATGATGGACCTTAATATGAAATTTAAAAATTATAAATAGACCTCAACACGACATAATATAAGATGCCTGATAATGAACCTAAAAACAGGTTCGAAATGCCGCAAATATAAGTTTCTCCGGAGTAACTTATATTTGCGACGTTTTGGCAGGACTGCCAGTTATTTCAAGAATCCATTGATCTTTCCCCACCCTCACCTTCAACTTGCATTTTAGATTAATGCACGAAGTGGTATTCATTTCAATGTAATTATTGAATACTCCTCATGGGCCAATAGATAATTATTTTCCATTATGTGTATGCTCCAAAATTATTTCTTTAATGAAATGCTTTAATTATTTCATTAATTTGGAGTATTTAGTTATTAAATGTTTTTATTAAAGATGTACAGTATTAGGTGAAGAGTCATAGTTTCAGGTCAGTACTTCAGTTTTTCAATGTTCAGAAGTTCATTTCAACCACCCAACTTTATTCAGAAGTTATGTAGAAGAGAACTGACTCGCTTGGCGAAAGGGTTCGAGAAATTATTAAAAATAAGTAAGTAGTGATTGTAAAAATATTTGAATTTACTCCCTTGTCATACAGTTTAATATTTTTTCATATTTTAATGTAAATTAATCACTAAGGGTTAAACAATTACTATAGTTAGTATAGTTCCTTAGTTTAAAATAGTAGGCTTAAGTTTAATTTTATCTCAACTCAAAGTAATTGAATTGTGCATCTTTTGAACATCCTAATGCAATTTACGATTTAAAAGTTTCATAAATTTATAAATTGTAAAAACACATTTTGCAACAATAGTCTTGTCTTTGTTAATAATGTTACTGTTGAATAATCTTTTTAATAATTTTGTTATTTCATATCCGTATGTATTAGGTAGATAAGCTATCTGGTCTTATAAATAACGACAATATGAAACAAGTGTGCAAATGGCTTTAGCAGCCGATGCACAAAAAATGCATTACCTGAGCATATGGTACCATTGCTTTGAGACTTATACCCATAATTGCATTTGCACAATCCTTTATAGCAATATGAATTTTTGATACTTGTACAGTTTCCATAAGATGTGCAAGGTTCATTTAATTTCTTCGATATAAAGCATTGCCAACCTTCTACAAAATTGGACCCGTTGAAACAACTGCAATGTCCTTCAACGCATTCTCCTTCGATCTGTATAAAGTTAAAACAGTTAATCATTCATGAAGCTACATTAATTGGGAAAATATTATAAAAATAAAGGACCCCGCCCTTTCCTAATGGAAAATGGCTTTCGGTCAAATTGAACAAAACTATGCTCGTTGGATAGAGAAAGTCTTTCTGAACAAATGTCTCAATGGGCACAAAACCCTAAAGTTGAAACTTTTGGTACTTTTGGGTATCCGAAGTTTTCCATTTTTAATTTTTGCAAAATCTCGAGATCTCTGGTTGGAAGGTTTCCCAAGCTATTTGGCCAGTAAAAAAAATACGTACCAATTATTTTTTTATGACCTTTGGAACGGCACAACATTTGACACTCCTCTCCCCCCCCCACCCACGGGGGTGGGGGGGAAGCTTTTTTTTTGCAATTATCGTCTATCCATTATCATTTGAAGATCTTTTCTACGGCAATACATTGAAACCTTGCCTCACACCCTTACTCCACCCCCAACCCCTTGGGATGTGCTCGTCATCAACAAAACATCAAATATCCTACTTCTTACTTGCTGAATTATACATTAGATGCAGCTGATCGATAGCAAACAAAAAGTCAAAACAGTTGACAGTAGTCTAAGAGACAAAAAGCGGCCCTTTTCAGGGCCACTAATGTTAAAGTCTGCTAACGGAACACTTTTTTTGCGAAAAAAAGGCCTTTTTTTTAAATATACGAGCTGGAGGTGGGGTGGGGTTGGTGTTTGGGGTGGGGGTGGGGTAAGGGTGTGAGGCAAGGTTTAAGTGTATTGCCGTCGAAAAGATCTCCAAATGATAATGGATAGACGATAATTACAAAAAAAAGCTTCCCCCCATTCTGGTGGGTGGAGGGGGGGTATTAGGGTCAAATGTGGTGTCGTTCAAAAGGTCTTCGAAAAATATTTGATAAGTATTTTTTTTACTGGCCAAATGGCTTGGGAAACCTTCCAACCAGAGATCTCGAGATTTTGCAAAAATCAAAAATGGAAAACTTCGGATACCCAACTTTTGGGTTTTGTGCCCATTAAGACTTTTGTTCAGAAAGACTTCCTCTATCCAACGAGCATAGTTTCGTTCAATTTGACCGAAAGCCATTTTCCATTAGGAAAGGGCGGGGTCCTTTAAGAGGCAAAACAAATTTTTAAACATAAATTGTTTATGCTTTTAAGAATATTTTAAACACACACATTTCATTCTTGAAACTAGCTTTTTCAGCGTTCTGTTCAAGGTATCTCAATCTTCCCAACTGAATCAGTTAAAATTTCCAATACATATAAATATGTGTGTGTATATAAATAAAATAAAGGTTTTGTGCTGCAGATTGCATAGAAAAATAAAATCAGTCCCGTAACAGGCCATGAAAGGCACACTAGGGAGATAGTGTCTGTACTATGCTCTGGCCACCTGATTTTCCCCTTAGCAGGTAGCCATTAATAAATTAATTAAAAGCGGGTTTGGCCTAGGGACAACCAAATCCAACCCACGGTCGAAGATACTAGAAGATAAAAATCTTTAGTGCTCGCTTGGGATTTGAACTCAGGTCCTCCAGCATATTAGTCCAGTGCTCTACTACTGAGCTAACCATGCCCCTGCAGATTGCATAGAATCGACATTTTTCAAGGATATGTTTTCATTTCATACATCAAACTCAACAAATCCACCCTGTAAAAATATTTCTATCTATTTCTAATACATTTTTGTCTGCTATAGGCTTAGCCATGACTAATGTTAGACTTTTGAAATTTCATCAGTATTTCTTAGTATACTTGACTTGCAAAGGCTATAAATAAAAGCTAAATGTTGAGTAGAACCAAAGTTATGAATACATAAATGGTCAGAGCTTAGGTTGACCTTCATCAGGTAGAGACACGTCCAGACCAATAAAATAATATGGCCTGGACCAATCAGCTGTTTAAAATTTATAGTTACATAGTTAAATGTCAAGCCCAGAAGAGGCTCCACATGCCATGTATGTATAAAGTTGCCCCTGAGGAGGTGTCATATGATGTGAAACATGTAGAGCAACATAAAAATGATTGGTTAGTAGTAAAAGCTGTTTTAATGTATACTTTATACCATTTTTAAATACAGTAGAACTTGGATAATTTGAACCCCTAGGGACCGATAAAAAAGTTCGAATTATCCAAACTTCGAATTACAAAAGTTTGAAAATTAAGGGTTAAAAATTGAACTTCATATTTTCACAGTTTTTAATTTGAAAAAAAAATGCATTTTATTCAAAGAAAAACAAACATATCATAAATTGATGATTACGTACATAAGTAATAAATAATTGATCAAAAAAGTAAAAATAAAAGTCTATTATTTTGAAAAAAAGTCATTTTAATGGAGAAGAATTTTTTGATAAAGTGTTAGGAGGAATTCCAAATCCCTTGGCAATTTCAGATTTTTTCTTTATTCCTTTTTCGACTTCTTTAATCGCAATGTTCTCTGACAACGTTAAAGTTTTATAACTCCTAGGCTTCGACATCTTACATCAACAACTCACTGAACTGCACTGTACACCGGAAATTCAAGGTACAAACAATAAATCAGATCTAGGCACTGATTGACTTATATCTTAATACAAAATGAT
This sequence comes from Gonocerus acuteangulatus, assembly GCA_946811695.1. Classification (NCBI taxonomy): domain Eukaryota; kingdom Metazoa; phylum Arthropoda; class Insecta; order Hemiptera; family Coreidae; genus Gonocerus; species Gonocerus acuteangulatus. The sequence continues at coordinate 41,548,926 of OX328128.1, read as the reverse complement.
GATCGGAGGAATGGCGGAAGGGAATTCTAGGATAAAAGGACACGATGGAATTATTACAACCCCGGAAGGGAGGAAGCGCGACCCACCACTTTGCAGAACTCCTAGAGTCCAAGAACTAGACTATGAGACCGCTGTGCTTCTTGTCCCGGAACCCCTACATCCGTATCTTATTATCCTTCTTACCCGAGGAGAGACTTATTTTCACAAGATTTAAGATCGACCGCCTCTCTGTCCACTTCCTATTGGAGGTACAGACTCGTAAAAACTTCGAATTATCCAAAATTTTATTCGAATTAACCACGATTTTTTTACATTGTTTATGCCCTAAATTCTAGGGACCGAGAGAAATATTCTAATTAAAAACGATTTCGAATTATCAAAGTTCGAATAATCCATGTTCCACTGTATTTGCTACTTTGACTGAAATATGTTTTTGCTCCTTCATATGAAATGAAATGTTATTCTTTCTTTTTTTGGGGGGGGGGGTGTCGACAGCTGTGGTCATTGGCACCGAAATTTTATTACTACTTCATCTGAAATTATATGTTTTACAGCTTTGTCCGGAATGATATCCTATTGTTCCTAACCTATGATTTATATTTAAGTGTAATTTATATAAAGACCAAAAGATATTGGAATAATAAGAACCTTTGAACATTGTGATGATTCTAGGCAGGTTTCATTCAAATCAAAAATATTAGGTAGGCATTTAGAAAAGTCACTGTTACTAGTATAATTACTTTTGCAGGCACATTTTTCGTCCATGCAATAGCTTCCATCAGCTTTACACTCGCTCGACTGATTACAGGGAGCACCTACACCTGAAATACATTTTTACGAATTACTAATGTTCTCCATTATAAAAGTTGGAACTGTTCAAATAATGATTAGGACATGGAATAAGCAGTGGTTTTATGATTATTTCTTTTTAAAAAAATAAATAAATAATAATTTACAATATCCTGGCAATATTTTAAATTATTTTATGTTTATTTAAAATCTACCGTATAAAAAGGAATCAAATTAATAATCAAATAAACTTTTTTACTTATGTACTTCCAATGTTTTATAATTATGGATTTTGTTGTTGAAAAACCTAACTTTTTCAGTTTGATCGTTATGAAATGGACTAACTTTCTTTTGTGAAGGTTTCTGTATTTTTGATCAATAAATCAATATTACAAAAATTTGAAACTGAAGCAGAGATATCGTCCCTACCATGTCAAACTATCGAATATGCAAATCTGAGCAAACTAGAGAACGAACATATTCTCAACATATACATTGACAAAGTAATGTATTGAAAAATGGTCTTATTAAATACTTTATTTAAGGCATTTCTGGCTATTCTAAATGGTTTAGAGTTGCGACAAGCCGTATCGTCCACAATCTAAGAGCAAAGTCTCAAATCTGAAAAAAAAGTTTTTGCATATTTGATAGTTTGACGATGGCAGGGACGATATAATATATCAGCAACAACACTGTGGTAACTCTAGTTTCTGAACTTCTGATGAACGTAATTTTAAGATTGAGTATTATTACACTAGAACAATCACAAGCACTTTCCTTAGGAATGTAAGGACCTATAGATAGAACAATATTCTTCGTCGAAAAGGGATCATTTTTTTATATAAATTGATTGAAGAACTGAAGTTTTTGGTGACCTTTGATATGTAATATGTCGAACAGCTTTTTACTTATTGAAGAGGCTCCTGTCACGATCAGAAATCATGTTGACTGAGAGATCTCTCTGAGTATGTAGCATCAAAGCAGATAGAATCTAAGACTCTAACCACTGTGCCACCCTATTGTCGCCTTAAATGAATGCTAAATATATTTTAGTATGCAGTAAAATTCATTGCTCACCTGGGATACAAGAGTCGTTCTGATTAATATAACCCGATAGGCATTCACATTTCATAGTTTTCCTATCACAGAATCCATTATCAAATACGCAGTCTATTTTTTCTTCGCAAGTGTCACCTACTTTTGTACTATCTTGTCGGCATTTACTCTTATCAGAGGAAGCGTGTGAGCCGCTGTTGCATTGACATTTCTTGTCAATACACAACACAGATGAATCTCCGCCACAGTCTTCGTCATTAATGCAACTTTCATCAACAGCTGAAATGTATCATTAAAATAAAATAAAAATGCATTTGTAAACTAATTTATATAATCTTTTAGACTTTTGCAGAAAAAATTACTGAAATCATTATCAGAAAATAAATTATTTTCTTAATGAGTTAAACTAATTGACGGTCATGCAGCAATAAGGAGGAAGCTCCATTTTTGGGATTTCTCAGGTGAGAACAGTTACTTTAAAATTACTAGAAGTATTTTCATTCCCAAATACATGGAATTGCTAAGGATATTGTCAAAAAGTAACTATGAAGAAAAATGTATTAAATTTTGTATTTTCCTTCATTTTAATAACTCATTTATTAATTCAGTAATGTAATTTACTTGTTCATGTAAGTCTAAGCTTCGCTTAATCAATAAAATACTTCATACTTACACTTTTTGATCCAACAGTACAGTTTGTCTTCAACAAAATGAGACTTTTCATTGCAATGACACTTCTTCTTAAGGCATATTGCATTCGGGCCAAAAAAACCACATTGCTCATCCCTGAGGCAGCTCCAACCAATATCTCTGGACACTTGCAACAAATACATTTTCAAATTAGTGGTACTTAGTCTTAGAATAAATTATTTTTCTGTTCATAATTATGATTGTCTTTTTTTTGTTATGAACAGAAACTATTTCATTGTTTTACTAATATGTAGGACTTGGAAATTATGAGAAAATATCTTCTTGATCTATAGTAATTGATTCTAGAAAGGAAAAAAAAATGCATATTTGTATGACATGTTTACATGGTAGGGCACTGACGACTATGAGGTTTTTGCCCCAAAATTCCAAACAAATGATTATAACATAGGGGCGAGGTTAGCTCAGTGGTAGAGCACTGGACTAATAAGTTGGAGGACCTGAGTTCAAATCCCGAGCAAGCACTAAAGATTTTTTTCTTCTAGTGTCTTCGTTCATGGATTGAATTCAGCCTCCCAGACCGTCCCTAGGCCAACCCAGCCTTTAATTAATTTAATAATGAGTACCTTGGCTGCTAATGACTCTAGCAGTCGAAGCAGCCATGGGGAAAATCAGGCGGCCGGAGCATAGTACTGACTAAACTATCTCCCTAGTGTGCCGTATGGTCATGAATCAGATACCTCTACAGTATCTGCCCCTCAGGGCCCTCGTGGCCTGTTATGGGACTTAAAAAAAAAAAAAAAAAAAAAAATTATAACATGGTTCAAAGGAATGGAGTTATTTAGGTTGCAATCAAGAGACAGAGATTCTTTGAGAGAAAAAAAAGGGGCATTTTTTAGGCTTACAAAACAAATCGAACAATGTCTCCAAGAGCAAAAATGGCAATGAGAGGATCCAAAGAGTTAAAACTATACATATACTGGTGATTACATTTTCTGCTGATTAAATCATAAAAGCATTTTGAGCTTTTCATTAAATGCTATTGAAGTTAATGGCTAATAAAAAATTGTATTAATAATTTTATTATTTAAATTTTAACGTCCATTTATAATTAACTCAGATTTTTAAGGCTGGTTACCACCTACCTTTACTATCCAGGATACGGCTGATGCCTTTTCTTTTTTTTGAAAGAAAAGCCACCACCTCTAGTGGGAATCGAACCCACAACCTTAAGAGTTTATTCAATAAGCACACAACATTTTTTTATTCAATAAACATTTTTGGCAAATTTGACATACAACATTTTGATATGACAGCGATGATATTCATTCGTGCATATACAAGAAATGCAGTACAAATTAAAAATCAATCCATACCAGGAATTTGACCATTACAAAACTCTATAACATTTTTTTTAAACAAAATTGTAATGTATCATGAAGTTTTAAAGGGTTCAGCTTGGTGAAAATCATAACTTTTTTGACAGAGGTTTCCAATGGCTACTGACGGCTGAATTTTTAAACCACTACGATCATTTTGACTAGTAGAGAGCAAAAGCTAGCTTTAAATGAAATTATCTGAGGAAATAGTAGTAAAGCAGTTGTGAAAAGGATAATTGTCAGAGAATACAATCATATATCAGATAAGTACTTTTATCGCAGTACTGTCCATTGTAGGCTGTAACAAATCCCTGTTTGCAAACACAGACTGTGCCGTTTCTACATTCGGTATTTTTTCCTTGGCAGTCACTGTTACTTTTACATTTTTCTCCTAGTTCTGAAATCATAAAATCTCAGTTAACATAAACATAATTTAAAGAAGAATAAAATAAATAATAATGAACAAACTTATTTACTTGCCAGGAAAGCAGTTACTTTTATCACTGCTATTGTAGTAACCTTTTAGACAACTACATTTGTTAGATTCGTTACATTCACCATTTACTGGGCAGTCAGCACTATTCTTGCATGAATCTCCAACTAGAAATGATTTAAGAAAAAAAAAAAAAAAAATTACAGGCGGATAATCTACCAAATAAAAGATACATTTAATGCAAGTAAATGAATATATTATATTTATAATATCAGCAAATTACCTTTTGATTTTAAATTAGACTGTATAAGTTCCTCATTATCATTGCCACCTTCATAGAAATGAGAAAAATTATCAACTGAGCTTTTAATTTCACATGTCCTGTTCATAGAACAAACTGCATTATTAAATTTACAATCTAGTGATATGCCACAAGGGTTTCCTGGACCTACAACAAGTTATGTCTTCATTAACAAACATTTTCAGAAAGATGAATTTAGAGTAAAAAAACAAAATTTTAAATATATATCGTCAGATTTTAATTTACCATCTTTTCTTAGCATACTTGTTAACGTATTTAGCTTCCTAACCAACTTTAAGGATCTAATACAATTCTAAATATTGCTAATAAGACTTTGAGTGAATTGAAAAAGAATATCAAAAAAACTATAATAAATAATATATATAATAAATAATAAAAAACTATACATTTCTTATAATATGAGGTTCTATCGACATTGGTTGCAGAATGTAAAAAGGTTGCGACACAAAAACAAAATACATGCTATTCTTGACCTCAGATTCAAGATGGGTGCAGGTTAACAGCGAAAAGTGGATTAGCCTTGAAATAAGAGGAAGAATCATGGTAGGAGTGTACTTTGGCATACTAAAACCTTTTAAATCGAGACTCCGATCCAGAGTATCAAAACTTAAAATATACAAATCCCTGGTCTGACCAGTAGTGTGCTATGGAGCCGAAGCCTAGACGCTGAAAGTAGCTGACCAAAAAGCTCTTAAAGATTTTTGAAAGAAACATTTTTGATAACCTATGTATACTAGGAAATGGAGGATATGGACAAATCGGGAGCTGGATGAACTGATGAAAAATGCCGATATAGTAAGCTTTATTAAAGTTAGAAGAATTAGCTGGCTAGGAGACGTGGAAAGACTGCCTGATGATACAGCCACGAACAAGATAATGAGGGAGGAATTTCCTGGAAAAAGGAAAAGAGGAAGCGAGGAAATGTTTGAAAAGTGATGTAGAAGAGGATTTGAAGCGGATGAGAGTGGTAAATTGGAGGGGACAAATTCAAAATATATAATTTGATTGTATAATAAATGTACAATTAGCTTGGAATATGGCTTTCATTACTTGCATAAGAAATACTTATTCTTCCTCATAGCGTTCATAGTAATCGGATCATAAAAAACTGAATGCTCTAGGCATAAGTAGCTTGAGCACAATCTACAGAAATACTTTGATTTTCTGTATTTTCCTGTAAAATTTGTATACCTGTTCTTTTCTCATGTGTTGAAGCTTCTTTCATGTTTCTTCTTGGGACAATCTTTAGTATTTTACAACCACTTTGTCGGATCCCACGTGGTACTTAAGTATTGTATACACAACAGTGAAATTGATCCCCACAATGTTGCCTATCAAAGTTCCTTCAGAAACACTCATTTTAAATTTGGCTTAGTTACTTTTATTCTTTTTCAGAAAAATAAATGACTTAATTCCGCCAACATTTAACGTACTGTAGAATATGTCTACAGATCTGTCTGTGAGAATATTTCTATTTAAGATCTGTCTGGCATCAGATCTCAAATACCCCTAGCCTTATTCAATGCCCATTTACTCCTAAACCAATAACTTTTATTTATGTTTAACTCCCCCTATGTATTCTAGGATTCCTTGCTGAACGCTACGATAAATTACAGAATTAGAGGTTGCATGACAAAGTAAGCTCTGGGTCTCACAGACCAGATGCGACCACTGAAGGCTTAATATTATTACGTAACATTCACTATATTTAATTAATTATGTTATATTTAAAACTAATTATTAGTATAATTTGTTATCACTATTTGTATTATAAACTTTCATCTAAACACCTTTTAGTATGTTTTCTTTTTCCCTACAGCAAGAAAACATACTTATGACATTGACTTGATGACAGAATCAAGCTAATATGTGTTGTAAATTTAAAAAAAAAAATTGGTTGATTAGATCTTGAGATGTCTTGTTCACCAGTTTGGAAGTAGTTTCAGGCTTATATATTTGAAATGTTCTTAAAAGTATAAAAAATGTATCTAGGCCAAAAGATTGATTTTTTTTTTTTTTTAAATTTCAATGTGTAATCACCTTAATAAAGAATTATATTAAATGTGAAGCAAACACATCTAGATATATCATGCCTGCAGAAGTTACTCTTCAGCTAAAACTGTGATTTCTCACCTGAAGTGCTCCTGAACTGGCTTCATGTGAACTTGAAACATGTAGGGCATACTAGATAAATGCTTTTTGAAAAATAGTGAATTGTAAATGTGTTTTGAACATCTGCTACAATATTTATTTATTTAAATTTGAACGTCCTTTTATTATTGATACCAAATTTTAGGACGGGTTATCTATAGGTTAAAACCCTTTTCTATCCAGGATAGAGGTTATGCCTTCTCTTTTTTCAAAAGAAAAGCTATCACCTCTAGTGGGAATCGAATCCATGACCATAGGCATGAGAGCACTCATGGCCACCAGGCCTCCTATCTCTGCTACAATAAAATAATTTATTACAGTTGTATTTTAAATTTGAAGCCAACACTTACTGTAGCTCTCTCTTCTGCAGGAACTGTATTCTCTTTGATAATAGTTTAGAGAACAAACACATCTTTTATTTTCTGAACAAACAGCTGCTTCAAAATCATTACTCACAAAACAGTTCTCGTTCCGTTTACAACTTTCATTAAGCCCTGAAACAATTTAAATATTCACAATCAAGCTGTAAATACTTTCTAAAATATTAACTTCCAAAATTACACTTTTAGTATATTCCCTCACACTATTTTTTGTTCTCATTTTTTAATGACATTTTCCTTGTGAGGTTTCATTATGTAATCCAGACAATCCTTATTAGTAATGTTTAATAAATATTAAAAAGAGTCTTTAGGCCTATATTTGTGTTTTACGCAACAAAAAATGTGTGTGTCACACAACAAAACCTCCATGAGTTCTTATTTTTTTTTATTTTTTTTTTTTTTACATAAACAAAGTGCAGTTGTAGCAAAGTAAATTTTTACTCCCACTTATACAAAACATAGATTTTTGGGTTGAGTCATCTATAGGTTACCACCCTTTTCAAGAAAGGATAGGGCTGGCATTTTCCTTTTGTGAAAGAAAAGCTGTCACCCTTAGTGGAAATCGAACACATGACCTTTGACACAGAGTGCTTATACTTTAACACTCATGGGCACCAGGCCTCCATATTAAATATAAACTGACCTGCCGTTTTCCAGCATTGTCCAAGAAAATAGTGATATCCTTTAGTACAAACACAAATGTTATTCTCACAAATTCCACCTCCGTTTAAGCTGTGAGAACACTGCACACTGTCCGAACAGGAACTTCCATAACCATTTACAACTGAAATTACAAATAATGCAATGGATTAAGGCACAAATAGATTAATTGTATTCATTGTTATTCTTGTAGCAGCAACTGTATAGTGCCAAAACATGTGTCTCTTTGGGCTCTACAGTAAAAAAAAAAACAACAAAAAAATGAACCAATTTTTAAGAAATTTGGCACATATTTATCTAAAACTAAAAGTCAAGTTTGTTAATAAGCAAAATCCGCTCACAAAAAGACTGCTTTTTGGGGTAAAATCATGGGCGCATATAAGGGGGGGGGGCACAAATCTTCATTTGTTGGTAAAAATGTGTCATAAAAACCCTTAAAATAAATTAAATAAGATCACTTAGTTAATAAAAAATAGTTTATTTTAGGTGTTATAGCCTTTTAGTTGCCTAAAACTATTCCAAGCTCTAAATTTTTCATATTCCATACCCCGGAAATGATCTCAGCCCCCCCCCCCGAAATTTTCCCATATGGGAATAGTATAAAACCACTTTCAAGGTGATATATGTAGTAGCTTTCAAGAAACGTAGGAAAACTAGAATTTTAGATTCTACCAAAACTGCTAACTTAGTTGAATATTTTGTCACACGTTTGATATTTACCCAAACTAAGCTACATAATTTGTGATTCTGTTTAGATTAGCGGAATTATTGTGAACAAAATATTTTATAAACAGCCATGAGCGTTGTGGACTTCCTGGATATTTTATTAAATGTCTTGAAAATGGTTGCAAAATCGAGTGTGGAGTGAAAGATCATTTGAAAGCCTAATAAATTATCTACAAAATAGATGCAGGCATACAATTTGGTAGGATACCTTCTGAGAAATAATGCCTCAGATTTTGGAAGCCTTTCTAATCTAAACTTTTGAAATCACACCAAATAGCATTACGTGGAAACAGCTAAGATGATTCATTTCTTCTGAGTCAGACCTTTTCAGTATTAGTATAGAAGGATAAGTGCTTCAAGATTATTTTTGGAAGGGCTAAAAGTTAAGGCCTAGAGCTAATTAAGTAATAACACAAGTCAGAATTAATTACCTATATACTTAAAAATTGCTTTCTTTGTTACCTGGAAGACATTTTGTATTTAAACTGTTGGCAATATATGTGGGTGGACATATGCACAAACCATTAGTGCATACTGACCCTTCCAGATCACAATCCTCATTTGTATTACACTCATTTGCCGTGGCAATAGGAATAACTAGAAAAAAAAAATTAAACATAAAATCAGCGTACAAATTAATTTGTCCTCGTACTTTACAATAAATTATTAAAATGTAGGTCTGAGTAGTTATTCAACTTTTATCATTTTGTGTGGAGGGGGGTGATTTCACTCGGGCCTGCATAAAATCAAAGCAAAATTATATAAAATATAATAAGTTGGACTAAATATTATAAAAAATATAAAATAAATTCTATTACACCTTTATAATACCAACAGGGATGAGGAATAACCCTTCACAGCTGTACAACATACTTTTATTTCAACGTTTCGGACCGTTCGTCCATCTTCAGGCAATCTACAATAGTATACTCATTACTAGAAACTGCCGAAAACAAGCTTTATAATTACTATCAACCAAAAACCTTAAATCATCTAATGCAACTATTAAATTTTATTTACTTAATTATAAACTCACCATATCCTGTCACTACTTAAAATAACATTTCAAACGTCATAAATTAAAACAAATGATTCCTATAAGGAACCAAGTCAAAAACACTTGAAGACAATTAAAAATGTTCATCCTCACACAGCCATATTAGAAACCTTATCAATCTATGTACTTAGGCCTATTATATTTTATATAACTAAAATTACATTAAAATATCACACTTCAAATAATTAAAATGTATAATGATTTACACCTATGTATAATCTATTACACCTTTCAGCAATTGAATTTTTTATTTATTCAATTTTTCCCTTATGGGGAAGATAATGTTTAGGGAAGAAGGTAAAAATAGTAATAATTAATAAGGGGGTTAGAGTTGTGACAAGCCGAATCATCCACAATCTAAGAGCAAAGTCTCGAATCTGAAAAACAAGTTTTTGCATATTTGATAGTTTGACATGGTAGGGCCGATATATACATAAACATATTCTTAATTTGGCTAGAATTTTTTTCTTGATAAGAAGTGACTTGATAATTTTTTTTAAAACAATATTATGTTCAAGTTTTTTGTTTTTTTTCAAAGATATTTATAATTTTTTTTTCCTGGTGGAATACTTCATTTGTTATATATTCGTCTAAGATATTATTGTACAATTTATTAATTGAATTATAAAATATCTAAACATTGAATAAAAAATTAATGAATGCATATTTGAGACAAAAATAACATTTAAGGGATTAAAATTTAAATCATACTTGGAATAAAATACAATATTCAAACTAAGGAAATATATTTTTGCAATTTTATTGTTATTAAAAATAATTATAAAACCTCTAAAAATCTATCCGAACATGCCAATAAATTCTACATCACCTAGAAGCAGAAATATTTCATTAGAGTATATTTAACAATTTTTACCGAGAAAAAGCAGAACACATATCTGGAGCATGGCTCATTGAGTGGACTAATGAAAAGCTTGTAACACCTGAACACACTTATAAGGATTATATCAATCATAGATAAGAGGAGTATCTAATTTTTTTATTTGAAAAAAATCCTTGCCTGCTGTGGATTAGGTGTATTGCAAGTCATTAGTAAGAGGAGAGGAATAGAAAACTACCCATATAACCAATTCTTTATTTGAAATATACAAGACAGCAACCCTTTACATATATACACTGTTAACAAATATATATATATATATGGAGGGTTCAGAAGACGACAAGACCAAGTCCATTTTTAGTTGTAATGGGATTGAAGAGTATTACTGAAATGGATCTATTTAGTGCTCCAGGAGGCCAAGTCCTACCTTCATTAATATTATTATTGATGCATACATTTCAGGCTCTCTGCTGTGAGAAAAATACTTCATGAAGATGAGTGTGGGACTTGTCAACAGACCGCAGAACTTCATGCAATAGAAACTAATTCAATTCTGAGAGACCATTTAAGGAAGCTTCTTTGGGTGCCCATAGTCTGATGATAGAGAAAATGACTTGTATCTGAAACACGAGTTCAGAAGTTGTTTTTTTTTTTTTTTTTTTTCGTTTTTAACGGCGCATCAACTATTTGGCTATTAGCGCCCGGCTATCTACAGGTTGCCGCCCTTTTATAATGCCAACAGCACGTGGTCGGTCACCCATTCAGGTTCTGACCACGCCCGACGTTGCTTAACTTCGGTGATCTATGGGAACCGGTGTATTCAACGTGGCTATGGCCGTTGGCCAGAAGTTGTTGAAACTATTTGATAAGAGAGAACCTCAATAAGCAAACAGCACTGTGACGAAATTATGATATACTATTATGATGCCGATCAAGGCTCAAAACAAAGTTCGGGTCTTTGAAAATTAGAATGTAACTGTCAGAAAATAAATAATCTGTACAGAAAACATGAGGCCCGGTGGCCGTGAGTGTTAAGGTGTAAGCACTTAACACTCCGTGCCAAGGGTCGTGGGTTCGATTCCCACTAAAGGGTGGTGGCTTTTCTTTAGAAAAAAGAAAAGGCATCAGCCCTATCCTGGCTAGAAAAGGGTGGTAACCTGTAGATAACCCATCCGTTAATAATAATGGACGTTAAAATTTAAATAAAGAAAACAAAAAAATGGTCGCTCTATTTTTCAGATTGAGCGGGATTGTAGAGAGTGTCTTTTTGGTCACACAGAAGTGAAACACTGAGCAGTGTCTGCTTAAATTCCATGAAAAATCAGAATGGAACCAGGTTCCTCCACTGTGACCACGCTCCAAGCCAAAGCCTGCGTAGAGCATTCAGCTGCTAATGGACTGAATCTTCTTGAGCACCCTCCTTACAGTCCAGTCCTTATTCACTGTGAGTTTGTACTGTACTCTAATCACAAGTGAAAATTACATGTTTATCTAGTTAAAATGTTAAACTTAGGAGAGCTGATATTAGGACTGTTTTCAATGAATGGGGAATTGTTTTGAATTTGATGAAAATTCAATAAATAAAACTGTATTGCAAAGCTTCTATAGTACCCTTTGTATATATGAATATGCCTAAAAAAACAATTTTATTTTTTTCAATTAAAAATAGTTCGTAAGTGATCAGTGCACTCTAGCAACTACTTTGAACAATAATCTTAAGATATTTTCTTATAAACAAAGAATTGTTTATGCAAATGTTCAGATTTGCAAACAAAAAAAAAAAATCATTAGTTTTATCTTTTGTTATTTCAATTAGAATTGACCATGATGAAATTTGACTTATAAGGTCTTTATACCTTGTACAAGTAATCTAGGATAGCTTCAACAGGTAAAAAATGGTCCTTTATTATTGTGTACTTATAAGCACATAATATATAATTTTTAATATTCAAGGCAATGGAACACTAACTCCACGCTTGCTCAATGGCAATGCAACTTTGACAGACATTAAGAAAATACTTAAAAACAAAAAAAAAAAAAAAAAAATACTCGCTACAAATAAAAACGTATCCCACAATATTATAAATTTACTTTAAATCAATATTATTATTATTTAAATTTTAACGTCCATTATAATTAACTCAGAATTTTAGGACGGGTTATCTATAGGTAAACACCTTTTTCTAGCCAGGATAGGGATGATGCCTTTTCTTTTTTCTAAAGAAAAGCCACCACCACATAGTGGGAACCGAACCCAAGTCCCTTGGCACAAAGTGTGAAGTGTTCACTCCTTACCACTCACGGCCACCGGGTCTGTTTATTATTTAAATCAATAATAAACACTGCTTCAATGTTAAATAATGTGTTTTTAAATGAATTTTTAAACAACATAACTTTGTTAAAAATGCATGATGTGTGATGCAAATCTTTTATGACTTGATGCAACGGAAATGTGAAATAAATAATAATTACATTATTAATATGTAATTTATAATTAGTATGAATATATATATATATATATATATATATATATATATATATATATATATATATATATATATATATATATAAGGGTTAGTTTGGCTCAGTGGGACAGCACTTGACTCATGTTCTGGAAGGCCTGAGCTCAAAAAATTGTTAAAAAATAGTTGCATAAATATACTACTGTTTAAATAGTTGCATCGTTCAAGGGTCGAAATATGTGGCCCCAGACCATCCTTAGGCTCACCCAGGTTTTAATAGGTGCCAAAAGGGAAAACGTAGGTTCCTCGAGCACTGTCTCTCCTCAGTGGCCCATAAGATCATGAATAATACCTGTACCTTAGCGCTCGTAGACTTTTACATTTATATATATATATATAGGATCGATAGTAATAAAATTTGAAATAAATAATAGATGCAATATTAACAATAGTAAATTTAAAATTAATATGAATAAGAGCCAACAGCTATAGCCACATTGAGTGCACCCATCCTCGTTGATCACCGAAGTTGAGCAATGTTGGGTGTAGCCAGTACCTGAATAGGTGACCGATCAAGTGCTGGTGGCATTATAAAAAGGCGGCAACCTGTAGATAGCCTGGTGTTAATAGCTCAAGTGTTGATATGTCGTTAAACACACAAATAAAAAATATATAATAATAATAAGTAACAATAGAAACACTGTTTAATTATTGATCTGAAAGATATTGGACTTATTTACTTTCCCAGGTATTTAAACGGTCAACATGCAATTGAACTAATGAAACTTGGGTTGTGTGTGCTAGAGGTGGCAGAGTTGGCTATTCAACTGAATTTTAAAGATTTTACCATAGATGAAAGTGCTATACTACAAAAATACCATGAGCAAAGATTCAATAAGAAAATTTTCTTTGAAATACAACTTTTTCTAGACAAAAATCAATATTAAATTACAGTATTAAATGGGGCAATGAAGGACAAAATAAAACTGTTTAAATTCTAAAGTTTATTTTATATTAAAATATAATTCATATAAAAACATAAGATTCTCAAACATTTTTGAAACTAGCTCTATTTACTGTAAATATTGAATTTGTGAAAAAATAACTCTGAAACATAGGATGGTGAATTTTGCTTTTGATTTCATGAACAAAATCATTTAATTTTGTTTTTACTTTAATAAATAGAAAATATATTAAATAGACATCTTTACTGTCTATTTCAGTTTAACAGTTCTTATTTACAATTAATGTACTCACTTTTTTTATATATACATATTTACAAACCATTTAAATACAAGAATAAGAAAATAGAGATTGTAAAAAAATGTCTCAAAGTAAAATTTAGGAATCACTAGAATTATTTTCACATAATTCACTTTCTTCCTTTAACTTAATAATGACAACACAATTTTTAGCTTCTTTAACCTTTTGCCATCTCCCGAGTCTGTGTTCTTGCCCAACTCCTAAAATGAGCAATTTATCATCTCCACTAAATGCCATACAATTAACAAACCCTTTAACAGGAATCTTGCTAAATTCTTCTATACTTCTGTAATTATCAGCACATGTCCAAAGCCTAACAAATCCATCGTTCGAACCAGATGCAAATAATTCAGAGTTTGATATACAGGCTATACTTGAAATCCACAATGCTTCTTTAGTTAACGGGTCAATTCCATGAGCATTTTTTACAACAGTTAGAGGTTTCTTTTTTAATGTGCCCCATAAACTTAGAGCTCCATTATCATCACAAGACAAAAAGTGATTATCATCTAATCTCTTGACCGAATCAATTGTCCTTGAATTTCCATTATAAACAAGTTGCGTTTCTTCATCAATTTTCCAGACTCTACAGGTGTTATCAGTTCCTCCAGCCGTCACAGCTCGTCCTTTGCTAAGTACATCAATGGAAGTTATAGGATCATGATGTCCAAATAAAGTTTCAATGTATGCTCGCTCAGGCATACTCCAAACTTTTACAGTTTTATCCCTTGAGCAGCTAAACAGGTTTTGAGAGATTCTACAAAATGACAGGCCCGTAACTGCTGCTCGATGGCCCTTGAAAGAACAAACATGTTCTAAAGTCTGAGGATTCCAAATTTGTACAATAGGGTTTTCATCTGATGAAGCGAGGAATTTGTTATCGAAAGAAACAGCAAGTGCTAATACTGTTGAAGAATGAAGATTCTCATTACTCTTATTTTTATATCTTGGTGGTAAAGAAGTAATTTTTTTACCATCTATTGACCACTTAACAATAGACCCATCTTTAGAACCTGAAAATATGAACTGAGAATCACTAGATAATGCAATGCAGGTAACAGCTAACTTGTGCTCCTTACATCTTAGAATTTTTAGATTATCTTTATTTATGTTTTTGTTAATTTCTCTAGAGACTTTTCGCTTTAGTTTACCTGCTTGGCTCAATACATCCTCCTTCAGGCGTCCTAAAATAACATCATTTTCAACTTGGTCATTATCTATTTTTTTCTTCTCTTCATCTTCAATTTCTTGTAAATATTGCTTAGCAAGCTTAAGCTTTTTTTCTTGAGCTGTTAATCTTTCATCTTCGTCTGAAAATTCTTTCCCTTTCTCATTGAATTCCACCTCTTCATCATCACTGGGAATTTCTTCATCATCTTCAACCTGAGTTAATGGTTTGGGTGTAGTTTTTTTCGTTTTCTTTGAATGATAAACTTTCAACTTCCCACCTTTCCGCTTCTGTGTTTTGCTATTTCTATCACTGTGGTTCCTAATGAAAAATGAAGACATAATGGCAGGTGCCGAATAGAATCAACCTACAATTCTACAAGTGAACACATAACCACGTGTGGAGAAAGAGCATCACTAACCTGGCCAATTGCTCCCTCCCGATAAGGTTATGATTTTCAACCAATGAAGTATGATTACTTTGAGTAACTGAAAACCTGTTGAGTAATCCCTTAACTCTCTGGAGAAAACTGTAATGAGAGTTTTTGATGAAGTATTTAGACTTTTCTCTATCACACATGTGTATATATCTATATATATACATATAAAGCCTTAAATATTTTTTATAATTCTTATGTTCATTTGAAGGTTGACGTAAATGACAGGAAAAGAAAATGTCAATTGGCCAAAACCTCAACGATGTAAAAATGGGGCAAAGATATTTATGTTTATATATAAGACAGCTATTTACATATAAGGCCATATATTGGTTAGCACAGACTAGGCATAGATATTGGAGATAAGTTAATGAGGAAAGGATGGAAGAGGCCAGTCAAAAGCTAGTGGAGGTTAAGGTATCATATAGGGCTTGAGCAAAGGGAAGTTTTAGATCAAACTGGATCGTAATATTGAGAATATAGAATGGAATATTGCCTATTTTGGATAGGAGTAATCATATTCTGAGGATGGATTCTTTTGCATTCAATCAAACTTTAAGACCTAACATCCAAGTGGTTTGTAGTATTGCAGACTTCACTACTTTTGAAGTGGTAAGTTGAAGCTAGGGCCTGCTTAGAGGTACCTATGAATGTACCACCTCCATATAGGGAAATTTCTTTTATTTTGCCCCAAGTAAATAAACAATTGCGTCAACAATTGTACCAGAATTTCACACACAAAAAAACAAATACATTGTTTTGTTGCTCTGAATCCACTGGTTAGCGAACTTGAAATTTCATTTACAAGACAAAATATTTTTGTGGCAACTTTCATCAAAATTGGATCATTTTTTCAGACTATAGAATGCAAACAGACAAATATAAATAAATAAATATATACATACATATATATATATATATATATATATATATATATATATATATATATATATATATATATATATGTATGTATGTATGTATGTATATATGTGTGTGTGTGTGTGAGCTTGTATGTATATGTATATATATATATATATATATATATATATATACATATATATATGTGTATATATATATATATATATACACACACACCCACATGTTTTGTTTTAAATTTATTTGCTGGACTTGAAATGTTTTGTTGGTGAGATGGCTTCTTTCTCCAGCGGTGTTGTTACTCTCCATACTGCAAAATTTTCCTGGGTTCTTCTCCGTCTTCATCAGAGACTCCACACACGTATATATATATATATATATATATATATATATATATATATATATATATATATATATAGATATATATACACACACACATACACTCAAATTAACAAATTTGTCTAACCTTTTTCTGAACTGTCCCTGTTCCAGACCCATGGCTGACAGCTGTGAGAGGGGTTCTACTGTATCAAAAAGTAAGAAATAAAAGAAAGAGCTGTAAGTAAGAAATATTACAAAATAGTCCATTTATTGTGCACTTCTCTTACACATGTATATAAATATAAATATATTTAAAATCTAACAGTTAAATACTCTTACATAAAACTAAGCAAAAAGGTTTGTTTATAATAAATATATGGGTATATCTCTTCTAATGGAAAATGGAAATAAATAATGGTAAAAGGAAAAGTGAGATTATTGCTTTTATTGATATAATGAGCTTATTTGCAGATGAAAATCTACAAAACTATTTTAAATTCCTTCACCTAATAAATAGATCCCTCCATCCTATATAATTAAATAAATTTTAAATAAAGCATCAGTCAAAAGCTCAATAAGACTAGAATGTTAGGGCAGGGGAAGAACAATTTATTTAAACAAAAAAAAAAAATAAAAAAACAATAATTAAAAAAATTATTAACCGCTACAATAATTTCAAACATGCTACAAAAATCCATTCTAATTCCCTTTACCTGACAAAAGGCTGTAATAGTACACCCGTCCCAACTTGGATTTTTACAGCACACAAATGTTTTGAACTGTTATAACGGTCAAAACATTTGACAAAACAGTTATTTGATCTGTAGACCAACTACAAAATGATTATAAATTACTTTTTAGTGGAAGGAAACCTTCCTCCTCTACCCATTTTTTTCCGGCATAAATAAAAAATTAGGAACCATGTCATGGCAATAAATAAAAAGTAATAATAAATACATATACACGAAAATTTGAATCCTAATCAAAACTATAAGTTCATCAGCCCAAAAATTGAGAGTAATATCAAGTTAATCCAAACATCAAATGAATTGCAGATAAAAATGTAAATTCAAAAATCAATAAAATGGAAGATGAATCTAATTCTTTCCTTTTGTTATTGATTTTAGAATTTTATAGGACTTCTTTGGTCTCTCTCTCTGACTCACACAGGATCACTACAATCCCTTATTAAATGGAACTATACATATTTTTGCTCTCAATTTAAACAAACTTTAAGCATACTCGTGTTCGTAAATCAATGTTTAATACATACTTGTGACTTAAAATATCTATGTATAACATTTGTGTTCCACGAGTGTTTTTTTTTTCTCCCTGGGTAATTCAAACACCATTATAGAGTAATCCGAATACCATGTACATTCTTAGTTTGGATTAGCGAGAAACTACTGTATTGAACTCTCCAGTTATTGGCTCAAATGTAATTTCCAGTGGAATGTAGAATAAATATAATTTTATTTATATGTACTTAAGCATATATAAAAGACAATGATAAATTAAATTATTGGGTTGGCAAGTAAGTCCTTTCGGTTTTCATATTTTTTTTTTTTTTTTTCCAAAAACAAATATGAAAACCGAAAGGACTTACTTGCCAACCCAATATAATTTGCCATGATTAACAAGGAATAACATAGACAATCCAGCAAAATTTTATTTGAAGGGAAAGGGCTGTATTAATACAGCCTAATATTTACATAACATTATCCAACTGCGTTAAACGTAAGTAAATAATTAATCATTATTTTCTAATTTATTTACAAAATGGCGGAAGATTCAAAAAGAATTTCACTCCCGACTGGCGAGGATGCCTCGGCAGGAGGGTCTTAGCCTAAAATGACCCACAAATAGAGCCACGCCCAGATTAAAAGAATAATTATGGATGTTGCCAATCAGCTGTTTAGAATCAATAGTTTCATAATTAAAAATAGATTTTGTGGGAAAGCTTTTGTCATTGAGTAAAATAAAATAATGAGTGATATCCATATTCCTACATTTTATTCATTATATTGAAAAATATATTATTTAAGTATTTTATGTCGGTTTTTGAATAACTAACCACATTTAGTTTTTGTGTTTTAGTAAGAAATAAAAATTGATATCAATCTTAATTTTATTTTACTATTATTTAATTAAAAAAACTTCCCCTGGAAATTGTTTTTTACCAAGAAAGTATAAATTCTAAACAGCTTATTGGTAACAACCGTATTTATTCTATTAGTTTGGACATCCTGTGGGGACCCGATGAAGGCTTAAATGCTTTGTATAAAAAAAAAAATTCTCCTATTAGAGCACATAATAAAGCAGATTAGTAAGGAGTAAATATTTATTAGCTTCTGCCATTTTTAAAATAAATTATTGATAAAAAAGGTTCACCTTCTTATAATATAATATTAATTTCTAAGTACACACTCTTTTCACTAATTGTACTTCTTTTTATTGAAAAAAGAAGGGAAAGAATATGTAAAAACATAAAAATTTGGTGAGCAAAAGTTACACAGTATCTCGAAAGTTTCATTGGCAGCATGAAAGTAAAATAAATACACTGCCTTTAGTAAATAGTATAGTTATAAAAGTTTTAGCAATAAAACATTGTTTACAATGAAGGCTTAAAGAGATTAAAATATAGAGAATCCATCCCTTAATGCAGGCAGACACTGTATTTAAAATATTTTAATAATCATAATCTCCTTGCTTCTTACAAGAAATTGTGTGATATTAATAAATTAAACACAACCAAAGGACTTGCTTTTGGCACTCATCATTTTCTATTTTATAACTTATTCAATCATCAATCAAATGAAGAGGTTTCCTTGGGCGGATTCCATCAGTTGGTGCAGCGTCATCATCAGTTTGGTTTACATTCCCCGGATCAGCTGACTTAGCTTCTTCTGCGCTTGGTTCGACAACAGTTGGTGCCCCCTCTGCTTTGTTTGATTCACTGCCATCTATTGTTTCAACATCCTTTCTTTCTCCATCAGTACTCTTGTCGTCTTCATCATTCTGAATCCTGTTTTCCCCTCCACCATCAATAGATCTTCGATCTGGAATAAAAAAAAATGTTGTAAAGAAAGTGAATGCGATGAGTAATTTTAAGTTGAGTAGTAAAAGGTTCTCCTGCTAATCCCCTCCCACACCCACCCTTTATTTATTTATGCCGCACCAAAATCTGGGCCATTAGCGCTGTTGTCCATGGTGAAGAAGGGAAGTTTCTCCAGGACCCTGAAATGAGAAAAATCCCTCCTACCGGCGGGTCTTGAACTAGACTACGGAGACACTCTTCTCCTTTACTATCGCCCCATAAACGTAATAATGTATAAATCTTTATTTCTTCGACAAATTAACTTTAGTTTGCCGGGCAAAGATAACCTTGCAGTTTTTTGCCCTTAAACGCAAGTAAAACAAACAAACTTTAGGCTGGGATTTTATAATTTACTTGGGGGTGTAGTGTCAATTATGCTACCGGGCTTCATATCAACGGCACAGCAAGTTATTAGCATCGACGGGACATCATATTTCTCATTAATAGACAATGTTATGATGTCTTATAATGGTCTGAGTTAGTACCGCTTATGGGATTTAAATGTATAAACGACTGTATAATACACAAAATAGCACTGTACCATAATTGAATTCATTGTTTATTTTTACTGTCCATGCTGTCCAAGCTAAATACTCTATGACGAAACTAGCCCTTGGAAATATCCTGAACAGCAATTACAAACTTATCAGTTCACCCAGGAGGTCAAAATGACATAAGAAAGGCTTAAATCATTTTATAACATTCTAAACATTAACGAATAAGACCTTCAAATGTAAAATAATCTCTTTTTTAGGAAAAGGGGCTAAAAAAAATGTTGGGCACAGAAAAAACATAAATGGAAAATACTTTCAGGTTAATTCAAATTTATTTTAGCTAAATAAATAATATGCCAACCTAAAATTGTTAAACCTTTTTAATTTTTTTTAAAATTTTTTTTAATTCTAACATGCGATAATAATTGTACTAAAATGTATATCTCACCTTCCGAAGGAGCACGTTCACGACTGAACTGCACTGATGGTCTTGGTCTAACTTTATGTGCAGGGTTCGGAAAACCGCAATAAGCACACCGGAATGCTATAAATATAAAAAACAATTTTGAGGTAAAACATATTAAAATATTGTACAAATGTTAAATAAACCATTATTCCAGTTTGAAAAAAAGAATTTGTCTTCCAGTAACTTTTTCAAGTTTGCTGGATTTAAAATATTATCCTTTTAACTGTGGTTGACTGCTGGACAAGCCAATGGCTATAGAGCCCCTGACTGTTACAGGCTCTTTGTCTTTTACTGCTGTCGACTGGAAGTCAAGATCAATCTTGGGTCACAAGGAAAATTGTAAGCAGTGTAATGTACTTTTGCTGAATTCGACAGCCATAAAGAGCTTTTAAGAGCCTGCCTCAACCTTCCTGAATGTCGCATACTGAATAAAGTAATAAGTGATGAAAATAAGTAAATAAATATTCATTGAAAAAAAGGTAAAAGTAAGTATTTATTATATTAAAAAAGAAGTAAATGTATATTGCAAATAGGCCATAAAAAATAAATAAAACTTTCTTAACTCGGCCTGTGCCATTTCAATGTTGGGATCAAAAACAGAAAAATAAAAAGCGTAAAGTATTAAGTAGCAGAGGCTGAAATGTTTGTGCATGTTCGCAGCAAGTCGACATGTAACAACGTTGTCTACTCAGCATTTAAAGGGTTAATTCAATTCAATCCCTAACTATTAGATGTACACATTTGTTTACCAATTTTTTTTTAAGTTCAAATGATAAACTAAAGTTTTCAGCAGTACAGAAGTTCAGTTACAATATTTAACCCTATCGTGAAGGCGGGAGTGGTATGCCCGAGGGTACCTGGTGAGGGGACCCTCCCGATACCTACATGTCCCTCCTGACGGCTACTTGCTAGGCTCCCTTCCACTCGACAATTGTCTTGTTTTTTTTTTTTAGATTAGATTTGTGTTCTATTAGTAATATATATATTCTTTAATTAGTGCAGAAACCTTTCCAGGTAACACCTTTGTACTACTGATAGAAAACTTATATCCCTGGAAACTGCAATGCTTCCTCAGCAAATTACATTGTTAAAAAGCCTACAGCTTAGTCAAAATCCTAGACTGCTCTTCAATATTACTTCCTGGAGCTGAGGCGACTGGGCTGCGATGTATCATCTTCCAAGAAGTTTCAAACACGTCTACTAAGAAATCTGACTAATATTCTAAAAGAACTAGAGAAGCCCGCCCATATAGAGTGAGCTGGCTGCTGGAGAAGCCCACTATCAGCCAGTCACAGCTTTGTGCTGACAGCTAGAGAAGCCCACTGTCAGTCAGTCATGGTTTTGTGCTGGCTGCTGGAGAAGCAGAAAGGGTTAATACTAGAAAAAATAATAAAGGACCGCAATAAGCAGCTGATGTGCCCAGTAGAAGGCTTATTTATCGGCTGTTAGCATGAAATTATCGAGCACACGATACACTTACATTAAGACAAAGTATCAACCAGTTAACTGGTTGTTAACCTTAAAAGGTTTGAGTTCCCCAGGCGATATAGAATAGCCATGAACATTGATATTCACAATCGGATATGAAACAAATGAGGCATTGTTTCCTTACACAAAAACCCAACAGCAGAAACCAACAGTCACCATCATGGATGTCAATAAATTAGACAAGGTAAAAAGAGACCTATATCAGGAACTATATCACTTTAGCAAGCTTCTATAGCATCGTTACCCCTGATATGATTTCAAAAGTTAAGAGTAGAAACTATTAATATTTCATATCCTAAGGAAAAGAACTTACTGTTTCTGCTTCAATGTTATACAAATAGATATTTTTGGAAAACTCACTATACTTTTAAACAAACTTGAACCAGTGAGAGAAAGTGAAATCTTCATGAGAAGTGAGATATTTATGGCTAAATTCTCCCTAATACACTGAATTGTGAAAGTTCCTGATTGTAGGCAGAAATAACCTATCGACTCTATTAATTAACTTTTCCTTGTATATTACAAAAACAAAACAAAAAAAAATCCTTTGCATTGCAGCTTCCTTTCAAAGCAATCGAAATGGAATCAGATGGACCTTCACAGCTTACATTAGTCCTGTAGAAAGCTCAGTAGCCAGCCAGTGATTGGTTAGTGTGTTTGTATTTCGTCTTGCCTCAGTATTTCAAAAGTTTTTACCTAGGTACTCGAACTCTTCTTTCAAAGCCATTCCGTTGTGACTGGCACAGTTCCGGCAGATCAGAGCGTACCTGTTGCTCGGACCATCTCCCACGAGTGACTCGATTAGCTTGTCGATTAAGTTTCTCTCTCGAGGAATTATGGGCCTCGCCAACCTCCCTGTAAAAACAAATGTAATAAGTGATGTTTTTAAATAAGAGTAGCAGAGACAAGGATGTTAAGATAGCTACATATTTTTGAAAAAAATTGACTCTAGTTGTAGAGACAGTTTAAACCTCAGAATTCATTAATTCAGAGAGAGAAAAAGTGTATTTATTTATTCTATTCAGGTAGGCAGTAAAAGGCATTGGGTAGATTTTTTTCTACTAATGATATATCAATCTTTATAATTGTAGTCTTTGTAAGTACCTGGCAGGAAAAAATCAAAGAGCTTCAAAAATACTACTTAAATATTGGTAAACAAAATCACAATGCCAATCCCACCACAGATATTTATTTGAGCATAGCATTTCTAAGGCAAGCACCACAACACCAAATCTCTTGGCAATGATGATATGGCGTTTGCCAAGATGATGCTAAGCGCAAATAAGCATCGATGAAGGGAAAGGCCTTGTTTAAGTTGCTTCCAACCTGTTGACGCTGACCCCCCACCATCCATCCAATATCATGTGAAGAAAGACAATATTAATTGAAGATTATTTTTCCCTGCTTTTATTTTTGCAATTTCTCACATTAACACTCCTCCTCCGGTGATTCATTACAAAATGTGAAAGCTACTTTTGTGTTTATTTTGGTACAAAGGATACTTTATCCTTCACAACTGATATTCTTCAGATTTATAAAAAATACAGAGTAGATGTTTTTAACAAAAAATCTTCATTAAGATTATCTTTTACTGACAGCGAGGCATCCTGGTCAACTTGTTTTTATATATTATTTAAATTTGTTGTCAACCAAGCATATAAATTAATAATTTACACATTTTTGAGTCTGAAAACAACCAAATTGGATAAAAATGTTATAATCATTGAAATCAATATATTGTACATAGGTAGTAAAATCATGCCAGAGTAAAAACATTTTTTTTTTCGGTTTTCACAAACCAAACCAAAAATATAGCATGCATTCAAATAACAAAAAAAGGTTCAAAGAATATAACAATTTTTGCATAAAACTAATATGTGTACAAGTACACACACACATCTTCAGAGCTCAGATATGACTTATTGGATAGAAGAGCGTTGCAAAAAAATACATGATTTTTCAGCAAGGGTCACGCTTTAATTTAAGGGATGGTCAACTGACAAAAAGTATCACAAAAATATGTTAAGTAGTATTGTAGTGACCAAAGAGCACATTCTAATGTTAATTACTTCCACTTGTTACTTTAATCAAAATAAACATTAAAAGTGTGTTCCATGTTTTTCAAGTTTGGCCGATAGGCTCTGAGTAGTATTTCTCCCCTTTAAATAAACAATGATCATATTTTTTTTTTTTTCACAACCTGGAATCAATGTATTAGGTAGGATTTATGACAATCTTATATGGCACAAGGAAAATTATTTATATACATTACGGGCATGCCATTAAAAAAAAAAACTTTCATTTAAATAATTGAAAGAAACAGAATATTCCTTAAATAATAAGTATTACATTTAAAATGGCCAGTCAAACATTGAACCAATTAAAGTGATATGACAATGAGAAATTACTCTTGGTTTTAATTTTATTACAAATAACGTGCAGGGATTTAATAAATGATTCATAAAATTATTAGTCATTAATAAAATAATAAGTTTCAAACTTGTTGTGGAGGTAATTTCTCTTCTTTAAAGAATGTGATGTTTGACTATGCCTGCGAAACAAAAGCTTATCCAGTACATTCCCTTTATTAATAGGAAGGCGATAATTCCACACAGCTGAGCTTAAGCCTACACAATAAGTAAAAACTTAAAAGCCATACTAAAACGGAAATATTCAGAAACTCCTCCAGAAGAATCATGGAGAAGCTTTACTAATGAAGGCTGAAGAGGTTAAAAGGAAAATTACTTAATATCTAAGATTATAATGATGTGAAGTTTTGACCCTTTGATTTCACTTCAATATTAATCGGAGAGCTGGTAACGCACGTTTCATGAAGTGTTTTATGCACCTTGAAATTTTGCTATAGTACGTCTCTTGGGTAGATAAGAAGATAAGTATGTGTTGGCTAGACTTCCCGTGGAACATCAGGTACTGTGCCTAGGGGAAAGGTGCAAAGCAATATGTATAGCCCAAGAGAAGTGTTTTATTCATATGCCAACAATCTTTAATGTAAAATTAAGGAAATTTTACAATGAATAATAAATAAGGCAGACACTTTTAAGGAGGTTAAAATGAAAAAAAAAAAAAAAACAACAACCCTGAAGTAGTTTTTTTTAGAACTTTCCTCCGAAGGAAAGTAGCTATTGAGGTTGCACTCATGACGGAATTTTACAAAAATTTCTTCAAATCTTTATCGATCCTACCTAGTAGACACCAAGAATGACCCCCATCAAAATTCATATATATATATATATATATATATATATATATATGTATATATATATATGTGTGTGTATGTGTGTGTGTGTGTGTCTGTTAACACGACAGCCGCCAGAGTCTTTGCTTTTTCGTCACAAAAGTTGGTATATAGCGTCCAATTAGCAAACGATTGAACGATTTCGTAAACCAACAAAATCGGTCAAACGGAAGGGGGGGTTTACCCCGGACCCAAAACACTAATTTGACCATGTACCCCGTAGTTTTTGATATATTTCAATGAAACTTGGTATTCGTAGTAGTAATCTACAGAGAAAAATGGGTTGTAAAAATAAACTAAATCGGTTAATTAGGAGGGGGGTTTACTCTGGACCCACATTACCAATTCGCCACTACCAGCCGTAATTTTTGTTATATTTCGATGAAACTCAGTATTCGTAGTGGTAATCTATAGAGGAAAATGGGCTGTAAAAATAAACTAAATCGGTTCATTAGGAGGGGGGGGGGTTTACTCCGGACCCAAATTACTAATATACTCATACTGGTCGAAATGTCTGCTGTATTGTAACGAAACGTGGTAAACGTCCTGGGTAACTCATGGGAAAGAAGTGTTGTAAAAATTAGCTAAATCGGTCAATCGGAAAGGGGGGTTTACTTTGTACTATATTTTAATAGAATAGCCCGCCAGACGTAGGTTCGCAAGGCCGCCGTAAGGAGCGCTTTCTACCACTAGTGGGACAGTATCCTGTTCCTGGGTCAGATCAAAAGACGAAAATATGAAGTTGTCATGTATGTATAAACATAACTCTGGAAGCAAATTAATTACGAAGTTAATAACTGAACAGTTACTCATTACAAAATTAAAAGAGAACAACTATTCATGTTTTTATTGTATTCATATAGGATATTTTAAGCAAATTACTATGGAAAGCAGTCTACACTACCCAAATTCTGAGGAAAGTGCTTAGTTATGCAGCTCCTGTGTGACGGGCTTTTTAAAATATTAAATTAAGTGCTCTATTATTCATGCTGCGATTTAAACACCATCTTCAATAAAGATAATTGAAAATAATTACAAAAGGGCAGGCACTTTTTGTGGGGTTTAATTATCAGCAAACATGAAAATAAATGTGGCCTATGATAGACTGCAATACACTGTGTGTAACCATAAGAGTGAGTGAGAGCAATAATCATCGAGACAGTTGTGGTTGTTCTCTGTGATCTCATTGGGTCTTGGCGGGTGATCTTGTACAGGTGTAACTGCTGTTCATTTTCAGTCTATCATATGCAACATGTATTTTTATGCTTACCTACCATCCTCACCTTAAAAGATATTTTTTTTTTGTTTTTTTATGAGTTTTTTTCACCTTTTTTTTATTAAAAAAAAAACAAAAAAACCAATTGATTTATTTTTGTTTAAAGAAAACAACCAAAAATTTGCAAAATTAAAAGACCGAGTTGAGAGTGCTAAATAAACTTGCGATTCATAATGACATGGTTATGAACTAAATATTTTCAAATCTAATAGATATGCAAATATTATTACTTTAATCAGAATAATACAAACTAAGGAAAATTTTTATTTATTTATTTCCAGAGTGATTCGATGCAATTTATTGACTAGGTTATTACCATATGTGGTAAAAATACAGGTACATCAGATAATGCTGGGAATTTAATCCAACAGATCTCTAGTTAAGAGCTTTAAAAATATGGCAAAGGCCATGTTTTAAAGATACTTCCCGCAACCCTCCCAACCTCCATGTTCTTTTATAGAGATCAAATATTCCAAATTAGACAATGAGAGAAAGAGAAAAAGAATCGGAACAAATATATACATACAATGCAAGCAATTTTTTTGTTTTTGTTTCTGTTCCCATCTTTAAAATACAAATAAAATAAATTAAATTTTGAAATTCCCTGACTTTTTTTCAAAATTAAATTCCCTGACGTCTCACGGTTGGTGGGAACCCAGTATTTATTGTTTTTATTTTGAACGTACAAGTCCTTTCAACAAAAAGTTTCCCATGATAGAATATTACATAGAGTTTACTTAAGATAGTAATATTTGTAGCTTGAATAAAAAAAGAAAGTTGTTCTAAATTAAATAAAAATACTTACGCTGAGGAGAAGGCTGCCTCTGTAAGACCATTGGCCCCTGATGCTTTGGCGGCGTTTCCATCTCCACCCTTCCACGATTGCCAGGAGGCCCAGGAGGTGCTGTAAGCGCCAACGTTGGTGGTCCAGGTCCTTTCGATGCTTGTGGAGGAGGGACTGGCTTTCTTGCTTCCTTCTGAGGGGACGAAGATGCAGGAGAAAGCACGGGTACTGGTAGGACTTCCTAAATAGCAAATAAAATGCTCAATGAAGTTAGTGTAACAACTAACAAAGAACATTAATTCAACACAGGCATTGAAGTTAATAAAGAAATGAACACCAAGCAAAATGCTAGAAAATAATAAAGTAAATAAAGACCTCATCTTACATTGGTAATTCATTTGAAGGGGGGGGGGATGAAGTAAGTTGAAAATGACAAATATAATTTATTCATCCACAAATTTACTTGTTACTATGCTGAACCACAAATGGCTATTCCCCCCCCCCCAATAATTTATGGCCAATAAGAATCAATTTTAATAAAAGTTGTTTTAAACATACATAAAAAAAAAAAAAAAAAAAAAAAAAAAAAAAAAAAAAAAAAAAAAAAACTCCAGTTACTGTAGAGTTATTTAATTCTTGTCCATTCAGTTCACTAGGGAGTGCGGTCAATATTATGCTCCGGACACCTGATTTTCATCTTTACTAAGTACCCATTACATACTGGCGCCATAGATTTGGAATCAGGACCTCCAGAACATGAGTTGAGTGCTATATCACTGAGCCAAACTCTCTACCTTTTAAAATATGATACAAAACAATTCATAAATACACGTACATGCATATTTGTAAATGTCTACAATTATGCAATGTTTACAGTAAATCGTGGATGCTTTATTTTATGGTATATACAAATGACAAGCGTTTGATGTAGGAACTACAGTAGATTAGAGCAAAAATGAGATCTTGAAGACTTATTTTGAGATCTTATTTAAACAAATAAGATCTCAAAATAATGTTACAGCGTAACATGACTTTACACTGGCGAGTTATTTTCCTGCAGGAGGGAAGAAAGACAAGAAAAAGACCATGCCATATTTTAGAGAAGTTAGTAGGGAGATTAGCTGAGTTTAGTTAACATACAAATACAGTACTAACAAGCAATATTTCATATCTGAATCAAATCCTTAACAATAAAGAATGTAGTTTACAGTTGATGAAGCGTTGTTAGAAGCGGAAGGCAAGCCTGCAGCTGCAGGTTGTTTAAGAAGATGGCTGTTATTAAAAGCCTTTAGCTGAAACTTTAAAAAAATATTCACTAAACAGCAAACCAAAATTATAATGAAAAATAATTTTATATTATTATAATTTTAGCAACAATACTAAAACAGTCTTTTAGTAGTTCAGTCATGGTCTCCTGCACTGGGGAACTTTTTTTGTGTTTGAAATTTGCCTGAGGCTTAACACCTTCGCTGCATATACATAAAGGCTCCAAAGCATATACAGAGCGCCATGTATTGTCCTGGGTCCCAGCTCTGTTGTGTTTACAGACCTACCCTCCCCATCTCAAGACAAATCTCCACACGCTGGCACAGGAGGCTTGTCACTGTCCCTCCTACTGGCACTCAGTACAACCCCAGTACCTTGAGAGGTTTACTAACCCACTCAACAATTCTGCCATGCCGGGTGCCGGGTCCATAGCATATTCGGAGTTGGAATAAACAAATATTTTGGGGATATTATCATGCATAAACTTTTTTAATAGATTTTCTGGTGAATTTGAATACAAAACACATAAGAAATTTGTAAAAAAACAAAGTGGCACATGAGGGAAGATTCAAATACAGAAGGCGGCAGGGGATGTGTTAACCATGTAATCCTTGAAAGAGGTTTCTTCTCAATGGCTCTTAAAAAATAGTTTTCAACTTTACAAAAATAATAAAAGGAAAAAAACTTACCCCAGGTTTACGTAACTGCTCGGGAGCAAATTTCTCAAGAATTTCTTTGGCTATTTTGTATGTTTCTTTATTCATAACATCTTCGAGAATTTTCTTCTTCTTCACTTTCAGATCTGCCAACTTATCTTTATTATTAACAATTTCACGCTTGTAATACCAAGTGATAAATTTCTTCAGAAATACTACACTGAAAAGACAAAGACTTATTAGATTATAAGATCAACTGCTTTTTTTTTTTTTAGGTTGAGTTTAAGGCGTGTCAACCGTTGGGGTCAATCAACTGCTTTACATCAAGCATTCTGGCTTTCAAAGGTTGACATGTCTTAAAAATAAACAAAAAGAAAAAAAAAATAACAAAAGTTTTTAGAAAATGTTATAGATATAATTTCAACAATCAGAGTGGAATGAATTCCTACTGTTCAGAAAATATTTTTGAAAAAAAAAAAAAAAAAAAAGAAAAGAACTTCAGCAATCGTAACAAGGGATAAGGTGCAGATTTGTCCTGAAGTTACCATTGCCATTTCAATGAGATGTCAAATATTAATAACTATCTATTTCATATAATTTATAAGTCTTCAAAAATCCAAAATAAAAAAGGTGATACATATTAAAGATATAAAATATAGGACACCATTTAATTTTATTTTTGTGTTGCTTTTTTCCAAACAGCTGTCATTTCTACAAAAAAATGTAAAAGAAATTTTGCTTATAGTTTACGTCTTAGATAACATTAAAAATGATATGTGATGCAGATTTCAAGAATATTTTGACAAAATATTTTTAAAATTATAGGCAATTTATCTAGCCAAAAAAAAAAATTAACAGATTTTTTGAAAATCTCAAGGAAGTGAAACCGCTTAAGACTGTAATTACTACACCATTTTTACAGCTAACAATACTTATACACAATGACAATATTTAAAGAATGTCAAGGCTGTTTCGAGATGTTATTCAACAAGCTGATCACATGGTTCAATGAAACCTTGAAAAACTAAACAAATTGATTTTATTCGCTCAAAATATTTGTATTGATTTTTTTTTTTTTTAATTTTATGGTCCACATACAGTCTCTAATAATATTTTTCCTTTATTTATGACCTTTACAGAGAGTTAAATTACTGTAAGAAAGACAATTTCTGAATAATTTCTTCGTTAACTGGATGGGTGTATTTTTGTATAATATAGGAAAAACGACAATAACTTTTGATTATATTTGTACAATGCCATAAAGATAAGACAGCATTTACTACGATATAATGCTTGACCCTGGAGTGATTTGGAAAGCTTAGAACAGAAGCTCTTAATATTATACCAATAATAGACCGAAACAAACACTTTTAACTTCAAGCACCGTTTTCTCCAACTAAGATGATCTTATAAAAACATACACCAGTAGAATATTTATTAAGATTACGAATGGTCACCTTTCTCTTACCAAGATTAATTATCGGTTTTTGAGATATTTAACAACGTATAACAAAATTTCCAGTACCACTTGTTCATGTGAGTTAATAAAATTTTGATTGAATAATTCTTATTATTTAAGCAGAATCAAAATTTATAAACCTAAGTCCATAATATTTTAAGTCCCTTTGTTGTTCTTGAGCATCCAAAACCAAAATTCCGTTTTTCTGTTTAAGTTGTCTCAAGAATAATTATTTATTTATTTCTATTGCTTGAACAAAATAATTAAATCTCAAGAATAATTAAATACATTGTCTTAAAAATGGTTTTATTCAATTTTCTGTGTCTAAATATCTATATTAAATTAGAGCCTTCTGCTCAAATTCAAGAACATAAATATGCTCTAGGTCCACCTGACGAACCTATGTAATGTACTGTATAACATACAGTCTTCTTTTAGCGCGGTTCCTCCCTCCCCCATAGGGAGGAACCCCACTTATAAGGTTGATCTTATGACGCAATCCAGAAGTGCCGACTAGAAAATTTTGCGTTTCAGAACCCCTAGAAACCGAAAATGATGGTGGTTCAAATTTGTATATATATGTATATGTATATGCATATATATATATATATATATATATATATATATATATATATGTGTATATATATTTGTCTGTTCGCTCTCTAGGTCGAAGACGAATGGCCCGATTTTTATGAAATTTGGTACAAAAATCTTTCGTCTAATTTGAAAGGTCAAGTTCGTTAACCAGCAGAATCCGTCCACTGGAAGATGGTGTTTGGGGCGAAATTTGCGCAAAAAAAATCGTAACGCTTACGTTTTTGAGTTCATAAGCTTGTAAGTACTCGTTTTATTGGCTTCTTGGGCTAGGAAAACGAATGAAACCATTTTCAAGGCGATAGCTTTAACCGTTTTCGAGAAAATTGGAAAAAAAGTTGTTGAATACCAACAAATTGTTTTTGGTTTGGGTACTTGTCAATCGGAGAAATAAGTGTTTAAAACTTTAAAGTAATTGATTTCGTTTATTCAAACGGTTCTTTTTGTCTGTTTTATTCCTTGTTATTTTTTAATTGCTTATAGTCGGATAATGTATTTGACAATAAAACAGATTAAGTAAAATAAGAAGATCAATTTATTGTTAAAAATGTAGCGTTCAAAGAGAGAGATCCCAAGGCTTTCCAAATGCCTCTGAGCGGAGGCCTTTCTGGCCGACTCATGGGTTAGCCGACCCATACAGGTAAGATCGTAAATCAAGACCTTTCAAGACTGGTCGAACCAAAATAATAACTGATTCTATTTTAATCTTTCCAAATTAGACTAGGGATAAGAACAGAACCGCGCTAAGATGATGCAGTTCCTGCGAGTCGGACTTTTTTATGTACATGGCCACCACGCAAGCGTCAGCAGACACTTTTTTGTAATGTTTTTTCCTTCATTTTACTCATCGCTAAAGCATATTTATGCTAAAAAAAACCAGCTTTCTGGAGAGCGGAATTTGCAGGTAAAAGGACTTGTCCTTTTGTTTTAGTCAGAATAGTTTATGACCAAAATTCATCCATACCACAACATTTTTTGAAGAGAGTAGGCACAAAGTCAAATATATATAACAACAACTGTTTATCATGGGATAGGACACATTGAAAGTTTAGGTCAGCCCTCTCTGGATTGTATCATTGGGAAGATTTTATCAGCTGATTTTCCTACCTACAGGGGGGAGATATGATAAATACATTAGAATTCCAGGAGTTTAACCCTTATGAGCCGACAACCCGCATGATCTTAGATGCCTGTGAACCGAAGCCTGTTTTACTCTCCTGGTTCTACAAGACGCCATTAACATGTTCGGGCCCGGCGTCATGGAATATGCCTCAGAGAGATGAGTTCTGTGGGCCTAGTGTCGTTGCAGGTTTGACAGCAGATAGCTTGGCTTTCTTTCTATCCACACTACTCCAAGCCTTGTCCTATACCTTGCGTATTTGGTTTGGGACCTCATTACGTTATTCCCTGTTAGGTTGGTGGAGCTTGTATCGTATGATACTGAATCCGCCAGAACAATGCCTTCAGCGGGCCCGCTGTCGTGGTGTTTTCGACACTTAACTAAATTGTAATTAATCCACTAAAAGTACATCATTTCAAAAGTTTCTTCAAATATTTATTTATCTATTTTTATATTTTTGCCAAAATAACTATACAAAAGGAAGACTTGGGCCAGATGGAAATGTTTTCTGATGAAGCCATCAGTCCTGAATGTATTAAAATAGCAGAGCCTCCTCCGTCGATCATTTCTTATTTCTTCTAATATGCTTTCATTATTTGTTTTAAAACCGTTTCCTCGCCATTTTCTTATTCAGGGCTTTATATCAGACAACGAATGGATTAAAAATGTTTTTTTTTTTTTTTTTTTTTTAATTTTTTTTTCTATTGTTGTTTTTAAATTCACATTTAGTCAAATATCTTTATTACATAACGTGATATCTATGTACTCAACAACTGCTAAACCTCAAATAGAGTCCCTCAGAGGGACCTGCTCTAAGCAAAGGGACCGGGTTGCATAGGGAAACCCACATTCAATAGACTCAAACTGCGGTTTTAATGCACTCTAGTGGAGAGAGCTTACAGTGACTAGAGCTTACAAAACTTACCAATAGATATTGTAAAAAACTGTCACAGTGAGGAATATTTCAATAGTAGGAATATTTCAATTATAATTCAGTAATAATTATCTGAATTTTTAGACGACCTAATTTGAAGATAAAAAAAAAAATGAATGAAAAAAAAAATGAATGTGCTAAACGAATAAATTAAATTCCTCTGAACTTTAGTAGTTCTTCCAAATATTTTCCACTTATTAAAATTCATGAATCAATATTGTGATAATATTAAAAACGTGCATATTCTAATGAAAAAATGTAAAACGAGGAGATTAATTCCCCCCAAAAAGTTACAAATACAATTAAAAAATTAATCATTAAACAAGAAATATAATTGAACAAAAACTTCAACTTACATTATAGGGAACACAAGTAATGGTATCATATAAAATATTCTGTCTGCTAGAGACACTGGGAAAAAGCAGAAATAGAATGCCAATGCAGCGATGATGTAAATGACGACAGAATAAATAATAAGTCGTCCAACAACATAGTTCTGACGTTGAAGTGTCTGCTCACGATTGCTCTCTAGGGCTTGTATATCCTGTTGACAGATTCAAAACATTCTATAAGAACGTATTTAATCACAGAAGCACTACATTGACAATTTATAATTGTACTCACACTTTGTATGTCTTCAAGGAGTTGTTCTGTCGTTTTTTTCCGCTGAAAAAAACAAGTTATAGTCTTGACTTTTGTAATACAAAGTTTTAATGTAAGATACAGCCAGTAATTTGGATTCATTAAAATACACTAACAGGATAAAATAACTATATTGTGTATTCACTATCTAAACATCATCTTGAGCAAAAAGACCAAGTTTTTTTTTTGTAAATTTATTCGAAACTGAACTGAATAGAACTTGTATTTGAAGATACATATCTTAGCTTAGTCCAGTTAAAGTGAAGTATTTATATACCAGGAACAAATATTGTTAACCTGAACAAGTAATCTTTATGCATGTGTTAATGATGTGAGTTAAAACAATTAATTTTTTTATTATTATTATGTTATTAATTAGACATACAACCAGAGTGTGCATAAAACAGACAACTTGTG
The DNA here is from genome assembly GCA_946811695.1 of Gonocerus acuteangulatus. NCBI lineage: Eukaryota > Metazoa > Arthropoda > Insecta > Hemiptera > Coreidae > Gonocerus > Gonocerus acuteangulatus. The sequence continues at coordinate 41,514,012 of OX328128.1, read as the reverse complement.
ACACGTTTATTTAAAAAACAAATAATTAAAATCACAATTTTTTTTTTTACCAGAATAATAACATCAGAAAGCATCAAACTTTCATTATCAATGTTAAAAAAAATATAAAATGGGCTGTAGAAAACCCTTAAAATAGAATAGACTACAGAGTTTAAAAAAATTAACATAATTATAATGAAAGCCAAATCATGATGACTACGTAAAAACTTTAATCCACATTGTGTCAAAATCAACGAGAAGTGACAATGTTTGTGCTTTAAGCCAATGATGTATTGCTGAAATTGGCAAACTCTCTGCTTCTAAAGAGCTTAAAACCTCAAATGACTTAGAAAAAATTACCAAAGCAGAAATAATTCTCTTAAGGAAAGACATCATAATGAGTATCAAGCGGCTATACTGGGATATATGGAAAGGTGAAGATTTTTTTATCTATTTTGGGGCTCAGTGCTATTTTTAATAGCATTGTTAGGAGTCACATCAGATCTTAGATAGCAATAAGGTTATGTTTCCGTTTGTTGAAATGATATGTTCACTACTACAATTACTTAAGTCAATAAATAATGTAATATACTTACTCGGAATCTGGAAAAAATTAATCCCATATTGTATAAATCGTTGGTAGAAACCGGTAGAAACAGTTCACTTATGGTCAAAGACAGTAGATTGATGTGAAAGTACTAAAACTGGCAAACCTGCAAGTGAATCTTTTAAAATACATACCACACAACTACGTTACCAATAAACAGTCGAAAGAGATATTATAAAAAGACTATATAAAGATAAAAAGACCACAAACACGATAAAACACTAGGCTCCAAAGGACCAGAATTAAATTTCGACCGTATCACTTCGTTTTTTAGATACCGTTTATGTAATTCGACTATGGAATTAAAAATTTGAACTGAAACAGTGTATCAATCAGATATGATATAACAATATACTTCGAAAAACTGCTTGGCGCCATGACAGAAGGAGAGTGAAAGCCATCTTGATTTGGTTGAATTATTCACTCTTTTTATCTCGGTCATTCTCCAGTGAGTCATATAGATTTTGTTCTAAATAAAGAGGAATATCTGAGCTTGGTTTTGTCTATGACAAAAGATTCTTCAGGGAAATCGTTTACGTCTTCCTACTACCGAATGTAGCCATAAACACAAAATCAAGAGCTTGAATATGAATTCTTTCTTTATATTATTTTTTTTTGTTTCATTTGAGACAGGCGGGGGCTTTTTATGACCTCTTAAAGGTGAAACGAAATGACGTTATCTTAAGTGTAATATCTACACAAAGCGTGGGTAATTTCTACACTTTTGATCTGCAAACCTCTTGAATATTTTTTGGAAAACCATAGGCATCTATGTTTTGAGTTACGATCCTGAACTATTAACTCAGGGATTTCATTAAAAATAAGTTTTATTTCTATATTGATAATTGAAGTATTCTCCGTACGCACTCCAATTTAATGTGCTCCTCCTAACAAAACCAACTTACGAGTGACACTGATAGAGACTTCAAAAATCGCGACTTTCACAAAGAAGATATCTGAAGTAGACATGCGCGCCGAGGCTGAATTTTCCGGCGGCGGCGCGCTGGACTAAAATGGTCGGCGGCGGCGGCGCGCCGCGGCGTGGGCTATTTTTTTAAACCCCCAAGGGAGACGTTACAATTTATATATATATATATATATATATATATATATATATATAGGCTTGCCATATTTTTGGTGAGTGAAACCGGGACACATTAATATGAGAAGGGCATACCGGAGGGGGGGGGGGATAAAAATGGTAAAAATTAGAAGCAAAATGGTGAGTTTTAAGCCTTTTTATTAAGCGCAGCGAGTAACAGGAGTGGGGGATCTGGAACACTAAATTGTTGGTCTCCCCACTTTGTTAAAATAAAAAAGGAAATTTTGCTACTTATTTTTGTTAGTTCTTGCGTTTGCTCTCTGATTACAGTTACAATCGTTCTCATTTATTTGGCACTGCATTCATTGTAGAAAAGTAAACAATTCATAAATGATTCTTAAAAACTAAATCCATTACTTTATACATCGTACAGCCGTTTCCGGGACATTGATAAACCCGGGTGGACCAGAGGCAAGAGACAAATACCGGGACGTATGGCAAGCATATATATATATATATATATATATATATATATATATATATATATATATATATATATATATGTCTGTTCGCTACAAAATATCTCTACAAAAATGGTTCTAAAGACATTTTCGATGGGGTGATGTCAATCGGAGAAATAAGGGCTTAAAACTTCGAAAGCGTTTGTATTGTTCTTTTGTAGGGGGGGGGGGGGTCGGTTAGTTTATCTCACTTTTTAATTGATTGTTTTAAATTGAAATCATCAGTAAAATTAGTCTTTTCGTAAAAGGAAGTAAGAAAATGAGAAACTTAGTGTTTTCGCAGGGTGATCGTTGTTGCGCCATAAACATCCTTCTGTTTGAGATTTTATTTTATATTCTTAACGGTACATCAAAACCTACCAATAACTGTATGTATCCTTAACTTATGGCACTAGAGATATGAGCGGAACTGCGCTAAGATGACTCAGTTCGCGCTCCTGATGTCTCAAAAATGGTCCCATTTTGATGTAATTAGGTACAAAAATATATTTCTTAATTTGAAAGGTCGAATTCGTAAACCAGCAGAATCTGTTAACCGGAAGATGGTTTTTGGAGCGAAAATCGTAACGTTCACGTTTTCGAGTTCAATTGCTTGCAGGTACTCGTTTTATAGATTTCTTAACGTAGAAGAACGAATAAAACCATTTTAAAGCGATATCTGTACCCGTTTTGAGAAACATTAAAACACCTCGTTTTCCAAAGTAATTTTCAGGTTGGGTACTCATAAACGATTAATTTAGTTGAAACTTGGTCCAGACGTTTGGTATTCTCCTAAACTGAGGTAGATACATTTTGGTTCCATTTGGAGTTAAGGAAGTACAATAAATAAAATATTTCATTAACAGACTTGAAAGGTTTTGGGATTTTCGTATATCTTGCATATCTCGAAAACGGGGGGAAATCGTGGTAAGTGGAAGGTGCAAATTCGAAAGCTCACTAAATTCCTTACAAAAAAGGTTCAGATGTAATTTTTGATGGGGCGATGTCAATCCGAGAAATAGATGCTTCAAACTTCAAAATTGTTAGTTTTGGTTTTTTTTCAACAGGGTTTTGTCACTTACCAAACGTTTTAATTGGTTATTGTTTTTTCAATCGCATTTAATAGTAAAATTAATATTTTTATAAAATAAGGTATGAAAATGAGAAACATAGTGGTAATAGTGTTTCCCTTGGAAAACCTTGAGAAGGTAGGGGGAGTCATTTCCGCTTAGAATACTATCACTATCAGTTTCCTGCTTTGGAGACTTAAATGTTCTTTCTCTTTGACATTTATTTTAAATTTGTCACGAAAGATCAAAACCAACAAACCAACAACTGCTTCTACTACTTAGCTAATGACACTAGGGATATGAACGGAACCGCGCTAAGATGGCGCAGTTCCTGCGAGTCAGACTTGTTTTTCTCTTCAATTGCGAGGTTTTCAAAATATCTCCCACAAAAGCTGGATTTATTTTTTGAGTTAAATACCATTTTTATATACCTAAAATTATTTTATTTTCCGCTTTTTTCCAATCAAATAGCACAACATACAAGCGTTTACTCGAAGAGAAGGTAAGCCAAAAATGGCGGCAGGTTACCACGCAGTACACTCGCTGTTTTCCTACCCTAACCCACCCGCTACACCCTTTCGTCCAGTATTGCCAACGAAATCGGCGCGCCGACTGACTAGGCTCGGCGGCGGCGCGCCACTCAAAACCCGGCGTGGCGTAGCGGCGCCGGCGCGGCGCGCATGTCTAATCCGAAGTACATTGAGCCGTGAATAAAAAAAGTCCGACTCGTAGGAAACTCGTCATCTTTGCGCGTTTCCGTTCTTATCCCCAGAGACATTTGTAAAGGAATAGTAACATTTTAGAAATTTCTGGATGGTGGAAATTTGTGCTCGTCAACATGGGCGTATATAAGGGGGGGCTGAGAGAGCTGCAGCCCCCCCCCCCCCGAAATTTTGAGTTGATCTGTAAAAATGTGTCATAAAACCTTAAAAATATATTAAATAAGATCACTATGTTAATAAAAAATATTTTATTTTGGGTTTAATATCGTTTTAGTTGTTTGAAACTATTCCAAGTTCGAAATTGTTAGTATTCTATACCGCGGAAATGGTCTCAGCCCCCCCCCCCAAAATTTTCCCAGCCCCTCCCGAAATTATTTTCTGTATACGCCCATGCTCGTCAATTTAATTAAAAGTCTACTCAATAAAAGGCTAAATCACTACTGTGAAACAATAAATATTAAGTACACGGTGTCACAAAAATAATGGTCATCCGTTGGCCAGACGATTCTCCAATCCGTGATCGGAAAAAATAACCCCCATATTAACCCCCGCAAAATTGACCTTGAAATATTATTCAAGGTCAAATTTATTTATTGCATATTTCGAATCTACAAGTCATGAGGAACAAAAAAGCCAACGGCACGATAGGTAAGAAATGACTCCTTATGGTCAAAATGACCATTACCAGCGTATGCGTGGGCCATTCCATTCAAATTGACAAATGGTTGCCAATTCTGAACATTTTTTTTTTTTTTTACACGTTCTACTAACATTGCCTGACACAAAAATACCTCATTTGAATTGAATTTAGAAATCCATCTTCTAGCTAAAAAAAATTTAAGTATATTGAAATAGGAGCCACTCAGCGGCATTAATTGGAGGACTATAACTCATATTTTACAATTGACAGGAATGCCCTCATGAGGTTCTTCTCGAAGCTCAACAAGAGCTCTTTGACATAAGGTTTCAACCAATCGCTGAAATTACTCATTAAGAATTTCACAGGTCATGTATGAATTTCATGAACCAGCCAGTCCTCAGGTCCCTCACAGAATAGAGGATAGAATTATTGCCCTCGCCCGTGAGAAAAAAAAATGTCAAGATTATCACTCTAGCGCCCGTAGCAATTGGGCCTGTTCTTCAGCTTCAGTAATTCGGACTTTATTCCTGCCAACGTTGCTTTCAAATTCCTCCGCACTCGGCTAAGGACCTTGCGAGAATTTTCCTAATTCATTCAAATGCCCAAGTTATTCTAGTTCATCTTGCTTGCCTGATGTAGACGATGACGCAGGAAAATTCTACATCAGGCAAAAAAAAAAAAAAAAAAAAAAAATTATCTAAATCGACCACTTTTTTTCGATTGGAATGACCCACGTATACGCTGTTAATGGTCATTTTGACCATAAGGAGTCATTTCTGACCTATGGTGCCCTTGACTTTTTTGTTCCTCATGACTCGTAGATTCGAAATATGCAATAAAAAATTTGACCTTGAATAACATTTCAAGGTCAATTTTGTGGGGGTTAATATGGGGTTATTTTTTCCGATCACGCATTGGAGAATCTTCTGGCCAACGGATGACCTATATTTTTGTGACACCCTGTACATTCACTCTATCACATTGTGTGATAGCGTATGTGATGCATATGTATGTATGTGTATATGTGATTCACATATACACATACAACCATGCATAAATAAATAATTCTACAGGGTCAAGAAAAAGATATGAAAATAAAATAAAATACAGAGAGGAAGGCTAAGTACCTACCATGCAATGGTTCTTATACTCGTACATCCTAACTTGCTCCTAGATTGGATTTCAAAAGCACCGAGGGACTGAAGGGCTGCTGTTGAAACATGCTTCAGCGTACCTGAAGCCGTACGCTTTCGCCTTGACATTCGTCTCTGAGACAGCGTCAATTTTTATCCAGATCTTTTTCCGGTTACGTCCATCTTTCTTTCTTCCCTCATGCTCTCCAATACGTCACAGTCAAGGAAATCTGTGTCGTGGTTCTCTTTAAGTACGTGTTTCCTTATCTCCGAATCCTTTCTGATCAAATGTTCTTTCATCCGTACATAGAGATTTTTTTCACAGGAGTTTACCAAGCAAATGACTTTTTTAACCGTTGGCTGTAGTCAAATACCTGATGTAATTCAGTTCCCTGTTGGACGTTTTTGTAGACATTCATTAAGTTTTTGAATGGTTTCTATTTATTTAGCACGATTACACAACCGCTTTTGAGATATTTAAGCTAATGGGAAGGATCATTGAAGATTTGAAGAAATTTCTCAAACATCTATTATGAGTGTAACTTCAATACCTACCTTCGGAATACGCTAAAGCTAAGTTTTCTTGAATATTTAAATCACCTCAGATTCTGATAGTTCATTATGGTTTCAAATATAAACTTAATGTTTTGGCAACAGAAACTTACAACAATCATAAAGGTATTGCGGCTAGTAAAATATAATAATTTTGACAACAAAATTGCAATTATTCTCAAACGCAAAACCCTTTGTTCTGACTTCATGTTTATATATCTTTATTTGTCAATTATACAATACATACAGTATTTTTTATAATTCGTTTGTTTATGAATTAAAGTCATGATTTATCAATAGGGGAAAAAAAGCCCATTGGCCAAAACCTATTAGCATGAAGTGTTAACAGATGTTTACAACTTGTTTTTGTGTGACTATTTACAATATTTACATTTTACAATAGATCTCTTGACCATTTGCGCTTAAGGCGACTGTGAGGGTTTCCGGGAATGGAGGATGAAGATAAGTTATTGATTAGGGGATTGTCGTGACCAGGTAAGCGGGAGTGGAAGTTAAGGTATCGGGTTTTGGACAAGGTTTGGACAAAGGGGATTTCTAGGTCATTATGGATAGTGAAGTTTGAGACATAGAACGGAGCATTGACTATTTTACGGAGTATTTTGGATTGGAGAGATTGGATTCTGAGGATATTGGATCACTTGGCACACCCCCAAACTTCCAAGCCATACGTCCAAGTGGGTTGAAGTATTTCATTATATATCCGTCTCTTGTTCTGTAAAGATAGTTTGGAGCGAGAATCTAGTAGTCTAAAACGTCTGTTTGTTTCCTGTCTTTTCTTTTGTATGTGTTGGCTCCAGGTAAGTCGTTTGTCAAGGGTAAGGCCGAGGTAGGTAACTTGGGTTTTTTCACTGATTTCTCTATGGAAAAGATTGACGGAAGGGCATTTGGATCTTCGAAGAGTGAATGTAATGTGCGAGGACTTTTCAGGGTTGACTTTAATCCTTTTAAGATAAGCAATCTAATTTTTTTACTGCGATCTGCTTCTAGGCCATTAGAGCCAGTCTATTAACTGGTTGTCATTCTTTCCAAACATCCATCCATGGTGCCATTTCTGATACCATGGATGTTTAGAGGGGATTTGAATCATCACCAGACTCAGAAAAGACTGCCTGTATCTATAATCCTCACACTCTAATCATGATGAATGGTGGAGGACGTATTATTTTCCAGCGAGTCCATCGCCAAAAACATTGAACCTGGGCTCGAATCCGCATCTCCTTACCTGGGCTTTTTATTTAGTTTCTTTGAAATAAAAGAACATTTTCGACCGTTGGGGCGTATTAGTGACTTGTGTCTAGAGTAAATCCCCCTTCCCGATGGACCGATTTTGCTGGTACAACATACATACTCGTTGTCTCGTTTGTCATGGGAGGAATAGAGAAAAATGTTGAAGCTACCCTGTATAATCAAACTCAAGACAGATGTTTTATCTAGGACCATATGTTCAACTAATTCAGTCCAGCAATTGCTAGTTTACAATAAAAGTGCTGTTTCACAAATTGGCTCAATCAATAGGTTATGGTCCCAGTTCGGTGCAAAACAAAGCAGGCCTGTTAATTGCCTCAGCCCAGAGTTTGATGGGTAGATTCTTGGAATGGATCATTGACCTGGCAGCTTCAACAAGTGTGCGATTCTCTCTGAAGCGCCATTCTGTTGCGGAGTGTATGGTATTATTCTGCGCAGGTACACACCATTCTCATCAAACAGTTTCCTGGCACTTGCATTATTGAATTCACCACCTCCATCAGAAAAAATGTCTTTGATGGTGTGACCCGCAGACTTCGCTTCATTAATGAATGTAGCCAAGCAAGTCGCAACTTCGGATTTTCGCTTGAAGAAGAAAACTCTTCTGAATTTTGAGAAATCATCCTTCAAACAAAGAAAATATCGAGACCCTCCAATTGACTCTTCCTGGAAAGGTCCACAGACATCAGCATGAATCCATTCACCACATTTATTTGGTCTGTCCTTTCGATCATGGAATAGATCTCTGTGGTGCTTGCCAAAAATACAACCTTCACAATGGTCCTCCTCACCTGTCACTGTGAACTCCCAGACGCTTCATGACTGATTTTACATGATGCTTGTTCTGATGGCAGAGACGTTCCACAACTGCATGGATTCTGAACGAGTCATTGATGCTAACAGTACTTCTGTAGCTTTCTGCGGAGTGTGAAATTTCATGTCCAGAACATACAATCCATTTGACATTTTTCTACCAGTCAAACATATCTGGCCTACTTTGGTTAGCTCACAACCATCTTTGGAGGCAAAAAATTCATATCCCCGTTCCAAAGAGCGGTTCAAGGAAATAAATTCTAACTCACATCAGGCACATACCAAACGTCCTTCAGATGATTAGTGGTCCACTTCGCACCAATCTTCATATCAACAAGTATGTCCCCTTTTCGATATGCCTTTATATGACATAGTGTGATTGTTGATATATGACATAGTGATTCCCAACCTGAATATGCACAGGCCTCACAAATTTCTTGAAGCGCATGAAGTAGCGATTTAGATTCGTCATATGCTGTGTCGCCCCGGTATCAACTACACATAAATCATCATCTCGACGGAGTTTGAGATCACCATCACAAATAGATTGGACATCTCAAATCCTGGTTGGTGGACTGTGAAAAGAAAATTACTTGTGAAAAATCAAGTGTTACAGGCTTGTCCTCCGAAAATAATTTATCTATAGGACTGGAGATGATTCTACCAGTAAACAATGAGGAAAATGTGCACCCTGGAACTGAAGAACCCAGTGTTGAGAATGATGCTAAGGTCCGCCGTAGTATTCGTAATAGATATAGGCCATCATATCTCACAAATAACTATGTCTTCATAGCTGAAAGAGACCAAACTGGAGTCTAGCAGCGCCATCCTTCTTGAAGACCAGACAGTCTATTGGAGTCTTGAGTTTGGGGGAAGGTGTTGAAGCTACCCTGTATAATCAAACTCAAGACAGATGTTTTATCTAGGACCATATGTTCAACTAATACAGTCCAACAATTGCTAGTTTACAATAAAAGTGCTTTTTCACAAACTGGCTCAATCCATAAAAAAAAAAAAAAATAAAAAAAAAACGTTTGCTCTCTACTGTGTTAAAGAATCAGGAGAGAAAGCAAAGAAGAGTAAGTACAGGCAATGGTAGGAAGTGGGGTAACTTTACTGAAATCTATGTGGGACAGAAGGCCAATGGAAAGGGACTGCAGAATGCCCCAGGGTGTGTACAACAGCAGTGCCCCAGAAATCGGAGAAATGAGAGATTATGGCTTGGTCGGTGCAGTTTTGTCCTCCATTCACTCCTGATTCAAATGACAGCATTGCAGCAGTCTAACAGGTAAAGTTAAGAAGACCGTCACACCAAAGCTGCATAACTAAGAACATTTCTCAGAAGGTGAGAAGCCAGCCTAGCATTCCTGATTAATTTGTTTAAATACATAATAAACATGAATGGTTTTGGCCTTTAATATTTGTACTAAACAGCTGCCAAATTATTAATTAATATGCTTCAGGAGGGTGCGAGGTACTACTCTGCTTAATAAATACACAAAAGTCACATTTTTGTGTGGCATTTTGATCTTGATGAATAATAAAAGCGCCCCCTGTAAAAGGAGAACATTCCACAATCGTAACAACAAATAAACCGGATACAGCACCCCTAGTGGTAGAAGTAACAACCAATGGCACGGTCAGTTTGGTGGCTTAATTCAATCTGAACAAAATACAAATAAGAGAGAGAGAGTAAACCCCAACTTCTATTTGGTTTATTATTAAAAGACATTTTCTCTTTTTAATGACGTGTACCCAGATTCATCACAAGACAACAGAAATTACGACCGGTACGAGCAAATCAGTAATTTGGATCCGGAATAAACACCCCTTCCACAGTCCGATTTTGCTGGTCAACAAAAGCGTTAGCTCGCAAACGCCACTTTGTGGCATGGGTTTATATAAGGGGGGGGGGCTGAGAGGGCCGCAGCCCCCACCGAAATCGGTAAAAATGCCTCATTAAAAAACCAAAACTGAATTAAATAGGATCACTCAGTTCAGAAAAAATAATTGCTTTTGGTTCTAATAGCGTTTTAATTGTCTAACTATTCCAAGTTCTAGATTGTTAGTATTACATAACCCCAAAATGATCTCAGCCCCCCCCCCCTCCCGAAATAATTTTCTATATACACCCATGCTTTGTGAAGCCCATGCGAAAAGGAGCAAGAATGAAACAGGCTTTTGTCCAAAGAGTCACGCCTGTAGCAGTTTGACTTCTTTCATTTGTGTGTCTGCAGAAGGAATTCCCAGCTCCATCATGGATATTACAAAAAAAAAAAAAAAAAAAAAAAAAAAAAAAAAAAAAAAAAAAAAAAAAAAAAAAAAGGTAAAGTAAGAAGTGTCTAAAGAGAGAGCAGAAAAAAAAATGGATCAAATATAAAAACCTCCGTCATGCTAAGAATACTGATTGACAGATAAAACCCTACAGACCTCCTTCAGTTTCTCAGTTTTGTTTCCACATTTGGATAATTGAATCATTTGTGAATAATTGCATTGTTCGAATAGCCTTACTTATTAATTAATAAATAATTCATTGAATAATCATTACTAAAGATTAGCACGTAAAATTGAAGTAATATTTCCTCGGAATATTTCTCATACAACTTTCCTGTAACTACCTTAGGGGTTATGATTGGATTTAAGGCATTGTACTTCGCTTCGTTGCCGATAACACATCGCTTCCGTCCAAGACCAGCAATCCGGTACGTAAGGAGTTAAAACTATTTCAGAGAACAGAAATTATTTTTATTTATTTATCGAACTATGCATTTAGGGAGCTCTTTGCATACTAGCTTATATAATAGTATCAATTTTAGCCGATATTTATTGTGATTTTAAAAAATAGATCTAAGACTAACAGAAGATGTGAACGAAGTATCAGATGCTAATCTAGAAGAAATTAAACCACACTGTAAATGTATACATCCCTTCGATAAACTTAACATACAAAGAGAACATCACAAATCACTATATAAACGGTTGGTAACAAACAAAATTCCTGACAGGAGTACAATTCAAAAAACGACACTTTGTCAAATTACAAAAAAGTATAGATGACCAGAGTCAAATACAAACTGCTTAATCGCACCGAGCCACTAAAAATTTAATATTGAAGAGGTAAAGTTCTAGGTAGGGAAACAAATGAATCAACAAGAAAATAAATAAAAAAGGAAATTTGTCTTCCTTTGCAACAAATTCTGCCTACTAAGAGTAGGTGTTTACTCATGAACCAAATAAGTTTTTTAAATAATTGAGTCAGCTATTAATACTAAATATTTTTTGTTTGATTTTGTCTATCAACATCAAATGTTTTTTAAATTTTTTAATTATTTATTTTCTTTTTACAGGAAATCAATACGGAGTAAACTCTGTGAAAGTAATGCTTTCCTTTATCCTACAAAGCTTCAAGGTTTCAACTAGCTCCAAGTTGGAAGATCTTTCAGTAGTACATAGACTTATGAGAGAATACAAATCATATGACATAAAATTTGGAGAAAGAGTAAAAATGGCTTCATGATTTTATAATTGAAAAAAATAAAGTTTTCCAAAATGTGCAATGGATAGCCCAATATTACAGATTTCCAACACCAACAACAAAATTGATACATTGATTATTGACAAATAACCACCCATTGATTCTTGAAGAAATATACCACTCATCAAATTTTAAGAAGTTTTGAGAAATAAAAAACAAAGGCAGTTTTAGTCAGTGTTTGGACATGGTATCTTAATAAAACTATATTTTCTTATAAAAAAACCTGACTAAATCTATCTTCACATTACTAACGGTCAATGATCTCCTCTCAATGAAAATGAAAAATAGTTAAAATGATTGAATTAAATCAAATTAAATTGGCTATAAATAATAATAATTGAAACGGTTACTAAAAATTGAGTAAATATTAAAATTTTGAATAAAAATGAAATGTAGACTTAATTTATTCAACTTTCCCTTCATCGTCAATGTTTGAAGTTATCTTTTCAATGTGTTACCTCCAAGGAAGAAAACCATGTTGTATGTCTTCAATCAGATGCTGAAATCCAGAACTGTTGATGAGAAATATCCGCGATTCATGAACCATAGGTCATTTTACTTTTTCACTGAGAATAAGAGATTTAATTCCAAGGAGAAATATAAATAAAAAAATATTAACTTTTATTTCTTTCTTCAAACTTCACATGGTAACCAGATTTAATTTGAAGTAATAATTTATAATCATAAACGATGTCTTCATATTTCATGCTTGTTGTAAATTTGAAATTTCTTATTAAAGCCGAGAGTATTGTTCTCGTTACTGATAAACCATACAGGAAACCTAAAAAAAGAAGTGGGTTTAAATAAAAAAAAATCATAAACTGATAAATATCAGAGGCTGATGGCCATAAGTGTTAAGGCATTATCACTCTGTGCCTAAGATTGTGGTTTCAATTCTCACTAGGGCTTTTCTTTCAAAAAAGGAAAGACATCAGGTCTATTCTGGCTAGAAAAGGCTTGTAACCTGTAGACAAGCTGTCCAAAAAGTCTGTGTTATTAATTAAGATTTATCGAAATTAAAATAAGATAAAAATACAATTGAATCAAGTGAATTTCTGTTAATATCCTAGAAAATTACTGATATTGGGGAACATTGGGAGTTAATGATAATAAAGAGATTGAGACTTATTTAAGATCTAAATTCTTTAAATCTTAGAACCTTCTTTCATTTAAAAAAAAATCATTAAAGCCTAGCACAAGAACAAAATACTTTTTGTAGTATTGAATCTAATATAAAGAATAGAAATATTCATGGTTTAGTGGGCCAGTTCCTGATGGAATTGTTGACCCTTTAACTATTCTTTATATTTCCAGTTTTTTTTTTTTTTTTTTTTTTTTTTTTTTCGGCGCTGGCCATCCATGGTATTTGTATGAGATTTTATCTCATCTTAAGAAATTTAATCCAGTTAGTGCCTACAGCCTTCCTAAGTGGATGTATCCTCAGTCTGTTTTATTATTATATTTTTATTCAGTTTAGTGTAACTTTTAAATAATAATAATTTCAGCTGTCTATCAAGCATTAGTGTTTACAAACTTCAATTATTATTAATAATTTATTTCTGCAAAACAGTTGCAGGAATAAAAAGAGAGTGGAAAAGCACACAGCACGTAATTAGGTCAGCTCTGAAGGGACGACAAGGGGTAGACTGTCTCGCACGATGTCACCTCTTGCAGCCAGGAGCCCCAGCAGCTTATGGGTTAGTAAAAGAAAAGATTAACTCTCAAAGTATCAGGATATGATTGTTTTAGATCCTTACATCTCCAGACATCCTTCGAGATTTGAAGGCAGTCCTCTTTATGTTAAAAATAATATAAATCATTGGCTTCTAAATCTGTATGGTGCCCCCCCCCCCACTGTGACCTTTGAGAATTTCTGTGTAGTTATCTACTGTTCAAAATGTAGCGTCTCTATACTAATATATATACCCTATTTGAATGAGTGTTCCTTATTTAGAACCTAGGCTCTGCAACAATATTTGTCTTAAGATCATTTTCAAAGGACATCGTACTTATGGCACATAGCTGGAGCATATGTATAAGTTGAAAATTCAAGCATTTTCCCTATATAACTAAATTTATTTACCTGGGCAGATTCTTGGGCCACAGCCAAATGGAAAATAAGCATAACGAGGACGCGCTGCTTCTTTTTCTGGAAGAAAATGATTTGGGTAAAATTGTTCTGGTTTCTCCCAATATCGTGCATCCCTATGGACTTTTTGAATAGCTAAATATAATATAGTTCCTTTTGGTATGATATACTTATCTGAAACAAATAAAAATAAACTAAATTAAAAAAAAAATTAGACATAAAAAATTTACTACTCTACAAAAGATAAAAAGTAATTCGAACCTAATGGGATATCATCAGTACATGTTTTCAAAATTGCTGGGGATGAAACAAGTCTCAGTGTTTCTTTAACAATCCTAGTAAGAAGACACATTGATGCTAAGTCTTCACTTGTCGGATCCCTCGAAGAATCTCCAAATATTGACATTTGTTCCATGTATGCTTCTTCTTGAATCTCTGGAAACATAGCTAAGAACACGAGTGCACTTGCTGTTATAACAGAAGATGTGTCTGACCCCTAAACATATATAAAAAATTCCGTTAATATTATCGGTGTATTAAAAAAAATGGAATAAAAAAATGAAGGAGTTTTATTTAATAAAGGCAGAGAAAGAGAGGCTATAACACACTTAAAATTGTATCGATTATCTCCAGTTACTTGGCAGTAAAATGATAAGATCCTCTCCAGTATTGGACACCCCATCACCAAGAACTACCTGGGCAGTCCTCACTGTCCACCACAGTAGCATGTCCATTGTAGAATGCATCAATCACACCAAGACCACAGTGATTCAAGAAACTAGCAAAAGAGCTGTTGAAGGATACACCCTAGCTAGTACCCCTTTATACCATGAGGAAACCTTTGATCATCCACTTTGAGAAAATTCTTATAAATAAAATAAATATCAGTTGGAAATTCCATAAAATAATTTTAATAATTCCAGGCAACTGAGGAACATACCAAAAGCAGCCTTCTCATAAAATTCATTCAGAAATGAGGATTGTTATGTTAGATTCGTCGAACCTGTTGTTTGCAATAAAAAATGGAAAAGAGATCATTCTTATAATTTTTGACTACTGCATAAAATGAAACTCAATATGAATGAAACTATCCACTATCTAGTGGTATTAGTAGTGAACTAATACTCCAGTAACTTATCAAGATTTTTAACACGTTCAATACTGTGAGTACCGTATGGTGCTCATCAAGTCCTTACAGCTGGACTGAGAGCCCTGTTGGTGCTCTCCCCACCCCTTCCCAGAGACGGCGAGGACCCATTCAGTTTCTCGTTGCCCTCTCGGCTAGTAACTATCTGCTTGGAGTTTTCTCAATTAACCGCACCTGTAGCCCAAAGTGAGCCACGTTTTAACCTACTGAATAATATATTATCACATAGAACATGGGGAAAACACATAGAACATATGGAAAACCCACCATTTCTTTATTATTATTATTATTATTAAATAAATTGTTCTTTTACACAGACCTTTCTTAATTTTTTGTCAGAACCTTTAGGCTTCATTTGTATCATGTCAGCAACTTGTTTTTCTGGATCCTTTCCATTAAATCTCAACTTTAACCCTTCCCCCGACCTTCCCTTAGAATAACCTTATTTTGCTAGGACAATTTTAATTAATTAATTTTTTAATTAATTTTTGATTTATAAATCAAATTTTTATATAATTTAAATAAATGAATTTTTAAATTAGGTTTTGTTATTTAAATAGTATTTTATACTCGAAAAAGAAAAACTGAAGAGTCTAATTGCTACATTACTAATTGAACAAATAAATTGAAATACATACTCCAATTATCACATCTCCGAGCTCTTTAGGTGGTTCTGTGACAGGTAATTTTTTTTCAGCTGCTCTTCTTACAATGAAATCAGAATAAAATTCATCTATAAGAAAAGAAAAAAATATACTATACTATAATCATTTACATAGACTTCAATTTCACTGATTTCTAATAGTAGACATCATTTTAATAATACTTTACCTTCATATTTGACACACTTCTTCCTCTCATCCAGAACCTAAAGACAATTGAAGCTAATATTAATTAGTTAATTCATACATTTCCTGTACTCATTTATATTAATTATCCATAGTCTCAACAGAATATTAGTTAGTTGTCAATGGTAATCTGTCGTTTTAAGAAGAGTTGACTATTTTGGCACTGCCTGTCAAAATATGTTATTAATTATTAAATATTTAATTAATAATTTGTTTCAATTTACAGAAGATCAATCAAAGCCCCTAATTAGAGTAAAGAAATTTTTTTCTTGAAAGTGAGTCAAACTATAATGGCAGTGGTTTCTGGATTCATTTCCACTAGATCTAATAGAAGCTATGTAAGTTATTCAATAAAAGCGCAAAACTGCAAGTAAAAATGTGAAATATATTGTCATTTGCCCAAGCTAGTTATTTCTCTCAAAGGTGTTGAGATAAATATAATAACGAAGGTGACAAATTAAGTATAATTGCTTACCCACTGGTGGAATCTAGTCACTTCTTTTACACTGCTCTCTAATGTCTTTCCAAGTCGTGAAAATTTTGTTCTTATTCTCCAAAAGTAGAAATGGTACTTTAATATAGCACTGAGTGTTACTTCCAGGAATCTGTAAAAAAACAAAACAAAGAAAGTCTCTAATATCATTATTTAAAAAAAAAAACATATTCGTGATGAAAAAATGTAATAAGAAAAAAGAAACACATATAGTTTTTTAAAATGAATATGATAAAATAAAAAGCCAGGAAATTATAAAAAAAAAAAAAAAAAAAAAAAAACGTTATTATGAACTTACTTACGCATCAAAATTTTCGAGGTACTTGAATCTGTTTTCTCTAACTTCATTAATGTATACTCCTAAGTGAGTTTCTAGAATAACAAATTAAAATTATTGCTAAATAATGTTACAAACACAACCTTAACACTATAGTTTTATATTTATAAGCATTATAATAATAATTTATAAATATTTAACAAATTCAGATCAATAGTGATAAAATTCGTAGGCTTATAAGTTATGGTAGTTTTTAATATCAATTCTACATACAAATAAGCTCTGTAAATAAATTTGATAATGTATTGCATACTCAGACCACTTTTTTTTATTATGAAAAATATAAACAGAAAAATAAAATATATCCTCAGGATAAGGAAAAATTTTTAAAAGTGAAAAGATAATTTTCTAAGTAAAATAATATTGAAAGTAAAGTTACACAATTTACTCTCCTTGGAGTGAAAACACGCTTCTGACCTGTGAAAAAGCCATCAGTTTTTGTTGTGTTGTGTTTTATTTTATTTATATATTTTTTCCTCCCTGAAATTGTTTTTTTATTTTATTTTTATTTTTTTTAATAACTTTTCTTTCTCTCTTTAAATTTTAAATTAATATTTTTCCTTGTTTCTTTCTTCAGCCATTTTGGTGATTGTTGACAATCCTTATTGAATCCTTTAGAATTGAATGAGTAATTGATTGAAAGTCAAATTTATGTTCTATTTCATAATAACATTTTGAGTAAATGAAAGCATGGAACCTCTAGCTTCAAAGGGATGACCCATGAACTCTCAATTTAGGATGATATAACTTATAGGGACTACAGGGATTTCTAAGATCTATCTAGAATCATATCCAAGATAATTCTGGAGAATGTCTGACAATTTATTTATTTTCCTTTCTTCTTGACCCATCCTCGGTTAAGAAGCTGATTTTCTTGTACACCTTGTTTCCAGTTCTGACAAATGCCCAGTTTATGGGGGAGAGTTTTAGGCTCAATGGAGGCTCTGCAAAGGAATACTCAGCTCCTCTGTGGAATCATTCAAACTGGAATTGAGCTGTAATTAATTTTGATAGCCGTGCTCCATTCACTGCAGGACATTCCTCTTTTCGCCAATATCCAAGATTTATTTATTTTTTTGAGAGAGAACAGAATCATGCCTTTACCCGTTGGCGGTAGTTGACAACATTTATTCAAAGAGAATCCTTCGAATGTTTCTAATGTCACCTTTTTTTTCACTAATTTTTCAGGCATTTTTTCTTTTCCTCTTTGAGTTTTCTAGTTTTTTAATATATTTGCATTCCAAACATTCAAGATATTTATTCGCAATGTATATATTTTGGAGGTATGCTTTCCATTTCACCCTAACAAGTCCCAGACCCCGAACATCTCTGGTTGCATATAAAATTGTGCCTGGTGGTGGAGGAAGTGCCAATATCTCTTTCAGTGCACTTCTTAGAATTTTTTTGATATATTCGAGAAAACAAAACACTGTATTTTGACCCCTAGTGTGTTACAAGTATACAATGGTAAGTACTTTCTTTTTTTGTTCACCCTTTTCAATTATAATTGTCTTAATTTTTTGGAGTTTAAAGACAGACCAATCCTACATAGAAAGGAATTAACTTGTTTTAACAACACCTTTGCCTATTCAATCCCATTCGATATTAACAAAAGATTGCCAACAAAGGCAAGAGATGTTAATGGAGTAATACGTCATATATTGTTAAAAATTGCATTCTAATAAGTTATTTTTAAATATGGTAAATCATTTTTGATAGTTAAGCAAATGATGGTAAGCTGATGGAATTTTAATGTAATAAAATACCTGAAAATATATCGATGAGTAAGTTGGAGACTAGATGTAAGACATTGAACTCCTGACCACAGTGTTTTTCTTTAATGTATTCCACAAAATCGTTGCTTCTTCTGACAAAGACATCATGATATTCTCCATCAATAGATTTCTTTGTAATTGTCTTCAAAAAAGGTTTTCTCAATTCTTTGTACTTTGGACTTGCTGTAGAGAATGAACATTGATACTTAAAAGTTTCATTATAAAAATTTGAAAAAAATAAAAGAGAAAAAATTCACACTCACTTTCTGATACAAACATTCCCTGAAGAATATCTTCAAATATCATGGAGTAAATTTGGCTCTTATTGCCGGCCGCTGGATGATTTGCAATAACCTGTCAATTATAAATATTAATCAAAAAAGTAGATTTATCCATTTAAATATCATGTAACCAAGGGAGGTTGTTTTTAATAAGTATATAAATAAAAATAAAGAAAATATAAGAAAGATGCAACCAGGACAGAATAAAATTTTGTTTTGTAATAAAAACAGGAATATGATTGGTCTACATAAAAATTTATGGTTCTACCATGTCCAGCATACTAGAGTATGGACATACTAGGAAATAAAGTTGGGAATGCTTTTTTAAAAGAATTTCTTGAATGAATGATGAAGGGAAACAATCCTATATAATTTATTTATTTATTTACGGAGCTCCACAACAGCAAGGCGATTTGCTCACGTAAATGGTTAATAAAACAAAATGAATGTAAAAAAATATAAAATAAAAGAGTAAAAATTAGATTATAATAAAGTATTTAAATGATATAAAATTTAAAAAAAAATACAAACAAAAATATAAATAGAAAAAATAATAATATAAAAAAAAAAATACAAAAAAAAAGTTACACAATCAACTGAGAAAATTATGATAATAATAAGTAAAATAATTCTTTATTGCAAGATAAAAATCATTATTATGTCTTTGTGTCTGTATTGGTAGAGATTTAATAAGAGGACTTTATTTTCTATTCTTAAGCTACATCTACGAGCGCCATGGGCGTATATAGAAAATAATTTCGGGAGGGGCTGGGAAAATGTTGGGGGGGCTGAGACCATTTCCGGTGTATGGAACACTCACAATTTAGAACTTGGAATAGTTTTGGAACAACTAAAACGCTATTACACCCAAAATAAAATACTTTTTATGAACATAGTGATCTTATTTAATTTATTTTTAAGGGTTTATGGCACATTTTTACCGATCAACTCAAAATTTCGGGGGGGGGGGGCTGCAGCCCCCCCTTATATACACCCATGACGAGCGCAAACACACACACACACACAGACCCACATCCATAATTTCATATTATGACGCGAACATAGGGCTTGTTGTGTCATATTTTGCCATAAAGTTTTAGTTTATGTAAGTGTTGTAGAATGGTCACAATGTGTGGGCTTTTTTCGGAAAATAATTCGGACATGTGATATGGTATAGTTGTGTTTCTGTTAGTAAGTGTTTAATTGTTAGTGTCCTGTTGCATGTCTGGAATATCGGACTGTCTTGTTTTGTCATGAGATAGAAATGTGTTAAGTGTGTATGTCCAATGCGTAGTCTTGTAATTACAACTCCATTACATCTTGTTAATTGCATATTAGCTTGCCATTCATGAGTACTGCTTTTTATCTCTCTTAGGAAGTTATCTCGGGTACTGTACCATGAGGATTGCCATTCAAGACGGATATTTTCTGTAATTAGTAAATGTAAGTCTTCAGTCGTTAGTAAGTTAGAGTCCACTGATTCCCGTCTGCTGGCGTGCTTTGCTATATAATTAAAAATGGGAATTATCCTATATAATGACCTCATTTGATATTAAC
The DNA here is from genome assembly GCA_946811695.1 of Gonocerus acuteangulatus. Lineage (NCBI taxonomy): Eukaryota > Metazoa > Arthropoda > Insecta > Hemiptera > Coreidae > Gonocerus > Gonocerus acuteangulatus. The sequence goes on along the minus strand of OX328128.1, from coordinate 41,493,626 downwards.
TCTCTTGAATTAAAATTTAAGCTGAGAAACAATTTTATTAATTTATATTCCTGTTTTCTGAGTGCACTTTTAATAATGATGATACAACTTACCTCAATATATTCTGGGCTCCAAATGCCAACTCCAAAAACTGGTCCAAACCAGAATTTGAGAATTCCGTATTCTTCATATTTATGTATGATATTATAAACAACATCCCAAATATCTGAAAATAATATCATATTAAATTTATTTAGAAAATTATATGTACATTATGCACACAGACACATAAATAATAACAGGGACATTTATCTTGTGATATAATATTAATGTAGCAGAAGGTCCAAATACATTTAGAATACACTGTACTTCAATATTAATTTAGTCGATATGTCCTACATGTTTCAGGTCTATATGAGGCCTCTTTGAGTACAAGGAAAGAAGAAATTTACAGCCTTAACCTGCCAGTGCCTTCTAGGCCCTTGCCTATATATTCCCTTGAATATAAGATTACAATACTGGATACTCCCCTCATAAGATTAATTATGGCTACTACAGAGCGGCTGTTTACAAATCAAAATAAGTCTTTGTCAGTTTATTAAATAAATACTATGTAAAATATTGTATATTAAATTAAAAAAATATTTTGCCCAGATACTTGATTTAGATTTTTTATTTATTGTTTTTCTGTTCTTAATTATATGTATGTTTGTGTAGGACCTGATATCAAGAATCAGTTACCTTTATAGTACTACCACCCTTAATGGTGGCAGCAGCCGATGCACAAGCGTCAACAAAAAAACTGTTCACGATAAACAAGATACACACCTTGCGATTGAGAGCACATCAGCAACTGCGGGGGGAGAGCATCTCGTTTAAAACTCTCACTAAAATATTTCTAGATCTTCTGCAGTGTTGCCTAGAGCTCTCTCGTGAACACTAGCGAAAACCTAAACAGTGAGGGGGGCGCTGAAAGTTGCTGGTTCTCCCACTCACGAAGTTGAGGAGATGAAGTGAGCCGTTAATCCGTGCTTGTGGATCACGTCTGGGGCTTGATTATATCATCCGGTGTTTGATGATCACTCCATCATATGGCCAATTCACCATACAATGCGGTCAAGACTACACACTACGACATTTCAGTGCTTCTGCAAACCAAAACAGCATTGACCCGTATACTAATTTCTAGAGATATTGTGTTCTAGAGGGGGCGAGGTTAGCTCAGTGGTAGAGCACTCGACTAATGAACTGGAGGACCCAGGTTCAAAACCCGAGCGTGCACTAAAGATTTTTTCTTCTAGTGTCATCGTTCGAGAGTTGGATTTGGAGTCCCAGATCGTCCCTAGGCTCACCCAGTCTTTAATAAATTAGTTAATTAATTAATGGGTAGCTGGAAAGGGAAAAATCAGGCGGCCGGAGAATAGTACTGACCACACTATCTCCCTAGTGTGCCGTATGGTCAAGAATCAGATACCTCTACAGTATCTGCCCCTCTAGGCCCTTAGTGGCTTGTTACGGGACTGTTTTTTCTGATTGTGTTCTAGAAGCTTACCTCGGATCCACAAATATATACAGGAATCTACATTTAAGAGAGCGAAGGAGCCGATAATCGGAAATTCAGAAAGGATTTTGCCCACTAACTAACGTATATATTTTTTTTTGTTCAGTAACAAGGCGTGGTAAACCTGTACAAATTTATTATGCGGTTGACTCACAAACGAGTTTTCCTCCCTATATGGACGAAGCAAACGTGCTAAAATTAATTCTATAATTACCATAAAAATAAAGCTAGATTATTTACCTGCTGAGCACTTGACTCTGAAGAAGGCTGCTGCGTTTCCAATAAATGGCAATGATTTATCTCCTGGGATATTCGCAGCACATTTCTCTGTGTGATATAACTTTATTTTGTATACCAAATAGAGAAGGAGGAAAGCAATTGGAATCAACCAAAATATCATTTTTTGTAATTTTTCTCAGCATTTTAAAAAACAGTCTTATTTCTTTCCCTCATGCTTAGTATTTATGTATATGAATAACTCAATTTATTAATTTAACATTGAATTAAAAATAAGATTATAGTTAATTATGACGAAAGAGTAAATTTTTTATAGAATATAAAATTTTAATTTATCTTTTGTATGACATTTCAATTCTTCTGTAATATGTTCCGTGTTCCATTCGCCAATTTCTGGGCCTGAAATAAATAAAAAAGCATTCATGATTGTATGTAAAAACAAAAAAATTTTGTAAATTTATATAGCGTACCACACATTGATAAGACACACTCACTCTTAAAAATGGATCTGTGGAAATTTTAGTAGATTTCTTACGCTCGCTCGCAGAAGACGTATGACTAGTAACGTAGTATGCTGCGTCGGCACTTGCCAACGTGCTCTCGGTTCCGTTGTTCCTAGCTTGCGCAGTTGCTGTCCTTCTCTCGACTACACGACGCATACCTCGTCTATAGTTGTCTTGAAAAGTTTTGACTGCATTGTGTGTTATTTATTTAATTTTAACGCCCGTTATACCAGGTAACGCAAAAAGTCCTGTCGTTTTATTTTAAATCCCATGTTTACAAATGTCTTACTTTAATACCATAATGATAAAGAAAGAGCAACCTTGTAGGCTTAGAAGATGCTTGTTTTGGTAATAAACTGGACTACTTTAACTTTAATCCAGTTGACGTTCTAAGCTGGAAAATTTTTTTTTACAATGATCTCTCTTGGAACGCAAATTCGCTCGATTTTACTCTACGAGTCAAAATTAGGCCTAAAAGCCACCGAGGCTGCTCGTAAACTGCGTCAGGTGTTTGGGGAGGATGCTGTCTCAGGTCGGAAAACGCAGTTCTGGATTGCAAAATTTCGTAGAGGGGATGAATCTCACATAGACGAGCCTCAAAGTGTAAGACCGGAAGTTGTAGATGACGACGCCCTGAAAGAAATCATTGAGTCAGATCCACGACAAACTTGCTCTGAAATCGCTGGGCAACTTAAACTGTCCGAGTCAACTATCAGAAATAACCTATATCAAATTGGTAAGAGTAAAAAACTTGATAAGTGGGTTCAGCATAAACTGACCAACCGCAAGATCACACGGGACAAAGACTCTTAGCGATTGGCTGGAAAACTCTACCTGACCCCCGATATTCCCCTGATTTGTCACCATCTGATTACCATCTGTTCAGAGCTTTAGACAACCGTAAGCTAGGAAAATCGTTCGCGGATGTGACGACCTTGAAAAAACACCTTAGAAACTTTTTTTTCATCTAAACCAGCTGAGTTTTATAAAAAAGGAGTTTATGACATTGGGTCACGTTGGAGGAAGGTTTTAGAGAGTGAGGGTGACTATTTCGATGAATAAATCTTATTTAAAAAAAAAAAATGTTTCTTTATTTTTACCCTATTTCAAAAAAACGACAGGACGTTGTGCGTTACCTGGTAATTAACAACCAATTTCAGGACGGGTTAAATGTGTGTGTAAACCGGTAAATTGCCCATATTGAATTTTTATTTAACACTAGGTATAAAATCATTATGGGAACGCCCTAAGATGACGCAGTTCCTGCAAGTCGGTTTTTTTTTTAATAAGAGTCTACTTGCGTACAACATATACAAGACCTGCATACCCTTTGTTATATAACTCTTCTTTTTTTACGCCCTACCAATCGAACCAAAAGGGAAAGCGTTATGTAGTAGTTCATAGGGAGGAGTAGGAGAGAAAGCCTGTCACCTCTATTAAGATGGGGTTGATAAAATATTTACATACATCATCGGTATGCAATTTATCATCATTTTTGTATTGGCAGACTTCACCGGAAGAAATATTTGTTTCAAGACTTGAATAGAAAGATCACTTAGATATTCAAGTCCTTTGGCTTTTGTTCACAACCTAAAATTACGTTACATCTTAGGAAGTTTCCATATGGTTATCTTTTGTGTGATTTGTAATGACAATTGAAGAGGTCGGGGCAAAATAGTGCCAACAAAATTTTTAACAAAACTTAACTGTAGCTGCAATATGTTAGATATAATGTGGGACTATCAGTCTATGATGCAAATACTACTAAAATATGACTGCAAGCTCTGTATGCTATTTAATCTTTTTGCCACTAACCATTTCAACCATATCATATAGTCCCATATCATATCCAATATAAAGCAGCTACAGTTAAGTTTTGGTAAAAATGTTGCTTGGTTCTATTTTGCCCCGATCTCTTCAATTGTAATATTAGCTCTTAATATCACACAGGACTAAGTTGGCAATGTGTACCTGGAAGCCTAGTATCGCAAATGTAAGTGCAAAGATTCTTTTCACGCGAATACCGCCCAGAATGTTCTGGTCGGCGGATTTTGCTGTTTGACGTACTTGACCTTTGAAATTACGCAAAGTATTTTTCTGCCTAATTTCATTAAAATTGGTCCATTTTTGAGTCGGCTAGAGAGCTAAATGACAGCCATGTATATATATATATATATATATATATATATATATATTTATATATATATATATATATATTTATATATATATATATATATATATTCAAATTGAAACAACCGTTATTTTCGTGATATATGGGTTCTGAAACCAGAAATCTTCTAGTCGGAACATCCAAGTTGTGTCATGAGGTCAACCTCATAAGCAGGTTCCCTCCCTATAGAGCGAGGAGGAAGGAAACGCGCTAAAAATACAAGAATTTCACACACTACTGTTACAAATTTGTCCATTTATAAATAGAAGAACTCATATAAAATGAACTTCTGGTACACTACTATACAAATGACAATACACATAAGTAACACACACTTAAAACATTTCCAAACGAAATACTCCGAATAGTGTCAAATACTCTTTGGTTCGTACTGAACATCCAGATACACAGAGAATTGGAGATTGATCAATTTTTCACTCCCATAGAGAAGCAAATGCGAAAATACCATCAAATTCTTATACATCTTTCAAAACATAGACATTACCAGAATATTTTAAATCTATAAATTTCAAACTCGTTGACCTGATAAAAATCTTATAAGTTGTGCATAATACGTTTATATGGGGCCAAATAAAAATTGTTGGTTTATATAATGACAACTTAAGTTGCCTCCAAAAACGAAAACTTCCTGAACATTAAGCGCTGTTTTCTCCGACTGAGGTATTCTTATCGCAGTTTACACATTTATTTTTCCTTTGCAAACGTACACTACATTGTACATTTTCTAGCACAAGGGGTGAATTCAGAGAGTTTTTTAAAAGAACAAATAATATCAGGTCAGTATATAATGCGCCAATCTTGGAATAATCTATTTTGGTTGTTTTCCGTTGATTTCTTTTATCACTGATTAAATTAAATTAATTTTAACGTTGATTAGACTTTGTCAGCATTCTAGTTTTATATCTGATTATAATTGTTTTTATTACTGTAAGTTCTGACTATACATTTTCCCGTCAAACCTAATGGAATGACTGAAACCATCACTCTACCTCTTTAAAATCTGTCTAATAAGAATCAGGGGAGCCTAAATAATCTGGTTTGCAATAATTATTCATAATATTTATTGCAATCAATGATTAACAAATCCATCATTTTCATTTAGTATACCCATAGACAAGAGGTAGTGAACATGGTCGGCTCCGCGTCGGGCAGTGCATGACTCTGCCTAACTGGTGAGGTACCGTTAGAAAGCTCTTTTCTTCAGCTCTCCGAATGCTATGAGATCTGTGGGGATTGAGAATAAAAACTTCTTTTCTTAACTCTGGAGAAAGTCCAACCTGTACAGTTCTAATTTATTTTTGTTTTAAAGTAATATTTGGCTTGTAACATTTTGCCGCGTAAAAGTCATCAAGTGCTCTCTACTTTTCTTCTACATTATCTTCCTCTTTTGCACCTTTCAGAATGAAGGTCCTTGGCCAGCCAACCATCACGATCAGGATCCAGCATCCTCATGCAGTATAGATACCTTCACTTTCTCTGTTTAACCTTGGAGTATGGTCCATCCATAGCAATCTAGGGCTGTCTTGGGTGGCGACCAGTTTGGAGGGGCTCAAGAAACTTTCCTGGATTCTGGTATTCTTTCATTCTGCAAAGGTGGCCAAACCTGAGGTAGTCTACAAACAGCCTCAGGTCTACAAAAATGATCCGATTTTGAAGACATTTTACAAGAAAATTTTATAAGCGGAATCAGCAAACCCATTCACCGTTTTAGGCGAAATTTGCGTGAACGAAATCGTAGCATAAACGCTTTTGCGTTCAGAAGCCGTTCACTTGTTACGGGTACCATGAGGTGGGGAATCGACTGAAACCATTTTAAAGGCGACATTTTTTTTACATGTTCTACTTTTATTCAAACTAAGATTTAGGATTTTTGGTTAAGCTTATATATTAGCTTATCGAAAGGGGCTGAGGTTTTTTTGTGAGTTTGGAATAGTCTGTGCCGTACGGAGTAGAGGAAATAGAGAAAAATAGGGAGTTTGTTATTTCTTCCTATAATGCGGTTCCTATGTTTTAGCAATATTTTAGTGCCAAAAATCTCTAATTCCTTGTTGATTTCATTTCAGCATGCGTTTAAATGTGTTTTACAGTAAATAGCGTTTATAAAATTAAGTTTTCAGCAAACCTTTGAAAGAAAAATATTAAGAATTTCCATTCTACTCTTTCCAAATCACTTGCGGCTTGCGAACCGGATTTCTAAATTTATGATATTGGTACCAATATTTGTTCACTAACAATGTGGCTCCTTGGTCCAAATAAATACTTAATAAGATCCCTTCATAAATCTCTTTAATAAAGTTAAAAGAACAAAGAAGACCACGAGTGTGTATAGGAGGCCCGGTGGCCGCGAGTGTTAAGGCATGTGCACTTAACACTTCGTACCAAGTGTCTTGGGTTCGATTCGCACTATGGGTGGTGGCTTTTCTTTGGAAAAAATAAAAGGCAATAGGCCTATCCCTAGAAAAGGGTGGGGACCTATAGATTACCCGTCCTAAAATTTTGAGTTAATTATAATGGCCGTTAACATTTAAATAAAATGAGTGTATTTTTCTTTTTTCATATTACTTATGATTTCTATAATTATTATTATTTATTTTGAATTTACTACATTGTGATAAACACGTTTTAAGTAAATAGTTGAAGTTCTGTTTGGTTTTGGAAGCTCCTGAGGATGGATGTGTCCCATTTAGTGTATCCACATGACAACGTGTTAACAAGCTGGACGAAGGACTACAATTCGGGTTGGTCTTCAGGCCACATACGGTGCAGTCGGCAAAAGTTTTGTCGCCTAAATGTTAATTTCATCGTCAAAATGATTTTCACTTAGAGAGAAAGCATAGAAATTAAGAAAGATGTTGATAAAGGGGATATTTAAACCATTATGTAGAGTCAAATTGAAAACTTGAAATGAAGTGTTGGTTATTTTTCGAAGGATTTTTGCCTATAAGGATTGAGTTTTATATGAGTTGGAAGACATTTTGCGCTCTTAATGTATTTTGCCGTAAGTCCTTATAGGTCAAAAATAGTCATGTAAATTAGTCATTTGTTATTAAGTGTAAGATCTGATCTTCGGTCGAGTCAGTGTTGAAAAAGTCCGCTGATTGGGAGTCACTTCAGAGTTGTAAGTGGTTTCCAAGCTAGTCGTTTCCTAGTCTCTAGTCATTTCAAGTTTTAATCAAGTGCCAAATTAAAGAATCCATTATTCAGCTCTAGATTTTCAAGAGTCAAATTAATACATAAACTCTTTGTTGTTACTTGTTTTTGTTGACATCGTGAAAAAGGCTATTATTAAATATAAAATAGATTAAAATTACCAAATTTTAGAAACAAAAGTTCGATGGCTACCTACCTGTTGATCTCTTTGGAGCGTGATGGCTGGAGTTCTGTCACCAACTAGTGGCTGGCTGTCCTCAGGGGCTGCCTATATAGCTTCGCTTTATCCCCCTCTTTCGTAATCTCTTGGAGGTCAGGAAATGAACAATGTGAGAATCGGTGGGTCCTTTTTTGATGTTTGATTTTTATATGTAGACATTCTGTATTAGCATTTTGAAATTCGATTCTGAAAAGCTTACTCATGAGAAGTATTTTGGAGATTGTAAAGAAATTCCGTATAGAAATGGATTTTATTACTATCACCAAGAGTCCGCTTCAAAATATAATCTCAAGCATTTAGTGATGTTGATTTGGCGTTTATTGGAACAAAAAAAAATATAACCTCTCTCTTAAGGTTCACATTCTGAAAACAGATGAACGAGTTAGTTTTTAGTTCCCAACTCGAAGCAGAAGAGGAAACTCACAAAAGTGACTCACATCCATTTTTTATATATGGGCAAATTCAACCACTTAGGGTCATTGTTGCCCTATTCCTACGTCATGGTGATATTGAGGTATATCTTTTTGTTGTGAGGATTTTAATGTAATATAGTTTGCTCTGGGATGAAGCTTATGATGAATTGTAGACGTCAGCGGATAATAGACTTCTCTAGTTGATTTAACTACTAATTCAGTTCTTATGCGTTGTTATTAACTGAAGAACCTGCTCGAGGTTATAGGGATGTGATATAATATAAGTAGTTTTACTGGGAAGCGAATGTGTTGGATCTGATTGCTGGGAGATCCATTGGCTCAACCAGACCTTGTCACTAAAGAGAAGTTTAATCTCTTGGTCTCATATCCTTAACAAAAGCTTTATGACAGACAATATAACACCCACTTCCTGAACAAAACCTTTATGACAAACACCATAATACAAACTTATTTCACGTTTTACTCCGCTAGTTTTAATGACATACACATGTCTGCTTAAAGAAATAAAAAGTCCGTCACGCAGGAGCTGCATAACTAAGCACTTTCCTCAGAATTTGGGTAGTGTAGACTGCTTTCCAGAACAATTTGCTTAAAATATCCTACATAAATAAAATAAAAACATGAATAGTTCTCTTTTAATTTTGTAATGTGTAACTGATAAATTATTAATTTGATTCCAGAGTTATGTTTACACATGGTACCTATTACACTACGTAATAAATACAAAATCCTCATATTATCGTATTTTGATCTAACGCAGGAACCGGATACAGTCCCTCTAGCGCTCCTTGCGGCGCCTTTGTGAACCTATGTCTGGCTGGCTTTTCTATTGAAATATATTACAAAGTAAACCCCCCTTCCTGATTGACCGATTCAGCTCATTTTTACAACACTTCTTTCTCATGAGTTACCCACGACGCATACCGCGTTTCGTTACAATACAGCAGAAATTACGACCAGTATGAGTATATTAGTAATTTGGGTCCGGAGTAAACCCCCCCTCCTAATGAACCGATTTAGTTTGTTTTTACAACACATATTTACCTGTAGATTACCACTACGAATACCGAGTTTCGTCGAAATATACCAAAAATCACGGTTGGTAGTGGCGAATTGGTATTGTGGGTCTGGAGTAAACCCCCCCTCCTAATGAACCGATTTAGTTTATTTTTACAACACATATTTACCTGTAGATTACCACTATGAATACCGAGTATCGTCGAAATATACCTAAAATCACGGCTGGTAGTGGCGAATTGGTATTGTCGGACCGGAGTAAACCCCCCCCCCCTCCTTATGAACGGATTTAGTTTATTTTTATATCTCACTTTTCTCTCTATATTACCAGTACGAATACCAAGTTTCGTTGAAATATAACAAATATTACGGCTGAAATGGTCAAATTAGTGTTTTGGGTTCGGGGTAAACCCCCCCTTCCGGTGGACCGATTTTGGTGGTTAACGAACTCGTTCAATCGTTTGCTAATTGAATGCTATATACCAAGTTTCGTGACGAAAAAACAAAAACTCTGGCCGCTATCGTGTTAACAGACACATATATATATGCATATATATATATATATATATATATATATATATATATATATATATATATATATATATATAAATTTTAACGGGGGTCATTTTCGGTGTCTACTAGGTAGGATCGATAAAGATTTGAAGACATTTTTCAAAAATTCCGTCATGAGTCCAACCTCAATAGCTACTTTCCTTCGGAGGAAAGTGCTAAAAGACAAAAAAAAAAAAAAAAAAAAAAAAAAATCAATAAATAAACGGAGAACGAGTTCTATACTTTCGAAAACATTAATTGCAGATCTTTCCGAATGAGGTGGTTCTTATTCATGATAAAAATCATTAAAAGTATATATTTTATCTTCCACCGTTCTACCCACCCACCCACCCACCTCCCCCCTACCAAAAAAAAAAAAACAACAAAAATCTTCTTGGTCGAAAAACTTAACGGACACCATGTAAAGCTGCAAGCTCAACATAATTTTAAATAGCTACTTTCCTTTGGAGGAAAGTGCTAAAACACAAAAACTTTCTATTCTTTATAAAAATAAATTTTCAATTCTTAAGACATTTTAAATTTAACAACATAGGACGCATATATAATCATAAAGTAACAATTTTTCTTTTAATAATTCTGAATAATCAATTTAAAAACTCTTCAAATGTTTGGCCCCTGCAGCAATACAGGCATCACATTGACAGACTGCATGGCATTTGTGCATCGCTCTGCTGTAATCTGTTCCCAGCCTCATCTGATGTGATGGTTGAGGTGCTCCCTTGAGCCAACCGGTCTTTTACCAGATCGCTTCTAGATTACGGATGTATAGCTTATTCTTCTGCCAGCCCAACCACCTTGAAACTACTTGACACAATACAGAACACAGCAATAAGAATTGTCAGCGGTGCATTTAGATCTAGCCCAGCAGAAAGCTTATGTGCCGAAACTGGTGAACCTCCACTGCAGTACAGACGTCGAATGATATGTAATAAATTCGTATTGAAATGTAAAGGTATTGGAACGCCATGCGTCACTGAGTTTTTATATAACCAATACTCCGAAAAATACACCGAAAGGAACGTTAAGCAAAAGCCACTCTCATTACGAACTAAAGATCATCACAGCGACCTAACTCTCTTCCAAATACCTGTTCACACAAATAACATTACTGAAATACCTCCATGGCGATTGAAAAACCTTGAACTAGACTTAACACTGACAAAATACAAAAAAATCAGATCCAACTTCTTCGACACACTACAAAAACGTATTCAACTTCCTGTTCAGACAAAATAACAACACTCATTACATATTTACGGACGGATCAAAAACAAACTACGGGACTGGTGCTGCCGCCATCACAAGAAACGAATCCTATCACATAAGATTACCCAATCACACAACTGTATACACAGCAGAACTACACGCAATCCTTTTAGCACTCAAAAACATTGAAGATACAGACACGGACGATATAACAATATGCACTGACTCATTAAGTTCCTTACACTCAATGACAAACATTTACAGCACACACCCTATTGTCATAGAGATTTTTACTCAATTATTCCAACTACAAACAAAGAACAGACATATCACTATGTTTTGGTTACCTGGACATGAAGGGATTTCACAGAGCACTACAGTAGACTTACTAGCGAAAACTGCAACTCAAAGACCTACACCTGACCTGAACAAAATGACAGCAACTGACCTATGCAAACTAGCTGAAAATAAGACAGTAAACGACTGGCAGACAGAATGGACTAACTCTCAAAGCAAACTGCGGGAAATAAAAAATACAATAAGAACCTGGACAAGAGAAAACCTAACAAGACGAGACCAAGTTATTATTACGAGACTTCGCTTAGGACACAGTTTACTAACGCACTCCTATCTAATGGAACGACAAGACAGACCTGTATGCGCATGTTGTAACGAGACATTAACAGTAAAACACATACTTACTGACTGCAGATTACGAGACAACCTAACAATTCCTCACGACTTACTTGCCGAAAATAGTCCACATATTAACACCATACTAACTCACTTAAAGATAATTAACCTATATTCAAAAATCTAGCCCTATCTCCAATTTACCTCCTAAAGTTAATTTAAAATAATGAAAGAAATAGCCTTTATAAAATTATTTACATTTTTAAGAAATATTTTTTTTTTTTTTTTTTAATTACTGATTGGCAAATTTTGCTTGTAATAGCCTTCCTCCTCTGAGGAGTCCACACTTCCCTGGGAGACAGCCCGAACGGGAAGCGAATTAACCTACATTTAAAAATAAAGCCCTATCTCCAATATAATGTTACCTCTTCTACCCCCCCCCCCCCACTTTTTTTTTTCTTTCTTTCTTTTTCCCTCTCTTCACACTCTATTTAATATCTATTATATTACCGTATCGTCATTGTGAAATATATTATATAAAAAATGTTATTGTTATTATTAATTAGCTCACTAATGTACTAGCTATACTCATAAAATGTACTGATTTGTTATATACACAATGTGCAAAAAGTATTTTGTAATATCTTGATGTATGTTAAAGAGCAAGTCGCCAAAAGTTGCGAAACTCTTAATAAATAAATATCAAATCCTTGAGCCAATGGGCTCCATGTAGACCAAATCTTTAATGTCTCCCCATGCGAAGAGAACCAAGGGCGTGAGGTCTGATGATCGAGCAGGCGAAGATACCGGCCCATCACGTCATATCCAACGCCATCTGTGTCTAACCAATTTCGGACGGCCCTCCCGTAGTTGGCTGGTCAACTGTCGATTTGGAACCAGCTTCTCAATCTCTGTACCAAAAGGACTTCCTCAAAGAACAACGAAAAACCGTTATCGAGAAATGCGTGGAAAGATTCTTTCTTTTTTGAGAGGAGATCGTTGACCGTAGATGATGCAAGGTAGGGATTGTCGGGTTCGGTCACTGCTACTTAATAAAACTACATTTTATCATAAAAATGGTTTTATTGTGCCGACGTTTCGGCTTGAACTTCAAGCCTTCATCAGGGCTGTAAAAAAAAACAAGTAGGACAGATGTAATACTGAAATATATATATATATATATATATATATATATATATATATATATATATATATATGCCTACATACACAAATACACATACATATATGGAAGGAGAGAAAAACATAAAATACTAGAACATAATATATAGAAGAACAATGTGCTCTAGAAGTGTTTGGATTATTAGGAGAACAGATATAAGAATAACAGATTACATATTAGATTAGATATAAAAATAACAATATGGGCTTACCGATGGGAAGATAGAGAACTATTCCTTACAAATGCGGGATCATTTCTGACAGCTAATTCAGTATTACATCCGTTCTACTTGTTTTTTTACAGCCCTGATGAAGGCTTGAAGTTCAAGCCGAAACGTCGGCACAATAAAACCATTTTTACGATAAAATGTAGTTTTATTAAGTAGCAGTGACCGAACCACAACAATCCCTACCTTGAATCTTTCTTTTGTTTTTCAGACCCTGCTGTTTTCGATTAGCTCTTTTCAATGGTTCTTGGTTAGACCAGGTACATGAAGTTTTTTTTAAGCCCTTCAATATTCGATATAAACGAGCCAATTGCCATCATGAATAAACATATTTTCTGTGTTTGAGCTCTATTAGTTTCAAAAATACACTATAATAACCATCAACTCAACCTCCCATTACTCTGATGGTCAGATAAAATGTTTTCTTGTCATTTTGGGAAACATCTGCGTATGAAAAGAACTACTTTTTTCACATTTTCATGACAAAATAATTCACCAAACGACATTTTCCAATTATATCAGTGGCTTCGCAAGTACTGTTTAAATGGCCCAAATAAGGAGGAAAAAATAGTTTTAAGAAAATTCACGAACTTTTAATTAAAGTTTCTTGAAAAAATTCCAGAGGTCCTAAATGATAGAAGCAAATAGAATAAATAATCGTGGCATGAGGGAGGAAGTGATCAGAATTAAATTGCTTCGGTTCCTCCAGTTAAGTGCAGAGTAAAATCAGTAGTAGCAAAAGTTGACACTAATTATTATTATTTTTTTTTTAAATTTACATTGTCGTTCAATTAAAATTCACTTTTGAAATGAGGCCGAACTCAGCACTCCGTCATCATTGATTCCAATGCAGGTTTCACTCGAAAGCGTATAATGTTTCAATAGGAAAAAGTCATTTCATTAAGGCCCTGTCTTAATTACGCTGACATTTAATTTGGCAACCGAGGAAGTTCTTAGTTTCATGGTTTACTATTCGAGAAACCTCAAAGGTTGAACATTTATTTATTTTAGCGTGGTTCCTCCCTCCCTCCATAAGGAGGAAACCCGCTTATGAGGTTGACCTTATGACGCAATGCAGAAGTGCCGACTTAAAAACTTTTACTTTTCAGAACCTATAGATCTAGAAAATAATGTTGGGTCAAATTTGTATATATATCCAGAGAGTCCAGAGGGTTGAGGCATTTTTGCCAAAAACTAACAATGTAAAAACTTTACATGAAGCTTTAACCCTGGTAATTGCGAGTTTCCATTTTCGGCACCTAATCAGCCGCTTCTTGCAAGTGATGATTTGCATCGTTGAGATTGGTGATCTTCCTGATGATGAATGTGCCGTCTGCGTAGGTGGCGAGGTATGAGTAAAATCTTGAGAAAATTGTGTACAAAAACACGTTATCTTATTTGAAATGTCAAGTTTGTCGGCAGGATTCGTCCACTGGAACATGGCTTTTTTGGTTGTTTCTAATAGACCTTGAAGCAGGGCCGCCACATTGGGGGGACAACTGGGTACAGTTGTCCCGGGCCCAGGCACCGTGGGGGCCCGGGCCGATCCTCGCTAATTGGAAAAAAACCGAAAGTGAACTTTGCAGCACCGATTGTCGGCTTTTATTCTCATTTTGCTCAAAACTGAAGATGAAAATAATTTTAAAATGCCCAAAGTCTTATAGCAAAGTACTAGGATTTTCATTCTGGCTCTGAGAAGTGGGGGCCCGTGATCTGGTCCCGGACCCGGCTCTGAGATGTGGCGGCCCTGCCTTGAAGAGGCTAATTTCTGCTATTGTCCGTTTTCTGTGCACATTGTCGCCTAGAATCTAGCTTTTCTTCCAGATTTCATTGAAGCAGGTGTTAACATTTTTCAGAAAATGGTAACTATATCCATTCTGCAAGAGCGTTATGGAAACGCGCTACGATGACGCTGTTCCTGCAAGTCGGACTTCGCCATCATCTTCTGCAGCAGTTTCTAAGTAATCCAATTCGTCTACCCCTAAATATCGTGACCTTAAAACTTGCTGAAAAACAGATCTATTGTTCTGGTTTGAAGTGTACTAATTATGCCTCCATTGAGAGCGCGAGGAATTCTATATTCAGAGAGAAAGTGGAACAATGGATACTGGAGACTAAATGAATTCCGGGTGAAATTATTATCTGAAATAATATGGATTGTCTCCTTGTACGGACGATTGCCATCGGCTAGATATGAGATAGTCTCGTATGGAGGTCGGGTCCATTTGTCAACATTGGGATTCTGTAATGTTGGTTCTATGTATTTGAGAAGCTAGTAGAAACCGAATTGATACAAATCGACAATACTATCCATACTAACTTACGCATGCCCGGTCTGGCTTGGTGCCAGAACCACACACTTAGAACGTCTACAAACATTTCAGAACATGGTACTCCGTATAGTGTCCAATGCTCCCTGGTTCGTAAGGAACAGCTAGATCCATAGAGAATTGGAGGTTGATCCTTTTTTCACTCAAATGGAAAAGCTAGCGCGAAGATACCACCAAACTCTTCCAGACTCCAGCAGTGCCGTCTTCTATCAGCTGGGACAAATAAAATCATCTCGAATAAAAAACAAACTTTACCAGAATATTTTAAATCTTTAAATACACTATGTATACATTATGCATTGGTCCAAATAAAATTGTTTTGTTGTCTAAACTTTTGTAAAATTTCAAATAAAATTCGTTTCTTTTACAGTGCTGAAATAAAAATATTGCACACCAATGTATGAATGATTAGTTGGTGACAAGTTAATGAAGACAATATCAAAACTTCTAAATGTATAACCAATGGGATTGCAATAGTTATTAAGGTAATTCTAATTAAACAAAACGTTTCTCTTTAGTACATAAGATATATGTAGTGCGAAATAAGTTTTTCTCAAGTAGCAATAGACCAATTTCTTCTTGATAGATAACAGTAATGGCCGAAACTTTGTAAGGAGTTGAGGAATTATACGTTTGGGGAGTAATATATATATATATATATATATATATATATATATGTATATATATATGTATATATATATGTATGTATGTATGTATGTATGTATGTATGTATGTGTGTGTGTGTGTGTGTGTGTGTGTGTGTGTGTGTGTGTGTGTGTGTGTGTGTGTGTGTGTGTGTGTGTGTGTGTGTGTGTGTGTGTGTGTGTGTGTGTGTGTGTGTGTGTGTGTGTGTGTGTGTGTGTGTGTGTGTGTGTCTGTTCATAGGATATACACCAGAGTTTTTTTTTTCGCCACAAACATGGTATTTATTAATCCCCTAGCTAACGATTAAACGAGTTCGATAACCAGTAAACCAGAAGGGGGTTTTACTCCGGACCTATAGTAGTTATTTGCCTATACCGGCCGTAATTATAGTTATAATGCAATGAAACTCAGAATTCGGTTTGGTCATCTAATTTGAAAAATGTGTTGTAAAAAGAAACTTAATCGGATCATTAGGAGGGGGGGGGATTACTGAGGACCCAAGTTACTAATTTGCACATACCGGTCTTAATTTCCTTAATACCTTTACAGTATCTGCCCATCGGGCCGTGTTACGAGACTGATTTTTTAAATTTTATTTTGTAGTCACTATGTATTTTTATTTGTAAGAAAGTCAAAACTCATCTACTACACACTTTTCTTCAATGATCTTTTATTTGCTCTACACCTTTCACGATACCTTAACGCCTCTTCAGGACCACTTAAAATAATAATTAATTTCAGCCAACAAGTTAGAAAACCTACTGCAGGCCGGGCCACTCCTAGAATTGACCTTTTGCCACAAAAAAATGACTACATAATAGCGCGGAACGATCTAATCCAGACAGTTTTTTGAAAACCACACATAACAGTTTCAGTTGTTGATTTAAGTGCATTTTTCTGTCGGTGAGTAGGATTACAGTAGACTTTCTAAGTGCTGGAATGGATGTACATTTCGGAAAGACGAATTGAAGAGTCTGTGTATTTGATGATTATATAAGCTCTATTTGAGTGAAATTGCACAATCTCCCTTCTTGGGAAATGTGGCTATAACTTAGCAAAGAATACCATTTACGATGCTAAGTACAGAGATCCTCAGCGATTAATAATGGTTTGTTAACTATTTTCACAGGTGGGAAACCTGGAACATATGAAGCCTGGTAATTCTTTTTGGTTAAGACTCGGCGATAATAACCCAATAAAAAAACAATGAGACACCCCTCAACGAACAAATGCTTTGAATATACTCTAGCGGATTTTGCCACATGGAGAAAATATTCAAACGCATTTTCCTCACACTACCTTTTGTTTTGTCTCCCTTCGTATCCGCAACGCAAATAAACCAAATCATTCCAATAAAAGGGGGGGGGGGGGGTTACTTCGATACCATATTAAAATTTGGCCCAACTGACCGTTATTTGTACCTTCTTTGGAATTAATCTCGATAGGCAAGTCGCTCTTTGAATAGAAAACACGTGTGCACTCTGAAATAAATCAAAATAGGTCCATTAAAATAGGTCTCCTGCGTGACGGGCTTTTCCTGTTTAAATCTTTCTGAGGTCCCTTTTACTGGGGTTCCCTATTCCTTTTTGTGCGTGGTTACTTATAAAAAGTAAAAAGTCCGACTCGCAGGAACTGCAGCATCTTAGCGCGGTTCCGTTCATGTCCCTAGGGCCATTTGATAAGCTTAGAAAAGAAATAAACTTATTTTTTTTTTATATATCTCGTGAAAATTGTCAAAATCCTCTCGAAAATCTCGAATAAAAGTGATATTAAGGCGTCAGTGACACCGACAGTAGCTAACTTTTACACAGAAGCGGAAATTACAGAATCTGGCTCTCATTCTAAAGCAAAGCTCTATAAATCAATACAAAATATGCCTTATAAAGGCTTTCTAGAGGATAAAGAAGCATGGGCGTATATGAGGGGGGGGGGGCTGAGGGGGCTGCAGCCCCTCCCGAAATTTTGAATTGATGATAAAAACTTCTCGTAAAACCCTTAAAAATAAATTAATTAAATTAAAACATATTTTATTTTACGTGTAATAGCGTTTTAGTTGCCTAAAACTATTCCAAGCTCTAAATATTTAGTATATTATTATTATATATACCTAGAAATGGTCTCAGCCCCCCTCCGAAATTGTTTTTATATACACCCATGTACAGAAGGATCAAGAAGAAGTACACAAGATTGAGTAGAATACCCGGCCTAACATAGCCTATATAGAATAATATGCCGAATAAAACCTATCTAGTAAATACACAAGGACAAATAAAAGTCTTGACGAATAACAAGTCAAGAAAAAAAACTTTATTTAACAAAATAAAACAAAGTTTAGTTGCCCAACTACAATAGAATAATATACCTAATTAAGTCTATGGAGTAGACACAAATGGACCAAAAATAAGTCTTGTGGAATATTGTTTTTTTTCTAATTAAATACTTTTTATCAATATTTAGTATATAACCTTTGTTGAAAACTATTGATTGCTAATTGATGAATCGGTTTACAACTAAGTAGTCTTTATGAATATTTAGTATATAACCTTATGTTTGTTTCTGAGTTTTTGGGGTGCTCTCCGCCTAGGCTTTGTAATTGTGTCGGCAGATACCTGGGGTATATTTACAGCTCTTGAGGATTAACTCTTAGCAGGTAAATTTCCTGCGGCCCCCGTTGTTTCTACGGGCATTGAACCGCCATATCGCTCATAGTATCTAACCTTTGTGAAGTTTATTTTTTGGATTTAGGACTCAATATACATATGTAGACTAAATCATAGTCGGTTCTTAACTATGTAGACTCGCTAATGTTATCGAATCTTAGATACATCGTATTTAAAATCCACAGCAAAAACACGACATTTCATCAGAATCCCCTGCTGAATAAAACTTATATAGAATAATATGCAAAATAAAGCCTATCTAGTGGATAAAAATAGAGGAAAAAAGCCGTTCGTACAGCCTGATATATTTTTAACAATGAATTGTTTTTCTTATTTTAATTAATCTGTTTTATTGTCAAATACATTATCCAACTTTAAGCAATTAAAAAATAACAAGGAATAAAAACAAACAAAAAGAACCGTTCGAATAAACGAAATCAATTACTTCAAAGTTTAAGCACTTATTTCTCTGATTGACATAGCCTAATCAAAAATTGTTTCAGAATCTTTTTTGTAGAACATTTAGTAAGCTTTCGCATGGTAACCCTCCGTTTACCAATATTCCTAACCGTCTTCGAGATATTAGGGAATGTATACGAAGTTCCCAAAACATTTCATGTCTGTTAATAAAATATTTTATTCTAATCCTTCCTTAGCTCCAAACGTAACCAAAATTTTAACATATTAGTGTTGATGAAATTCAAACATGCAGAAAATGTTTCAACTGAATCCCATAATTTTAAGTATCAAAATCAAAGACAAAAAGAACAGATCGAATAAGCGAAATCAATCACTTTAAAGTTTTAAGCACTTATTTCTCCGATTGACATCGCCTAATCAAAACTTTCATCAGAACCTTTTTTGTAGAGCATTTAGTAAGCTTTCTAATGGTACTCTTTTGTTTCCCAAATTCTCAACCTTTTTCGAGATATTAAGGAATGTATACAAAGTTACCAAAACGTTTTAATGCCTGTTAATAAAATATTTTAGAGTCAGCTGTTTGGCCCTGGTTGCTAGTGACGCTTGCTAATTTTCAGTGGTTCTTTTTTTCATTTTTAAGTGGTTTTTTCTTTAAATTTCTTTTAATATTTATTAAGAATAGCTTCATTTAAGTGTTTAGATCAAGTTTATGTAGTTTTTTCACCTAGTAATAGCCTATGAGGGAAGATATTTGATATTGAGTTTGCTAACCTGAAGCTAGAGGAGGAGCCAGCTCCATTGTTGGGACAGGAGGCTTCCTTCAATTGTTTCTACAGCTTCTTCACTCAGGGAGTAGACTTTAGATTATAAACAATTCACTTTCTTTTTGATTTTCATCATTTCTTCTTGTATTTATATTTAATTTATTTTAGTATTGTTAATATAAAATACATCTTTCTCCATGGATACGGAAAATAATATTAATATAGAACCTAAACCCCCGGATCCCGGGGTTTCTTCAATAAATAGCTTTAAATTTGAGTTACCACCCGGTCGGTGGACAAAAAAATTTCTTGTTATGACCTTAGCCCCTAATAGAGAAAAGAAAACCTTTCGCGATTTCAGTCCTTTTAAAATTTGTAGATTCATTAAAAGTTTTGGTCCTCAAATAAATGTTAAATTTTTGAAATCAGGTATAATAATTTTGGAAATTTCAAATGAAAAAGATTTCATTAATCTGGGAAAAATTAAATCCTATGAAAATTATGGTATTCAATTTTCATTACATCGATCGCTAAATTTTTCTAAAGGAGTCATCACTTGCGATGAATTTCTTCATTGTACAGAGGATGAGCTTAAGGAAGAATTAGCCAAACAAAATGTAGTCGAAGTTAAGAGAATATTTAAAACGATAAACGGTTCAAAAATTCCAACTCCATCTATCATTCTTACATTTAATCGGTCCGATCTACCTGAAAAAATAGTTTTCGATTTTTTAAGTGTACGAGTCATTCCGTATTATAGGCCTCTTATATGTTTTAATTGTTATGGATATCGGCATGGAAAACGTCAGTGCAGAGAACCAGTTTCCCTATGCGGTCGATGTGGTTTAGCAAAGCACGAGGGAGAATGTGAGGCGAAGTGCCTCCATTGCACGGGTCCCCATCCTGCCTGGTTCTCCTCATGTCCGATATATAAAAAGTCCGACTCGCAGGAACTGCAGCATCTTAGCGCGGTTCCGTTCATGTCCCTAGTGCCATTTGATAAGCTTAGAAAAAAAATAAACTTATTTTTTTTTATATATCTTGTGAAAATTGTCAAAATCCTCTCGAACATCTCGAATAAAAGTGATATTAAGGCGTCAGGGACACCGACAATAGCTAACTTTTACACAGAAGCGGAAATTACAGAATCTGGCTCTCATTCTAAAGCAAAGCTCTATAAATCAATACAAAATATGCCTAATAAAGCCTTTCTAGAGGATACAGAAGCATGGGCGTATATGAGGGGGGGGGGCTGAGGGTACTGCAGCCCCTCCCGAAATTTTGAATTAATGATAAAAACTTCTCGTAAAACCCTTAAAAATAAATTAAATAAGATCACTTAGTTCATAAAACATATTTTATTTTACGTGTAATAGCGTTTTAGTTGCCTGAAACTATTCCAAGCTCTAAATATTTAGTATTCCATACCCTGGAAATGGTCTCAGCCCCCCCCCCCGAAATTGTTTTTATATACGCCCATGTACAGAAGGATCAAGAAGAAGTACACAAGATTGAGTAGAATACCCTGCCTAATATAGCCTATATAGAAAAATATGTTGAATAAAACCTATCTAGTAAATACACAAGGACAAATAAAAGTCTTGACGAATAACAAATCAAGAAAAAAAACTTTATTTAACAAAATAAAACAAAGTTTAGTTGCCCAACTACAATAGAATAATATACCTAATTAAGTCTATGGAGTAGAAACAAATGGACCAAAAACAAGTCTTGTGGAATATTGTTTTTTTTTCTAATTAAATACTTTTTATCAATATTTAGTATATAACCTTTGTTGAAAACTATTGATTGCTAATTGATGAATCGGTTTACAACTAAGTAGTCTTTATCAATATTTAGTATATAACCTTATGTTTGGATCTGAGTTTTTGGGGTGCTCTCCGCCTAGGCTTTGTATTTGTGTCGGCAGATACCTGGGGTATATTTACAGCTCTTGAGGATTAACTCTTAGCAGGTAAATTTCCTGCGGCCCCCTGGTTTCGACGGGCATTGAACTTTAGGAGGATTGGATTTAGGACTTAATATACGTATGTAGACTAAATCATAGCAAGAAGTAATCCTCCGTCGTCGGTTCTTAATTATGTAGACTCGCTAATGTTATGCAATCTTAGATACATCGTATTTAAAATCCACAGCAAAAACACGACATTTCATCAGAATCCCCTGCTGAATAAAACTTATATAGAATAATATGCAAAATAAAGCCTATCTAGTGGATAAAAATAGAGGAAAAAAGCCGTTCGTGGTGGTAGAAAATCTTAAACGTATTTCGCTCAGAAATCTCCGAAATATTGTCACTAATTTTACGTATCCTGTTTTATAGCCAAATAGATTAATGTTCTATAATCAATAAGAAAAATCTACTAACAATAAAAAACTATGGGTAACAGATGAAAATAGGGAATACGAAGAATAATTCTAAAGAACGAAATCAACACCAGTACTGTCACATCTAGATATTCATACGGCATCTTCGAATTCTAACAAACAAAATATTGATTCTAATTATACGTATCCTGTTTCATTGACAAATACATTTGACTACTATAAGCAATTAAAAACACTAAGGAAATAAAACACTAGGGAATATGCCAAAGAACTCGGAGTAGGAGCCTCGACAGTTTCAAGACATTTGAAGGAAATCGACAAATCCAAAACTGACATTTCATACGGTATTTCTCCGATTGACATCGCCTAATCAAAACTTTCATTAGAACCTTTTTTGTAGAGCATTTAGTAAGCTTTTTAATGGTATTCTTCCGTTTCCCAAATTCTCAACCTTTTTCGAGATATTAAGGAAAGTATACAAAGTTACCAACACTTTTTTATGCCTGTTAATAAAATATTTTATTCTAACCCTTCCTTAACTCCAAACGCAACCAAAATTTCAACATATTAGTTTTAATGGAAGTAGAACATGCAGTAAATGTTTCAACTGAATCCCTTGATTCTAAGTACCCAAACCAAAAACGGCATTCAAAAATTATTTTTTCAGTTTTCTCGAAAACGGTTAAAGCTATCGCCTTGAAAATGGTTCCATTCGTTTTCCTAGCCCAAGAAGCCTATAAAAAGAGTACTTACAAGCTTATGAACTCTAAAACGTAAGCGTTACGATTTTTTTTGCGCGAATTTCGCCCCAAACGCCATCTTCCAGTGGGCGGATTTTGCTGGTTAACGAACTTGACCTTTCAAATTGGACGACAGATTTTTGTACCAAATTTCATCAAAATCGGACCATTCGTCTTCTATTTAGAGAGCGAACAGACAAATATATATATATATATATATATATATATATATATATATATATATATATATATATATATAAATAAATATATACATATATATATATATATACAAATTTGAACCACCGTTATTTTCGGTTTCTAGGGGTTCTGAAACGCAAAATTTTCTAGTCGGCACTTCCGGATTGTTTCATTGTATCAACCTTATAAGCGGGGTTCCTCCCTATGGGGGAGGGAGGAACCGCGCTAAAAGGAAAAACAGATAGAGGAATACAGAAGAAAGCATAAAGTATCTTATTTCCAAGCAGACAAATCCCTCCAACCTAGAGTACAGGTTCATCCTAGTACCTCTCATAGTTACTCGGAGGTCACCTCAGCATTACCAACTAAAAATGTACTCTTGGAACAGTTCGAAAAACTGACATGTCTCGTGCAATCTCTTGCTGAAAAAATTAATTTTTTAGAATCATCAATAGGTAATAATTCTCCCCAATTAGTTAAAGATAAAACTGGAAATAAAAATAAATCTAACATACCTTCTAACCAAAAATTATCAAACACATTAGAAATATCAATAATTCCCGACCCTAAACAGAATATTTCTCAATCAAGCCAACTACCCCTTCCGAAAATAGGAGATAAAAGGACTAGACCTCCTTCCCAGAATTCTACTCCTTCGTCATGTGGCTCTCTAACATCCTCTCGTGAGGATGACGGGGATTCGAATCCCAAAATTCGTAATAAATACAAAAACAAAACAACGAAAAAATGAATTTGATCCGTATATTATAATTATTAGTCATTAAATTTTGTACACTTACCCTTAATATGGACACACAAATGCACAGTATTTTTTTTTCATTGTTGTTCTTTCATAAAAATCTATTTTTAAATGGAAATCAAATTTCATTACCATTCAAATCTTATTTCATTAACAAAGATAGTTTAAAAATAACCTCCGATAATTATTTACTTATATATACAAATGACGATTTTCGTCCACCAACTTTTCAATCTCCAATACTTTGTTAGTTTAAATATTCTACATCTTAATTTTGATCTTCATATTATCCCACTGTTTCCACGTGTTAAACTTGTATTAATTTATTCCAAGCACACACCATGACCATTCTGCAATGGAACATAAATGGTTTACATTTTCACAAAGCAAATCTATTATCAATATTAAGAGAAAAATATTGCCCGTTAATCTGTCTGCAGGAGACGCATCTGAAGGAAACTAGCAATTTCACCCTTAATGGTTATTGTCACTTCCGGAGAGATTATTGTCATGGTCTTATTGCTAGTGGTGGTGTTAGTGTGTTGGTCAGTCATGATATTCCTTGCACTGAGGTTCCATTGGTATCGGATTTGCAAGTTGTGGCTGTCAAAGTATACTCTCACCAGTCATTCACATTATGCTCCATTTATTTACCTCCAGGACAACCTTTTAATGAGAACCAATTAACAGATCTTGTTGCTCAACTGCCA
This sequence comes from Gonocerus acuteangulatus, assembly GCA_946811695.1. Taxonomy (NCBI): domain Eukaryota; kingdom Metazoa; phylum Arthropoda; class Insecta; order Hemiptera; family Coreidae; genus Gonocerus; species Gonocerus acuteangulatus. Next base: position 41,468,940 of record OX328128.1, on the reverse strand, counting down.
TCTCCACTTTTCTTACTTGGGGACTTTAACAGTCATAGTGGCGTTTGGTTTTCAGATACAACAGATACCAGAGGGCGTATTGTTGAGTCTTTTCTTAACTCCTCTCAATTAGGTGTCTTGAATGATTCTTCGCCGACCCATCTTTGCAGCTCCACAGGAACTCTATCTTCCATCGACCTTTCGTTAGTTAGCCCTGTCCTTCTTCCTAGATGCACTTGGTCCACCACGGACGATCTTTATGGGTCGGACCATTTTCCAATTCTAATAAATTTTCTGGGCAGAAATTCCTCTCCCCAGTTGCGTTTACCCCGCTGGAAATTGAATGAAGCCGATTGGGACAAATATAAAAACAATACCGATCTTACTCGTTTAAATATAAATAGCGGCTGTATAAACACTTTAACAAACGAAATTAATAGTGCAATATTATCCTCAGCTGAAATGGCTATTCCAAAAACAAAACCTCATAGTAGCAGAGTCCTAGTTCCATGGTGGAACGAAGATTGTGCTTCTGCTGTTAAGAAAAGGAAAAAATGTCTTAGAAAATTTAAGAAACATCCGTGCTCTATGCATTTACAAGAATACATTAACAGCAGAAAACAAGCAAGGTTTATAATTAGGACACGAAAGAGAGATTGCTGGAGAGATTTCGTCTCTAATATTAATATACACACGCCTCCCATAGAAATTTGGAATACAGTAAGAAAAATAATAGGCCGTCACAAAAGTAGTAAGCATCCACTCAATCATATAAAAACACCAACCGAAATTCTAACCGATCCACTCGAAATAGCCAACCACCTCGGCCGATTTTATGAAACCATTTCCTCCGATTCAAATTACAGTCCACAGTTCCTTCAGATCAAGCAATCAAAAGAATCCCAACCAATATTTGTACACATAGATCCTCTTGACCCTTTAAATCTCCCCATTACATATATAGAACTTGAAGAAGCACTAAAAACTCGAAAGGATTCCTCTCCCGGTCCGGATAATATTTGCATCGGAATGATAAAGCATCTAACAGTTGAAAATAAAATCATTATTTTAAAATATTTTAATAAAATTTTTCTGACCGGTAAAATTCCCGAGCTATGGACCAGATCAATAGCCATTCCAATTCCCAAGAAAAACCAGCCCTCTTTCCTTGCATTGAGTTATAGAATGATTTCACTGACGAGTTCCCTGTGCAAACTATTTGAAAAAATCATAGTCAATCGTCTGCACTGGTATTTTGAAAGTAAAGGATTGCAGGCTAAGTGGCAGAGTGGTTTTCGACGAGGAAGAAGCACGCGGGACAACTTGGTGAAACTCGAGGTAGAAATTAGACAAGCTTTTAGTAAAAAGAGGAAACTATTAGCTGTTTTTGTGGACATCAAAAATGCGTTTGACACCGTTTGGAGAAGATATATTTTAGACTGTTTGAATGAAATCGGAATACGAGGTTATATTCTAATATTTATCGAAAATTTCTTAACAAAACGTCCGTTTAAAATTCGGAACGGAACAGTACTGTCGGAAGAATTTATTCAAGCAAACGGTGTACCGCAGGGAAGCGTCATGAGTCCTCTTCTTTTCTCCGTCGCCATCAATCGTGTCCTGCAGATCATAGAACCTCCAGTAGAAGGTATGCTCTATGCAGATGATCTCGTTTTATATTCATCTGATCGAAGCACAGAAAATCTTCAGAATAAAATGCAGTCTGCTTTAAATGCAATAAATGAATGGTTCAATGATCATGGGTTTGAGGTCTCCTCTACAAAGACCGTATCCGTCCTGTTTGCCCCACGTAAAGTCGACAATCCACCTTCACTCTACATAAATAACATTTTAATTAAGTCTAATCAAAATGCTGAATTTTTGAGTCTCATCTTTGATCGTAATCTAAATTGGTGCTTACATCTAAAAACCCTAAAAAATAAATGTTTTCAATCATTAAACATACTTAAAATGTTAGCAAATACCTCTTGGGGAGGAGATCGAACAAGTATGCTTATGCTTTATCGAAGCCTTATCAGATCCAAATTAGACTATGGATGCATGGCCTATGGCTCTGCCTCTCCGAAAACTCTACAATTGTTAGACACAGTACACCACTATGGCATTAGAATTGCAACCGGAGCTTTCCGTTCCAGCCCTGTACTTAGTCTCTACGCGGAATCTGGAGAACATCCCCTTGAAACACGTAGAAATCAGCTTGCTCTTAATTATTACGTATCCATAAAAGCCAATCCCTCCCATCCACTTAATGAATGTTTTTCGGACCTCAATACTATACAAAATTACTCAAATAGAAGAAAACCTTTCACTACCAGAATCCACGATCTTTTTGGAAGCCTACATCTGGCAGATAGCTCTTCCATCCAACCAGAATGTCTTTATACGGAAGCACCCTGGACTCTGCCACCTATCAGACTGAATCTTACCTTAACTAAATTTCTCAAGAAGCACACGATTCAACAAATATTTTCGCATGAATATAACAATATCCGCAGTGAAATGCCTTCCTCTTCTATAGTTTTTACCGACGGTTCTAAGAGCAATGATGGTGTTGGTGCAGCATTTTTGTCCGACAGTGGTTCAGGAATGTTCTCTTTACCTTCTGAAGCATCCATCTTCACCGCGGAACTAGTTGCCATATCCAAAGCTCTCCATACAGTAACTACTCCAAATTCTCAATTAGCAGTATTCTCCGATTCCCTTTCTGCTCTTCTAGCATTAAAAAATTCCCAATCTAGGCACCCAGTAGTTTTAGATATATTCACTTCTCTAGCATCTCTCAATAAAAATAAATGCTCCGTTACATTCTGCTGGATTCCCAGTCACTCCGGCATAAAAAGAAATGAGGAAGTCGACCTTTTAGCAAAGAAGGCCATTAAGGAAGGGGTTCGTGTTCCCAGTATGACATCGAATGATTTTGCAATATCCATAAAACGGAAAACATGGGGACCATGGGAAGAAAAATGGTTTTTAACAACTGAAAATAAATTAAGGCACCTTAAATCTAGTGTACAATCATGGAGGTCATCGGTGCGCCGAACGAGAAGGGAGGAAGTTGTTATAACCCGTCTTCGTATAGGCCACACGAAAGTTACTCACTCATATCTGATGTCAAAAGGTGATCCACCGATGTGTGAAGTTTGTGGGACAGTAATAACAGTAAAACATATTCTTCTAGATTGCCAATCATACGCCATGGAAAGACAACAAAATCAACTAGGGACAACAATTGATGATATTCTAGGCGATGATTTGACAAATTTAACAAAATTAATAAACTTCCTTAAATCAACAGGTTTATTCGATAAATTATAGATTTATTAATTTGGATTTCAATATAAAATTAGTTTGAATGAGGAGCGATTCGGGGTGGAGGTGTGGTGGCGTCCGGGGCCTTGCATCGGCCTCTAGACCAGAACGGTCCCAGCCATGGTGGGATGTGGTGGGTACCAAGGAAGCCATGCTATGTAAACCCAGCACATCCCACGACTCATGCCTGTAAGAGTCTCATCATAGACTCCAAGAGAGAGCTAGTGCTGGGTCCACGGGCTGTCCTCTGCTCCTCTATTTCGGATCGTTCTTCTCACCTCACCTTATTAATTTTATTTATTTTTTTCTCCCTAAACAACAAATAAAATATAGTATATTCAATTGACTCCTCAATGAATACCCTTTAAAATGTATAATTTATTTAATAATCTAGTTCTGTAAATGTGAAACAGCAATATTTGCAATATCTCTTCGGTGAGGTGTAGCTTCTCTCCCTATCCGTGGCCTGGGTTCCGCCGGGTTCGGTCCTTCCGTGACATCGCTGTGCTCTCTGGACTGTCACAGTCCCGGGCTCTGGAGATTGTGGACGCCCTCCCGGGGGAGGGGGCGAGCACAACTCCCAGTAGAGCCTTGCATGATTCAGTTTCCCCTGTTAAAGCATTTTTACTAGGAGAGCAGTACAGCGGTGTCGCGGTGGTTCTGGGCTCGGACGGTGCCCTTTCCGCGGTGTGGGCTGGAGGCTTTTAGATTTTTATTTATTTATTTTATTTTATTTTTTTTTTTTGAAATTTTTTTCTCTTTATTCTTTAATTCAATTATTCATTTTCTATATAATAAAATTAAAAAATGTATTTAAGATTTATTTAAAAGGTTCCTTCCTTTCTTTGGGTGCCCATGACCTCCCGCGGTTGAATACACCCTTCAGAACGATAAAAAAAAAAAAAAAAAAAAAATATTTTATTCTAACCCTTCCTTAACTCCAAACGCAACCAAAATTTCAACATATTGGTTTTAATGAAAGTAGAACATGCAGTAAATGTTTCAACTGAATCCCATGATTCTAAGTACCCAAACCAAAAACGGCATTCAAAAATTATTTTTTTCAGTTTTCTCGAAAACGGTTAAAGCTATCGCCTTGAAAATGGTTCCATTCGTTTTCCTAGCCCAGGAATCATATAAAACGAGTACTTACAAGCTTATGAACTCAAAAACGTAAGCGTTACGATTTTTTCTGCGCGAATTTCGCCCCAAACGCCATCTTCCAGTAGGCGGATTTTGCTGGTTAACGAACTTGACCTTTCAAATTGGACGAAGGATTTTTGTACCAAATTTCATCAAAATCGGACCATTCGTCTTCTATCTAGAGAGCGAACAGACAAATATATATATATATATATATATATATATATATATATATATATATATATATATATAAATATATACATATATATATATATATACAAATTTGAACCACCGTTATTTTCGGTCTCTAGAGGTTCTGAAACGCGAAATTTTCTAGTCGGCACTTCCGGATTGTTTCATTGTATCAACCCTATAAGCGGGGTTCCTCCCTATGGGGGAGGGAGGAACCGCGCTAAAACTGTACCCGAAAGCCTATAAATACAAAATAGTTGAGGCCCGATTTTGTCTACTTGAATTTATTGTGAAAACTATTTTCCGATGAGTTATGAATCATGGACATTCATAAGTTTTAAAATAACATATATCATCGAGTTTTCACCAGTGACATTGGTCGAAGTCATCTGGTCAACATAGTAAGCGGGGTTCCTTCCAACAACGAGGCGGAAGCACGCTAAAATGTCGTGTCTATTTCCTGATTTAGCAAGTTCAACATAAATTATTACATCAGGTGACAGTGAGAATTTCAGCACTTTTTAAGGTTGCCAATTACATGTGGCTGCGGTCCGGTCGCGACCGAAGTAGATACTCTAGTGTTGGTAAAAAGAAAAGCAAGGTTAGGGTTGACAAAGAGTCGATTTGTGGTTAACAATTATTTGTCAAGTTGACCTTTAATGGGTTTAAATTAAATAATGCTTAGGTGTACCCACATGTTGTCGAAATGACATAAATGACCTCAAATGGGAATGAGACGTTACAAATCCTGCAAATATAGGCTTTTAAATTTCAACCCAGATTGTACTTGATATTTTAAAAATCAATGAGTTATATATTAAAGAACTTATGGGTCTCCCCGTGGTCTAGTGGTTAACGCCTTGGATTCTCTTGCGGGAGACAGTGGTTCGAATCCCACCTGCCGCAGGGATTTTTCTCATTTTCAGGGCCCGTTGAGAAAATTCCCTGCTATAGCATGAATGTCGGTGCTAATGGCCTAGTAGTCGATAGGCAATAAAAAAGAAAAAAAAAACAAATTAAAGAGAAGTCATCTTATATCTAATGTTATTTGGAAAGCTTGGAATAGAAATAGTTAATACTTAGTTTTAATATATCGTAATTAATTTTTAAATTAATTAAAAGTAAGAGTAGGTGTTTAAAAACACCTACTCTGCAAAAACATGATGAAAAGCGAGATTAACTCGCTACAAGTGACAGGAAACTGACAGTAGCCAACTCTAATCGGAAATGGCAAGCTCCACCTCGTTTACTTCCGCTCATCCTAAAGAAAATCTCTATTACAAATAACAAGTAATTTAAACAGGGTTCTCATTTGTTTATTAAAAAATTGAAACAAACAATTAAAACTGTAGCAAACCAAGACAAAAAAAAGTCCGTCACGCAGGAGCTGCATAACTAAGCACTTTCCTCAGAATTGGGTAGTGTCGAGTGCATTCCTGAATAATTAGCTTAAAATAACCTATATAGATAAATAAAATAAAAACATAAATAACACCTGTTTCAATTCAATTCAAACATAGTACAAAGTAAATCCCCCCAGAGAGGAAGCAAAGCTATAGAGACAGGAAAGAAAAGCATTGTCTTGTTATTTAAGTGTCTGCATTAAGACACATTGTAGTAAAGTCTTATTGTATCATTGTTTTGTTTCGTATTTTTCTTATCAAATCATTTATTGTCATATTATTGAAAAAAAAAACAAAAAAAAAACTAAAAACTGTAACAGTCGCACATAAATGCATAAAATGCATGGGATGTGCAGAATACTCAATAAATTCCCACATCGTAGGGTTACTTCGATGTGGAAATAATAAAAAAAAAAGTAAATCCCCCCCTTCCGATAGACCGATTTAGTTCTTTTTTACAACACTTCTTCCTTATTTGATACCCTGGACGTATACCGCGTTTCGTTACAATAGAGCAGAAATTACGACCGGTATGAGCAAATTAGTAATTTGGCTCCGGAGTAAACCCCCCCTCCTAATGAACCGATTTAGTTTATTTTTACAACACATTTTTCTCTTTTGTTGACCAGAACGAATCCCGAATTTCGTTGAAACACAACACAAATTATGGCTGGTATTGGCAAATAACTACTTTGGCTCCGGAGTAAACCCCCTCTCCAGATGGACCGATTTTGTTGGTTAACGAACTCGTTCAATCGTTTGATTGGGGAATACTACATACCAAGTTTCGTGGGGAAGAAACAAAAACTCTAGTCGGTATCGTGTTAACGGACACATATATAACTATATATATATATATATATAAAAATTTTAACTGGGGTCATTTTTGGTGTCTACTAGGTAGGATCGATAAAGATTCGAAGAAATGTTTCAAAAATCCCGTCATGAATGCAACCTCAATAGCTACTTTCCTTCGGAGGAAAGTGCTAAAAAGAAGAAAATAATTTTAAGCACCGATTTCTCCAAATGAAGTAGCATTAAAAAAAATTGCATAAGAACCGTTATTGTCAACAATTTATTAAACTTTTGAAGGGATGCCTAACAGTTACTACGATTCACCAACCGGTTTCAAGAATATTCCGAAAAGTCTGCGTTATCGGGTCGACGTCATAAGCGGGAAGGTAGAAGACAACGTCCTAAAACGTCCGTGAATTCCTCGGCAAGGTGGTTAATTTATGTCGCATTCCTTAGGAAATCCCTTAAAATAATCTGCTTAAATACATGTAAACATGTACATATACTGGGTTTTTCTTGACCTTCGGAGCTTTCGTTGGAAAGATTTTCTTCGTCTACTTGATCTTCCTCCGTTGTGCTTCTCATCGTGTTGGTGCTTCGGACCAAGCCACCCAATAACGTCTACCCTGGTGAGATCAGATTCTATAACTGGGTAGTTGGACTACCAGACTAGGTCTCCATATCATACTACCAGACTCTCAAACTAGGTCTTTCATGAAAGTCACATCCAGTGAACTGTGACTGAAAGACCTTAGGTGAATCAAGATTTTTCTTTATTCCCTAGAGGTGACCAAATCGCCTCAATGTATCTTCACCAAGGCAGAATCACCTCTTATTCTCTAATTCTTGAATTGGTATCGCCTGCCACTTCATTTCCGTGTCATTAATTTATCATTGTCCCAGCTGGCCTCCGTAAATAATTGCAAGTAAGTAAATGCTTAGTTCTAGTTGTCTTCCATAGAACTGTATTGAGGCTATAAAAATAAGAATTCTTTCTAAGAGAAACTAAGAAGATCGTACACGAGAGGAGGATGCAGCATGAAGGCATATGCAGATGATATGCAGAACTGAAATAAATACAGGCCAACAAGTAGATTATTACTCTGCAATTTTATAAAAGAACAATGCTCTAGAGTTTTCGATAGTCAAAAGCAATACTATTTAAAAACAACAAAAGCTGTTGCCCTTCAAAACCGTTTAGGTTATCCGACACAATGTCATGAAGAATATTCGATACATCGATTGTTAGAGCAAATCTTTCCAAGGCTTTGTCTACGGTTGCTTAGTCATATCGGATGAATACTTCACTCGTGAACGACTATAATTATCCTCACAGATCGCTAGTACAATATGAGCGAAAGTGCTCACACCCCGAACACCATGTATGCTGACCCAAAGAGCCTGTTTTGTATTCGAGCACCATAGAGGTATAAGTATTGGGTGAACGACACTCTACGATATAAGAGCATACGAATCTACTCATTAGAACATTGATTTCTTAACTCCAGACTTTCCCTTAACTACATTCTTCTTGCAACGTACTTGCACGCCTTCCGGTTTACAATGATTTTTAAAGACTTATGCAATTTTTTATTAGGGTTTAATATAGAGCACTTCTCTATGTTCTACAGCCAGGAAGGTTTGAATTTCAAGCCGTAATGTCTGCTAAAATAAAACGCATTTTCTTTTGAAAAATGTAGTTCTATTGAGGTATCACACGGCCATTCTTCTGACCCTAGGGAAATTTGTGCTAAGCAAAACGCAGCCAACCTGTAAAAAAATTTGTTAATTGGTTTGGTTTCAATTTTTAAGTTAGGCTCTTTTAAGCGAAATTAAGCGTTTCATTGTTAGAGCAACCTCATACAGACAGCAAGTGGGTGTTATATATATATATATGTCTGTTCGATCTCTCATATGCTCCAAAATTCTCCGATTTTGATGAAATTTGGTACTAAAACCTTTCCTGTGATTTGAATGGTCAAGTTCGTTAACCAGCAGAATCCCTCCAACGGAGCATGGTTTTTGGAGCGAAATTCGCGCGAGAAAATCGTAACGATTACGTTTTCGAGTTCATATGCTTGCATGTATTCGTTTTACAGGTTCCTATCGTAGGAAATTTAAGGCGATATCTGTAACCGTTTTTGAGAAAAGTGGAAAACATGTTTTTGTAACTCATTTTCTTTTTGGGTACTTTGAATCGTATTATTCAATTGACATATTTTCTACATGTTTGACATGTTGATCTATGCTGTCTAAATGTTTGTTACTTTTGGAGTTACACGGAAGGATTCGGAAAAAAACACAAAATTAATAGACATGAAATGCTTTGGGATCTCTGTATATTTTCGTAAATATCTCGAAAACGGTTGGGAAATTGTGGTAAGTGGAACGTCACTATTCGAAAGCTTACTAAATTCTCTACTAAAAATGTTCTGAAGAAAGTTTTGCTGGGGCAATGTCAATCGGAAAAATCTTTAAGTTTTAGTTTTGTTCTTTTGAACGAGTTGTTGTTGGTTTTAAATTGTATTTATCAGTAAAATTAGTCTTTTAGTAAAAGAAGGCAAGAAAATGAGAAACTTATATTGTTTTCCGAGAGCGAACGTTGAAAAGGCGCGGAAGTCATTGCCGCTTCGGATACTATCAGTTTTCCGTTGTGGCGCTTTAACCTTCCTTCTCTTTGAGATTTTATATTATATTTTTAACGAAAGAGCAAACACAACCAATTCCTTTACTAATGGCACTAAGGATATGAAATCATATAAGAGTTTATAAGGAATGAGTGAGATTGGTTATTACATCTAAGACTTAGCAGTTCGTCAGTAGGAACTATAACGTAGAAGCTACCAACTTATCGCCGATAAGAGACATTGAGGAAAGAGGAAGTATACGGAATAATCCCATGAAGTAGTCGAAAATATCCTGAAGTTTCTTTACGGATTACGAAGGCCGCGGCACTTCCCCACGTGTGAGTAGAAAGCTCCATTAAGAAGGCCCCGTGGAATGACAATACCACCGTAACTAAAGTACCTTTTCCGGTTGTCCTACGTTCTTTGGGCTTATGCAACGTACTTCTCTCTTCAGGCAGCTCGGAATACGGGAGAATATTATTATCTGCCGATCATCGTGACTAGGACAGAATACTCTCCAAGTTTGTTTATTTCGTTATCGCGTTCCTTTACTGAGAATGGATTTGCCTTGTATTATGCAGTTGGCTAATAGGAACTAAGTAAACAGTGATTTTTCCTTCCTCACTAAAACAGTGATAGTTCTGTTCCCATTGACAGCTATTTCAATCATCGATTTCCAATAAACAGCTGTTACTAGTAGAAATAAGGTACAGATGTGTTTCAAGTGATCCTGTAATTGCTAACCCGTATCAAATAAGTCATTCTCTTTTTGTTAACAACATCATAGAGTATTGAGTCATTTTTTGTTACGATTACTTCCTTCTAAAGCTAAAGAGCAAGGAGGTGTTATATCTCTCATTTGAGGAGAGAAAAACGTTTATGGCCCGATGAAGCAATCAGTAAGTGCTGTCAACTAAAGTTTCGTAATGCATAAGTCACTAAGAAATCCGGCGGTATGAATAAATGTCTGTTTGTGACCTGTCTTCCTTAAAATCGATCTAATTTTGAGGAAATTTTTTACAAGAATACTTTATCTAAAGCAAAAGGTGGAGTTCGCTGTCTACCTGCTAAATTATTTTTATTTTTTAAAATCCCGCCAAAAGAAGCTTACGGGTTTGTGTTAATCCGGATGAACACAAACGGGTGGGAATGAATGAAACCAAAGCGATATTCTATACCGTTTTCAAGGAAACTAAAAAACTAGAGTTTATTTTTGGGTACTCATATAACGTACAGTTTAAAAAAAATTACCTGTTTAGGCTTTTCCGTATTTTTTGTAAAATATGTCTTAAAACGGTGAACGAAACCATTCAAAAGCACAATTTAGTTTCTAAAATAAAAATTCAAATAATAGAAGGAATAAAGTTTATATGAAAACATGATAATATGTCACAGTTCCTTCGATTAGACCATATCCCCAAAAAAACATAAATGTGAAATAGAGGCCAAGTTCATGCCCCCACAAAGAAACACTCCCTTCCTCAAAAATATCCCCTCCTAAAACCCCCCAAAAAAGCTTTACCATTCTACACTCCAAAAAAGTAGTATGAGTTGGTGTATTAATTCAACCAAAAATATTTGCCAATACAAGAGATGATACAAGAAAGAAATGTCCAAGTTCATTACTTGGAAGACCTCATAGTTACTTACTAAGAACAGTAAAGACACTTCAACTGACCTTTAAAAACAACAATAAAAATACTTATATCCAGTTACTAAAATATCACTTTCCTCAACCAGGTATATTCTTAAACTTGGCAATGTTTTTTTTGTGCCGAAATTATCTTTAGAGAAAAACTAAACATTGCCAAGTTTAAGAATATACCTGGTTGAGGAAAGTGATATTTTAGTAACTGGATATAAGTATTTTTATTGTTGTTTTTAAAGGTCAGTTGAAGTGTCTTTACTTTTCTTAGTAAGTACCTATGAGGTCTTCCAAGTAATGAACTTGGACATTTCTTTCTTGTATCATCTCTTGTATTGGCAAATATTTTTGGTTGAATTAATACACCAACTCATACTACTTTTTTGGAGTGTAGAATGGTAAAGCTTTTTTGGGGGGTTTTAGGAGGGGATATTTTTGAGGAAGGGAGTGTTTCTTTGTGGGGGCATGAACTTGGCCTCTATTTCACATTTATGTTTTTTTGGGGATCTCATTACTTTTTTCTAAGTATTAAATAGAATTTAGTTGCCGCATACATACTGGCTTTTGTACTTCATATAAAACCAGGGTCTTTGGATTCTGCATAAGGTTCTCCTTACAACTTGATATTTGATACCAATAATCAACCTACATAAATCTAATCACTAGACTAGAAAAGTTAGAAGCTCTTCCAGATGACATTACTCTAGAGGACAAATTGATTGCTCTCTTAACTAAACTATTACACTGTAAAACACAGGAACCTTATCCCGAGGATAAAGATCACAATAGGGAAAGTGCAGAAGGCCTTCACGAAAAATATAAGAACAAAGACGATACATTTTGGGTTTGTGATCCTAAACATTGAAATTTAGATGGCTCGACTTTGAAAAACTTAGTATCTGCTTTGAAGTATATTATGCAGTGAACCCCTACGACTTTATTTACTACTTTTAAGAAAGAAGTCACAACTGTTGTCGTTAAGATGCGTCGAAATGTTTCTTAAAACTTCAAATATAGGTTCTCCTTACCAAGAAGATTCATTTGATACCCCACATGATGGATTTCAGAAGAAATTATGGCTTTCCGATGGAACAAAAAGTACAAAACGTCATAGGTAATATATGACACTCCCATATCAAAACCTACCTGCTTGCCCAAGGTTGGTCAAAATAGGCCAAACGGTGTGAATTTTCATAAGGAACAAACATACAGACAGACAGCTGAAAGACCTTTTTTTACCTAGCCTAGTGCATTCCCCGGACCAAGGCCTACCTGTGTGCCAAGTTTGGTCAAAATCGGTCAAATGGTGTGAATTTGTGTAAGGAACAAACATGCAGACAGACAGCTGATAGACGATTTTGACTAGCCTATGACACTACCCGGATAAACACCGACATGTGTGTCAAATTTTGACAAAATCGGTCAAACGGTGTGTATTTGTATAAGGAACAAACAGACAGACGGACAGCTGATAGACCATTTAACCTAGCCTATGATTCGCCCCGTATTAAGACCCATCTGTGTCCCAAGTTTGGTCAAAATCGGTCAAACGGTACGGATTTGTAACAGGAACAAACATACAGACAGACAGCTGGTATAAGATTTTTTCCGAGCCTATATGCGTCTAATTGATTCTTAAAACATGAAATATAGGTTCTTCATACCGAGACAATTCATTTGATACCCCACATCATGGGTTTCGGACGGAATGATGGGTTTCCGAAGGAAGTACAAAACTGGCACGCCCCCTCCCCGGAAGCGGAGTCAAACACAACTTTTCGCGATTTTTCGATTTTTTCCTTTAATAACGTCTTCATATCTATCTTCATGCAAAATTTCAAGTCTCTAGCATTATGGGAAGTGCCTAATAATTTTGATGAGTCAGTGAGTGAGTGAGTCCTATAAATCCCGATTTTCGATCGCTTATATCTCAGAAACTATTCGATGTAGAATTATGAAAATTTTCAGTTTTACTCACATCTAGTAGTATAATACCTGTGTAAAATTTCATAACTATATCTTTACCTGGTTGGAAGTTATGAGAGGGTAAAAATCGGCTCTAAGACCGCCTGTAATATACACACAGTATGCTTAGGCCGGAACTTGGCCTGGCGCACTACCGTGCGCCTAGATTGTGGCAACTTGATAGAGAGAAATTCTTTATTTATAAATAGTTTCTTTTGCCCACTTATATTGGAGGGCTATAAACTAAATCTTTTGGAAAAGGTTTCCGTATTAAGTTGGAATTTGAGTTTTAAGTAATGTATTTAAGAAAACAAACAAACAAATTTGGTAAAATGATTTCCGAAAGATTGATTAGCAGCTGTCAGGTCAGAAAAGACACCATGTACCCAAACCCCACTGACACACACGGCCAGAGTATTCGTGGCCTTAAGAGAAATAAATAATAACTTCCTGACATATTTAACCTATTTACTTTGATTAGTACAAATGCTATTGTTAATTATTAGACCAATTATCGACTTACACCCTCTAGAATTGATTGAATATAATTATACTCTGTTACACTGAAAAGTGATAACTAATATTACCAACATTAAAGTATTAGTAAACAAAATAATAATCAAGAAGGAAGGAAATAAAATTAATTAGCACTATTATTACTACTATTAGGACGGATGGGCTCACTGAAGGAGTTCTCGTCTTCAAAATAAATGTTAAAGGCATAGCAACCTGTAGACATCCGGACGTTATTGAACCGCGAAAATAAATACTACGTGCTTTTAGCGCGGTTCCTCCCTCCCTCCATAGGGAGGAACCCTGCTTATAAGGTTGATCTCATGACGAAATCCGGAAGTGCCGACTAGAAAATTTTGCGTTTCAGAACCCCCAGAGACGAAAATGATGGTGGTTCAAATTTGTATATATATATATATATATATATATATATATATATATTTGTCTGTTCGCGGCATACGTCAGCGAATAATGGTCCAATTTTGATGAAATTTTGTACGTGGTTGGTTTCGTCTAATTTGAAACGTCAAGTTCGTTAACCAGCAGAATCCGCCCACCGGAAAATGGTTTTTGGAGCGAATGTCGCGCGAAAAAAAATCGTTCCGCTTACTTCATACGCTTGCAAGTACTCGTTTTATAGGCTTCTTGGCCTAGAAAAACGAATGAAACCATTTTTAAGGCGATAGCTTTAACCGTTGTCGAGTAAACCGTAAATAGTTGTTGAATAACGTTTTAGCGCGGTTCCTCCCTCCCCCATAGGGAGGAACCCCGCTTATAACGTTGATACAATGAAACAATCCGGAAGTGCCGACTAGAAAATTTCGCGTTTCAGAACCCCTAGAGACCGAAAATAACAGTGGTTCAAATTTGTATATATATATATATATATATATATATATGTATATATTTATATATATATATATATATATATATATATATTTGTCTGTTCGCTCATTTCTGGCTTCCCTGATGGTCCGATTTTGATGAAATTTGGTACAAAAATCTGTCGTCCAATTTCAAAGGTCAAGTTCGTTAACCAGCAAAATCCGCCCACTGGAAGATGGCGTTTGGGGCAAAATTCGCGCAAAAAAAATCGTAACGCTTACGTTTTTGAGTTCATAAGCTTGTAAGTACTCGTTTTATAGGCTTCTTGGGCTAGGAAAACGAATGAAACCATTTTCAAGGCGATAGCTTTAACCGTTTTCGAGAAAACTGAAAAAATAATTTTTGAATGCCGTTTTTGGTTTGGGTACTTAGAATCATGGGATTCAGTTGAAACATTTACTGCATCTTCTACTTACATTAAAACTAATATGTTGAAATTTTGGTTGCGTTTGGAGTTAAGGAAGGGTTAGAATAAAATATTTTATTAACAGACATAAAAAAGTTTTGGTAAATTTGTATACTTTCCCTAATATCTCGAAAAAGGTTAAGAATCTTGGGAAACGGAAGAATACCATTGGAAAGCTTACTAAATGCTCTACAAAAAAGGTTCTAATGAAAGTTTTGATTAGGCGATGTCAATCGGAGAAATAAGTGCTTAAAACTTTAAAGTAATTGATTTCGCTTATTCGAACTGTTCTTTTTGTCTTTGATTTTGAAACTTAAAATTATGGGATTCAGTTGAAACATTTTCTGCATGTTTGAATTTCTTTAACACTAATATGTTAAAATTTCGGTTACGTTTGGAGCTAAGGAAGGATTAGAATAAAATATTTTATTAACAGACATGAAATGTTTTGGGAACTTCGTATACATTCCCTGATATCTCGAAGACGGTTAGGAATATTGGTAAACGGAGGGTTACCATGCGAAAGCTTACTAAATGTTCTACAAAAAAGATTCTGAAACAATTTTTGATTAGGCTATGTCAATCGGAGAAATAAGTGCTTAAACTTTGAAGTAATTGATTTCGTTAATTCGAACGGTTCTTCTTGTTTGTTTTTATTCCTTGTTGTTTTTTCATTGGTGTATAATGTATTTGACAATAAAACAGATTAATTAAAATAAGAAAAGCAATTCATTGTTAAAAATATATCAGGCTGTACCGTATGAAATGTCAGTTTTGGATTTGTCGATTCCCTTCAAATGTCTTGAAACTGTCGAGGCTCCTATTCCGAGTTCTTTGGCATATTCCCTAGTGTTTTTAATTGCTTATAGTAGTCAAATGTATTTGTCAATAAAACAGGATACGTATAATTAGAATCAATATTTTGTTTGTTAGAATTCGAAGATGCCGTATGAATATCTAGATTACAGTACTGGTGTTGATTTCGTTCTTTAGAATTATTCTTGGTATTCCCTATTTTCATCTGTTACCCATAGTTTTTTATTGTTAGTAGGTTTTTCTTATTGATTATAGAATATAAATCTATTTGGCTATAAAACAGGATACGTAAAATTAGTGACAATATTTCGGAGATTTCTGAGCGAAATACTTTTAAGATTTTCTACCACCACGAACGGCTTTTTTCCTCTATTTTTATCCACTAGATAGGCTTTATTTTGCATATTATTCTATATAAGTTTTATTCAGCAGGGGATTCTGATGAAATGTCGTGTTTTTGCTGTGGATTTTAAATACGATGTATATAAGATTGGATAACATTAGCGAGTCTACATAGTTAAGAACCGACGACGGAGGATTTTTCTTGCTATGATTTAGTCTACATATGTATATTAAGTCCTAAATCCAAAAAATAAAGATCACAACGGTTAGATACTATGAGCGAATATGGCAGTTCAATGCCCGTAGAAGCAGAAGGTCCGCAGGAAATTTACCTGCTAAGAGTTAATCCTCAAGAGCTGTAAATATACCCCAGGTATCTGCCGACACAAATACAAAGCCTAGGCGGAGAGCACCCCAAAAACACAGATCCAAACATAGGTTATATACTAAATATTCATAAAGACTACTTAGTTGTAAACCGATTCATCAATTAGCAATCAATAGTTTTCAACAAATGTTATATACTAAATATTGATAAAAAGTATTTAATTAGAAAAAAAAAAATATTCCACAAGACTTGTTTTTGGTCCATTTGTGTCTACTCCATAGACTTAATTAGGTATATTATTCTATTTTAGTTGGGCAACTAAACTTTGTTTTATTTTGTTAAATAAAGTTTTTTTTCTTGACTTGTTATTCGTCAAGACTTTTATTTGTCCTTGTGTATTTACTAGATACGTTTTATTCGGCATATTATTCTATATAGGCTATATTAGGCAGGGTATTCTACTCAATCTTGTGTACTTCTTCTTGATCCTTCTGTACATGGACGTATATAAAAACAATTTCGGGGGGGGGGGGGCTGAGACCATTTCCAGGGTATGGAATACTAAATATTTAGAGCTTGGAATAGTTTTAGGCAACTAAAACGCTATTACACGTAAAATAAAATATGTTTTATGAACTAAGTGATCTTATTTAATTTATTTTTAAGGGTTGTACGAGAAGTTTTTATCATCAATTCAAAATTTCGGGAGGGGCTGCAGCCCCCCCCTCATATACGCCCATGCTTCTGTATCCTCTAGAAAGGCTTTATTAGGCATATTTTGTATTGATTTATAGACCTTTGCTTTAGAATGAGAGCCAGATTCTGTAATTTCCGCTTCTGTGTAAAAGTTAGCTACTGTCGGTGTCCCTGACGCCTTAATATCACTTTTATTCGAGATGTTCGAGAGGATATTGACAAGTTTCACGAGATATATAAAAAAAATAAGTTTATTTCTTTTCTAAGCTTATCAAATGGCACTAGGGACATGAACGGAACCGCGCTAAGATGCTGCAGTTCCTGCGAGTCGGACTTTTTGGTTTTGTGCCCATGGAGACTTTTGTTCAGAAAGACTTTCTCTATACAACGAGCACAGTTTCGTTCAATTTGACCGAAAGCCATTTTCCATTAGGAAAGGGCGGGGTCCTTTGTCTATATATATATATATATATATATATATATATATATATATATATATATTTATATATATATATTTATATATATATATATATATATATATATATATATATATATATATATATATATATATATCTGTCTGTTCGCTCATTTCTGGCTTCCCTAATGGTCCCATTGTGATGAAATTTGGTACAAAAATCCGTCGTCCAATTTAAAAGGTCAAGTTCGTTAACCAGCAGAATCCGCCCACTGGAAGATGGCGTTTGGGGCGAAATTCGCGCAAACAAAATCGTAACGCTTACAATTTTGAGTTCATAGGCTTGTAAGTACTCGTTTTATAGGATTCTTAGGCTAGGAAAACGAATGAAACCATTTTTAAGGCGATAGCTTTAACCGTTTTCGAGAAAATTGGAAAAATAGTTTTTGAATACCGTTTTTGGTTTGGGTACTTAGAATCATGGGATTCAGTTCAAACATTTTCTGCATGTTCTACTTTCATTAAAACTAATATGTTGAAATTTTTGTTACGTTTGGAGTTTAGGATTGGGTTAGCATAAAATATTTTATTAACAAAAAAAAAAAATCAGTCCCGTAACAGGCCATGAGGGCCCTGAGGGGCAGATACTATAGAGGTATCTGATTCATGACCATCCGACACACTAGGGAGATAGTATGGTCAGTACTATGCTCCGGCCGCCTGATTTTCCCCTTGGCCGCTTCGACTGCTAGAGTCATTAGCACCCAAGGTACCCATTATTAAATTAATTAAAGAAATGGCACTAGTGAACTGGAGCCATGAACCAAACCGCAAAACATGTTACACTAAAATGTGTAAATTTACGTTATTTTTACAATAGAGAGAGAGAGAGAGTAAAAATATATGAGCAATCACCAAAAATTGGTCGGTTGGTTAGAACTTGTCAACGACTTTGGGATGGCGAACTCATCCAATCATTTTTTTATCGATACTATAATACTGTAAACCGATATTCGTAGAGGAAAAAACAAAACGTGTAGTAGCTAGCACGTTATAAGACGCGTGTGTGCTCGCGCGCACACATACACGCAACCCCAATAACTTAATATCGTCGGAACGTAATAAAAAGAGTAAGTCAAAGACAATTATTC
Source organism: Gonocerus acuteangulatus (assembly GCA_946811695.1). Taxonomy (NCBI): domain Eukaryota; kingdom Metazoa; phylum Arthropoda; class Insecta; order Hemiptera; family Coreidae; genus Gonocerus; species Gonocerus acuteangulatus. The sequence goes on along the minus strand of OX328128.1, from coordinate 41,450,309 downwards.
TTCATCAAAACCTCTACTATTTAGAAGATAACCTTTTACTACTATTTAGAAGATAGAGCTTAATTTCAAACGTTTTCCTCCGAAAACCCAATACTTTCGTCTTTGGCCTTAATTGACGGGTTTACCAAACACCAATTAATTTTACAGCTAAAAACCTTATTAAATCGTTTAATGTATATCTTCATCTGGAACATGTTCTACCTTGGGTCAGAAATAAATACCTCAGGGTTCGGCCAAGAATTGGTACTTTTATAATAACTACTAAACATTTTTCTGTAATTGTCAGAATGAAATTGTCTTCGCAGAGTTATTCCTTCGAGGTATTTTGAGGCCAATGTGACAGTTGTCACAAATATGTGAAGGTTACATATGGCGAACAAGTAATTCATATCCGCACACATGAAGTTTAGACCATGACACATTTTTTTGCGGGATTCTAGTAATTTTATAATTATTGTTCAATAATAATTCGTTATTTTCTTATCATAATTTTATGACTTGACCCATGTAAAAATTGGATGTTATCCTGTTAAAAGATTCATTCTCACAGACATGTTTTCATATACATCATGACTGATATTCCCATAAGGGCACGGTAGTACCACACGAAGTTCAGTTAAAGTTGTTGGATTTTCTTTGTGCCTACACTTGTTTCATTCTTTATAAATGAGCTTTTTAGCGCGGTTCCTCCTTCCCACCGTAGGGAGGAACCCCGCTTATGAGGTTGACTTGATGACGTATTCCGGAAGTGCCGACTAGAAAATTTTACGTTTCAGAATCTATAAAACTCGAAAGTAACAGCGCTTCAAATTTCTGTATATATATATATATATATATATATATATATATATATATATATATATATATATATATTCATGGAGCTCAGCTTAAATAAATAAACACGGTCAGGGAATTGCTATCTTATAATATGATTTTCAATGTTATTTTTTTATTTTGTGTTCTTTTATGTAAATGTTACTGCGGTAATATTACTTACTAATATGAAGAACCTTCATGTACAAAGTAGGCTCTTGGGCTAGTGAAAAAATGTTTGTATGTTTCGTTATAAATGCCTACTCCTAATGCCAGGAATATAAGGGGGGCTGCAGCCCCCTTCCCCGAAATCGGTAAAAATGTGTTAATAGACCTGAACTAAGTGATCTAATTTAATTAAAACCTTAAAAAAAATTAAATTAGATCACTTAGTTCAGAAAAATATTTTTTTTGGGGCGTAATAGCTCTTTAATCGGCTAACTATTCCAACTTCTAGATTGTTAGTATTCGAAACCCCCAAATGCTCTCAGCCCCCCCGAAATTATTTTCTATATACGCCCATGAAACTTTGTTAGGTCTCTTTCTATTGAGCATCGAATGGTTTTTCATGGACATTCTTCTCAGTATTACAGACAGAAATGAACACGAAACCTTCAGATGTTCTTTCGTACAGAACAATACCTATGTTTTTTTTATATAATTGTTCTTCTTAAGGTAGGCTAAAGATTTTGAATCCTCTGTGCATGATATATGATAAGAAAGTAGGAACAACGGGTTAGCTACATGGAAAAACATTTTAAAACATATTTTTATTTGAAAATTTAAAACCTGAACAATATCACATATTCTCAATTACAAAATTTGTCAATAAAAAAGTCGAGTAAGGCACCTAGGGTGTAACATATTTTCATAAACTAAGAGTTTAACTGAATTAATTATGAGTAGACTTATTTACAAAATATTACAAATAGTTTCTATTAGAGGCTGTCCTTGTCAATTCATTCTGAAAAAAAAAAATATATATATTCAAGAGATGATTTTTTAAATCCTGTCCTAAATCATATTAAATATAATGCAATTTTTTTCAACATCTAAACTTTTTATTACTATAATTATTTGTCAGTGTTTCTTTCCGTCAACATTAGGAAAACAGTGAATCTCTACTTTTGCGAGCTCTTAAATAAATAATAAATTTTTTATATAATATCAGGTGGGAGAGTACGGTTTATGTATTTAAGTTAGGATGTGTCTTATGTCTATGAGTAAGGTTTAGGCAGAGTAATTATAATTTTAATTTCATTTTTTTTTGGGCATAGATAAAAACTTCTCAGTGGATATTATAGAATATTTTTCTTCTAGATGTGTTTTATTTATAAGTACATTTTATAATTTTTCTAGCACGTTTATCTTTTTCCCGGTAATGGAATGTTTATGCTATATATTGCCTCTCATCAGCAAATTGTTTGATCATAATTTGTAGTAAGCCATTGTTGTGCTCCGAAGGCATTCTGTCAGTTCGTGCTATAAAGTCAGTGGTGCATTGCATGTATACATTTTGGTCTCTCTGGTTCTCTGATAAAATGTAAATGAGACAGCTGTAAATGGCCAATTCTTAAGCAGCATTGTACGACTTGTTCTGTTTCATTGTTCCTTTGGCTTCAAGACCAATCACGAATTCTTTCTTTTATCTCTCGAAGTGTATTATCCACCGTTATATGATAAGATCGCTGTGCCTTTTCTGTAATTTAACTTTTTTTTTTTTTTTTATACCGACATCTCAGCCGAGCACCGAATAATTACATTTCTTGTTTTTGTTGGCATACCTTGTAGTATAACTTTTGCAGTAAATATTTTTTAGAACTTCTATTAAGATAAGATTTGTTAATATGGATAACAGATTGTTATCGATAAACATTAAAACTAAATGCTAATTTTTTCATCTAGCAGGTTTGCCAATTTAATATGCAAAATAAAAATGTATTGAGGCAGCATTCTTAAAGAGATAAGCAGATCATATCATTTTTTTTTTTTTTTTTTTTTTGTTTTTTTTTATGCTTTGAATACATTTTTTTATTTACATCGGATGTCAAAATCTGATTAAAAACTACACATTACATATATACTATAATGTACAAAAACTTCTTTTGCCATTGTTTTTATCTACTTATCATTTACTCTATTTTTTTGGGGGGGGGGGTACATTATATTACAGTTATTTCTCACTTTTTAAAAAATAACTAAGCAATTACAGTTCCTCCTGTTCTCCATTTATAGAACAGATAATATGGAGAACAGAAAATGGAATTAAGTGTGTGGACATTTCTCAAAAATAATTCCAACATTTTATTTTTATATACAGATATAAATAATAATTTAATTATGTAAAATATTAAGCATAAAGAAAAAAAATGAGAATAACTGGAACTCACTGGATAACACAGCAACAGCCTGCGTCATACCAAGATTCTTTAAGTGCCTCCTTAAAGTATCTTTGGTAGCGTCTTCTTCATCATTAACCCAGATGAGGAGAACATTAACAGCTCTGTTATAGTCTGATGATCCTTCGCTTTCGAAGTATTCAATCTACAGTCCAAAGTAAATACAGTTTAGATCATCATATCTAAGGCTAAACTCAGTACCCATAAAGAATAGTAATTACATTTATTATTTAATGTAGGACAAACAGGAATTTAGAGCTATCAATGGTTTTACGCATGAAGTACTTCAAAATAAGACATGAAATGAATCGATTTTAATTATTTTCACAACACATCTTTCCCATTAGTTTAGCATGATATATACTGTTTTTGTGTTAAGGAAGCAAAAATTAAGACCAATCCTGAGAAAATTGAGGACCTCAGAGGTCAAGGGGTCTAAGTAACAAACTCAATGTTTTGAGGAAAATGGAGTCAAAGTTGAACAAATGTGGTAATAGTAAATACTATATTTTTACAGTGCCAACCATACTAGACGAATCCTCGGGCCCTTAGCTGTTTATTACCGATAATACATAATAGATACATCATCCAGGTTATGATTAATATACAAAAGAATTGAAGAATCCGCATATAGACCTCTTAATTTCCTTCTGGGTTAAATATTACAAAAGTGACAATACTCATGAGAACACAAGCTAAGTGGCAGCAACTGTCCCGAAAATCACGTGGATCTCTTTACAATCCATGAGATTACGATGTTCACAACCCATTCCTGTAGCTAACTCATTTTTTTCAAAAATGTCACTTTGACCCCTTGACTTCTGGGGCCCTCAATTAATAATTTGTTTTTGGAGCAAATTCCCCCAAGGTACTGATTTAGAGTACATTCAAAATACATTTCTCTCTTTGTCAAACAAAAATAAAACTTATATTAAAATAACACAGTAATTTGCTTACCTCATCCGGTTTATATCCTAAACGCTCAGCAACTTTCTTCCAATTGCTAGCAATAGATTTTGCTAGATCTTGAATTTGTTCTCGTGTAATGTCTTCATCAGAATCATTCGAGTCTTCCACTGTTTAAATATTAATGAAATAAAAATATTAGAAAAAGTTATATTGCCTTTGTAATTGTAGACACTTACATGACTGGGTCTAAGTAATTTTAGTTATCTATATAAGGGACCATTATTCTTTCTGCTGATTGTTGTCTACAAAAGTTAGGAAAAACAATGACAATTTTTTTTTTTTTTGTTATTTGTGATTTTGTATTGAATATAGCAAATATTTTATGGCCTGCACAATAGGAATTCATGGCTTCACTGTTCTTCTAGGAGATTAAACCCGGGAATCCAATTAAATGTAATATAAAATTTAGCTTTATAGTTCACAGGACTATGCCGATTAATTGAGTAGGTCATTTTCTTGTCGATGAAAATTTGCAAGAAATGAATGTGAACAATTGTATACTTGTTAAAGAAATGTTTTCACTATTGAAAATGTAATAATAATAATATATTCATGTGTATCGTGGCAGGAGGTCAAATAATTTAAAATACACTATCCCAAAATATTAATTCACTGTGTGCAGTCCGTATGCTTCATGTAACAAGCACACATCTTCAGGAATGTGATGTAGACTTTTCTGAAAATGTAAAAATTCAGCCAGGAATTTACAGCCTTATCCTAAGAGAACTCCCTGCAGAGGACATTCTTCTTGAAGAAGGCATACTTGGTTAAAATACTCCTGAAGGGGCATCATTGGGAGGTGAAACATGTAGAGCGAACTGAATAAATGAACATTGACAGATGGTGCGTTTTAAATATTCAGTATTAAAAAGAAAGTTGAACATACTGTTTGCAGTGTAATGTTACATTGGTATCTAAAAAGGTACAGAAAAAAAAAATAAAAAAATTGTTGAATGAAGACTCCCCTTGCAAAAGACTGGAAGATTTCCTCAGAACCCATGATCCGATTAATGGATGAATTATTATTATTTATTTGATTTTTCTGAGCCCGCTACATAGGTGATTTGCTCTTGAACAAGTAGGGTGCAAGAAAGGCTTTTTATAAAGTAAATAACATGAAATGCAAAATTACAACTAAAAAATTTAAAAAATGGAAAACAAATATGAAATTAAATAAGAAGATCAAATATAAAGTCTAAAATTGTAAAAATATATAAAAAACTAATAATTGTTTTTTGCCTTCATCTGTACATATAAAATTATAAAACTTAGAAAATCATGGTGTGTATATACTTCTGTTATATGTATTCGTATAAATGTGTATTTCGCAGCAACTGTAGGATAGTGTCTACGTATGGTTGACTAACATCCGTCAACAGTTCATTCATGTTATGTAGTACGTTCAAGTTTCGTCCTCTTCTGCAGTCTGTTAATAATTAATGGATAAGCTTTCCACTTGAACATAGAAAACTCAGTTACAAGTTGAATTAAAGAATGAAGTACAAAACTTTTAATATAAAAAAAGCTCTGACTCTCATATAACACAAAAAAGGATTTACAAGAAACCAACAGTCAGGTAGAGCTCTTTTGTTTGATTTGTGATTGCTCGCCGACTGTGTTGTAACATGTTTCATTATAACTCGCCACCTTTAGGTTTATTGGAGTAAGTGGCAAAATAAAACAATTATAAAATATAAATACTCTCCAAACATTTATTCCCTTATATTTACACTTTGTACATTTTTCAGGAGCTAAAATAATAATAACTACTAACACCTTAAGTAATTACAAGAAATCATTAATACTTCTTCAATAAAAGTACAAAATGTAATGATTATTTACACTTTCCTTGCAAATTTAAAAAATAGAAATAAGGAGCTGTAATATTTATCTGGGTCAAAAAATGAAATATAATCACAATGAACATAAGTACCTGAAGTTATGAATAAGTTTCAACACAGTTCAATAAGAGATAACCTAAAATCTGGGCGAATAATTACAACTGTATTTCAGATGAAATGAAAATACTTCAATTTCTTCACAATACGGTTTATTTTCTACCCTAAGAGCTTATAACATGTTCAGCTTCACAACTGAGGGCTGACTCCCCTAGCCTGATAGATGAGCCACCATCCACGAGGCTGAAGACATTATGAGCTCTTAGGATGGTAGCAGGATCTTCTGAAAGCTCTTAGCGTGGAAAATGAAACGTATAGTGAAGGAATTGACGTTTTTCATTTCTACCGAAGATCTTCCTTCTCTGCAAGCAACCATGCACTATGACAATTGTATTAGTTATGTAGCGCTTTCTGTCCCAGATAAATTTTGTTTATTTTCTCTGACATGAAAAGGGTTAATACAGTAACCGCATTATTATTATTATTTTTTTAAATCACTTTATTTACACTCCACCCTATATGTTTTGTGAATCTCTTGGGTAGCCATTTTCCTGCAACAATTCATCACCCATTCGCCTTCTTCCTGTTTTCATTAAAATGCATATCTCTGTGTGACGAGTTTGCCTATCACAGTGATCAACTTTTCTTTTTTATTTTCCTTCATTACAATTTTATGTTAAATATATCTTTAAGACGTCAGTCTTGGTTTGTTTTGTCTATTTACCCTCACAGCGTCAATCACACACACACACACATATATATATATATATATATATATATATATATATATATATATATATATATATATATATATCCCAGAGGGTGAAACAAAATTCAGTCTTCCCACAAATTTGTGGGAAGACTGAATTTTGTTTCACCCTCTGGAATTAAGCAACCCCACTACCGGAAAACATCAATAAAATATATATATATATATTTGTCTGTTTGTGTCTACAACCTACAAAAATTATCTGATTATGATGAAATTTTGAAATAGATATAGGAGTTTCAGAGCTTGGGATAGAAAATGGCAGCTGAAGAGATAATAATAAAAGCACAAAACATGTTAAGGCAAAATATAATAAAATAAAATGGAACAACAAATTTAAATTCACAGTTTTCATTGATCACTGATAGAAGAAGCGAAGAATAGATTAATTTACTAATTGGAGTATATGAAAATATTTCATCATATAAATAAAAATATTCAATACAAATAAAGTACAGTTTAAAATAAATAATACTTCAAAAATCACAATAGTTGAGGAGATCATTTTTTGGAACACATTATTTGTACATATCATCCAAACAATATGACCTGTTGAAAGAGTAACCTACAAACTAATGATTCATCAGGACATCTGAATAAATATATACAAAATAATTCAATTATTATTAATCGTTGAATAATTTAAAAGATTAAACTGAGAAATTCCTTGATTCATTTATTTATCGAAGCTAAAATAGGAGCAACTTAATGTTTAGTCATGAAAGAAATTAACTACGGACAAATATTAAATAACTGTATTTTAAAAATTAAAGTTTAGCATGTTTACATTATTTTTATATTCAGAGATTTTTAAATTTTTACTTTAGATCTCCATTAATTCTCTATTTTTTTCCTTTTTTTACTTTTGGGTTCAATAAATTAAAAAAGGTAGTACCTCTTTATTGTTTCACCAGGAATAATGTATCACACTTTTTTCTCTTTCTTAGATTAGCTGCTTCAAAATGTTTTGTCAGGATAAGTTATTTCCCTTGTAAGTGCTTAGAAAATGAAAGAATATTCTTTTCCTAAAATGACTATGTATTTGTTATATTTTCTGAACTAATGTAATAAAAATATATATTTTATATAATAGCTTCATTAAATAATTAGTATTAGTAATTAGTGATTTCGATTAAATAAATATACCACATACAATTAAAAGATATACAATACAATAAAAAATATATTATGATCCCAGGGTAAAGAGCCTGCACAACTTAGAATTCTTTTGGTGCCCATGCAGATGTAGCATATTCATCAGTTAATTAAATAGTGGTTAAACTTATAACCACTAACGGTCGTGCGGAACGAGCATCTCCACAGATGTGAAGGGTGGGCTAGATCTACTTGCATCATACCTGTGAGATAACATTGTGGCATTCCCGGTCTCGGAAGCCCTCATCGTTCCTTCTATACCATTTTTCCTGTCTTACAGTTGTTTAAAAATAAATTTTTCCTCTTTTTGTATGGCAATTGACCGTTTTTGAAGGGAGGGAATACGAAAAAGTATGAGTCAAACCGATTGTGGCAAGAGCAGAACCCAGACAGCATATAAAAATGCATCTCGAGAGCTGGGGGCACTGTTTTTCACGTCTGCATATATAAGCTCAAAATTTTTGAAGGGTTAATCAACTAAAATTTTATGTAAACTGAAATAGTGATTAATTAAGTAAAAAAGACCGAGTGCATAAGTAGAAAATCTAATAACAATGAATTCCGAGGAAGAGTGACAATGGATTCCAGAGCACTCTGCTTCGAAGGTGATGAGAGCTGAACACAGTGATGCTGAAGGAGGAGCAACATCCATTGATGTAAAATAACCCAAACCCTTGAAGAACTAAAAGAAATTAACAAAGCAGCCATAAGAACAAGCTGGGATAATCTTATCCTCACTACAATCCAGCTGACTGTTACAGTGAGATGTCATGAATGGAATCATTTTTTATGTTCAGAATCATAACAGGTCACTGTTGACATAAAGTACACTTATTCAAAAAGTTCAACATAGACGATCGTAGCCCTGACAGTGTGAGATGGAGTACAGACCCCTGAACACAGCCTCCGTGTCATGTTCATAGAGATGTTTACTCTTGGAAAAGATGAGACACGAGATCTGGCTTATCCACACAGAGTTGTCTGTTCAGATCAACGGAAGCCTCACCTGTTCATCTGAAGGAAGTTCGGAGTACAAGAAGAACCAACTAAAATTGCATAATTCCAAATACCTTTTCATTTATATAAATATATTTTTAATATGCTTTCTGAAATAAATATACAAAAGCAAGACTTGGGCCTGGTGTAATTTTTTCCAAGCCACCAGTCCTCAAAGTGTTAAATAAAGAGAGCAGTGTTAAAACTTAAATGGGTACAGCCATAAAAAATATTATTAGTTCATGAGATCTAAGTGTACCATTAATCGTACAACAAAAAGAGAGCAAAAGCAAACATTGACACAACCCTTTTTATGTAAAAGAAATTACCAAGTTAAATGGTTTACACAAAAAACAAATTAATTTCAAATATAAACAGTAGCCATGAAAACGAAACATATTTACAAACATGATTCTTCTGGTTAGTCGTATTAAAAAATATTAAATCTATACAATTAGGTTGTATACAGAAGCAAGCTTATTAATATGAGACTGGTTAGTTTATAAAACATAAATAAATAGAAAAAGTAAAATAAAATCAGTTCCTCCATGACTTACCCCTAATAACTTTGCTTGATTTATGGTCTTCTCTTTTTGGAGATGCCTTTCTCTTCCCAGGCGATTTGACTGCTGTTTTAGATTTTGCGTCCCTTGAGTCGGAGATATTTTTATCCTTGCGACTTTCAACACTTCTCTCCCGAGATCTCTTTTCCCTTTTTTCTATCTTCTTGTCGTCTCTCTTCTCATCTCTTTTGTCAAGTCTTCTTTCGTCTTTACGATCATCCTTCCTTAATTTATCTTCTGGCTTCCTTTGGGGTTTAGGAGAGGGCGATTTGGAAACTTTTTCAGATTTTTCAGATTTGTGCTTGTCAGTCTTCGACGGAACTGCTGGTTTAACGAATGTCTTGTCTGATGATTTTTCTGATGCTTTATCGGAAGGCTTTTCACTTTTTTTTATCGAAACCTGTTTCTCAGTTGAAGAATTTGATTTAGCAGCTGGTTTTGAGTTACTAACAACTTTTTCCGCATTAGTTTTATCAGAAGACTTGGCGTCATCATTCTTATCTGCTTTCTCCTCTGATGGCTTAGATGGCTCTTGTTCAGGTGTAACAGATTCAGCTTCTTCCTCCTTCACCACCTATCAAAATAAAACAAAAAATAATTTCTGGAAGATTTAAAAAAAAAGAAAAAAGAATTACAAATAGCATTAGTTTGCTTCCTGTCTCAATCAAATTAAATAGAAAACAAACAGAACTCATAACAGAAATCAATATTTATTTAAATGTTAACGTCCATTATAAGTAAGTAAGAATTTTAGAACAGGTTATCTACAGGTTACCACCTTAGAAATCAATAAACAACAAAAATAGTTTTAACTTTAGTAAAGTAATTTCTTGGTTACCTTTGATTGTCCAGCTATATTTGTCACTAAATAGGATAAGGAACATGTTGAGCTATTAATAGTGTGTATGTGTGTGTGTATATACACATACACATATAAGCCAGAACTGAGCCAACTGACTACTGAGTTCGCATTGGACAGCTTTTGAAATTGTTTGGAATTGAATCTATGTTTTATATATTTTCACAAAGCAAGACAAGAAATCCTATATATTTCTAACGAAGAGCTTCAACTTGATTTCTCAAAACATGACGCACACATTGAACACGACTTACACATCGCAAAATATTCAAGTATAATTTTAAAAACAGTACCCTCTGGCGGGAGATGGTGGGTTCGATCCCCACCGGCGCCAGAAATTTTCTCATCTCAGGGCTCGCTGAGAAAATTCCTGGCTGCACCCTGGATGTCGGCGCTAATAGCCCCGATTTGTTGACGCGCCGTAATAAAAAAAAAAAAAAAAAAAAAAGAAAAAAGTACCCTCTGATATTTTAAGGAGTCTGGTATTCAACAAAATTTAAATTTAGAATCAATCAAAACTATTTGTGGACTTTCTTTGTGATTTTCAAAACAACTGCTGATTGTATACAATTGAGGAGTGTTTTGGAATCGAAGGTCCTATACAATCGGACATCGATTTTTTAACTGCAAGACATTATTTATTTATTTATTTATTATTTCATCATTTCTTAGTTGATTTGCATTATATTCATAATATTCTAGAAGAGGGCAATGCAAATATCATTATTAGAATCCTATAGTTATGAAGAAATGAATAATATCTCATAATTGTTTTTTTATTTATTGAGAGTACACAACAAAGGCTATTTACTCATAATTGTTTTATAAAGTCTAGTATATATTTATAATTAGGTAATTGGCTTGGTTTTCATTTAAACTGAGATGTGTGTTAAAAAATCAGGTTTGTCGTTATTAGCCATCAAATATTCAAGAGTTGCACGGCTGTAGATGGTATACTAAAAAAATAAAATAATATATAGCTGGCTAATATAATCTCTTCTCACTGTCCTCAGCTTGTGTTGTTGTACTGCTAGTCCAGTCGAGTTGGCATTTATGTACCATTGGTCAGTTTCTTTTAAGATGCCTTTGGAGAATCTCCAGAGTGGCTGTTAACTTAGTTTCCTCATCATAAATGTCAGTTGTTATATTTTGTCCTAAGTTTTTTTTATGTCCTGATAGCCTCTATAGTCACATGTTTATAAAAGCTTGTAGGCTGCTTACTTCTGCTTTCACATCCGTACAATTAGGATCTGTGCAGCGTATTTTATAAACAGTATAGTGAGTTCATGTAGTCACGGCAAATGATTTTGTTTGATATGATGCAAGAAGAATTTCCGGAACAACAAAACAGTAATTATTTTAATATAAAATGTGAGTATGTCAGTTTAATTCTAGTTAGCATTAAAACCATTCATACATCTATTTTACAAAATTACTCACTTTGATGCCTTTGTTAGTTTTGATTAGCTTCACAACACCCCCTTTTACTACTTTTACGACAGTCTTGTCCACACCGTCCTCTTTTGGTTTTTTCAACCTCTTCTTGAGAGTAGTTGCAAGAGAACTGGCAGTTCCTGTCTTGGCCACAGGTTTCTTCGTCTTTGCCACGGCTGATTTAGGGGCTGGCATGTACGGAGGTAAAAGCTGAAAAAAGAAACGAAATTATTTTATGCTATATTATACGAATTAAGAAAAATAAAGAAAACCACTTGTCATAATCTTTTTATTAATTTTTTTTTTAAAGAAAAGGATTGACATGACAATTGATAATATTGCAAACACAAAATATAATTTAGGAACTTTTATTAATTTAATTATCAATGATCTGATTATATTTATTCATGCAAAAAAAATCTTTGATCCACTTGCAATCATTAGATGATCCACTTGCAATCCACTGTTAGAACCATCAATACAACATAGGCAAACACAAAATTATTGATATAAAAGGTAACAGTAATAAGTAAACTGCGGTATTCAATGCTATTTACTGATTGAAATTGAGATGAATATTGAACTCATATGACATTTACTATGGAAATAGATTTCATAAGGGACAAAGGGGCTCTCATATCGTCCCTACCATGTCGAACTATCGAATATGAAAATCGGAGCGAACTAGAGAATGAACATATTTGATACATTGACAAAGTAATATATTGAAAAATGGCCTTTACAGCCAATCTAAAGGCGTTAGAGTTGCGACAATTTGGAACAAGCAGTATCTTCCACAATGCAAAACGCAAATTATCAAATCTGAAAAACGAAATTTTTCATATTTGATAGTTCGACATGGTAGGAATGATATGTAAGTTATTTTCAAACATTAGTTGTACAGGATTCAGTGACAATTGTTTAAAAAAATAAAATCCTGTTTATATGTAATTTAACTGTGTATTACTTTTGTTTTAGTAAATACCACATCCACAGATTAATATTCATCCGATATATAATGAGTAAATAGCATTGAATACAGTGTTTTAATTAATAAAATAAAAAAAATATATACAAATACTTACAAGGCCGGGATTGAGATCTCTGTACAGCTTTTTACACATAATGTCTACATATTCTGACATGCTAGGAACTGCTGAATGAGAGTTTGAAAAGAATGTTGGAGCCTTGAGCGAAATTAGCTTCACTGAAAGCCATGCAAATGATGGATCAGCAACCTTCCTAAAACAATGAAACGTTGAAATAAAATAGAATATTAAAAACAAATAGTCTTATAGGACAATTAATTCTTGTTGTTTTACTTTTTAAGTACTAACTTCTAGGGCTATTAGAGCCATGTATAATCTATAATTTTATAAAAATTTACCTGCCAAGCTGAGATTTGTACTCAGTTACTCTGCTCTCTGGTGCTGCAGGTGTACCAAATAGATCACAAAGCTTCATATCACAGCATAGGAAGTTAATTTCTCTAACTAGCTAAGCTATAGATTTAATATGAGGCTCTTGAGAATGTATGCCCGCTAGGATTTCAATTTATTAAACCACTGTATATTACTATTATTATAAGGCATAATTAGGAAGTACGATGGCAATGAGTACTAAGGCATGGCATTCCTTGCCTAAGGTCGTGGGTTCGATTCCCATCTATCTGTACTCCATTATAGAGCCAACCCTCAAAACTTAACTATACGTCGTTCAGATAGACGGAGAAGTTCAATAGCGCATGGGTGAACGTCTGAGAAAAATTTCTCTTTCATTCTCCCTTCTTCTGGGTTCTTGGCAAAGTTGAATGAACTGAATTATAATATTCTAAACAACCGCATTCAATCTAAAATATTCACATTTAACTTCATATATTCCTTTTATTTATAGATGAAGATGGCATTTGTACAAGTTTAAAGAGATGAATTTAAAATCCATTTATTACACACTAAAGTACTAATGACACTTCAAATAATGAAAAATAAGTTTATAGTGTAGTAAACAAAGGAGTGAAAACATCCAAGAGATAAGGTTATAACCCCCCTCTCCCTTGATCTCTCAAAGCTTTCCCTGTTTCTGATCAAGAAATAGTCAGTTTTTATGGTGTTTCTTGTAAAGTACTTCATTAAATGTATTTGCAAATGACTGAACAGAAGGGAGAAATTTCCCTTCAGAAGTTTGCGTGCGCACAATTGAACTTTTTCGTTTATCTGACCGGGCTATATCAATGATGTCCAGAACATGATATGATGCCCAGTTGCCTATTTGGTTAAGGCACCTGCAATGAGAGCAGTGGAACTGAGTTCAAATCACTGCTTGGCAAATTACGTTTTCTAACATTAAAGATTTAAAAATCTATGTTTTCAACAGATGAATGGAATAAAATCATGCTATTTAGAAAACAAATCTCCAAATACTTTATACTGAATAATGTTAAAATTAGCCTTCATTATATATTTCCAGTATACATTAATCCAGAAGACACTTCCATAACAGTGTGATTTAATTATAGCTAGTTTTGATTGATTTTCTTTAAAATTAAACAAATATTTGTGTATGTGAACATATAGACCAGTATTTGGATGAAAACTTCAAATAATTCTGAATAGACTTCAGATAATTCTGAATAATTCATCTTCAAATAATTCTGAGGTGAAAAATCTTACTTCTTTTCAGGCTCCATTTTCCTCTCTGATTCTTCAATAGCTTCAGCAAGGAAGTCCTTTAATTCTGGAGCAGGAGTCAAAGATGAAATATATTCGTCAAATGTGTGCTTCAAACTCATGGCTTGGGGTGGGCCGATCTTCCTGTTTCAATTAAATAATAAACAAATATTAGCAACTAATGCTATCTAAAATGTTTAACTTGAAGGATATAATTTTCATTCCTGGAGTGATTTGGAAAGCTTGAAATGAGAACTGTCAATTTTGTTTTTAATGAGAAAATGTTATATGGCTGGAGGACACTCAACTCTGTGCCACAAGCGAGGGAAAGAGTGACATCGTTCACCAGAAATCGGTTCTAGCAGGAATTTTTTTTTTTTTTTCTTTCCCTGCTGCATCCACATACGGGCCATTAGCGCCGGACCAGGAAATTAAATTTGTAATTTGGTGGAATTGGATTATTAATTATTTCTGTGTATTGCTGATGTAAAACAGTAATGTAAGTTAATGGGTATATGCAACAAATATACAATTATTTAAGATAAATTAAACTGTTTTTATTTACTTCCAAAATGACATTTTCATGATCAAATGTTTTCCATTTAGAACGAAATCATCAAACGTTTTCTCTCCCCCACCATTTAAATTCCATCTTCTTTTTTATCAGTCGAAATTCACATCTTAATTTTTTGTAATAAAAGGCTTGCATGTCCAATTTCTTTTAATCTTCTAGGTATTTTTGTATGAAAAAGTTACATTGAACTAGCCACCATTAATTATATATATTTATTTATTCAAAATTTATATTTTCAGCTTGAAATTAGTCCCCATTATTTGTGATACATCTTTGATGGGGCCTGCCTCCTCCATAAAGCTCTAATAGGAGAAAGACAGAATGGCCTCCAGTTCCCTTATATACGATGGCTTCGAACTGGGTTCCAAGGAGTAGTAATTTCAGTTTCAGAAAATATGTGCTTTAAAAATTTTCACAAATATTGTTACGAAATATATACTTACGATGGAACAAAAATAGTGTCAGATCCTGTTGCTGCTTGAGCATTTAGAACTGAAAATGAATTCTGGCCTAAGTTGTCCTCGATTGTTGATATCCTCGAAACTTTGCTGTCTGAAACCTTTTTTAGGGCTGGGCAACCTTCATTCTTCCAACTACCCCAATCCTCTTCCCTCTATACATGGAAAAATATATATCATAACTCAATTTTGCAAACTTTTTTAAAAGCAAGATTAAAGTGAATAAATTTTAATCAAAACAGCCCTTTTAATCTTTCCCATTAGTCATAATCGATTAACACACTCCAGAGGAACATGTTCACCGCATTGTCACAGTTTAATACTTAGCCCTGCCATGACAGCACTGGAGGAAAGGCTTGTAAATTCAAGACACCAAGTAACACCATGTATGTTGCGAGTGGCACACCAAAAAAATAGGATTCCATCGCATGGATTCTGCTGGTTAACAAACTTTACCTTTCTTTTTTGATTTTTGTGCTAAATTTATTAAAAATCAGGCCATTTTTGTAGAAAGACATCAGAGTTGAGAAGAGAATAAATAAATGAAATTCTTTCATGAGAGAATAACACCTTCAAGGCAATGATGTATCATCCTCAGTGCTCTAACTACAATTGTCTAAACCTCACATGAGTCTTAACTGTAAACTGTTTATGGTGAATACTCTTACAAAACCTCCTCTTAGGTAATAAGTGAAATTTTAAAAAATGTAATAAAATAACCAAGTGTCAAAGGCCATAGCCACACTGAATGCACCGGATCCTGTAAATCACCGAAGTTAAGCAGCCTTGGGGGTGGCCTAAACCTAAATGGGTGACCAACAATGAGCTGTTGGCATTATAAAAGGGAGGCAATCTGTAGATAGCCCTATGTTAATAGCCCAATTTACGATACTCTGTTAAGCATATAAAAAAAAAATAATAATAAAAAAATAATAATAATAAAGCGTAAGAAATAATAATTGGCTTATGATATTAATAAGCTCACCTGAATCATGTTCTTAGCAATAGATAGGAATTCTTCCCCATCTGGAGGGCTGTCTTTAAGAATAGCATAAATCCGTTCAGTAGTCTCTTTTACCCACTCCAATCCTTCAGCTGTCAACTCATGGTTTTCACTAGAAAAATATTAAATTCTGTCTGTACTATCATACTTTTTGATTTTGTTGATACAGTCATATATAATAAGTAATACCACTGAATGACCTGTCGCAAGAGTCTGGTAATATCATCTGAGGCTGAATGAACTTACTTGAAAAAAGTATATAAAACTATTCAAATGGCAAAAAATATTTAATATTTACTAGAGCGTAGAATAATTTTGAATATTTTATAAAAGAAACTGTTCTACAGACTTTCTATTTATTTATTTAGTATTAAATATGGGTTTGACTCCCACAAAGGGTGGTGGAGTTTTCTTTCGAAAACAGAAAAGATATCAGGCCTTCCTTGATTAGAAAATTGTGATTTCCTGAAGATAGCTCGTCCAAAAAATCTGTGTTGTGCCTATGTGGATGTTAAAATTTAAATAAATATAATTAAATAGTCTGCAAAATAGCTATTTATTATTAAATAGTCTGTAGAATAGGTGTTTATTATCATATAGTTGGAAGAATAGTTTTTTTATTTATTATGAAATAATCCGTACACTAGTTTTTTTTTTTTATTCATAAATACTATTAGAATAGGTTTTCATTACTAAATAATCAGCAGAAAAGGGTTGATTATTAAAAAAATCTGTAGAAAAGTATTTTACCATTACTACTACTATCAATACTTTGTTTTCAAACTTCTTACTGGTTTTGCAGAAATTTTACTCAGATAAAACTAATTTAAATACCTACTATAATAAAATTTTCAAGAAAAGAAGGCCTATTTATCATCACTCATTTTCCTCCCAAAGAATGAAATAAATATCAGCAATATTCAAATCTATCCATCAGGCTATTTGTACTGTATTAAGTAATGTTTGAAAGATTTTAAATAATTTAAAACTTTTTAATTAGTCTTTTGACTTGGTAGGCAAAATTGCAAGGCACTCGAGGATAAAATGGGAGATTCTAGGTTTAAATCCCAGCCAAGAGAGTTATATTTAAAAAAAATAAAAATGTGAAATATTTTTATATTGAAAATATTTTTATTTTTATATTAATATAAAAACTTACGGTTTGGTTTTAATCTGCCCTGTCAGGTACTGAAAAAGAATGAGGTATTGCATGCAGATAGTTCGACGGAAGTTGGAGTCACTGAGCTGCAAGACGAGAAGCTTCGGAGAAGTCAGAAATTTAGTGAAGTACTGAGACTTATGATGGTTTGAGAGTCGCTCAACTGAATCACGATTAAGTTTATGCTTCTTAAAAATTCCAAACACTAGGTTGGTAGACTAGAAAACAGAAACAAGATAAGATTAATAGAAATGAAAAAGAAATATATTCTGGAAATATTATTAAACAAATATTACATTAATTACTTAATACTGAGAATATCTTCATACAGGGTCGTAGAGATGAAATGGCCATAAAAAGTAAAAGATGTGGTTTGTGGTGAGTAAGTGGTGGATGGCCAGCCACCTATTCTGTAGCCTACATGTGTCCCAAGTGTGGTGACAACCAAGAAGGTGAATCACGTTCTAGTTGAGGAAAGGAGACAATGTTCACAAGACACCACCATGCTTAAGCAATTGGAATTTTGAGTTGGACCGTCCAAATTATTAAGGAAGAAATATACAAAATTTCAATTATTACAAAGTGTCTGAAATTCAGTAAGCACATGTTGGATGTTTGTCAGAAATGATGACATTCTAAGGCTACCCCATTTTCCAATCATCATCTGCTATTTCTTCTTAAGGGTATACTTGAAGACGAAAATGTATATTAACAATCTACAAGCTATTCCACTTTTTTATTTATTTATTGTTTAACATCTCTTCCTTATTAACTTAGGCGGTTTTGGACGTGTCATCTATAAGTTACCTCCTTTGTCTATCCAGGTTAGAACCACCATCCGTATTGGGAACAATCCTAGGCATAGAATGTTAATGCCTTAACATTCATCGAATTCAAGGCTCATTTTTTCCCATTTAAAACAAGCTATACAACATGAAATCGTAGCAATTCTGAATGAAATTATGGAGGACGTGAAGAGGAACTTCATTGAAAGTCTACAGGAATACATCAACGTGGAAGGATGGTATCTTTCAGACATTCTTTTTCATAATTAATTTATTCTTCTTTATTATTATAAATTTCAGTTCATCAATTATAAATTATGATTATTTCATCCCAATGAGGCCTAATGGCCTAGATGTCGACGCACCGTAAAAAAAAAAAATTATCCCAAGAACTAGAGTTATGGCATTTACATTTCAATTGCCATTTTGTCCCTACCATTATGAACTAATATTTAAAAAAAATAATTTGATAATGTTACCTCAATAAATTCTTGCCAGTGACTTTTAGTGTAGCATTGATTTGGATTTCTGAAGTAGTCTTGAAGCTGCCAAAATTTTGAATAGAAGGTTTCATCTAATTTTAATCTGCCAAAAAAAAAAAAAAAATGAATTTTCAATTTTTAGAAATGAATTAAACTACTTAATTATAGTTACCACACAAAATGAGTTAATTTTAAAATTGTCTGCTCTACGTGTTCAGTAGTATATGTTTCACTTCTTCAGGGGCAATTCCCAACTACATAAATTTTTTAAATCGATAAATGATTGCCCTGAATAATTTAAAATGCACGGCAAGTTAATATTTGTATAGGAAACAATTTATCATAATTTGCCATAAACAAATTTATTTACATTATAAAAACAGAATTTGAACAAAATATTTCTAGGAAATACACCGATCAAATAATCAATTTGAACATTTGTTAAGATTAGCTGACAAAAACTTCTTTATCAGCCCGATGGTAGATAGGCCACTACAAGCATAAATGCGCTCACAATAATAAATTATGCTTTCTATAAACATTGATTAAAAATTGGTGTACATTTCAAAATTGTTTAATGATATAAAATGAAGAGTCCCTGAAGAGGTGAAAGATCATGAAACAGGTAGGGCAGACAATTTTGTTTAGAAAAAATTATGTTGTGTACAACTTTTTATTGAACCCTTAAAAATAAATATAAGTAAATATTAAATCCTGGCTGCACCCTTGATGTCGGCGCTAATAGCCAAGATTTGTTGATGCGCCGTAAAAAAAAAAGTAAATATTAAAATGATTTATGATATGCTACAAGCAATTTGCCAACAAAATATTTCCATAACTTACGAGACATCAACAATTTCGACTGAGTCTCCTTCTGGTTGATCATCACTTTTAAATAGAGTATCTGAATTAAACTCACTGACAATATTCAATCCTAGAATAAATAAAAAAAAAAAAAATAGAAATTTATTAAATATAAAAATAAGTATAAGGACAGGATCACATTCACAACAAGGTAGATTACCTGACCGTTCAGAAAAAGGAAAGAACATCGCCAAGAATAGAAGTATCCGACCACAAAATACTGTGTTCTGTGCCTTGGACAGCCTCCGGAGGAGATCTGAAAAGGGAAATTCTACTATTAAGCATTGTCTTAAGAGACTACACTAACTACGATAAATTCCGTATAAATTCAATATAGAATTAGGTTAATACTAAGTTTTAACTGAACACAAGGAATGAAATATTTAATAGAAAAGTCAAATTCACAGATGGAGGTTTCTTATTTTCATAATGGCTAAAAATATTAAATAAAAACATCTTTTTAGAGTTTTAAATGATTTTCGATATTTTACAACAATTCATGCCTCAGCCGAGATTGTCAAAGAGTCGGGAGCTGAATTAAATTTTAAAGCACATCACATCTTTCATTTATTATTTTTAGCCATTAATGTTATATTAATTTAGAAGTCTTCTTTTTACAATAAAAACATTGACCAGGTGTTATGGTATTTCCGTTTCTGGCAATAATTTCTGTATATATTATAGCTTATTGATTAAAGTAAAATGCAATTTATATCACTAACCATTACACATTCGTAGTATATTATTTTTGCCAGCAGAAAAGAATGTAGAACTTTTCCATGTTGAAAGATTCTCTTCAACGAAGTCAAAAAGTTGTTCACACACAGCAAGAGTTGATGTGTCGATAATATCACTCAAAATACTTACAAAAGGCAAAACTGTAATAACTTCATTCTTACACAAAACCATCACAGCATCAACATATTTCCTCAAATCATCTATGTATGTGCTTTTCTTGTTATTATTTAAAATTGACACAGTTTTATCTTTAAAAGCTTGTTCTAAAGATACCCTTTTAGTAATATCCCTATAAAAAATAGATAACTATGAAACCAACTGTCATTTGATATACTAAACAAAAAAATTAAAAAACAATTCGTAAGAGTGTTGGAGACTCACTTTGCTTGAAATGAATTCCATTTCTGTTTCAATTTTTCTACGTTTCCAGTGGACAAATATTTGGTAATTTCTTCCTAGAATTATCAAAAAAGTATTTGAGTACAAAAGAAATCAGACAGAGATTATATATATTGTATATGTGAGTAATTTATATACTCACAAGAAATCCTGAACGCATTTCCGAGAATGTATTAAATTGTTTTGAAGGTTTAGAAACTTCATTTTTTGGTTTAACAGAAATTTCAGTCAGATTTGACTTATCCACACTATCCTCGTTACTAAGAGGAGTTCCATTCGTAATCGGAACTTCCATAATTAAATATATCCTGAATTAACTCGGTTTTTCAATCTAATCTACACAAATATAAGTAAATCCATAAAACGCGACCATACTAACAACTGAGAAGAGTATCCTCTCAGGGCTTATTGTGTAACCATAAAGGAGGTTTTGTTTAGATTATTGCAGTGTTGTATATGGTTCTATCATCCGTTTGTACCAAATATATTCTAAGAAATCCAACTTCAGAATGCTTGTGATGTAGCTGCCAAGCTCCATCAGAAGCTTGGGAAGAAGTCCGGTTCGCGGGCTCTGCATCATCTTATTGGTTTCTAAAATGCCCTACCCCTTGTGTAATTGTAAAGATGAGGAGGAAACTCATGTATAATGCCTGGTATTTGTGCAGAATAGTTATATTGATAAATTCATATCAATGTTAGACAAATCTAATTACCTAAGGAAATCTTCATAGACCAATGACTGATTGGGAAAAACCATAGATTCCCTAGGGGTTGGGGAAGAGGAGGGGGGGGGGATACGCGTAAAAACCTAGTTATTTAGCAAAATGGTTTAAACATTTGGCGTCAAGTATATTCAGGCCAAAAATTTCATTGACTTTCTTGTAATTAGTAATCCTCATTTTTCGAGATATATAAACAAAATCTGGATCCGAGGGACTGATTCTATCGGTCAAGTGGCCCTAGTTTTGCAAGGACTTCCTAGGTGAAGACAAAAATAAGATGTGTAAATAAAAGCTGCTCCTGAAGCGGCGTCCGATGTCGTGAAACTCATACAGAACTTGATAAAGTATATCTAAGATACAGTATAAGCCTGTTCAGATAGAGGGAAAAATTCAACTCTGCATGCGCGAAATTTTTATGGAAAATATTTCCGACTGCTCCACCATTTTCGAACTCCTTTCTCAAGGAACAATACGATTTTGAAACATTATAAAAACTGTCTCATTTAAAAGTAGGAAAGGCTTTGAGAGGTCAGACAAAGGAAATAGTCTCTAATATTTTCAATGCTTAGCCAAAGCTAGGTCTAAAAACGTTTTTAACCTCCTAGTGATAAGGTTTTAACATAGAGAATTTTTACCGACAACTTCTTGCACGGGGAATATATGCCACACCCTTCTTCCTGCAAACGAACCATCTATTTGAACAGTCTATAGCTTAAGTTGTTTTTAGTCGTAGCTTTGGCTAAGTATTGATAAATATTAAACATTATCTCCCTTGTCTGACCTCTCAAACTGGTCCTAAAAGAGGCATAATCAGTTGTTATTGAGTTTAAAGTAGCGTGTTGATCATTGAAATGGCAGAACCGTCGGGAATATGTTTTGAGATTTTCGCGCATGCGGGATTAGAACTGTTCCATCTAACTGAACAGGCTATATTTAACATTCAAATACCTCGATTTCCCAGCCGTTTTCGAGATATTGAAGAAAATATACGAAAATACTAAAACTACTCATGTCAGTTAATGATTTTTTTTTTTTTAATACTTTCTTAACTAAACCAAACGTTACTAAAAGTTGAATATCTTATTTTGGACGAATGCCAAACATCTAGAAAACGTTTTCCCTTAACCATTTCAGTGTTTAAAGTGCCTGAAAGACACAAAGGAAATTTCAGCGAAGTATGTTGGCAGCAGTGAACATCCAGAGCCATGATAATCACTGCTGCCAACATAGTTCACTGAAATTTCCCTCGTGTTTGCCAGACACTTTATACACACCAGAGTTTAACCCTGGTTACGAATAAACCAGAACTTTAGAAAACCAATAAAAATTGTACCTAAAAGCCACAAATCATAGAAGTAAGTTACAAACATTGATAAAAAAAAATCATTTCCCGTATTTATTATTCCATTACACACTATTGTCAGGTTCGTAAATTCACTAATTGTACTCCCAACTCGAGACGAAGACGGTTCGTTGGGAGCGTAGCTAACTCGACACATCAAACCATATGATCGAGGCCATGAACAGCTCTTCATCGATTCTCACTTCTGTTTTGACCTCCTCTAGACAGCAATTATAAAATGAGGATGACATATTCTTAATAAAAATCCTTAGAAAACGGTTATTCTGAATTTTTGTTTGTTGAATTTAAAACAAAGTAGCATATAAAGATTTTAATAATACATTTTTTACTTCAATTTATAAAATTGACAGTTCACTTAATAAACTGCCAAAGTATACGAAGACATTGTATACGTCGAGGAAGGTAGGAAACGATAAGAGACGTACCCAGCCTTTTAAAGCCTCCAACATCTCTCACCTATCCATCGTGTGATAGGTGAGAGGATGTGGCGGGAGGATGGATAGGTGAGAGGATGTGGCGGGAGGATGGATAGGTGAGAGGATGTGGCGGGAGGATGTGTATGCGCCGACAAAAAGGTGCGGATGCCCCCGCACGCCCACGCACATACGTCTTCCCTGGTATGTCGCAAGCTTGCGGACACATCCCCGGAAAGGGATTACCTATTTCTCTAGCTTCCACCCCGAGACAGTCAGTCACCAGAAGCCTGGGCAGACTGACCCAGAGTATCTAACACACGCCACTACGTCTGTAACCGGCGAAGCCTGAAGGGCCCCCGGCCACCAACCCAACCCGTAGTACCATTTTAGGGCTTAGTCCATCTGGTCTTGAATGGTCACAAACCTGGAGAACGTTCTCTCCTACGGTTCCCCTATCCATAGGGTACCGGGGGGGGGGGGACTAACCCTGGTTCCCCATAGAGAGGAAGGGATCCGTACCCTCAGTATACGAAGACAAGGTATGGTTGGGACTCGGCTAGGAGAATCCCAACCATACCTTGTCTTCGTATCACTGGAACGGCTAATTATCCCTATCTCCATTGCCAAAGTATAGATTTTTAAAAGTAATTCCAAATACATTTTTATTTCAAGTAACACTTCCTCCGGCTAAGGAGGACTTATTAAAATTTACGCGTCAACGTTTTTGGCAAGGAAAATGATAAGATGTTCAAATGGACTTCATTTTGATAACAATTTCTTAGAAATTTTGGAGATATTAAACAAATTGTACGTAACGTCCCTAAGTGTTCATCTATGTTATTTATTTATTTTTTTTTTTCAATCTTCGGATTTTCAGAAGAATCTATATTGCGAACTTTTCGGAATGCTTTTCAGCATGGTTCTTCCGCTAAAAAATAAATATGCATAATTACAAATAGGGCACATCCAAAGAGCTCGGACGTTTTTTTAAGCATTATGAGAATAGATTAAAAAAAATGTTTTGTTGTGCATATAAGGTAAACAAAGGTTTTATATAAGACCAAATTGACCATTAGTTGTCTAAAAAATAAAAAAAAATAAAAAGAAAAATTAACAGAAGCCCAAAGAAAACAAAAGCCACATTATCAACAGCACAATCTTTTGTTTTCTAAAACTGTGACGTTTTTCTTAGCCGAATCCCTACCATCCCTTGACTCCTTTTTGTATATATTTGTTAGCATAATTATAGAAAGAGAGAAAATTGTTGAAGTCTCTCGGTCTTTGTGGACCACCCTTTTGACGAATTTCCATTTTTCTCGAAAACGGTTAAAGTTGTTTTATTCAATTTGCAAAACATTTTACAAGTACAAAGAGTACATGGAAGCCTATTAAGGCAAATGAATGTGGAGTAAAATATTTTCTCAAATTTATTAAACTTCCTTATATATTTGTATGTTTGTGTTTTTTTCTTAATTTTTATTATATATATATTATTTTACTACTTTGTTTCTCCGCGGTAGGGGAAGAAAGGGAATGATTGCAACCTAAATTAGCGGGTTCCTAGTACACGTACGCGTGTATATATTAGTATCAGGGCCGCCACATGGGGGGGACAACCGGGTAGAGTTGTCCCCGGCCCGGACACCGTGGGGCCCGGGCCGATCCTCTCTGTTTGGAAAAAAGTGTATAGGTTATGAGCTTGTAAAAAGAATGGGGTTTAGAAATACAGATGAGCGTAGCCTACATTTATTGGAATGGGATCTATATTTTAGCGCGGTTCCTTCCTCCCCCATAGGGAGGAACCCCGCTTATAAGGTTGATCTCATGAAACAATCCGGAAGTGCCGACTAGAAAATTTCGCGTTTCAGAACACCTAGAGACCGAAAATAACGGTGGTTCAAATTTGTATATATATATATATATATATATATATATATATATGTGTATATATTTATATATATATATTTGTCTGTTCGCTCATTTCTGGCTTCCCTAATGGTCCGATTGTGATGAAATTTGGTACAAAAATCCGTCGTCCAATTTAAAAGGTCAAGTTCGTTAACCAGCAGAATCCGCCCACTGGAAGATGGCGTTTGGGGCGAAATTCGCGCAAAAAAAATCGTAACGCTTACGTTTTAGCGCGGTTCCTCCCTCCCTTCATAGGGAGGAACCCCGCTTATAAGGTTGATCTCATGAAACAATCCGGAAGTGCCGACTAGAAACTTTTGCGTTTCAGAACCCCTAGAGACCGAAAATGACAGTGGATCAACTTTATATATATATATGTAGCAACCGCACTGTAACCTCCCACTGTACTAGCTGTCAAACTCACCCGCCAAGCTCGCAGCAAATCTATTATCAGTGAACCACGGCCTGCAACTCACTAATTACTAAATTAATGATTAATTGCTTGCGCGGGTAATGAATTTCTAGCTCATCAGCTGTTAGGCAGTACCACGTTTTTTATCTGAAGCATTCCTTGTTTGTTCCCGAAATCAGTGTGTCGTGTTTGTGTGGTGAATTGGACAGGGAGACTTTTACTTTGATTTATTTTTATTTATCATCAAGTGCGCATTATTTATTTTATTTTAATAAAGAAGAATATTTTTTTATCATTTTATTTATTTATTATCTGGCCTGTCACAGTGGTGACCCCGACGGTGAGTCGTTTTATTATTTCATTTTCAAGCTTTATTTTCTTTATTATTTTTTGTACGTCATTATGACTGGGAGAGAAACCCAAGAAACTGAAAAAAAGGAAGATGTGATGCCAGAAGCTGCTGGATTCTCAGCGACTTTTCGAATGTCACCTTTCTGGCGAGCAGACCCTGAATTGTGGTTTTGTCAAGCGGAATCTGTGTTTGCGACGAGCAAGATCACATCTTCGCGAATGAAATTTCAAACTGTTTTGCCACATATAGACTACGATGTGTTAAAACATGTTAGTGATATAGTGAAAAATCCCACAGAGACTCCCTACGAATCACTGAAAGAGCGCCTAATAAACATTTTTGCAGAATCGGAGAATCTCCGAACAAAAAAACTATTAGAAGATAGGCGACTTAGTGACGGCGAAAGACCATCCCATTTTTTAATAGAATTAAGAAGATTGGCAGGCCATTCCTTCCCAACCGACCTTCTACGATCGATTTGGCTACGTGCATTGCCGGAGCGAATGCAAGCAACACTGGCAGCGACTACTGAGACCCAGCTCGACAAGATAGCCGAAATTGCCGACCGGATCGCCGAAATATATGAGCCGAGTGTTAGCCAAATTTCACCATCCCACACCACCACCACCCGCGCCGCTCTGCAAACGTCTCATCTGGAAGAGATGATACAAAAATTGACCCTGGAAGTGAGCGAGCTGAAAAGCCAGATTTCACGACGGAACCGAAGCCAATCGCAGAACCGACGACGGAACCGCTCTGCTAGTCGAGATAGACAGCTCTGTTTTTACCATGACAAATTTCGCGAGCGAGCCCGCAAGTGTCGACAGCCCTGCTCGTGGAAATCCAAGGAACAGGGAAACTAATATTAGCGACCGAGGAGGCGGACTCCGTCGCTGACGTCCCCCACCGCCGCCTATTCGTGACCGAGAAGACTACAGGAGACAGATATCTAGTTGACACCGGTGCTTCTATCTCTGTTTTTCCTCATCGACGACGAGACCGCCGAGAACAGTCTTCATTCACTCTCTACGCGGCTAACGGGACACCTATAAGGACTTATGGAGAGGTCAAGAAGATCCTGAACTTGGGACTACGGAGACCACTACCGTGGACATTCATCATAGCCGACGTCAGCCAGCCTATAGTAGGAGCTGATCTCCTCTTCCATCACCAGATTCTAGTGGATCTGAGCGGACGCCAGTTGATTGACTCCAAAACCGGCCTTACGACTCGAGGAACACTGGCGAAGACCTCCACACCGTCAGTATACGCCGTGCCACCAGGACAGTGGTACAACGGACTGTTGAGGAAATACCCGTCCATCACTCGCCCGACAACCATCCCACAGGAACCAAAGCATCCCATCCGGCACTATATTGAAACGAAAGGGCCACCTACGCATTGTAAGGCCAGACGACTCCCTCCGAACAGGTACAATGCTGCACGCCGGGAATTCCAAAGGATGGTCGAAGAAGGCATATGTAGGCCGTCGAAGAGTCCATGGGCAAGCCCATACATATAGTAATGAAAAAGGATGGAAGCATGCGCTTTTGTGGCGACTACCGCCGCCTCAACGCCCAGACCCTACCAGATCGCTACAGTGTACCTAATATTCAGGATATGAATACCAACCTGAGAAACAAGCATATTTTCAGCAAAATAGACCTGAATAGAGCTTACTATCAAGTTCCTGTTGCCAAAGAGGACATAGAGAAAACGGCCGTAATAACTCCTTTCGGCCTCTTCGAATTTCGGGTTATGTGTTTTGGCCTGCGCAATGCAGCCCAAACCTTCCAACGCCTTATGGATAGCATCCTCTCACTACCCTTTGTTTTCGTTTACCTCGACGACATATTGGTAGCGTCGTCGTCCGAAAAGGAGCACCGTGGCCATTTAGAAGACGTTTTCAAGCTGCTCGCCGAACACGGATTAACCATTAATCCACAGAAATGTATTTTCTGCCAACCGCAGATTGAATTCCTAGGATTCATCGTGGACTCACAAGGAGCTAAGCCACTACCATCCAAGGTGAACGAGATCGCCCAATTTCCTCGCCCTACTAACAAAGGTCAGCTGAGAAGATTTCTTGGCATGCTTAATTTTTACCGACGTTGTATACCGAGAGCTGCCGAACACCAAAGAATCCTCCACGAACTCGTTGGAACAGCGAAGAAGAAGGATGCAACGCCCCTCGTATGGACCCCAGCGAGCGAGGCCGCTTTTCACCAGTGCCGACGTGACATCACTGAAGCAGTATCGCTTGCTCACCCGAAGGAGAATGGGGACATATCTATTGCCTGCGACGCCTCAAATACGGCAATCGGTGCAGTACTACAGCAGCGAGAAGGGTCAGGCTGGAGACCTCTCGGATTTTTTTCTAAAGCCCTAACTCAAGCGGAGCAAAAATATTCAACGTACGACCGCGAATTGCTTGCAGTTCACAGAGCAATCCGACACTTTCGTCCCATTATTGAGGGTCGTAATGTAATTATTTTTACCGACCACAAGCCTCTATTGCACATGTTCACGCAGCGGCAACAAACTGCAACACCTCTGCGAATTCGGCTAGCCAATTACATTAGTCAGTTTACTACCGACATTCGCCATGTATCAGGTACGGAGAATATCGTCGCTGACACATTATCTCGCATGGAAGGTATCGACACTCCAGACGATATGGACTTCATGGCGGAGAAACAGGAAGCGGATCCAACCATTCCTGAACTCTTGCAGAATCCTGCACTCCATCTCAAATGGCTGCATCCACCATCCACCAAGAGACCCCTACTATGCGAGACTTCGATGCCTAAGCTTCGTCCTTACGTGCCAGCCAGCCTGAGACACGATGTTTTCCAAAAACTCCACGGCCTCAGTCACCCAGGAATCCGCGGTTCCAGGCGCCTGATCGCTCAGAGATTTTTCTGGCCAAGCATGAATGTGGACATTGCTTCTTGGAGCCGATCATGTGTCGCTTGTCAAAGATCGAAAGTGCAACGCCACACGATCACGCCACCAGGCACCTTCGCACCAGTGAGCAGATTCTCTCACGTCCATCTCGACATCATAGGACCCCTGCCCGCTTCAGAGGGGAAACGTTACTGCCTCACGATGGTAGATCGATTCTCCCGCTGGCCAGAGGCAGAACCACTAGAAGAAATCTCTGCGGAAACAATTTCGAAAGCGTTTCACCGTGTCTGGATCAGTCGTTTTGGCGTCCCGGCGCGAATAACTACGGACCAGGGGAGACAATTCGAGAGCGAACTGTTCAGATTTCTCTCTCAGATTCTGGGATCTCGACGCAGCAGGAGGACCGCCTATCACCCGCAGGCTAACGGCTGTGTGGAAAGATTGCATCGGACGTTGAAAGCAGCACTCAAGGCACATCTCATTGATTCCAGAAACTGGTCGGAATTACTCCCAACAGTTCTTCTGGGTCTTCGAGCAGCAGTCAGAGACGATAATTCCTGCAGCGCAGCTGAGATGACACTGGGACAACCCCTGCGACTTCCGGGAGAGATGCTGGAGGCCTGTACCAGACCTGAAGACGTCCATGTGTTCTTGAACAAGCTTAGAGACCACATGAAGTTGCTACGACCAGCCCCCCATCGCAGCAGTTCAAAACCTGCATTCGTCCATAAAGACTTAAGAAAGTGCACCCACGTCTTCCTCCGAGACGACGCTGTTCGCCAACCGCTGACGCCACCCTATTCTGGTCCACATGCCGTCATCAAACGCGAAGAGAAGACCTTCGATATCATGCTGCCCTCTGGTACCAAGACGGTATCAGTCGACCGCCTGAAGCCAGCTTACATCTTAGAGGATCCTGACACCGCAACGCAGCAATCCACCTCGGAACATCCTACGGCTCCACCCTCACCACTTAAAGAACCTGCAGACAATGACCCAGTCGCAGAACGTCAACCCAACAGGTATACCACCCGACGAGGACGCAAGATCCAATTGCCCGTAAGGTTCCGCGACTGACCCATCGGAGGGGAGTGATGTAGCAACCGCACTGTAACCTCCCACTGTACTAGCTGTCAAACTCACCCGCCAAGCTCGCAGCAAATCTATTATCAGTGAACCACGGCCTGCAACTCACTAATTACTAAATTAATGATTAATTGCTTGCGCGGGTAATGAATTTCTAGCTCATCAGCTGTTAGGCAGTACCACGTTTTTTATCTGAAGCATTCCTTGTTTGTTCCCGAAATCAGTGTGTCGTGTTTGTGTGGTGAATTGGACAGGGAGACTTTTACTTTGATTTATTTTTATTTATCATCAAGTGCGCATTATTTATTTTATTTTAATAAAGAAGAATATTTTTTTATCATTTTATTTATTTATTATCTGGCCTGTATATATATATATATATATATATATATATATATATATATATATATTTGTCTGTTCGCGGTTTTCCGGCTCCCCTAATGGTCCGATTTTCATGAAATTTGGTACAAAAATCTTTCGTTTAATTTGAAAGGTCAAGTTCGTTAACCAGCAGAATCCGCCAACCTGAACATGGTTTTTGAAGCAAATTTCGCGGGAAAAAAAATCGTTCCGCTTACTTCATATGCATGCAAGTATTCTTTTTATAGGCTTCTTGGCTTAGGAAATCGAATGACACCATTTTTAAGGCGATAGATTTAACCGTTTTCGAGAAAATTGGAAAAAATAGTTGCTGAATAACGTTTTAGCGCGGTTCCTCCCTCCCCCATAGGGAGGAACCCCGCTTATAAGGTTGATACAATGAAACAATCTGGAAGTGACGACTAGAAAATTTTGCGTTTCAGAACCCCTAGAAACCGAAAATAACGGTGGTTCAAATTTGTATATATATATATATGTATATATTTATATATATATATATATATATATATATATATATATATATATATATTTGTCTGTTCGCTCTCTAAATAGAAGACGAATGGTCCGATTGTGATGAAATTTGGTACAAAAATCCGTCGTCTAATTTGAAAGGTCAAGTTCGTTAGCCAGCAGAATCCGCCCACTGGAAGATGGCGTTTGGGGCGAAATTCGCGTAAAAAAAATCGTAACGCTTACGTTTTTGAGTTCATAAGCTTGTAAGTGCTCGTTTTATAGGCTTCTTGGGCTAGGAAAACGAATGCAACCATTTTCAAGGCGATAGCTTTAACCGTTTTCGAGAAAATTGGAAAAATAGTTTTTGAATACCGTTTTTGGTTTGGGTACTTAGAATCATGGGATTCAGTTGAAACATTTTCTGCATGTTCTACTTTCATTAAAACTAATATGTTGAAATTTTTGTTACGTTTGGAGTTTAGGAAGGGTTAGAATAAAATATTTTATTAACAGACATAAAACGTTTTGGTAACTTTGTATACTTTCCTTAATATCTCGAAAATGGTTGAGAATCTTGGGAAACGGAAGAATACCATTAGAAAGCTCACTAAATGCTCTACAAAAATGGTTCTAATGAAAGTTTTGATTAGGCGATGTCAATCGGATAAATAAGTGCTTAAAACTTTAAAGTAATTGATTCCGCTATTTCGAACTGTTCTTTTTCTCTTTGATATTTGTACTTAGAATTATGGGATTCAGTTGAAACATTTTCTGCATGTTCGAATTGTATCAACACTAATATGTTGAAATTTTTAGATACTTTTGGAGTAAAGGAAGGGTTAGAATAAAATATTTTATTAACAGACAAGAAAAGTTTTGGTAACCTTTTATACTTTCGTTAGTATCTCGAAAACCGTTGAGAATCTTGGTAAACGGATGGTTTCCATTCGAAAGCTTACTAAATGCTCTAGAAAACAGGTTCTGAAGAAAGTTTTGATTAGGCGATGTCAAACGGAGAAATAAGTACATATAACTTAGAAGTTTGATAAACGATAATTGATTTCGGTAATTTATACGGTTCTTTTTGTCTGTTTTTATTTCTTGTTATTTTGTTATTGCTTCTAGGAGGAGGATGTATTTCTCAATAAAACAGGGGAATAAATACAAATTCTTTGAACCTGTAACAGAACTGAAAACGTAAATATTCTCTGTGTAGAGTCAGTCCGGGTCGAGGTAGTAGGCCGGTTCAGGTAGGCTGGTATTGCACTTCATAAATCAAGATTCATTGTTCTCATCAAGCATTCTAGGACAGCTGACAGTTACCTTTACCTGTAGGAAGTCATGCAGCCAAATTCTGTACTAGAAATATAATTATATTTTGTGGTTGAATGTGGCCGTAGTTCAATAAAAAATAACACTACTTTCTCATTTTCATGTACAATTTTATTTTGTTTAATTGCATTTAAAAGTAAAATGGATATGTTTGCACTGCAAGTTAAGTAAATTAGAAATATATTCGTAGAAGAGTCTTCTTAGACCGAAACTTGGGACGGCAGAAAGAGTAATTTCTGCTTAGGATAGTTTCATCCCTAGCCGAAAGTCATGTTTTTTTTTGTTTTTTTTTTTCATATTTGTTTACATTAGGAATGATGCAAACAAAGTAATAACTGTTTCTATTCTAAGTCTACAAAATAACACTAGGGATATGAATGGAACCGCGCTAAATTCCTGCAGGAAAGATGAATCCGCACGGAAGGAACGCCAGTGTATGGGTAAGGAAGGAAAGCGTGCCGGTCGGATTATCCCTTCAGTCGGCTCCCTTTGACATAATTAGTTTTCCTCTCGTTAGTGGGCGCTCGTCTTTCCTCTCAGATTCCATTGTATCCTGCAGGATTGCGTGTCAGTCCTTACTTCTTAGCTATCAGCTTTTTAACTTTGCTTATAGCTATGGAGCACCTGCATCAAATATTTCTATGGCTTTAAATCTTATATATAGCAATATATTTCCATTCACGATTGAATGCTGAACAAATTAAAAAAAAATTAACTCACTATCATTAAAATTAACAGTGTTATAGGAAAAGTTGTCAAAGTATAGATTATTAACACTAGGGATATGAATGGAACCGCGCTAAGATGACGCAGTTCCTGCGAGTCGGACTTTTTGGTTTTGGTACTTAAAATCATGGGATTCAGTTGAAACATTTTCTGCATGTTCGGATTTCATGGAAACTAATATGTTAAACTTTTGGTTACGTTTGGAGTTAAGGAAGGGTTAGAATAAAATATGTTATGAACAGACATGAAAAATTTTGGGAATTTCGTATACTTTCATTAATATCTCGAACACGGTTGGGAAATTTTCATAAGTGGATAGAAACTATTTAAAAACTTTCTAAATTCTCTACAAAAAAGATTTCGAAACAATTTTTGATTAGGTGATGTCAATCGAAGAAATAAGTGCTTAAAACTTCAAATAATCTGTTTAGTTCTTATGAACCGGTTTTTGCCATTCTTATTGTAATTTTTGTCTCTTTCCCTTAGCTTTTTATTGATTTTTTTTTTGTAATTTCTTATGTTGGGAAAATGTATTTGTGTGTAAAACAGGATAGGTAAAATGAGACAAATTTTCTGTTGCTAGAAATTGCCAAGACCAGGGGACACTTGTATCAGTCTTCCTGTCTTAATGGTATTCCCCCTACATAGTTTATTTTTTAGTTGTGTCACTTTAGAAATCCTAGTGCGATATGTAATTTTCTATTTGCTGAAACCCTGGTTCATACTTAGTGAATCCTCTTCTCAGTGTTTCCACACTGAAATGTATTTAATTTAATATTCTCCATCACAATCTAGATTGAGATACAAGCTCTGATGCTCGGCTATTAAATATGGCCCTCAACAATGGAAGTATGTCATACAAGCATAATTTATCTGCCGGCGTTACGGACACTTTGGCAATGTTCCGCTATAGATTTCAGTGGCATCATACAGCGAACGCCTTTCGCGATGGACTGATAATTAAATCATTTTAGTGTTAAATAAATTACATAACTAACGAAGTTGTGAGCACTCATTTCTCCGATTGACATCGTGCCATCGAAAATGACAATGGAACCATTTTTGTAGAGAATTTAGTAAGCTTTCGAATTGTCACCTTCCATTTACCACGAATTCCCCTTCGTTTTCGAAAGATTTTAAAAAATATCCGAAAACTTTTCATGGTCTAATAATACAATTTTTTTCCAATTCCTCCAAACGTAACCATAATTTAAATATCTTAGATTAGATGGATTCCAAACATCAGGAACAGGTTTCAACTGAATTTTACTGCAACAGTAATATAGCCAAGGCCATTTTCCCACAAACTACGTCTATTTGAACAAGCAACGTTAAAGTTTAAATTAATTTCAGCCGAAGCTTAAGCTAATGAACATTAAACACTACAGTAGATTCCCGCTAATCCGAAAATCTGCCTAATCCGAACAGGACCAGGGAAAACAATTTTTTTTTTAATTTTTAACAAATTTGTGGATTGGAAAAAGTAAAAAAAAAAAAAAAAAGGTTATGTCGTACGTTTAATGTACATTTCAGAAACTTGTAATATTTCAATTTCACTAACTAACTAAAAATCCAAAATACAGTCATAAGAAAGAGTGTGAAAGGCATGGGCGTATATAAGGGGAAGCCTCCCTCCCGAAATTTAGATTTAATCGGTAAAACTTGGTCATAAAAACCTTAAAAATAAATTAAATAAGATCATTTACAAGGGAACATCCCCAAGTGACCGGATCCCATTTTAATGAAACTTGGCATATTTATTAAACACTTGAAAATAATCGATACGTATTTTTTTTATATCGGCCCAATCGCACGTTTTAAACTATCGTAGATAGTAAAAAATGTTATAAGTAAAAAATGTATGGTATTTTACATACAAAACAAATATGCAAACAGATTGTAAAAATAATAATTTATTTATTTCGAGGTGGGAATTAAAAATATCATACATCGTTGAATGTAGAAACGCATTCCTATTAATTTGTTTCATTACAAAATGTTGATATCGAGTAAATAGAAGGCGCATTTTTTTTTTTTTTTTTTTTTTTTTTTTTTTTTAAATAAATAAATTATTATTTTTACAATCTGTTTACGTATTTGTTTTGTATGTAAAATACCTGTGATATTTGAGGTGTAATTAGGAAGGGTGGTTTCACTCCTTAAACGCGCGATTGGGCCGATATAAAAAAATACGTATAGATTACTTTCAAGTGTTGAATAAATGTACAAAGTTTCATTAAAATAGGTTCCGGACACTTGGGGATGTTCCCTTGTAAGTTCAAAAAAAATATTTTTTTGTTACGTGTAATAGCGTGTTAGTTGGTTAACTATTCCAAGTTCTAGATTATTGGTATTCCCTAACTCCCCTCCCCCAAAAGCCGGCCATACACGAGCATTCTTTCCTGCAGGAAAGATGAATCCGCACGGAAGGAACGCCAGTGTATGGGTAAGGAAGGAAAGCGTGCCGGTCGGATTATCCCTTCAGTCGGCTCCCTTTGACATAATTAGTTTTCCTCTCGTTAGTGGGCGCTCGTCTTTCCTCTCAGATTCCATTGTATCCTGCAGGATTGCGTGTCAGTCCTTACTTCTTAGCTATCAGCTTTTTAACTTTGCTTATAGCTATGGAGACACTGCATCAAATATTTCTATGGCTTTAAATCTTATATATAGCAATATATTTCCATTCACGATTGAATGCTGAACAAATTAAAAAAAAAATTAACTCACTATCATTAACATTAACAGTGTTATAGGAAAAGTTGTCAAAGTATAGATTATTACCAGATGTACTATCAATGATATTTTGCACATTTTTAAGAATTTTTAAAGTGCTGCTTTTCAAAAACTAATGAACATAACAACATAAAAGTTGGTACTTTTACTCATGTCCATTACTACAATATACTCACCAAGATTCATCAAAATTTGACAACCTTGGGTGTCGAAATGCATTTTGGCTGGATGATTTGGCTTGGAATATCCCAAAAGTAAATACCCTATTCAATTCGTATTTTTTTTAGTTGTGTTAATAAATTATAAAACATCTTCTTAAGATTATTTCTACCAGGGTTCGAAAATTCAAGTTACCTTTTATTTTTAAAAAGTTTAAGTTAAACTTATATTTTTTATTATTATTTTACTTGTAGTTTTTATTGAACGTGAACTTTTTCATTAGGAAAATGTTTGGATAAAGTTAGGTATTTTAAAAATGTTATCCAAATAACTTTTTTCATAAAAGTTCACTACAAACATTTGTTGTTGTAGATTACAAGTTTTTAAATATATGAATTGATTTTAAAACACAAAATTAATTTTAACAATTTGAAATCAATAACTGCTGACTGATGGAATGTAATATAACTATATATATATATATATATATATATATATATATATATATATATATATATATATATATATATATGTAATATAAATATATATACATCAACTGACATGGCAGCTATTGCTACCACTTTCCTTCGGTCCATCTTTAATCCTGCGGGATTGGATGAGAGGACAAGCTTTCCCTTCAAAGGACAGCAATCCTGAAGGCGAGAGGAAAGCCCCCATACACGAACACTCTTTCCTGCCGGATAGATTTTAGTCAACAATCCTCACGGATTGCTATTTCTCGTTAGTGGGCACGAGAGTATTATATTCCTCTCGCCGTTCCTTACGGATGGAACGGCGGGATAACTTGAGAGGAAAGATTGCAGGAAAGTCTTGCAGTTAGTGGCCACGAGAGGAATATAATCCTCTCGACCTTTCCGTAAGGATTACACTGAAAGGAAAGAACGTAGGGAAAGAATGCTCGTGTATGGGTGGATAATGCTCCCAGCTCTCGCCGAAATGATTTCCTTTATACGTCCCTGGCGAAAGGAAGTATTTCCTTCAGTTCGTACATTCGCAATTGAACTTTTCCTGGTATCTGGACGTGCTCTACTTAATAATTTAATTTGAAAATAATTTATTAAAATAATACGACGTTCTATAACTGATGAATACTAAGCATTTCTTAGTAACGTGAGAAAAGTCTTCTGAGTTTTCTCTCTCTCTCTCTCTCCCTCTGAAGTTGGATACGGAGGGCGTCCTTCAAGGCCTGGAATAAAACAGAGGTGCCCCGGGACAGTGCACTAGTCTGCTGTCAACATGTCCAGGAAGCTTGTCGTGTCTCTTGCTTTTCTTGCTTCGGTCTCATTCCTAGTCTCTGGGGTGAGTAGGACATTCTTAATTATGCATTCGAATCATTACGTATTAAATAGAATGTTTGCCCCATGGGCGTATATAAGGGGAGGGCTGAGGAAGATGCAGCCCCCCCCCCCGAAATTTTGATTAAATCGGTAAAAATGTGTCATGAAAATCTTAAAAATAAATTAAATAAGATCCCTTAGCTCGGAAGAAATAATTTTTTTTGGGGGTGTAATAGCGTTTTAGTTTATTGGATAACTATTTCAAGTTCTAGATTGTTAGTATACTCCCTAAATCCTGCCTGCCCCCTCCGAAATTATTTCCTACATATGCCCTTGTTTTGCCACAAGATTTACATGTTCATTAAATACGTGGTGTGCGAACTCCGTTTTTAAAATTAAAACATAGTGCAGATTGAGACCAATATTGAATTTCACAAAATATAAAGAGCCTATGCAAAAAATGAAGGAAAAAAAGTTCGTTCACACCTTCTTTTAGATGCCAGCGGATTTCTTTTCGGTTCATTCTTTATTTTATCTACAAAAATACCTTTGAACTTTTCAATATTTTCACAACACGTCTTTTTCATTGTATATTGGGCCATGGTGGGGGGCGAGGTTAGCTCAATGGTAGAGCACTGGACTAATAAGCTGGAGGACCTGAGTTTAAATCCCGAGCAAGCAGTGAAGATTTTTTCTTCTAGTGCCTTCGTTCATGGGTTGAATTCGGCCTCCCTCATGGGCGTATATAGAAAATAATTTTGGAGGGGACTGGGGAAATTTCGGGGCGGCTGAGACCATTTCCGGTGTATGGAATACTAACAATTTAGATCTTGGAAGAGTTTTAGCCAATTAAAACGCTATTACTTCCAAAATAAAATATTTGTTATGAACAAAATGATCTTATTTAAATTATTTTTAAGGGTTTTATGAAATTTTCACCGATCAAATCAAAATTTCGGGGAGGGCTGCAGCCCCCTCAGCCCCCCCCCCTTATATATGCCCATGGCCTCCCTGACCGTCCCTAGGCCAACCCAGCCTTTAATTAATTTAATAATGGGTACCATGGTGCTAATTACACTAGCAGTTGAAGCAGCAAGGGGAAAATCATGCGGCCGGAGCATAGTACTGACCACACTATCTCCCTAGTGTGCCGTATGGTCATGAATCAGATACCTCTTTAGTATCTACCCCTCAGGGCCCTTGTTACAGGACTGATTGGGCCATGGTGTATACCAATTTTATTGCTGGATGCAAAAACAGAAGCAGGTACAGACAAAATAATAATTTCATAACAGAGTAAACCCCCTCTCTTATAAGGCTGATTTTCTCTTTTTTTCATCACACATCTTCCTCATTAGTTATACAACCTGCATACCGATTTATTTGCAAGGAGAAAATAAGTTACACAAATTATGGTCATTAGGGAAAAATTAATAATGTGATTATAGCGTGACTCCCCCCCCCCCATTATTATGAAGTACTATGATTCCTAATT
Source organism: Gonocerus acuteangulatus (assembly GCA_946811695.1). Classification (NCBI taxonomy): domain Eukaryota; kingdom Metazoa; phylum Arthropoda; class Insecta; order Hemiptera; family Coreidae; genus Gonocerus; species Gonocerus acuteangulatus. Next base: position 41,411,583 of record OX328128.1, on the reverse strand, counting down.
TGTTTCAGATGGAGATCAGTGATGAGGCAAAAGGTTTCATTGCAGAATGTGGAAAGCAAAAAAATCTAAGCATGAGTAAATGATCTTATACATTTTTAATAATTGAATGGGGTTATAATGTTATGTAAACATTAATAAATTTAATTAATTCTGTACAAATCTTAAGGATTTTCCAAAAATAAAATAGAAAACAAAAGAAATAAATAAAATAAAATGATATCACATTTTATTCTAATCATGGATTATAAATTTTATTGATTATTTGTTTTTATTTTTTATTTATTTACAAATTAGACTTTTCTCCCGATTTTCGGATATTTCTTAAATATCTTGAAATTGTTTGGGAAATTGTGGTATAAGTAACACATCTATTCAAAAGCTCAATAGATTTCCTACAAAAACAGTACATAGGCCATTTTCGATGGAGTGATCTCATTCGGAGAAATGTGCTTTAAATTCAAAAGTGTCTCTTTGTCAGACAGGGTTTTTTTCTCTTTTTGCCCCAGTTTTTAATTGCTTTATTAATTTAATTATTTATTATTTTAAATTTAATTTAAGAGTAAAGTGAATAATTTAGTAAAAAAAAATGCATATAAATGAGAAAATGTTTTGTAAAAGTGCTTTCCAAGAACGAAAGTTGAGAAGGATGAGTGGGTAACTTCTGCTTATGGCTCCTAAAGTCTTGCTTTTTCTTTAATATTTCATTTAAAATGTTAAAAAGTGTTTACGTTTTTCACAACATATCAAAACAAAACATTAGCTGTATCTACATCTGTATTTCAAGCTTTCCAAATGACATTAGGAATCAGAACGAAAAATGTGCTACGATGAGGCAGTTCCTACTATTGATATGACTATTTTATTATTGAATTTAATAGTATTACATTTATTATGACCAGACAACAGTCTGGGAAGCTTAGTCGTTACTTAAATTCAAAGTATTTATAAAAAAATAGGCATTATATGATGTGAAACTAAAACATACTTAACATAGGCCTTAAATAGTTTTTAAATGTATGATCTCATTAAGAAATAAAATAATTTAATAAAAATAAATTACTGATAAAAAATGACCACCATTAAAAGGTATGTGGAGAATTTATTATGCTTTAAGGAGATAACTTAAAATAATAAAACAAAAAAAAAGATTAATGTGATTTATAAAAAAGTCCGTCACGCAGGAGCTGCATAACTAAGCACTTTCCTCAGAATTTGGGTAGTGTAGACTGCTTTCCAGAACAATTTGCTTAAAATATCCTACATAAATAAAATAAAAACATGAATAGTTCTCTTTTAAATTTGTAATGAGTAACTGATCAATTATTAATTTGCTTCCAGAGTTATGTTTACACATGGTACCTACTACACTACGTTATAAATACAAAAAATCTCGTATTATCGTATTTTGATCTAACGCAGGAACAGGATACAGTCACTCTGGTAGAAAGCGCTCCTTGCGGCGGCTTTGTGAACCTACGTTTGGCGGGCTTTTCTATTGAAATATATTACAAATTAAACCCCCGCTTTACGATTGGCCGATTGAGCTAATTTTTACAACACTTCTTTCTCATGAGTAACCCACGACGTATACAGCAGAAATTACGACCGGTATGAGTATATTAGGAATTTGGTTCCGGAGTAAACCCCCCCTTCTAATGAACCGATTTAGTTTATTTTTACAACACATATTTAACTGTAGATTACCACTACGAATACCGAGTTTCGTCAAAATATACCAAAAATCACGGCTGGTAGTGGCGAATTGGTATTGTGGGTCCGGAGTAAACCCCCCCTCCTAATGAACCGTTTTAGTTTATTTTTACAACACATATTTACGTGTGGATTGCCACTACGAATACCGAGTTTCGTCGAAATATACCAAAAATCACGGCTGGTAGTGGCGAATTGGTATTGTGGGTCCGGAGTAAACCCCCCCTTCTAATGAACCGATTTAGTTCATTTTTATATCTCACTTTTCTCTCTATATCACCACTACGAATACCAAGTTTCGTTGAAATATAACAAATATTACGGCTGACATAGTCAAATTAGTGTTTTGGGTTCGGGGTAAACCCCCCTTCCGGTGGACCGACTTTGGTGGTTAACGAACTCGTTCAATCGTTTGCTAATTGAATGCTATATACCAAGTTTCGTGACGAAAAAACAAAAACTCTGGCCGCTATCGTGTTAACAGACACATATATATATATATGCATATATATATATATATATATATATATATATATATATATATATATATATATAGATATATATAAATTTTAACGGGGGTCATTTTCGGTGTCTACTTGGTAGGATCGATAAAGATTTGAAGAAATTTTTCAAAAATTCCGTCATGAGTCCAACCTCAATAGCTACTTTCCTTCGGAGGAAAGTGCTAAAAGTAAAACTAAAACAGGAAAAAGATCGTTTATTTATTTTTTTTACTTCGGGTAAAAGGTTTCTTTTTTTCCTTATAGAAAAATGAACTTTATGTTAATAATGTACGGTTTTTTTTCAGATCAAATAAAGGATAATATAAAGACGAAAAAACTTCCAGAATCAGAAGCTGAAAAAGTAAGACATATATTGAGAAATATTGATTAGATTCAGTTCATGAGATATAGAAAAAGTGATTAATTGAATATTAGTGAGGCTACAAATCTAATATTAATTTTCACAAAACTAATATATTCTTGTTTGATTCCTTTCTGGTTAACATGATCCAACATCTAATTTTAAGACTATTTTAAACATTTTATCATTTTTAAATCGAATGGGTTCGTTCACACTATGGGTGCTTGCTTTTCTTTGGTAAAAAGAAAAGACATCGTCCCTATCCTAGCCAGAAAAGGGTGGTAACCTACAGATAACTCATCCTATAAATGTTGGTCAATTATAAATGGACGTTAAAATTTAAATAAATAATCATTTCAATATTAAAACGGCTGTTCTTAAACTGAGGTCCAAGACGAGATCTACTCAGAACATTTTCTAAAACTTTGCTAAAACCAGTCTTCATTCATAATTCTTGATTCGTAATGAGCTGGAGATAGTTAGCCATTTCGGTGATACAAAGTCAAGGGATGTATAAGTCAAGGGGGCAGGGTACCATGTCCATAAATATCAATTTTTCAAATCCTTTTAACCTATTTTACCCTTAGATACTATTACAAAGAATATGTGTTATAAATTTGAACTAAGTAATTTGAATGAAGTTTGAATAAAGTAGTTTTGTGAATGATATATTTAAATTTTTAAAACACTAAATTATTTATGGAGGTTTGGTGGCTGTAAGTGTTAAGGCGTGATCACTCTGTACCAAGGGTCGTTGTTCGATTCCCACTATGGGGTGGTGGCTTTTCTTTAGGAAAAAAAGATCAGCCCTATCCTGGCTAGAAAATGGCGGTAACCTATAGATAACCCATCCTAAAATTCATAGTTTATAATAATGGTGGTTAAAATTTAAATAAATTATTTTTCTAAAAAAAAAAATTAATAAAAAAAAGGTTTTCAAAAATCAGAAAGTGTTTCAGCTCCTAAAGATAAGAATCAACAATTTTAATCTAAATAGAGAGGCTTAAGTACTGAATAAAGTGAAAGTTCATTAGAAACCGTTTTTTAAAACTCTATTTTGGTTTAATCAATAATGATTTTTTTATTTTTTTTCAGTGTTTCATTGAATGTATGCTAGAAAAAATGGGTGTGGTATGTATAACTTCTTTGTACAGTCGTTTGTTTTGCTAATTAATTAGAACATCAGAATATTTGACAGTACATAAGATACAGAGCACAGAAGAAGAATAAAAAACAAAACAAACATAAAGCAGTCCCCCTGGTGGAATGACTACTGGAAAAGTTAATGGTACCCAGGTCCAGTTTTTCTTCTGACTTGAACGCAAGTCAACGGTATACAGGTCCCAGCCGCTCTTTACTGCTGGAGTGGTCAACGGTAAAGAAAGGATCAACAATATTTTTTGGGCTTTGCATGACAAAAATATTTTACTTTTTAGAATATTCCATATGTTTTCTAAAATGTCCATGCCATTAAAGTTAAAATTATGTTTATTAAAAACATTGTTTGTTATGAATGGGAGTACCTACCATTTTCATTGATAATTCTTTAATTTAGAGAATTAGCAAAGATTTCAACATATATATATATATATATATATATATATATATATTATAAATATGTAAAGCAATCAATAGGAAACTTTAGAATGATACTGTTATTTTTTTTATAGCCTAGCATGTTTAGCATCAATGACAATATAATACAAAAGGCAATAACAGAGCTAATTTTAATAATAATAATTTCAATAAAAATTAAATTAATTGTTTTATTAATTTTTTGACCAGTTAGAAGACGGAAAAGTGAATGTAGAAAGGGCCAAAGAGATAAATTCGAAGAAACTGAAAGACAAACCTGACGCTCTGGAGAAAGCAAACCAAGTTATTGAAAAATGCAGTGTTGAAGGTATTTAATGTTTATTATATAAGTGATGCAAATAAATAGTTATAACAAATTAATAATATGGCCCACCAGTGGGGATCGAACCCACCAACTTCCGCTTTTGAATCTAAGGCGCTAGCCACTAGACCACGTGAGACCACCATAATTTTTATTCTCTTCAACTGAAGTATATTGTAATTTCTTACTTGTTAAGGAATGTTCATAATATAAATATTACTATTTTACAGCCCAAAATACTGGAGAGAAGTGTGCACTTGGATTGGAAATGTCAAAATGTGCGATGAAATATGAGAAAGAGGTAATTATTTTAGTTGTTCTAAATTACAAAATAATTTTAGTACTCTTTGTGATCATATAATAAGAGCGTATTATATATAACATTACCTTTTATATATATATATATATATATATATACACGTGCGTGTATGCGAGTATAAATGTAATTGACATTTGTATATAATGCGTTTTGTTGTTTTTGGCATTCTATTTTCACTGCGGCAAGACAAATTTTTCTTTTTAATAGTTTATGCAACTAAGTATTTATCCTACCATGTTCAGTTAATATATCAGGACCTTGGAAGAAAAGGGCGGAATCTGAATAATCGTCCGAAAGATGCAGGTAACACGACACTTCACCATGTTTCTCTGGGTCGCCTTTAGTTCTCTCACAGTTTCAAGTTGAAGTGAATAGCACCATAATCTATGAAAAAGTCAATGTCCGATCTCAAGGGCAAATCCTGGGTCAGAAACTCCCTTTCTGGCATTTTTTTACCCATAAATCACTCGTACAAATTATAATCAAGATGTCGAATTCAATTACATAATTTTTCAATCAGATTTATGAATCAGCATTCCATAGAGTAAACATTCACCTTTGTTATCCTTAAGCACTTTCAGAATGTTGACTTCGATTTCCCAACATCTGGATTTCCCGAATCGGCCTTTCTCTTCCAGGGTCACGATATATAATACACATACACATAAATAAATAATATCTGTATAATGCAATCATCCATTAGAATATAAAAACCAAAAAAAAAAAAAAAAAAAAAAAAAATTACTCCAGTAATTGTAATTTTTAAAAATATTTTAATGGCTTAAAAAATGTTGTTCTTGGCAGATGGACATTCCTGAATGAAAATGAAGTTGTCACCTGAAATGAAGATCACAAGAGTATCACCTAATTCAAGTTGCTTAAGAAAAACAGATTTAATTTTAATGTAACAAATAATTTTAGAACATTTTTTATATAAATACTAATGTTCTAAAAAATTTAATTGAGTTTCCAGGTGATAAAAAATTTAGGTAGCAGTTCACGAATGTGAATGAATGGACACAAGATTATCTGAATTGTGATTTTAATTATTTATTAATTAATTATAGCCATAGTTGTGAAGCCCTTATAATGAAATAAATTAAAAAAAAAAAAAAAAAAAGAAATTATTTGATGCTATGAAGTGAATGCCTAACAAATTAGGCAGTAACATCTAAAAGTAGTGATTTTTTTAAAAAGGAAAAGAAAATTAAAAATTTATTTATTTATTTAAATTTTAACGTCCATTTATTATTAACTAGGAATTTTAGGACGGGTTATCTATAGGTTACCACCCTTTTCTAGCCAGGATAGGGGTGATGCCTTTTCTTTTTTCTAAAGAAAAGCCTCCACCCCTAGTGGGAATCGAACCCACGACCTTTGGCACGGAGTGTTAAGTGCTCACGCCTTAACCCTCACGGCCACTGGGTCTCCGTAAATTAAAAATTTACTTTTGCCTTGTTAGTATATATTTAATGTTTTAAGATATCCTGGGTATGACCGTGTCCATGTGGTAATAACCAATGTTTTGCCAGACGTTCAGCAGGCTTCTGCAGGAATTTCTTCTGAGTATGAAGATAGTTTTTAAAGAAAATGTTCAAAAATAGTTTTGAAAAAAAATATTCATAATTCTTGCAAATTCAAATTGATTTCTAATTAATTTTTGACACAATGCTTTTCTAAGAAATTTTTATGAAATTTATTCGTATTACTGTTTGAGTTGAAATGTTATTATTACTGTCATATTAATTTTTACTAGATTCTTAATTTGTGTTGTAGATGATTCATAATTATTTCTAAAAAAAATAATTTCTTAAAAATAACATATTAGTTTTTGTTTGATTATCAATCTTTTGTCTGAGACATTAGATCTGCCCCCTGATTTGGTGAAAACTTCACCAATTACTCCTCAAATAACCCTGAAAAAATGAAAAATGTTGGAGCATACCCTTGAGGTGAATGGATTTTATTATAATGCAAAAATTTGATTTTTATATCCTAAATCTGAAAAGATTCACTATTTCGGCTTAACATTCGTGTCACGTGAGACGTGAATATAAAAGTCATGTATATAATGTACTCACAGATATTAACCCGAAATATCCAATCAAATAAAAATACTTACTTTTAAAATAAATGTCTCTGGAACATGTATCGCACCACAAGAATACCTACTGAAATCTTATCCGCAGCTTAAGGTTCACCACTTAATGTGTTAAGTAATATGGACCTTGGAAATCTATGGGAATTTAATTATATATTATTTCAACAGGTTACTATAAAACTTATGGAGACAACAATACTTTGTATGTACTCAAAATAGAGATCAGCTGAGAGATAATCTGAAATCAATGTCCTCAACGGTCAATAGGGAGTGTTCCTCCTTTGAAAGGGCCTCCGAGAGGGGGGCAAAGAGGACGATTGGTCAGTGGCCCATAATTTCTCTGGGAGGCACTATATAATGCTTGTATATTCGACTATTCCAAAATTTCAATGAACGTTTTCTATGCCTGAGGTATTCCTATTGAAATTAATGTCAAAAGGTCTTATTCATACTTGTAAGCGGGGTCTTTTTGCGAAGACCACATCCAGTTACTTTTGAAGTAGCAGTAGTGATTGTATCAGTGATTCAGGGCATGCGCATAACTCCTTTGCCTTCCTATTGGAGGATTACGATGACCAATTGCATTGGTTCTTATTGGGAGTAAAGTAACCTTCAACAGTGAATTAGCTTTTAGCACTTTCCTCCGAAGGAAAGTAGCTATTGAGGTTGCTCTCATGACGGAATTTTTCAAAAATTTCTTCAAATCTATATCGATCCTACCTAATAGACACCAAAAATGACCTCCGTCAAAATTATATATATATATATATATATATATATATATATATATATATATATATATATATATATATATATATATATATGTGTGTCTGTTAACACGATAGCGGCCAGAGTTTTTGGTTTTTCGTCACGAAACTTGGTATATAGCGTTCAGATAGCAAACGATTGAACGAGTTCGTAAACCAACAAAATCGGTCAAAAGGAAGGGGGGGGGGGGTTACCCCGGACCCAAAACACTAATTTGATCATGCACCCCTTAGTTTTTGATATACTTTAAGGAAACTTGGTATTCGTAGTATTAATCTACAGAGGAATATGGGTTGTAATAATAAACTAAATCGGTTTATTAGGAGGGGGGTTTACTCCAGACCCACAATACCAATTCGCTACTACCAGCCGCAATTTTTGTTATATTTCGACGAAACTCAGTATTCGTAGTGGTAATCTATAGAGGAAAATGGGCTGTAAAAATAAACTAAATCGGTTCATTAGGAGGAGGGGTTTACTCCGGACCCAAATTACTAATATACTCATACCGGTCGTAATTTCTGCTGTATTTTAACGAAACGCGGTATACATCGTGGGAATCTGATGAGAAAGAAGTGTTGTAAAAATGAGCTAAATCGGTCAATCGGAAAGGGGGGTTTACTTTGTATAAAATTTAATAGAATAGCCCGCCAGACGTAGGTTCGCAAGGCCGCCGCAAGGAGCACTTTCTACCACTAGAGGGACTGTATCCTGTTCCTGCGTCAGATCAAAATACGAAAATATGAAGTTTTGTTGTTTGTATTTATTAAGTAGTGTTGTGCCATGTATAAACATAACTCTGGAAGCAAATTAATCACAAAATTAATAATTGAACAGTTACTCATTACAAAATTAAAATAGAACTATTCATGTTTTTATTTTATTTATATAGGCTATTTTCAGCAAATTATTCTGGAAAGCAGTCTGCACTACCCAAATTCTGAGGAAAGTGCTTAGTTATGCGGTTCCTGTGTGACGGACTTTTGTTTATGAAAAAGCTCTGCTTATGTTAGTGAGAAAAAATGAGTCTTTTACAATTAGTTCGCGTTGTTCCTGACAAAGAAAAAGGGATTGGTTTCTCACTCGGAAAAATTAATGGAATCCTATTAATTTTAGCGAGTTGGATAGACTAGAGTCCCTACAATTAATATAATTCTATTAATTGCGAGTTGGATTACCTAGAGTTTTGATATCTTCTTGAGCGAGCGGAGCGTAGCGTAGCGAGCGGAAAGGCATAGCATGTAATGCTTAATAAAGGTAAAATATCCCAAAACGAGGGAGAGAGAGAGAGAGAGAAAAGGAATAAAATATGTTTGTTTACAAATATCGTTGTTTGTTATCCTTCATAACCTGCAAAACAGTCAACTTTAATGCTTAATAACTTTTTTCATAGTTGAGAGAATTGATTTTGATCATATTAACCTTTTTATTAATAAATATTGCTTGCCATTATCTAATATGGATTATAACCGTAGATAAGGAGTTAAGTAGTTGTAGATAACCAGCAAAGAACCTGTACGCTAATCAGTAAGCTTATCAGCGAGTATGAATAACTGTTATAAATCACTACTGCTACTTCAAAAGTAACTGGATGTGGTCTTCGCAAAAAGACTCTGGAAGCGTATAAATTGCAAAACCGCAGAAGTTAGATTTTTTCGCACGAAATTTGGCGTCAAAACGCTGTTTTCCCTAGGAACTGCGTCATCTTAGTGCATTCCCGTTCTTATCTCCAGTTTTTTATAGAAAGCTCGCCAGAGAAACAGTTAATATATTGTTTTGATGAAAAGGTGAAGGGTATTTAATCGAAGGTGAAGAATAACCCTTTAAAACTCAAAATATACTTTTATTGCATCATTTCGGACTATTCCTCCATCTTCAGGAGTGCCTTTTTTAACACAAGCTTGGTTAACAGTTTAACAGAATGCTTGTATTCTACTTTATTAATACTTCTACCAATACACCTTCTACTCCTTTGAAATGGATCCTATTAATACCCTTGACCTTTTCATCTAAATATTATAATAAAATGGAAGAGGAAAGGATCTATGTCAAAGGAGTAGAAGGAGTATTGGTAGAAGATATTAATAAAGAAGAATACAAACATTCTGTTAAACTGTTAACCAAGCTTGTGTTAAAAAAGGCACTCCTGAAGATGGACGAATAGTCCCGAAACGTCGAAATGATGTAATAAAAGTATATTTTGAACTGTGAAGGGTTATTCCTCGCCATGGATTTTATTATGTTAGTATATTGTTTTGATATCTCATAAAAATGTTAACACCTACTCCATAACGGCCATAGCCACGTTGAATGCACCGGTTTCCGTAGATCACCGAAGTTAAGCAACGTTGGGTGTGGTCATTAACTGAATGGGTGACCGACCACGTGCTGTTGGCATTATAAAAGGGTGGCAACCTGTAGATAGCCCGGCGCTACTAACCAAATAGTTGATGCGACGTTAAAAACGAAAAAAAAACCTACTCCAACGACTTAAAATAAATTAAAATTAAATATTATCACATTGTTTTGGGTGTTATAGCGTTTTGTTGGCTAACTATTCTAAGTTCTAGATATTAGTATTTCATACCCGCTATGCTCACATCCCCCCGAAATGTCCCCCCCCGGAAATTATTTTCTATATACGCCTGTGACAACATACTACAACTAATTGCAGCAGACCCCCCTTATATACACCTACGAACAAATGTATATATATATATATATATATATATATATATATATATATATATATATATATATATATATATAAGCAACCAGGGTTTGAGTGAAGTACCATCAACATTATCTATCGGCGACACTGATTGTGCCTTCGTGATTGTGTTCCTAATAGAGAGGGACGAAAATCGCTGAAATAATAAATGTTTTGTTAATTTCCAAAGAGTTAACACCATTCGGAATGGCTTGTACGTGTTGATTTCCGCATTGTGTGGAAATGGATTTTCATAACAAAGAACTATAATGGTTGTTCGCTCGATTAGACTTTTACTTTCAGATTTAACGCTTCCGTGAACACATTAAATAGGAAAATAAAAGTCGTCTTTAATGGTAGCGTTACAATATTCAATAGGAAAATTAATATTCCTAGACACGACAAAGACATAGAATAAAATATAGTAACACTACACGTAACTCACAATTATAACCCAGTCAAAGTTTCTTATCTCAGGATAAAGGACCTCCCATCTATTCTAATCCAAAAATATCATTATGATTAATAATTATTTTATTCATTTATTTTTATTATTTTTTTTATTCTTTATTGTTTCTTTTATTATTCATTTTCCATGTCTTTCTGTTTATTTTCTAATTTTGGTACTGGATTAATAAGCTGGAGGACCTGAGTTCGAATCCCGAGCAAGCACTAAAGATTTTTTCTTCTAGAGTCTTCGCTCATGGGTTGAATTCGGCCTCCCTGACCGTCCCTAGGCCAACCCATCCTATAATTAATTTAATAATGGGTACCTTGGGTGCTAATGACTCTAGCAGTCGAAGCAGCTAAGGGGAAAATCAGGCGGCCGGAGCATAGTACTGACCACAATATCTCCCTAGTGTGTCGTATGCTCATGAATCAGATACCTCTATAGTATCTGCCCCTCAGGGCCCTCGTGGCCTGTTACGGGACTGACTTTTTTTTTTTGGTACTGATCCTGGGTTTATAATTCATAATTTTTCTATAAATTTTATTAGGGAGAATCACCATTGCTGCGGAGCTCTTAAAGTTAACAAATAAATAATATTCCTAGAAAAGAAAAATAGAAAAAAACATTCTTTGAGCTGTCTTATCTTAGAAAAGCTGAATATGGCTTATTCTTTTAATATTGTACAACTTGTGGGAAAAAATCGGCTCAAAACAGTGTTTTTATTTCTAAAAAGTAATGCATTTTTAGTAATACATTCTATTAATGTAAATATACAGCTAATAAAAGATAAATTATTAAACAAAAACTAATTATATCAATAAAATAAGTAAGAGTTTTCATAAAATTAAGGAATGATTAATAATAATCTTAATTGCACTAATTAAGTGAAAAGGACTTCAGCAAGCATCGTTGGTTCCAGTGTCTATGGAGTACTCAATGCAAAAAAGAATACAATAAGAACAATAGGGGGTCTCCCGTAGTCTAGTGGCTAGCGCGCTGGATTCATAAGCGGGAGATGGTGGGTTCGATTCCCACCTCCGGCAGGAATTTTCTCATCTCAAGGCTCGCTGGGAAAATTCCTCGCTGCACCCTGGATGTCGGCGCTAATGACCTAGAAGTAGATGCGCCGTAAAAAAAAAAAAAAAAAAAAAAAAAAAAAAAAAAAAAAAATAAAAAAAATAAAAAAAAAAATAAGAACAATAAAGCAGAATTATGGGGGAAAAATTTCGTTTTTGTAACAGGGGATCGGCCCTGAGTGCTAAGGCGTGTGCACTCCGTGCCTAAGTTATTAGCATCGCTTTCCAAGAGGATTGATGGACTTTCTTTAGAATAAAGATCATTCATATACAAACACACACACACACGTAGCGCGCACGCACACAAACAACCTAATGAAGGGCATACTTATTAGTTAGTAGGCATTATATGCTTTTAAATTGCTTTTAACCAAAATGATAAAATAATGTATTTTAATTACATTATCCCCACGTTTTGAAAACCGTTCCGATTGATACTTGAAGCAGATTGAATATTAGATTTTCATCGATGGTCCGACCTTGTTAGTTCAAGTGGTTTTGTTACGCACAGGTGGTCTCTGTTGTCCTATCGAACGTGTACATGACCGGTTTATTTCTTATGGAAATATTAAAGAGAACGCGTTTATATGAAGAATGAGATAGATCCAAGTTTTATGTTGGCTTGGGACTTGGTTAAGGTAAAAAGATATTTCTAAGGCATATATTTTGTATAATTTCTTAACATAATCTTCAGTTGGGTACGATATGTATAATGTTTCGTTGCATGAAACCAAAAATTACGTACACAATAATTTGGCTAAGGGGTAATTCTAAACCCCTTCTAATGAACCAATTTTTTTATATTCATAACAAATTTCTCTCTTTAGCTCTGAATATTAAACAGTGAGTTTGGTTGGACAAAAACTATTATACTGCTATTTGCGAGGGCCTCCCGCGGTAGGATGGATCCAATCTATACCTCAGGAGAAGGGGTTGGAGTCCCATCAGGAGAAGGTTGAGTTTTTCATCTATCTTCTCGCTTGAAACTTTCCTTCCCATGGATGTTTAGAAAGGCTAGGGAACCTATAGTCAGCAGCTTGAGTCTCCCCGTGGTCTAGTGCATAGAACGCTGGGCGACAAACGGGTTTGTGTCCCTCTTGTGAAAGATCGAACTTTTTCGGCGATGGTCTTGTTGAAAAAATTCCCTGCTTCACCATGGCTGCTTATAAAAAGTGACAATCGGTTCGACAGTAGAAGTAAATGTGCCGTAAAAAAAGAAGCCCATTGCACTATCAATTTTTTTTGTTAAATTTGTGAATCTTTCGAAACCTTTTCAATTAACTGCGATTTCATATAAAATAAAGAAATATAAATAAATAATATAAAAGTCGAAAACCAGTGCTGTACGTTATTAATTAGCATCTGCAACATGTGGAAAGAGTGTTACATTTTGAAACTTGCCACAATGCCACTCATTGACACATGCCACATTTGTTCTTTCACAAAGGAAATTGTTCCGAAGACAGGTATAGTTGGGATTCGGCTAGGAGAAAAACGTCAGACTTTCAAAAAGAAATCTGTATTTTGGACGTTTCGACTGCAACAATGGCAGCCTTCTTCAGCTAAAAAATATATACAACTTATAAGTAAAGAAAATGTACAACTAGTAAGTAAAAGACAGGCAGAAATGAGCGGAGTATATATATCAATACAATAAATTTTAACCAATCTTATTCTTAAAAACAATGAAAATACGGTAGTTGGAAAGAAAACAGCATGTAGAAAGTGTTAGTAAAAACAGTACAAAAAAAATTAAACAGTAAAAACAACGCACATTTTTAATGTAGTGAAAAACAAAATCTATTTTATAAGTGAATACAATTTATAACAATTAATATATAGATACATACCACTAGAGAATGCCTAGGGGGGAGGGAGGAAGACCTCGAGGACAACTTAGGTAACCATGGTTAGAAGTATGAACGACAGCAACTACACCGGTGGTCTTTATAGTTATAGTCCTTCCACAATGAAAACTTGAATAGAGCTACCGAAATATTAACACTGAATCAATTCCCCCCCCCAACCTCATAAACCGGCTTATAAAACAAATAAAATCCCAATCCTTCAATGCCACCTCTCCCAATACCTCCCCCGAATCCTCCCTCCAGATATTTCGATCCCTGACATACACACCAGGACTGACGGAAAAACTCACAAAGACCTTAAAAAAAGCCCTCCCGTCACTAAACTTTGGGTTAAAAACCACTAACAAACTTACTACATTGTACACCAAACTCAAAGACCCCCTTCCCTATGACTACGCCACCCACGTTGTTTACCAAATACCCTGCCAAACCCCCTCCTGTAATGCTGTATACATAGGTGAAACCAAAACTTATATTCACTCCCGCATAACACAACACAAACGGACAATAAAAAACAAAGAAATCCACAAATCCGCCCTCGCAAAACACGCCATAACTAAAAAACACACTTTCAACTTTGACGACACTAAAATACTTTCCACTGAACGAAACACCAAAAAGCGACAGATTTCCGAATGCGTCCACATTAACTTAAACCCCAATAACATTAATTACAAAACCGACAAACAAAACATCTCCCCTGCTTACTCCTCCGTCTTCCATAAATTGTCCTGACCTCCTTTTTTATCTTTGTTCCCAGGCTCCAGACAATTTCTCTACTTGTGTGTCCCAAAGCTCTTAACACCTTTTACAACCTCCTTTACAACCCGCTTTTACAACCCAGCAATTGTACCTTTCATCTTCGCCGATTTACCGCCCCCCCCCACCCCTTTTTCATAACTATAAAGACCACCGGTGTAGTTGCTGTCGTTCATACTTCTAACCATGGTTACCTAAGTTGTCCTCGAGGTCTTCCTCCCTCCCCCCTAGGCATTCTCTAGTGGTATGTATCTATATATTAATTGTTATAAATTGTATTCACTTATAAAATAGATTTTGTTTTTCACTACATAAAAAATGTGCGTTGTTTTTACTGTTTAATTTTTTTTGTACTGTTTTTACTAACACTTTCTACATGCTGTTTTCTTTCCCACTACCGTATTTTCATTGTTTTTAAGAATAAGATTGGTTAAACTTTATTGTATTGATATATATACTCCGCTCATTTCTGCCTGTCTTTTACTTACTAGTTGTACATTTTCTTTACTTATAAGTTGTATATATTTTTTAGCTGAAGAAGGCTGCCATTGTTGCAGTCGAAACGTCCAAAATACAGATTTCTTTTTGAAAGTCTGACGTTTTTCTCCTAGCCGAATCCCAACTATACCTGTCTTCGTATCTCTACAGCGGCTAACTATCTCCATCTACACAAAGGAAATTGTTGTACACAAACAATTGGATGAGTACTTAAACCAGTACATCAGGCTTGTGGGTTTTAAAATATTGTTATGTCCTAATATTTTTTTACTTCGCACCAAAACTCGCCCTATAACTTCAGAAATTACTGATGGAAACATATTTGAACCAAGTCGCACCATTATGAGTAGGTGGCAATAGAGTTTTCTTGATCATACCATACAAATCGGCTTAATTTGTGTACCTGACTGTATTCATGATGTACATTATCCACGGCACTTTCAGGAGAACACGGCCTTCATGAGATCAGATTGGCTCAGTGAGTAAACGAATCTGCATTGTCCAACGTTTCGTTACGGGTGACTTCCAGGATTTTCCAATTGTTATTTTGTTCCATTGTTATTCAATGAACGTTCTCGGGTCTCCTTGTTGTAGGGATTCAATATACAAATACGGATTTGAGACCCGTTTGCAGCAGATTGACTGTTTTCCATCTATGGTCTTGTAAAAAAAAGTCCCTTCTCTACCATAGATGCTTAGGAAGGGTGTTGACCTATTGATAGCCCGGCACTAAGGACCAAGTTAAAGAGTCAACATAAAAAATAAATATATAACCTATTCTTTTTTTCTTGTGAAGGCTGAAGGTCAATAATAAAATTCCAAATTAAGGTTATGATAAATTTATTAAAAATGTTTCTACATGTTTCTCATCCTTGCATGACTCATCAGGTGCTTAAGAAATATGTTCAGCTGGCTACAAACTCATCGTATTGTTCCTATCTAGATAATCATCAGTTATGACAGTACTTGTAGAGCCCTTTTCAATAAATTGACTATTAAGTTAATTTGAATTTTTTTCATTGATCTTCGGTCTACACAAGAACAAATTGTTGATACTTTTCACTCTCTCGGATCACGATTTATTTTAAAAAAAAATAAAGTCTGATAGCATAAAAAAATGTCGCCCATATATCTGAAATCAGGAAGGTATAGTGTATTCAAGATCATTCAGGTGGCCCAAGCCACAATACTTCAAAGGGTGCTGAACTAGCTTAGCAAAAGTGCTAAAGAATCCGAGAATTATTATAATTATTCATCATCAATGAATAATTATTCATTACCTGTGATTTTTGTTTTGGTGCATCGATTGCTGAGGTCATTAGCATCATCCTCATTGTTTTGTGTTTAGATATACTAGAAGTCCTTAAATCTAGATTTGTTTTTTTTTACCCTCATACTTGGCAGAAAACTTTAATGCCCTTTAAATAGTCTGTCAGCCTTTTCACAGATGGCTCGGTCCCACTCAGGGTATTTGGCAAATTTGGTGCCGCCGCCTTGCTTCCTCAAGCCGCGGGCACTCCACCAAGATGAGCATTACATCAAGGAGGGCGCCAGCAATGGGGCCGGCGTTGACTCACAAGATGATATCTATGAGTTACCTGTGATATGTGAAACAACGACAATACTTTGGCATGTAATTTTGTCAACGCCACATGAAAGTTTTCCTCCCTTTTATTACATGAATAGGATGCATGAAGACACATCTGGAACAAGGCGATATATATATAATTTTATTTTATGATGAATTATGACATTTTTTTGATACTCCACTCTTGTGATGAATGGTATCAAACGACTCTTCTCTGGTTAAGGGCTGTTCATAGGGATATTCATTATTGTAAGAATATTTATTGTATGTTAGTGTTGCAAAATACAAAATATATTAAAAGTAAAAAAAACAACCAAATAAAATAAAATGAAATATTAAAAAAATTAACTATGAAATCATTCAATGCTGAAATGAGAGAAATAATGGACGTTTCATATTTTTTCGTACATGTCTAAATTTTTCAAATGTGTAGTTATTGTTTCATTATGATGAATGCTGTCAATAAGTAGGTTAGTATGTCCCATGGTATGTGCAACTTCAACCTAAGGAGGAATTGGCAAGTATATGTTTAACTGTTAGGTACATATTATCTGGGACGTATATAGAAAATAATTGGGGGGTTGGGTAGAATTTCGGGTCATCATGACATATTTTTACCAATTAAATCAAACTTTTGGGGGGCCCTTATATGCGCATATGCATATTATTGATGTGACATGTTGATCTTCCAGGACTTATATGTTAAATAAAAAACATAATTTCAAAAATTCTTGTGATAACAAAATCCAGTTTTACTCTAGTGTTAGTTTTGCTTAAGCAAAAACTGATTTCATTTGACTGCTTGTGAAGAATATTTTCCTAGGGTCACGGGGCAGCAATTCAAATGTGTGTGTGTATATATATATATATATATATATATATATATATATATATATATATATATATATATATATATATGTGGGTGTGTATATAAAGGTTAGATTATTAGAAATAAGTACCTAGGAATCATCTTCACTCCAAAGATAAGTCTCTAACCTAGTATTTTGCAGAGAAGGGTTGCGTAGACAATATAAAATTAACTTGACCTGGAATCGTTTTTCAAATAAAAGAGCCATTTTCTGGAAAGTTCAAAATATTAAGTAAACGAAGCTGACCGCGGTTGTGAGGATGGGAGAAATACGAGCACATAGAGCGAGTGCATAGGTTTTTCAAAAGCAATTAAGAGGTCTTACATTTTTCACACCAAGCTACCTGTAGACTCCAAGAAAACTTTGTACAGGTTACAGAGAGGATTCTATGCAATAAAGCCGATAATTATGACAAGAAGAGCTTTAAAATTGTGTATTTCTTACAGTTCTCCCTTACAATGGAGGCTGGCCTTCGGCACGTGTGATATAAATATGCAGATTTCCCCAGATCAAACCTTCAGTCTGTTGACAACATGTACGGAAGGATCATTGTATTCATAGCTCTTGTAGTGCCGTTCACGGCTTACGCCGAGGTGGTGAGTAGTCAAACTCTAAACTTCAATATTTACCCTCAAAAAGGCAGTAGTAATATTGTTGAATTATTTATAGAAATTTATCGTTTTTATCAGTTAGTTAGTTAGGCAGTTTCAAATTTGTTTAATTTCAATAGGATTATTTCGAATGACACTGCTTCGTGTAATGTTGTTTTTTTCAAATTTGATTAAATTTTAAAATTATCTCATGATGATTTTTTATCAGTAATAGTTTTAATTTTGTAATGATCTATTTCAAGAATATCTATTGATACTCCTTACTATGAAGTACAGTTAAAAAGTGAATTAATTATTTTGACTTTTAATATATCATTTTTATTTTTATTCATTGGAGCACCGCAAAAAGGGCGATATGCTCTTACATTTCTCAAGAAATGCCATTAAAACGTACAAATAAAATGTGCAATAACAAATAGGTGTGACAAACTAAACAGATGTCTTGGAAATCACACACAAATGGAATGAACAGGTTTCAAGATGAACATTGAGGGCTTTAATAAAAGTATAATTTTTTATTTTTTTAAATAATATAACTCAGATTGTGCGATTGCTTTTAATTTGTTTTAACTATTTGAGTATAGAATGTATATATGGACTACCTTCTGTAAGAAGTTCTTGTAGGTCGTGTGGAGTAATTTAGTTGGTCGCGTCTTTTACATTTTAATCATTTATATTAGAGCAGAAGCTAAAATATTGGATCTGTCCAAAATCAAGTTAATTATAACTTCAATCAAAAGGTAAACCATCAGTGAGGCGGAGACCAAAATTAGGTAAATAAACATAAAAAATAAATAAATAAATAAAAATAACGTTTTGCCAATACAT
The DNA here is from genome assembly GCA_946811695.1 of Gonocerus acuteangulatus. NCBI lineage: Eukaryota > Metazoa > Arthropoda > Insecta > Hemiptera > Coreidae > Gonocerus > Gonocerus acuteangulatus. Next base: position 41,392,666 of record OX328128.1, on the reverse strand, counting down.
TGCACAAAATAAAACAATTTAATATATATTTTCCTTTCATAAATTAAAAACACGAAATCTATGCCATTCTATCCATCGAACATTGGCATGGCCGTTGCGTTGGGAATTTTGACATTGGTTCTAATTATCCTCGAGTTGAAAAATAGGTTTTAAATTAATAAAAAAGTATTGAGTAGAACTAAATTTAAAGCGACGACAAAATGTTTCTGAAGTAACAGAGGAGTGGGAGTAGAAATCTCATTAAAAGCTGTTTTAAAATTTTACATTTATAGCCCGTTCAGTTAGATGGAATAGTTCCAACTGTACGTAGTATATATATATATATATATATATATATATATATATATATATATATATTAGAAAAGATGTTTGGCGCCAATGCAGAGATTTAGGTTTTAATAATCCGAAAGGAAGAGACAAATAAAGATCAAAAGAATTTTATTTTATTTTTATTTATTTTGTTTAACGATGCACCACTTTGGGGTGAATTGCATCGAGTAACTTTGTAGCTATATGCTGTTCATAGATATATTGTCATCCTACGCCAGTTAAGTACACTGTATTACTAATTACATATATAAATAATAATTAAAAAAATATATAATAAATAGAAAAAAAATAACACAACAATTGAAATATTAGATAAAAGGTAAAATTATTTAATTCTTAAATAAAAGAATCTGTACATTGTGTACAGATTGATATAAACTTTTATTTTTCTTAACGCTATGAATTCTATTTATAGAAAATATATTTCTCTCATTTTTTCAGGATATCATAAAAGCTCAAGCTAAAGCATTTGTCAATGAGTGCAGAAAGCAGTACAACATTGAAAGAGGTATGTTCTAAAAAGTTGAAGTTAATTAATTATGAGGCCTATATGTTTAAATACAGAAATAAATAATGTAATATAAGAAAGTTAAATGGGGTTAAAAAATGTGCTCCTTGTTTCTTAAAAAAATAAAATTAAGATTTTACACAACACAATACATAGAAATCTCCCGTAACGCAGATCATTGATACTCCTTACTTTCCAGTCGGAAAATTCTATTAAAACCGAAAATCATGCAAACATATTTCTCATTTACTAAACTTTTTACTGAAATACACTATACTATATACTGTAAATGAAACTAAAACTGTTAAATGTCTTTCAAATCTGGAATGGGTAAGTTTTTTTTTTTAAATGTTTTTTCAAATATGTGAAGCCAATTGTTTCTTTAAAATCTTAATTGTTAAATTAATATGCAAATACTACCGAACTGAATAAAACGGAATTTAGTGGGTTATTTTATTATATAATAAAACAAACCACTAAATAATAAACATTATTTTCTTAGAATATGAACGAAATAAATGCATTTGAAGCCACAACAAAAAAAAATTATATAAAAATATGTCTATTTTTGGAAAGTTTTGGATTTTTCATATTTATTGCAGATGTACCTTGATATACGAGGGGTGATGGCTTTTCTTTCGAAAGAAAGGAGAAAAGGCATCACTCCAAGCCTGGCTAGAAAAATGTGTTAACTGGTAGAAAATCCGTTCCCAAAATCTGTGTCATGGACGTTAAAATTAAAATAAGTTAATTACATGAAAACAATGAACTCTTTCAGAACAAATTGAAGCAGCCGTTAAGGCCAGGAAGGTCCCTGAGAATGAACCTGGAAAGGTATTTTATTGATTTAAAAATTGTTTGATTAATTTATTTTGATGAAAAGGTGAAGTGTATTGATTAATAATACATAACAAGATTATTTATTTATTATTTAATAAGTTGTAGCGCCTAGGCGATTCAACTTTAAAAAAATATTAAATGAACATGTATAAAATAATATAAAAATATCAAATTTGTTTCATGTAAAATTTGTAAACGAAATTAATAATAGAGAAAAAAAAAAATAAGAGAGAAAAGAGAAGATGCAGGGAAGATGTTATTTATTCCATTAAACTTACGGCCAAGTACTAAAACCGCATTGGCCAATACTAATACCATACATTCTATGGTATTAGTATTGGCCAATGCGGTTTTAGTATTTGGCCGTACGTTTAATGGAATAAATAACATCTTCCCTGCATCTTCTCTTTTCTCTCTTATTTTTTTTTCTCTATTATTAATTTCGTCGTAGAGGTCATGTTATATTTTGTCAAATGAGTTAGTCTTCTGGAGGTAGTTAAATATTTGTCCTATATATTGGCTCCTATCACCTAGTAGTTCTGTCATATTGTACGGTAAGTCATAGTTTTGTCTAAGTATACATTCTGTCAGTAGGTGTTTTATGGTCAGTGTTGAGTTACAATCATCACATTTTGGCCTGTCCTGTCTCGTCGTGAGGTATAAGTGTGTCAGCCGTGAATGGCCGATTCTTAAGCGACATAATACAACTTCTTCTCTCCTATTGTTCAAAACAAGATTAGGAATAACCCTTAATAAAATTAATTTTTGATGGCCATGTGATAGATCTGCTCATAGTGTATTTTATATAAAACATAATGTTAAATAATTATTTAAAATATCTGATATATATATATATATATACATATATATATATATATATATATATATATATATACATATATGAAACCGGTTAGGCATTGGTTGTTTCTTTTACAACTATCAGCACTGAAAATAGGGGCTGTATCCGGTTTATGCTGTTCATCCAGTCTGGTGTTCATTACAGATATAAAAGAGAAAAACTATTAAGTTTATTTTTTTAGATTATTTTAAGGAAATTATTCAATGAAGTGTACAGTGTACACTACCAACCTTCTAATGAATGTGCTTACTTATGTAGCTCCTGCGTGTAGTTTCAATATAACGAAAATTTCGATTTTAATTTTAAAATATTATATTGGAATGTGGAAAGAAATTATAAATTTGGTATTATGGATAAAAGTATACATGATATATATGATACCTTTTAAAGAATAATGTTCATGACATTTAGTTTGTAATATTAACTCTACTCTCTATTAACCTTTATTTTTATGTTTCAGTGTTTCTTGGAATGCGTTTTAGAAAAAAGTGGTGTGGTATGTACATGTTTATGTATTGTTATCAATATGTTATTTATTGATGCTCCGCATCGCAAAAGATAAGCATTTTAATCCCCTAAGTCCGTAATTTTCGCCGAGAATATTATATAAATTTCAGTAATTCTGCAAAATTCTGGGAAAAAGACATTCAGACTTTATGTTAAAGGAATAGGAATATGTCTGTTATTTATTTCTTGCGGTCATGTTTTGTCTTAATTAAGTTAAAACATAACAAATAAAAGAGAAGGCATTTTTAACAGGCATTTTGAGAAAGTTCAATATGAAAATATTTCATGTGTATATATATATTATGTACCAGGGATGTTTAGGGAAGGTGGCGTCCTATAGATAGCCCGTCGATACTGGGCAAGAAGTTGATAAATTTATTGATAATTTCTGATTTCAGATTGAAGGTGGACGATTGAATCAATTTAAAGCGAAGACCATAAATGCGTTGGAACTTTTTAACCAACCTGAAATATTGAAAAAAGCTAATGAAGCTGTTGATTTGTGCAGTAAGGAAGGTAAAATATATTATAATAATACGATTATATCTTATTATTTATCCTAAAATTACTAAAGCAAGTATAATAACACAGGCACACAAAATAAAAAAGTGTTCTGTCCCAAATACACCATACATATATTCTTATGTATATTGAGATCAGTGTTGGGCATTATTCGAATGATTCGAATGATCATTCAAATAAATTTTTAGTGAATGATGAATAATTCACTGAATTATCTTATTCACACGGTTCATCATGAATTATTCACAGAATTATTCGTCATTCATTATTCGTTATTCATCATTCATTATTCATCATTCGTTATTATTTATTTCTAGTTGGTCTACTGATTAATCCTACTCAAACACACACACAGATATATATATACATATTTCCGACTGCCAACATCATAATAAATCTATCATTATTCACTAAAATATGTTTATTCTGATTGATCATTCGAATAATTTGTGAATAATGAATAAAAGTAATTATTCTTCATTCATGAATAAAATAATAAATTTATTCATTAATCTTTATTCATCATTCTGAATAAGTTTTGCCCAACACTGATTGAGATGCTGGAGTCCGTTTGATCCCAGCACGTAAGGTTCAAGATAAAATTTCGAATGAAGTCGTTTATGAAGATTAACTAGTGCTTTCGTGAATTCGAATCCATTTCACTCTAGGAAATCACTATTACCAAAATGTTTTAGCCTTAATACTCATTTTAGCGTGGTTCCGTTCTTATTCCTAGTATCATTTGGGAAGCTTAGAATAGAAATAAAGATTTTTTTTTTGTTGATATTTTGAACTTCTCTTCCCAACGTAAATTCTGACAAATTAAGATAATCGGTTATAATGATCTTATAATACTAATTTTACTTTTATCATGCGTTGATAAAGAGGACACTTATCTTAGAAGAGGTCATGATGTGTAGAGAGAAACGAAAAAAAAACACAGTAACCCTTCTACAACATAAACTTAATGAACTTAAATAGTAGGAGGCATGTTTGAACAGGCCTCAATCAGTGTAAGATGTTTTGGCCGAGAATATCTTAATCCATCGTGATAAGGTGACTCATTATCCCAGCCAGATAAATAATACTTAATTTATTTTTCTTTTATTTATTTATTTTATTTTTTCTTTACGGCGCATCTACAACTTGGCCATTAGCGCCAATATAATACTTAATGTTTCAGTTTTGCCCTGCTAGTTTACGATTACCACTGTGCTTTGGCAATAGAAGTGATTTTATAATTAAAATGTAATTTTATTAACTCTAATGAACAAACTCCAACTATTTTCACACAGGCTAAAGTATATCTGTATTTTTGTGCGTCTGCGTTTAGTTGTTGCATTTATCATGGTGTTTGTTTATTGGACTACTACATTCATTACTATGTTATACTGTTAAATAATTAATTTTGCTTACACATTTTTACACCAGCCATAAACATGCATCATTTAAAAATTTTCATAATTGAATCGATCCATTCAAATGAACTTCACTCCATTTTTTCCCAATATGAGTTCCGTTAATATTTTCGTTAGTAAGAGTGAAGAATTCTTTGTTCCTAAAGGTAACTTCACATTTCTATATTAAAAGGACTTCAATCCAATACATAGTTGCCATAGAAACATAGTCCTAATTTTATTATTCCATGTAGAAAGTGCTTCAGTCTAGTTTTCTAAAAACTACTGATTTTGGACTGAAGCTCTTTTTGCATGGATCGATTCAATTACTATCTTAACCAAACATAATTACAAAAATCTTATCCGGTCCCTAATTTTTTAATTAAAAGAAATTATGATACAATAATACCATCATTGTAATATTTTGCAGCCAAGAATCCAGGAGGTAAATGTGAATATGGTGTGGAAGTAACAAAATGCGCAATGAAATACTCAGAGAAGGTAGTGATTATTCTATTTTAGTATTTAAAATCTAAACGATAAACAAAACTTTGATGAGGAGGAAAGAGTGTTTTTGTTGTTTAAGAATTTGTGGAAGTAAATATGTTGCATGTGAATTATAACTTTGTCGTTTTGAGAATTACTAAGGAAGAAAATAAATTAAATCTTGACTGGATGATGATGAATGAATTCTCTATGGGAAAGAGATAGATAAAGAAAGTGAGAGAGTGAGAGAGAGAGAGAGAGAGAGAGAGAGAGAGAGAGGGTGAAGGAGTGGGAGAGAGTATCTTAAAATACTTTAGTTAATGGTTTTAATTGAGATTATTATTTTATTAAGATTCAATTTATATTTGATTATTAAAGTAGGTTTCCTAAACTTCTAAAATATCATAAAATTCTATAATACTTCAATAAAAATAAATAAATTACTAAAATAAAATTGTTTAAAACACAAAATAATAAGAAAATGACCTAACACAAAAAAACAAAAATTAAGAGAAATAAAGAAAACAGTATGTGTTTGGGCATCAAACAACCCAAAGAGAAGAATTAGTCATTACGAGATTACGTATCGGACATTCGTTGCTGACACTATGACGAGACAAGACGGACCATTTTGTGCTATCTGCAACACAAACTTTATTATTAAACACATTCTGACTGATTGGAAAGAAGGAGACAGATTAAATCTACAAAACGACATAGACGAACTGTTTATGGATAACACATTCTGACTGATTGGAAAGAAGGAGACAGATTAAATCTACAAATCGACATAGACGAACTCTTTATGGATATCAGTCCACACATAACCATAATAATCACTCGCCTTAAAGATTCATATATTTACGATTTCATGTAGCACACACACAGATCGTAGAACTGAAAAACCTTTGAGAGCAGTTGTTGCGTAAAATGTGTAAAACGTTTCACAGAATATAAATGTATTTATGTATATATATATATATATATATATATATATATATATATATATATATATATAAATCAGTCCCTTAACAGGCCACGAGGGCCCTGAGGGGCAGATACTATAGAGGTATCTGATTCATGACCATACGGCACACTTGGGAGATAGTATGGTCAGTATGGTCTCCAGCCGCCTGATTTTCCCCTTGGCTGCTTCGACTGCTAGAGTCATTAGCATCCAAGGTACCCATTATTAATTAAATTAATTAAAGGCTGGGTTGGCCTAGGGACGGTCAGGGAGGCCGAATTCAACCCATGAACGAAGACACTAGAAGAACAAATCTTTAGTGCTTGCTCGGGATTTGAACTCAGGCCTCCAGCTTATTAGTCCAGTGCTCTACCACTGAGCAAACCTCGCCCCCATATATACAGGGTGTCCCGTAAATGTCTAGTCATATTGTGAGGGGTGATAGAGGACCCTTAGGGGAACAAAAAATGTTCTATGACAATTTCCCGAATTCTCGCCCATAAGGGAGAAAACGTCGTTTTATTGTGTTTTCGAGACAAACGTACTTTTTAGAAGAATAATCGTTGTAGCTCCGTCCCAGGTGGTACTACTAAAAAGGGTGTGAAACCAATCGAAAGCTGAGTAAATTTACTATAAGACTAGTTGAGAGTAAACGTAAAAATGAATGAATATAAGTATGTATATCTTACCAAAAGAAGGCAATTCTAAATTTCCTTACATTTTATTGATATTTCTTTCCAGCGTTACTCCTCAATAAGCAGGATCTGAGATTTCCGGGTTTCAGAAAAACTTCCTCATTTAACCAGCTTTCCATTCATGTATCACAACCCTGTGTTATTGAAGTATTTGACCGATTTAAGAACAAAAGTTTTTAAAAAAAAACATGGTCTGTGAAAAGAAAATTTTATTTTTTTCTTCAATTTATTCAAAAAGCTGAAGGGAAATATTTTTTTTATAAATGTTTACATAAATATTAAGTAAATATTTACTTAAAAGAATAAAAAAAATTACTTCCACGGATATAAAAAAAGAATCTTAAAACAGTAAATAAATAAAATACACATTTATTTTGAATTTATTAATTCGGGTAACTAATACTGGGTCCAGGAGGCGGCCATTAAGGAACCCCAACCATACATTAACCTCAAAAATTACTATTTTTACCTATATCACGCATTTGAACACATTTTTACAGGACTATGTACATATTATTTATGAGGGATAGAATTTTTAATTACCACAACAAAAACGCATGGGCTCAGAATCCCAGTGAGTTTCACAAGCGTAGCCATCAGTATTAATTTAAGGTAAAGCATTTGTTTTCTAAATATAATTACCTGTAAAAATGTGTTCAAATGCGTGATCTAGGTAAAAATAATAATTTTTGAGGTTAATGTATGGTTGGGGTTCCTTAATGGCCGCCTCCTGGACCCAGTATTAGTTACCTGAATTAACAAATTCAAAATAAATGTGTATTTTATTTATTTACTGTTTTAGGAATTTTTTTTATATTCGTGGAAGTAATTTTTTTTATTGTTTTAAGTAAATATTTACTTAATATTTATGTAAACATTTATAAAAATAAATATTTCCCTTCAGCTTTTTGAATAAACTGAAGAAAAAAATATAATTTTCTTTTCACAGATCCATGTTTTTTTTTTAAACTTTTGTACTTAAACCGTTCAAATACTTCAATAACACAGGGTTGTGATACATGAATGGAAAGCTGGTTAAATGAGGAAGTTTTTCTGAAACCCGGAAATCTCAGATCCTGCCCATTGAGGAGTAACGCTGGAAAGAAATATCAATAAAATGTTAGGAAATTTAGAATTGCCTTCTTTTTGTAAGATATACATACTTACATTCATTCATTTTTACGTTTACTCCCAACTAGTCTTATAGTACATTTACTCAGCTTTCGATTGGTTTCACTCCCTTTCTAGTAGTACCACCTGGGACGGAGCTACAACGATTATGTTTCTAAAAACCATGTTTGTCTCGATAAAACAATAAAACGACGTTTTCTCCCTTATGGGCGAGAATTCGGGAAATTGTCATAGAACATTTTTTGTTCCCCTAAGGGTCCTCTATCACCCCTCACAATATGACTAGACATTTACGGGACACCCTGTATATATATATATATATATATATATATATATATATATATATATATAAACCTTATTCTCCTAGAATAATTTTTAAAAGCTGTTCTGTAATTTTTCATTCACTATTACCTGAGAGTGGTTCCTACTACTAATATTCACAAATTGTAAATCGCTAAGTGTGCCAACTCTCGATATTAATAAATAGATAAATATGTAACAAATAAGTATCCATATAAAATATATAATACATAAGGCAAAGAAAATTGTTCTTATGTAGAAAAGTTAGATTGAATAATTATAATAATGACCATCATCTGCTGGTAATTATTCTTTAATCACTTATTATTAATCAAAAATTATAATATTTATTTCAGGATTAAATCATATACTTTTTCCAGTATAAGCAATTAATTTTGTATTTATTTTAAATTTCAGTTTGGTATTCCTGAACCTAACTTTACCACATTATTCGACGTTTAAAGTAATCCAACTACATGCGTCATATGCTACAGGACATTGGAATGCAAAGGATATTGACAGTGAACTGATAAAAAGGATATTTTGAACTTCACAATTGTTTCCTGAAAATGAACAAATAAACCATTTAATTCAATAAAATGTTTAGTAATTGAAAAAAAGGAGATATGCTTTGGATAATTGCTCTAAATTATTTGAACATGGCTATATAAATGAACAGAATATTATTATCTAATAATAATATTTTTAATTTATTTCACAATTATGTCTATTAATAATGTCGATAGATTTTCATTATATTTTCCACTTTATTTATCATGTGATTGGAACACTTAATCCTTAAATTTCTTTACAAAACATTTCCTCCAGGAGGAGTTGTATAACTATCCACATTCCTGAACAGTGAGCTTCAAATGATTTTTGTAAAAACTGATTACGTCCGTTTAAGACAAGAGAAGGCTTTGAAGAGTCAGGAAATGGATATGATGTTTGAAAGGACAGTTTGAAACCTTATTTTTATTGTATTACCTTCTTCCCGCTAATTGAGGAAACGGAAGGTATTGAGTCGTTTTATAATGTTATTGTTATATTAAATATCTGTTACTAGGCATAGGACACTGTTCTTTAAATTTCTTCTTCAGTTAAATAATAGAAATGTGATAGAGTAACAAGACGGGAAATTAAGTATTAGAATATTTGAAATAAAAACAAAAAAAAAAAAAAAAAACAGTTATTTTACGGAATTCCAGATAGATCGATTCTTTAAAAGATAGGCCCTTGGAGGTCGTTTAAAAAAATCGATATATCGTGTTAAGAATCGATCTTTTAAAAGATCGATTCAGATCGCCCATCTCTAATCCTGAGTTTCTGACTAGAAGAATTAGAATTGTAATAAAATTCTAATTAATCCATCATAATTACTATTTAGTGGAGTCTTCACTACCTGATATTTAGATTTTGCGGGTACCAACGAGTTCTTGAGTTGCAAGATAAAGATTACTCCTTTGCCTTTTTTTAGGTAGTGAAAAAAACTTATCAAAATTCTTTTTTCTCAGCGCTTGTCTGGTGTTGCGAACATTTCTGACATCATGTAAACATTGCTATTATTATTAGCAATTATTAATGCAGCTACAATACAAGAATAATACCAGCAAACAGAGGAGTGACCATAAAAGAATCACACGCAACGCAGGACCTTCAATTACCTGACTCAATGAAAAAAAAACGCCACAATATAAACTCAGACGGAAATTTATAATAATTTTATAAACATCCAATTCAGAGAAACTAAAAAATAAAAAAAAAACATTATATACCAATATAATATCAATAGATCGAAATAAAATATACAAAAAATGAGATTGACACAAAATAAATTTGGAAATGATATAGAACGGAAACAAAATCAATTGTGTATGAGAGTAAATTTTAGTAGTATAAAGTAAATATTGAAAACTAAACCTTATAATATTCACATTATTTAATACCATTTAAAGTATAATATCTATGACAACTAATTTCCAAAAAGTTAATATTTATTGGTTGCTCTTTGTCACTAACATATGTGCAGAATAATGTCACCTGGTGGTAGCTGGTGCAGAACGTAAGGTAGGTGGCTTCTTTAACATAACTAATAAGATAACAAATTTATCTCTCTAGGTTTTATACAACATTATTAACTATAATAATAATAATAATGAAAATTTGGAATTAATTATAAAATAAGCGAAATAAATATTAATTTTTAGCCAGTTGTAAGATTTTAGAATAGAGAATTACAACCTCAGAGAGTAAGCGGCTTATGACAAATATTAAAACAGCTACTAAACCAGCAAAACACTAAAGCTTAGCACGTCTAGCCTAACTTACTGTTATAAGGGTCTTTGCTACATTTCCACCGATGTTAAAAAAAAAAGTCCGTCACGCAGGAGCTGCATAACTAAGCACTTTCCTCAGAATTTGGGTAGTGTAGACTGCTTTCCAGAACAATTTGCTTAAAATATCCTACATAAATAAAATAAAAACATGAATAGTTCTCTTTTAATTTTGTAATGAGTAACTGATAAATTATTAATTTGCTTTCAGAGTTATGTTTACACATAGTACCTACTGCACTACGTAATAAATACAAAAAACCTCATATTATCGTATTTTGATCTAACGCAGGAACCGGATACAGTCCCTCTAGCGCTCCTTGCGGCGCCTTTGTGAACCTATGTCTGGCTGCCTTTTCTATTGAAATATATTACAAAGTAAACCCCCGATTCATCTCATTTTTACAACACTTCTTTCTCATGAGTTACCCACGACGTATACCGCGTTTCGTTACAATAAAGCAGAAATTACGACCAGTATGAGTATATTAGTAATTTGGGTCCGGAGTAAACCCCCCCTCCTAAAGAACCGATTTAGTTTATTTTTACAACACATATTTACCTGTAGATTACCACTACGAATAAAGAGTTTCGTCGAAATATACCAAAAATCACGGTTGGTAGTGGTGAATTGGTATTGTGGGTCTGGAGTAAACCCCCACCCCCCTCCTAATGAACCGATTTAGTTTATTTTTACAACACATATTTACCTGTAGATTACCACTATGAATACCGAGTTTCGTCGAAATATACCAAAAATCATGGCTGGTAGTGGCGAATTGGTATTGTCGGTCCAGAGTAAACCCCCCCTCCTTATGAACTGATTTAGTTCATTTTTATATCTCACTTTTCTCTCTATATTACTACTACGAATACCAAGTTTCGTTGAAATATAACAAATATTACGGCTGAAATGGTCAAATTAGTGTTTTGGGCTCGGGGTAAACCCCCCCTTCCGGTGGACCGATTTTGGTGGCTAACGAACTCGTTCAATCGTTTGCTAATTGAATGCTATATACCAAGTTTCGTGGCGAAAAAACAAAAACTCTGGCCGCTATCGTGTTAACAGACACACATATATATATATATATATATATATATATATATATATATATATATATATATATGCATATATATATATATATATATATATAGATATATATAAATTTTAACGGGGGTCATTTTCTCTGTCTACTAGGTAGGATCGATAAAGATTTGAAGAAATTTTTCAAAAATTCCGTCATGAGTCCAACCTCAATAGCTACTTTCCTTCGGAGGAAAGTGCTAAAAGAAAAAAAAAAAAAAAAAAAAAAAAAAAAAAAAAAAAAAAAAAAAAATCCATCTCAAAGGAGCTGGATAACTAAGGAAATTTCTCAGATAGTTGGCTAGTTCACACCACACTTTTGAATAACTTCAACTAACTAATAAATAAATATAAAAAGCTTAATGGTTTAGTTCAATCAGGTGACTATCTAGGCGCACGGTAGTGCGCCAGGCCAAGTTCCGGCCTAAGCATACTGTGTGTATATTACAGGAGGTCTTAGAGCCGCTTTTTACTCTCTCATAACTTTCAACCAGGTAAAGATAAAGTTATGAAATTTTACACAGGTTATTTAGGTTATAATACTAGATGTGAGTAAAACTGGAAATTTTCATAATTCTACATTGAATAGTTTCTGAGATATAAGCGATCGAAAATCGGGATTTATAGGATTCACTCACTCACTCACTCACTCACTCACTCAATGACTCATCAAAATTATTAGGCACTTCCCATGATGCTAGAGACTTGAAATTTTGCATGAAGATAGATATGGAGGTGTTATTAAAGGAAAAAATCGAAAACCCCTGAAAAGTTGCGTTTGACTCCGCTTCCGGGGCGGGGGCGTGCCAGTTTTGTACTTCCTTCGGGAACCCGTCATTCCGTCCGAAACCCATGATGTGGGGTATCAAATGAAGAACCTATATATGATGTTTTAAGAAACAATTAGACGCATATAGGCTCGGTCAAAATCTTCTACCAGCTGTCTGTCTGTATGTTTGTTCCTTATACAAATCCGTACCGTTTGACCGATTTTGACCCAACTTGGGACATAGATGGGTCTTGATGCTGGGAGAATCATAGGTTAGGTTAAATTGTCTATCATCTATCTGTTTGTTTGTTCCTTATACAAATCCACACGATTTGACCGATTTTGACCAAACATGGTACATAGGTAGGTCTTTATCCGGGTAGTGTCATAGGCTAGGTCAAAATCATCTATCAGCTGTCTGTGTGCATGTTTGTTCCTCACACAAAGTCACTCCGTTTGACCGATTTTGACCAAACTTGGCACACAGGTAGGCCTTGGTCCGGGGAATGCACTAGGCTTGGTAAAAAAGGTCTTTCAGCTGTCTGTCAGTATGTTTGTTCCTTATACAAATTCACACGGTTTGACCTATTTTGACCAAACTTGGCACGCAGGTAGGTCTTGATACGGGAGTGTCATATTACCTATGACGTTTTGTACTTTTTGTTCTATCGGAAAGCCATCATTCCTTCTGAAACCCATCATGTGGGGTATCAAATGAATCATTTTGGTAAGGAGAACCTATATTTGATGTTTTAAGAAACATTTCGACGCATCTTAACAACAACATTTGTGACTTCTTTCTTAAATGTAGTAAATAAAGTCGTAGGGGTTAACTGCATAATATACTTGACAGCAGATACTAAGTTTTTCAAAGTCGAGCCTTCTAAATTCCAAAGTTTAGGATCACAACCCCAAAATGTATATTCTTTGTTCTTATCTTTTTCTTGAAGGCCTTCTACACTTTCCCTATTGTGATCTTTATCCTCGGGATAAGGTTCCTGTGTTTTACAGTGAAATAGTTTAGTTAAGAGAGCAATCAATTTGTCCTCTAGAGTAATGTCATCTGGAAGAGCTTATAACTTTTCTAGGCTAGTGATTAGATGTAGATAGGTATGCTGCTTGGTATCAAATATCAAGCAGTAAGAAGAACTTTACGCAGAATCCAAAGACCCTGGTTTTATATGAAGTACAAAAAGCCAGAAGGTATGTGGCAACTAAATTTTAATTAATACTTAGAAAAAAGTAATAAGATCCCAAAAAAAAACATAAATGTGAAATAGAGGCCAAGTTCCTCCCCCCACAAAGAAACACTCCCTTCCCCAAAAATATCCCCTCCTAAAACCCACCAAAACGCCTTACCATCCTACACTCCAAAAAAGTAGTACGAGTTAGTGTATTAAGTGCACCATATTTTCAACCAAAAATATTTGCCAATACAAGAGATGATACAAGAAAGAAATGTCCAAGTCCATTACTTGGAAGACCTCATAGTTACTTACTAAGAACAGTAAAGACACTTCAACTGACCTTTAAAAACAACAATAAAAATACTTATATCCAGTTACTAAAATATCACTTCCCTCAACCAGGTATATTCTTAAACTTGGCAATGTTTAGTTTTCTCTCTAAAGATAATTTCGGCACAAATAAAACATTCATTTAATGCATATTCAAACAATTAATACATTATAATTTAATATAATTATCTAATTTCCACATTAACCGTCTCCTATCAATAAATACATTCAATTTAACATTTCATACTCAAAATTAAATGATTCCTGTAAGGATTCAAGTCCATAAATAGATAGATATATAACAAATTTATAAAATCATTTTAATACCATTTAAAGTATATTTTTGCATTATCTTACAATAAATGTTTAATTGTAGCATTCCAGAAGACGTTGGAATAAAGAAATAAAGTTCTTAGAGAATTCTGAAGGAATATTCCTCACCTTGACTGCGTTATATACTTTCACTTCTTCTTTTTCGTTAATATGCATCTTGTTTCGTTGAAAGTACGCAAAAATATATTTGGTATTATCTGCTGACTCTAGGAATAATTAATTATTTTAGCCAAAGCTCCAATTTTTGTTTGACCGATTAATTTATTTGTAAAAAAAAAAAAAAAAAAAAAAAAAAAGTCATTTTCATTGCAAGGAAGTAAAAATAACTGCTGGTACGTGTAAATTTGCTTCTGGAATAAACGGCTATTTTTGTTACTTAGAAAGTAGAGATGATAAAAGGAGAATATTTCTAAAGTCCAAGCCCAATAGCTAAATTCTTCGGACTCTGCTGTAAATATTATTATTATGTATTGATATGCAACGCTTCGGTGGCGATTTGCAATTTCTTCGGGACTCCTACTATAAATAAAGAAGTTATTATAAAAATAAACTGTGAATTCAGCCTATGGTTAATTTAGGACTAGTGAAAAACTCTTTGCGGGCCAGCAGCAATCATATCTTGCTCAAGAGATGAGCTCTACGCAACAACTTACTTAGGGTACTCAATTTTTTTTTTCTTGAACACTCTTTCCTTTTTCTTTTCAGTTTTATCACCAGGCCCTAATTCATGATTACGCAAGGGTCAGCGAGGTCAGATCCTTCTTACGCAACCAAAGAAGAACCGACAGAAGGACCAACAATGTTGGCCGGGGGCTTTGGTTACGTCACTGAGAAAGTACCATCCTAATCACATATTCCTAGGAACCTCTATGTTGGGGGAGAAATTCTTACCTCATTGCCCTCCCAATGAACCCTCTCACGATTCAAGCTCACCTTTATATAAACTAATGAATATTAACTTCATTTAAAATAAAAATCAGAGAGTCCCACTTCGATAAATACGTGGGTATAACCAGTTACTTTTAAGAATATTTTACATAATATGGCTTGAAGAAGTGGATATTCTTACTTTTAAAGAAGTTATACAACTATCTTTTTCATCTTTTGTACAAAAAGAAACGCATGGGCTATTTTTTTTTCTCCCTCTCGTGAAAGCATAATTTTTTACACTTTCTGCAACGTCAATACAGTACTTGCCCACATTTAAGAAAGTAGCCCACAGGAGATACAGTTCCTTCAATTTATTGTTATCTTCCTATAAATATCAAGTTCATTTCAACAATTGTTCATTTCTTCAAAACATAATATATTTTTTTGGACTATTCACTTTAATTCTTAAATTTTAAGAAGAAATTAATTTCCCGAAAAAAATAACATTTAAAGAAAATATGATGAATATATATTTCCAAAATTCTCTTACAAAAGCAATTAGAGTAACCATGCCAGTAAAATAACGAAACAATTTTATTTTATGTCATGTAGATTGTTCAAATGAATATTATTAACACATCTTCATCGCTTTTAGCGCTAGTTCACCTGTATTAATTTTATTCTGCATTTTTGCAGATTTTCTAGATGATTATCCATCCTTCTGACTGGGTAGCTAAAATCGCACGAGTTTACCAGTCAGAAGGCCCGAAAAAAATACAGCTGATGAAAAGTCCTTATTCAAAGGAAATATTAATATAATATTTAAATAATTTATTGTATTTACCCCCCCCCCCCTCCAATCACACTCAAAAATAGTTTAAAAGTATTATCACATTAGCGCATAAAATTAATCATACTGTATTATTCATTTTATGATACAATTTATTATAATTTGTCTTGATTAAATTTAATTTAAATATATTTTTTTAATATAAAACATGGCAAGTCGTTTTGAAATTTCAATCTATAATTTTTAAACATTATTACGGTTTTTTTTTCTATATGTATTTGTTTGCTTAATTATTGAAATATATTATTCCACACTCGAAATGTCCTTGTTGATCTTACATACATAATTATGTAATGATTTGGATACGTCCATCCTCTTGAACGTATGAGACATTGACTGTTTTAATTCATTCCAAAACGTGTAATCTTAAAGTGCGACTTAAAGAGAAATTCAAATTAGCTTTTCCAAATAAGGAAAAACTAATTCTATGATATCTACTTGGAAAGTGCCTTAGGAAATTACATAAATGAAAAGAAGCTGACATAATTTTAGACTTCCAAGATTTATAATCTAATTTAATTTAAAAAAGAAAACTAATCTTGAATCCATTTTAGAATGTACTTTTACTTTTATTTAAGAGAGATGTAATTACTGTATTTTCAAGAAATAAAAAACTGAGCAATAAAATATAAATATTAACTTTTATGTGGATTAATATATTTAATACTATTTATTTTCTAATAAATAATTAAAGCTATAGTTTTATTATCTGATACCTAAATGCGATTAAATATATTTTGAGATATTATTTTGAAAAATTAATTAATTCTTTCCAACAGATCAACGCAACATTTTCTGACTTGCATAACTTAAACCAGAAAATATACCACCTTAGCTCATTATAAGGTGGGGGAAAAAATTGTGCGATTCATTGAATAAGTAAAGTAGGAGAAATTTTGATACAATTTTAAGTTTAAAAAAAAATTGGACCCGAGGCCTATATTGTTCTATTAAAATGGTAAAATGTATCATGTAATATTTTTCTGAACATTGTATTTTCAACAAACTTACTAGTTGGGTTTTAGTTATTGTTTCTGCTATGTCATTCAAATGGAAAGTAGCTTGATTAGTGATTGTGAATAGCTGTGAATTGTTCATCTTTAAGCACATTGTCGTGGGTGTGTGCTGGGTGAAGGGCAGGCAAGGGGTGAAAGTTTGGTTGCTTTGAAATGAGTAGTCATTGGTTGCATCGTATATCACAAAGCATTTAGGAGAGAGTTGGAATAAAGTACTCAAATTTTTTTTTTGGGAGTTTTATACAAAAATACATTTATTGCCACCGTGGTTTTTCGATTGCTCAATAATATACAAATATAATACAAGGGTTGAGATGCAGTAAGTTACTGTACAGTCTGTTTTAGTATGGCCCACTTGCTCCGGGCGCTCCGTAGCTCGTCGATGGCCCGGAAGGTCCTGTAGCTCCTCCGTGTCCCCCTCCAATGCCGCCTCCATGACCTCCTCCGATTCCTCCACCGATGCCGCCTCCGTGTCCTCCGCCGATTCCACCTCCAATGCCGCCTCCGTGTCCACCGCCGAGTCCACCGTCAAGACCTCCTCCAATTCCACCTCCGACACCGCCGCCGATTCCGCCTCCTACTCCACCACCGATGCCACCTCCGGCGCCACCACCAACGGCTTGTGTTTCCTTTTGAGTCCTGTACCTGATGAAATATACCTCTGGCTTGCTTGGCTGAGTTGGCGCGGCGGTTGGGATGGTGATTTCTGGACCGTCTTCTGGCCTCTTGACCAACACGTAGATGAGAGTCTTCTCTTGGTCCTGAGAGAGTTGTGGAATGACTGGTGCTGTTGGGGTAGGTGGAGTTGGGGCCTTGATGAAGATGATCTTGTAGTGTTTCTGAGGTGCGGATGCAGGTCCGATGACTCTAGCGGGCTGAACGACCTCAGCCTCTGGGGGTGGGACGTGGACGTAGATGTGTTTCTGGACGGTGGGTGCTCCACCTCCAAAACCACCTCCAAATCCACCACCACTGCCACCTCCAAATCCACCACCGCTTCCGCCTCCGAATCCGCCTCCAAATCCACCTCCACTACCGCCTCCAAATCCACCTCCACTACCACCTCCGAAGCCACCTCCAAAACCACTGCCTCCGCCGCTTCCAAAGCCACCTCCGATTCCGGTAATACCACCGATACCACCTCCATGTCCACCTCCTATTCCACCTCCGATTCCACCACCATGTCCACCGATTCCGCCAGCACCACCTCCAGTGGGTGCTCCGTAACTACCGGACGGTGGTGAGTATGAGTAGCCTGCTTCAGGCCTGGCGTGCGCTAGTGCAGCCAATGTGATTACCTGCAATAAAAAGAGATGCAATAAATCTTTTGAAATCAATAATAACGTAAATTTAGAAATGGATGCATTCGAGGAAATGATTCAAGTATATCTTCCCTTATAAAATAATGAAGTAAATAATTTGTTAGTATGTCAGTGCACTTAAGATATTATGAGTCCGCTATGGCCATGTCTGCGTAAAATCTATAATACAAGTTGATAAATGAAGACTAAGTAAAATAACAAAGAAATCAGAGAGAAAACGGTACAAAGAGAAAGAAGGAGGGATTCCCCAACTTATTACAGATAATACGTAGTCATACAATTTTGAATTAATTGGTCACTAGCTATTTTTAATTAATCATTTCGGACTAAGTTTTGCGTAACTCAACACTTTTGAATAAATGTGCATTGTTTTTAAGTGTTCTAATATTTTATTGTTGTGGGGGCTGTTCTCAATTAGTCCATGTAAAACTGGTAACAGCTCTCGTAGTCTGCTTTCAGTAAGTATGTGATTAACTGTATGCAAAGAGATTGTTTTCGTCATTCCAAAAGCTAATCAGAAAAATGGGTCCTATACAAAGCCAGTTAAATATAAGTTATTCTCTTCTAGTTTCCTTACAAATGATTTGTTTTGTATAGAATACTGAAATTCTGATGTATTGAATTTCGAATAGCAAGTAATGGGTATGCAAATGTTACGAAAGCACCGAACGCGATAATGATAGAACTTGTAAAAGTCTACACAATTAACTAACAGTGTAAACATAAGCAAGTTCCCTTGATGGGATAATTAAATGTTTTTGTATAACACACTATAACTCTACTTATTAAAAAAATAATATGACAATTGTGGGAACTTGTTCTTGGATGGAGTATTGAAGATTCGCCACTGTGCGAATTTCGTCCCGGAACAGAACCATGAGAAAAAGCTGACTAAGGGAGAAGAAATATGCATCGTGGGACTTGAAGAGAAATCCCAGACAAATAGCTTAAGAAGAAATGTTTTGTTTAGTATCGGTCTATTTCGATTTCTTGTTCTTGTACGTGAGAGTGAAAATCATGGAGAAATTGTTTGGGAAATTCTCATATTGTTTTGACTCCGCTTTTACATTTTTGTTGTAGATTTTTCAGACATTTATGAGAGACTGTGACTTTTGAGGTTGCACTTTTCCTGAATATTTACTAGCCTATTCGATTTTGAAACTCGAAGCGTATGTCATTTGAAGAAGTTTTTGATGCCACAAGTGAAAAAAAAAAAAAACTAACGCTGGAGAAGAGTGCAGAAACGTCAGTAATATATATATATATATATATATATATATATATATATATATATATATATATATAATGATGACCGTCCCAATTATGTTTTTTCACCCCGAAACTCGGCATACATAAATTCTCGTATGAACTGGACAAGTTCGTTAATCAGCAAAAATAGTTTATTAGGAGTTTACACCGTAATCTAATTATTAATTCGCCTTTATTGGGCGTAATTTTTGGTTTATTTTAACGCAACACAGGATACATAGTGCCAACTGATGAAAAACATATATTGTAAACAAAAATCTGTCCATTAGGACGAATCGGGGTTTATTCCGGAACGACTGGATTTCCTGTTCAAACTAACTGTTTCTTAAACTTATAATTGTTTATTCATTTTAACAACATAGACTGTTTTAGATGGGTAATCTATAGGTTACCAGCGTTTCCTGACCACGATTGTGGCCATTCATTCCTTTCATTATTGCGAAAGGATTCGACCAGCTCTAGTAGAAATTGGACCCACAACACTAGACTGGGAGCCCTAATGCCTCATATCTGGCAGCAATCCGGTCTCCAGTCAATAATGTAAAATAACAAAACAATATAGGTTTAATTTGTATTTATATCAGGTGCATTCCTCCGCAAAGAGAAATGATCTAACCACCGGAGAAACGAGCATAGTTTACACAGCGTGTGCGGAACGGATTTTTTTTCTGAGCGTTAATGCAGAGATTCGCATATATTTCTTGCAACTATATGTGTTTCATGCAATGGAGTATGCACTAAACAGTGCAGGGCTTTGTGCAAAGGAAATTCACGACTCCCGTTCTTGAAGACTTTCTCCAACACGAATCGCTTTTTCAAAGGCGACGGCACTGCTTTGCTCTTCTCGTGTGGAGCTTGACTAAGTTGCAACCTTACTTTCTAGTTTGCAACAACGAGATAAATACATTACCTCGTTGGTGATTTTATTCTATAGTGTTTGTGGAGGACCGATAGCCATGAACTTAAGTAAGTGTTTAAGTACGTTCACTGGTTATTTCGTTTAATGACTTTTAGTTAATAATAAAGAAAAACCCTTACACTAATTCTGATTCTTATGAGCAATAAGTGAAAAATAAAGAATCACAAATAGACTACTGTAATAACAAAAAAAAAACGAGAAAACATAATAATAAAATATTTCTGCTAGATGTTATAAAATGCAATACATTATTTACATATTGAGAGTGTATGTTTATACTTTTTAAATACCGGCATTTTTCGAATGAACTTCTTATTACTATTTAAGTCATTGCGTTCTCTGCAGTTCTTAAGTAAGTGCTTAACGATCAGTGACTTTAGAACTTGTTCTGCCCTATCCATCTAGTAAGTACGAACTGGTAAGATGTTTTTAACACAAAACCTGGTGTTCCCTGAGAAGTATTATATTCTTTTTATAATTTTTATTCTTTATTCGGAATTAATTTTAAAATTCAATGACTTATAAAGAAGAAATTTGCTTTTGAAATCAAAATAACTTTTTTTTTTGTTCATAAGCGGGGGTTCGGCCCCCACCGGCGCCAGAAATTTTCTCATCTCAGGGCTCGCTGAGAAAATTCCTGGCTGCACCCTGGACGTCGGCGCTACTGGCCAAGATTTATGTCGATGCGCCGTTAAAAAAAGAAGAAAAAAATGGTATTTTTAAAGGTATCAAATCAATTTTTAGAACTGTTTATTTGTACAAATGAGTAATTGGCATCGTTGATCTTTATTTCTCATAAAACCCCATTAATATAAAAACTTTAGGAAAATAATAAATAATTTATATTAACCGAAAATGAATTTCAAAAATATGCATTTACTTTAATATTTAAAGTTTGCATTTATTTTAGCACATTCATTTGTTTTGAGAGCAAATTGGAAGAAGAGAATATTTTTTTAAGAAAACTTCCTTTTTTAGTAATTCTCGGGAATTATTTTATTTGGATCATTTATTTATAATTTATTTATTTATAATTTTAAAAAAAAATATTTGGATCAAACGTTTCCTGTCTCCAAGAATAAAATTATTGGTTGAATTCATTTTCTCCCTAGTTTCAGATTATTTCTATATATATTAATATATTTTATGATAACAAATTGTTAATAATGCAAGATCTAAGTAACGGCATATTTTGTAAATGTCATTGTAAAAAAAAAAAATTCTAACATACACTTAGTAGTTACGCATCTGTTCATGCTAAGACGTCTTCGTTGATTCCAGTTGTAAAATAAAGATTTACTTTCAAGATATAGAATTGTTGATTTTCTTGTTTTGCAATTACAAATAATTACAACTCGGATGATACGTAAGGTCTAATTCTATTTTTAAAGTTTCTCAGATCAAAGAATTTTAATGAATAAACGTTGAATAAAAATGGATGTGTAAAAACTACCGTGAATTTTGGAATGCATGAAAATACAAACGCAGTATTAATAACTTTTAACAATGTGAGAAAACTGTTTGCTCTATCGAATAGCGGGGTACATAAGTAGTAATTTCAAAATATTGTCAACCACTTGGATTTGAATTAAGTCCCGGAAAGGAACCTGGATCTATCTCAAATTTATAAAAAAATCCATGACTATGACTACACACACAATACAAATATATACACAGAAATGTAATGTAATAATATATACATACTATACTTAATATACAAAAAACGTCTCCACGAAGTGGACCACCAACAAATAAATAATAATAATCAAATTGAGACGTAAATTCGGTCGCTATTTTTCTTTCGTTATACTAATGAAACTGGCCTTCTGAACTGATATCTAGGGGCTGAGATTGGCTCAGTGGCAGAGCACTCGAATCATTTTATGGAGGATATGAGTTCGAAACTCGGGCAGGTATTTAAAGACTTTATATTTTAGAGTCGTCGACACAGGTTCAGAGACCCATACCGTCTCTAGGCCCACCCAGCATTTCATGGGTATCTGTAAAAGGGGAAATCAGGTGGCCGGAGCAAAGTATCCCTGTAGTGTACCGTAAGGCCAAGTATTCGGTGCACCTACGCTATCTACTCATGTGGTCAGTCGTTGCCCAATTTTGGGACTATTTTTTTTATATTTACGTATGAGTGATTTTGTGTAAGAGGATATTAAAAGATCGCACATCGGAAATTCTTGGTCCACATTCCGTAAAGTCTGGTCACATAATGTTTACCGCACGTAAAAAAAAAGTGATTTATATTAATTAACAGTATATATATATATATATATATATATATATATATATATATATATATATATATTAAATTCCAATTTAATTTTATAGGTTATTATAAGATAACAAAGTGAAAAAAATAAAAATAGATGGACCGTCTGAAGAAGCAGAATGGGATTTCTGCGAAATATTACCCAAATAAACCGACCGCTGGAGACTGCCGTACCATCACCAATAAATCTCCCCAGCGAAGAAACCTCAAAAATAATATATATATATATATATATATATATATATATATATATATATATATACACACATTTTAACGATATAAGCGGTAATATGAAACGAGGTATTAAGTGACACTTGAAAACCACATGTGACTGAGGACAACGAGGAAGGTTATGGCGGGGTGCTGTTACAACCAGTTCTTCCTCAGTCACATGTAATATTAAAGACTTTCTCCGTGGGCCTTTCCGAGATATTAGTTGCTTGAAATTCTTTTTATGTAACTTCTTACATATGTGGAGGTATTTATTTTATCCTACTCAAGAGAAGCCTCTATCCATAACTTCAAGCGTGTAGATTTTAAATTCCAAAAGTCCTTCAAAAATATTTCTTATAATTTAATTTGACAAAATTTGGTAAATTTACGAAACTTACAAGGTCCAAAATTTTTAGATTTTTAGGGGTGGTGACGAAGAAGAAAAATGTTTAAAGCTATAAAAAATTATAATTAAATTTTATCTTTTTGAGAATAAGTAGTCATATATTTTATGATTCTTAAAGTTATAAATTATGATCCTTTATAATTCTATTAAATTATTTGTTTTTAAATTATGATTTGGAATACATTTTCTTGTACGCGTTGGAATTTCGTTTTGATGTTTATGTATTAGAAACGAGGAACAATTAAAACTAAAGACATTATTGTCAAGACAATTGCAGATATTGTTGTCGATTTTAGATTTGAATTATAATTAAATTTTATCAATTCAATTTTTAATTAAAATATTAAAAGTTTTTTTATTTGATACAAAATTGGGAGACATCTTGTTGATGATTTATCTACGTAAACATCCACATATGTAGGAAATTCTTCGGAGGACAGGACAAAAACTATGGAAAAACCTATTAAGTTTTCACAATGTCTCTAAGAGTCACTATCGATATCCACCAGTGACGACTAATCGAACTAAAACACTTTGAACACTTTGAACTCACCAGGAGCCCCCTCATGTTGAACGGTGCTTTGCTGACTGATGCTACCTCCTTGGCAACCCCAGTCCTATATACCTCTCAGCCCCTCCAGACTTTCCTTACACAATCCACACACCCTCTCTCCCCTGACCCCTGTCGTCCGGCTCGTCTCTTCATCTTCTTCCTATAACTCTGTATTTATTTTATTTAATTGATTAGTCATAAAAAAAATCGGTAAATGTGAAGACGTTGGTTCTAGGCTCCGATTATTTTTAAATTTTGCACTGTATCGTACTTTGATGCACTAAACACGAATCCGTTAAAAAAAAAATCTCAACTAGGAAAGAAGTTATGAAGCACTAAAGTTCACAGTTATAAAGGTTATAAAAGTTGGCGTAAACAGCGTATTAATAAACATGCATATTAAGAAGAATGTCTAGGACGACTTTTGGCCAGACGTGCTATGCGTTTCCGCTCGCTCAAGAAGATATCAAAACTCTAGTCAATCCAACTCGCTGTTATGGATAGAATTCCGATTTTATGGAGGTTATAAATAGTTTATCAACATTTCAAATAAGAGTTCTTTGTTTCCTAATGTTACATGTCTGCGCATGCGCGTGTTTACAAATACGCTGTTTCCGCCAACTTTAACCTCAATAACAGTGAACTTTAGTGCTTCATAACTTCTTTCCTCCTTTTTTTTTTTTTTTTCTTCTTTTTTTTAACGGATTCGTGTGTAGTGCATCAAAATACGATATAGAGCAAAATATCAACATAGTCGGAGCCTAGAACCCTCGTCTTCAAATTTACCAAAAAATCTAGAGGTTATAGGCTATTAGGTTGTTTCCAAAAAAAAAAAAACATTAATATGGCTATACAAAAAGAAACAAGGATCGGATTTATTGATAACAAATGCAACTAAAATAATAATAATATATAATAACAAATTATGTATTTTCACCTCCTGACACACCTTGATGGCATATCCAAGATATAAGATTTTTTTAAAAAAAAAAAAAAAAAAATATGTACGTTTAGAAGTCAGGAAATCATGTTAAGCCTATGCAAGTAAGAAGATGTTGAATACGAGGTTTTGGTAACCTGGACATTAAGGCATTTCACTGAGAACTACAATTGGCTCACTAGGAAAAACTAGAACTCAAATATCTCTAATCATCTGAACATAATGGCATTAACTGACTTAGGCAACTTAGCCGAAAACCGTAAGTTAAATGACTGACAGACAGAATGGACTAATTCTGGAAAAACAACTGAGGCAAATTAGTAATTATTAATACATATTTTCATTTTAACACACATTTAATGACCACAGATTACGAGACCAAGCAATTCCACTTAACTTAAACAACTCACTAGTCCAAATACCCCATAAATTAACTCACGTATAGTTAATTAATTCATATTAAAAAATACAGCTCTACCTCCGATGTACCCCTGTCCCTTTTTCTCCATTTTCTTTCTTTATTTTTTTCCCCCACGATTTTTATTGATATATAATTTAACGATTTGTAAAATTTAGTGATATATTATTTTATGATTCGTAAAATGTACTGATATATAATATCACGACTTTTATAATATACTAGATGTTCCCCGGCGTGCCATGCTACACCTAATCTCTGCCTATGACACTCCCCGTATCAAACGGTCAAACGGTATGAATTTGTATAAGGCAAAAACATACAGACAGACAGCTGGTTAACGTTTGTGACCTAGCCTAAAACACTCCCCGTATCAAGACCTATCTGTGTGCCAAGTTTGATCAAAATCGGTGTGGATTTGTATAAGGAACAAACAGACAGACAAACATATAAACAGAAAGACACGTGATTTTCATATTCTTATATAGATTACGTCTTGATTTGTATACACGATTTGTAAAAGTTATTTTATACACGACTTGTAATATTACTTTATGATACAGACTCTACACTATAGAGTAAGTTGCCAAAACTCGCAAAAACTTAACAATTAAATAAATAAAAGGATCCTAACGTCATAAAAATTAATGCTGCCTAAAATTGGTCGTCTTCATTATGAATGACCCAATCTAATAAAAGTCAACAAAAAGACTCGTCGATTATGCACTCTTCTATTTGTGAATCGGCGCGCATACTCCCGCACCACTTCTAAAGCATTACCGTTGCAGAAACCGTACAAAACTATATCAGCGTCAAGAGATCAAATTTTGGTAGTTGGTTTCTTCAAACAATTTGCAATTTAAATTTATTTCAATTAAAAATTTACACAAATATAAAAAGTACAAATATGAAAACTTGTTTTGCGATTTTCTTCAAATCGAGCAAATCATTAAATTACTTTTTGTCTTTATGACTTTAGTTTCTCGGTCCCCTGTAAGTTCCTGAAGTTTTTCCATTTAAATGCGGGACACACTGTAATGAATAAAAGTGTTTTAATGTTTTTATGTATTTAAATGCGGGACACACTGTAATGAATAAAAGTGTTTTAATGTTTTTATGTATTTAAATGCGGGACACACTGTAATGAATAAAAGTGTTTTAATGTTTTTATGTATTTAAATGCGGGACACACTGTAATGAATAAAAGTGTTTTAATGTTTTTATGTATTTAAATGCGGGACACACTGTAATGAATAAAAGTGTTTTAATGTTTTTATGTATTTAAATGCGGGACACACTGTAATGAATAAAAGTGTTTTAATGTTTTTATGTATTTAAATGCGGGACACACTGTAATGAATAAAAGTGTTTTAATGTTTTTATGTATTTAAATGCGGGACACACTGTAATGAATAAAAGTGTTTTAATGTTTTTATGTATTTAAATGCGGGACACACTGTAATTAATAAAAGTGTTTTAATGTTTTTATGTATTTAAATGTAAACATGAGTTTATAATAATTGTAGAAAAGACATTTTCAACTCAGCATATATTCCTCACAAATATGTGAACAAATAAGAAACAAAGTAAAGAATAATAAAAAATAAGTAAATAGAAATCTTGTGTACTGATTAATAAAACACTTTTAGATAAAGGTCCAGGATGTCCGTCAAGCCGAAGTCTGTCCAATGAATATCATTCAGTCTTGAGTATATACAATTTTTAAAATTAGTTTTAGTTCATTAGGTCTGTCTGTGCATTTGTGCATAAATATATCAAATTATCTTGTGGTAATGGCTGAGGTTATAAAAGTGCGAAAAATCAAAACCTACTAATCTCTGCTTCTATTCCTTTAGCAATGGCACTAAGGATATGAAAAGAAATTTTCTAACATGACGCAGTTCCTGCTAGTCGGGCTTATGAACACTATAATGCTGTATAGTGAGTCACAATGATCTTGGACATTCAGAAAAGATCAATTTAGTCGAAAATTCATGGAAACTATGATATTTAAATTTTTGTGGCGTTGGTAGTTAAAGAAGTATTAGGAAAAAGAAAGTCTATCAAAAGACATGGAAGTTTTGTGAGCTTTTGTGATTTTCGTAAATATCTCGAAAACGGTTGGGATATCGTGGCAAGTGGAACGTGACCATTCGAAAACTTACTGAATTCTCTACAAAAAAGGTTCAGAAATAATTTTCGATATGTAGATCTCGATCCCAGAAATGATTTCTCAAATCCTTGCCGAAAAAAACAAATTTTTGAATGTGTCTAGGTCTTCATGAGTCTATTTGACGGGTATTCTTCAAAAGAGGCGTAAGAAACTATATGAAGTTCTCAGTAACATTAACTATGTTTATGACTTTTAAACAGCTGAAGAGCATTCTAGTTTCGTTTTTTGACAAGCGTACCAAGTCCCAAAAAACAAAAAGTTTCCCAAATAGAAAATGTTTTCTTAAAAAAATGAAATATCACTTTAAAAAACAAAAACAAAGTTATTTGAGTTTGATTTTCTCAGATTTTTATTGTCAGTTATTTTTAAAATTATCTTAGCAGTAATATTAATTTGCCAGTAAAACAAAATACGTAAAATGTGAAACAATGTTTTGTTTTTTGTCATCGATCTTTGCGTGCAAAGTCGAAGCCAAGCGAACAATAATCGCTAGGTATCGTGCCTAAAATCTAACTTTTCTCCAAGATTGCAGTGTTTTTTTTTTTTTGTTTTTTTTTTTTGTTTTTTTTTAAACGGCGCATCAAGTATTTGGCTATTAGCGCTGGGCTATCTACAAGTTGCTACCTTTTTATAATGCCAACAGCACGTGGTCGGTGGTACTGACCACGCCCGACGTTTCTCAACTTTGGTGATCGACGTTGCTTAACTTCGGTGATTAATATTTTACGAAATTTTAACTATATTTATTCCAGGCTTTCCAAATGACACTAGCGATAGTAACGGAAGTGCGCTAAGATGGCGCAGTTCCTGCGAATTGGACTTTTTATTAATACTTTCACCAACTATTTTTCGTATTTAGTTAACTCTTGAAGATTATAGCGGAATTGATAAAACTACTTCCCCCATTCTAAGGCGCAATCAATTTAGTTTAACTATAATTTTTCGTACCCGACAGGGGTATTACACTTGATTGATTTCGATTATCTTGTCATCTGGAAGAAATAGGCTAAAATAAGAGACCATTCTCTTCCTGAAATTGTAATGAAATGAAGTTTTCTCGGATTTAATTTTATCGTTTCCCTTTCTAGGTGTTAAAACATTTATTGTTGATCAGAGTTAGCACTGATTTTCGTTCGTATTCATTTTTTTCAGTGAGTTTTCAGGTATTTGTTGTTTAATCCCTTTGTAGGTATTATTTTTTTTCACTTTTTAGCATATTAAAAGGTCTTTTTTTTCCGGCACGTGAACAATTGGACTAATAATGCAGGGCTCGCCCATTCGGGTACTGACCACGCCCAGCATTGCTCAACTTCGGCGAACAACGGGAATATATATATATATATATATATATATATATATATATATATATATATATATATATATGTGCATACGTACATAAATATACACCGGTTCACAAACATGATAGTGGACGCAGTTTTTTTGCCCCAAACGTAGAATTTATCATTACCTTTACAAGCGATTTGATGAGTTCGTTAACAAGAAAAAGCAATCCATCTAAAGGAGGGTGGGGGGGGGGGGGGGTTACCTCGGACCCAAATTACTAATTTCCCAAACCAATAGTAATTATTTTTATATTGCACCGAAACTCAATGTACTATTGGCTTCCACTGGAAAGTAATTCTTTATGATTGTACTGTAATTTAGGATTTCTTCTTAGCGTATAGTCTGCCAGAATTGAAATGAGGTATGAAATTACTTTTTCCCGTCATTTTGGCAATTAAAATAATTAAGAAGGAAATTTAAATTGATGTGAAAGTTCATCATTCATTTTAGGGAATAATATTCTTATGAAGTATTAATGATATTAGAATATGAATTAATGAAAATTAGATGATGGTTAGATTACCATTTTTCCAGAATATAAATTACTTTCAAATTGTATCAAATCTGATGTTATTTTTATTAAATTTGTTTTGAGTGAATTCTATCCACACCAAATTTTATTGTATTCTTTCCTGGTATCATTATCTTATTATGCTTATTTACTGGTATCTGAGTGTTCAGAGCATCGTTTTCCACGATGGAGGTGTACATTTATACTTTCACTTTAACTAGGAAATGGCTTAGGCTTCCAAATCTAATTACAATAATATTTCACTTTTCAGATATTAATCAAAATATACTAAAACCTTACATCGAAGGAGAAATGGAGGTATGATGACAAATTCGTAGTTACATTCAGTATTACCTTACGAGCATTCTTTTATTATGATATTTTATGCACAATGGATCATTAGTTAACTATTATTGTAAAGGAATTTCTGGAAGGTTCATCAAGAAATTTAGGAAAAAATAAAGATTGCGTGAATGTTTCAAACGAATAAAATTTCCGTCATTAGCGATCACTCTTTCCCAACTGAATTATTTTCTTCAAAAAATCCCTTACCTTCTTTATGTCCTAAGTAGATTTCATGTCCCTTTTTATGTAGTGTAAGATTTCGCAGAACATTTTGGAGGTAACGGAAATGATAATCCGAAGAAGCTATTTCAGGCGTGTCCTGCGGGTGTGTAAAGCCTTTTATCCGATGCTAAATAAGTGCTGCCGTGTCCTTAAACAGACATGAAGCCGAGCACTGTCATGTTGGAAAATTAAATGTTTCCTATTTGTGAACTATGGCGGTTTTTCTTTAATTTATGTCTTCAATCAGAAGCAGTAAACGACACCAGTGATGGTTTGATTTCGTAGAAGTAACTCAAAGTATATTCCATTCTAACCAAATATAGCATAATCTTACTTGGATGCAAACTGGTTGCTTTTTTCTTCTTGGAGAAGGATTGGAGAGCTGCAGCAGAAGACAGAGCCAACTGGCGGAGGCTCTTAGAGGAGGCCCAGTCTTGGTGACGGGACGTCGTGCCACGTATGACGATGATGATGTTTCTTCTTGCAGAATCAATTTTTGTCGTCAGTCACTATTGTTTTAATAAAATAATTCTACTTATTTTATTTAAGTAAGCCGTCACAAGTGATCTATCTTTGCTATCATTGCCATTGGCACCGCGCTATCTACTGGTTGCCATGCTTTCTTAATATCCATGGCGAAGCTGGGAATATTTCAGCGAGTCATCATTGGGAAAAGTCAACTTTCCAGAAGCGGGATGCGAACCCTCATCTCCTACGTGCGAGTCCTGCACGCTAAACACGCTGCCAAGAGAAGACTCAAACACAAAAGTTATTAACAAGAAGATCGTTGCTATACTTAAACCCCTCGACTGGTTGCCACTCATTCGTGTAGTGGAGTTATGATATCTTTTCCGTTTTAAGCGGAATCCAGCTCTTCAAGCTAGCAATTATAGCTGGCTACATGGTGGCATACTTTCACTCTCATATTTTTCAGAAACATTTATTTGATTCTGTAATAAGGTTTTTTCCCCTCCTTTATAACTTATTTCTTAATTTCAGCCGACTTCCGCTACATTTGTCATTAATACTTTTGGCTCTTTATAAAGATTCCTCTGTATCATTGGGGGGGGGGCAAAATACACAAAATTAATAGAAAATGAAGTCTCTCTGTGTATCTATTAAAACACACTCAAGTGAATCTCATTGAAACATTTTCAGAATTCAAAGGTCCTGGAAAGACGAGGTATTATCTCTAAAACTGCAAACCTTCCACATAGCCCTAATCGATCACAATTCACCCAATAGTAATATTTAATATTTTTGTAATACAACTGTTTTCTATTTATTTTTTCCCCCAGCACCCTTGCTCATATTAGACATTTCCATTTTTTTATTTTAATCAATATTACCTGGTTGTATCAGGCTGTACGGTATGAAATGTCAGTTTTGTTTACTTTGCGATTTAATCCTTTCCCATTTTTATTTCATTATTTACAAACATCATTGTTATTCATATAGAATTAATGCTCTTTTATTCCTAATATTTAATCTGTGTGTACTGTGTTGTGAGAACGATCCTCTGAGAAAAAAATAAAACAAACTATGACCAACGGAAATCCGTATTATTTTTCGTTATGAATTTAAGCTCGGTCATAGCGCTGCTGAGTCGTTTATGAACATTAACACGGCGTTCGGGGAGGGAACGGTGAATAAACGAACTGTTTACCGGTGGTTTTCCAGGTTTCGAAGTGGAAATTTTGACCTTGACAACGAGGAGCGAGGAAGGCCAGAAACCAAGCTTGACAATGACCACCTGAAAGAAAGGGTTGAAGCTTGTCCCTCAAAAAGCACTAGGGAATATGCCAAAGAACTCGGAGTAGGAGCCATGACAGTTTCAAGACATTCGAAGGAAATCGGCAAATCCAAAACTGACATTTCATACGGTACAGCCTGATAGCCAAATATGTATTATTTTAGTCGTTCGAGATTAGATTATTTAAGCATACTGTGAGAAGTCATTGTTCCATTGCATAAGAAAAAAAAACTTTTTTTTTATAATTGTCGATTTGTTGGTATTATTATCATTGAAGAAATCATTCATCGTCAAATGAAAACAAAGACAGTTTCTGCGAGCCGCACTTTTTTTAAGTGAAGCACTCTTATTTATTTGAATAAGTCATAGTGAGCACTTCTGAACTGGGGTCGAAGTAATTGTGAAATTTTATTTTACAACAAGTATTTTTTTAAATTTTCCTTTTATTTTCATTTTAAAAAACTAAAAGTCCGAAAACAACGTTTTGGGTTTAAACTTTTTTTTAAAAGTTTTTTTTTCTGTTATTTTTCAACTTAAAAAATATAAGTTTTAAAGCAATTGTTATTTTATTTATTTATTGATAAGGCTTCACAACTTTGGCGAATCGCCTGTTATAACACCTGTTGTAACATATTAACAAATTGTCAAGTAATTTTCAAACAAATGTGATGTTCTTATTCTAAAATGTACTTGGAAACAAATGTTATAAAAAGTAATGAACCAATAGCAAAATAGAAAATAATGAGTGAGTTTAGAAAAAACAGAGAGAAATAAAAAATAAGGGGAGAAAAAAAAATAAAATAAAAAAAAATAATAAAAAGATATATATACAAATAAATAAAACGTTGTGGCAACAAAATGATTTGGGCGAGCTTTATATATATATATATATATATATATATATATATATATATATATATATATATATATATATATATATATTCATTCATGTATTATTGAATTTTGTTGATTTGCGGGTATGTTAAATTTTGTTGTAGGCATTAATGTGTTGTAGATATATTAGTATAGTGTTTATGTGTATACTGTCAAGTGTGAGTAGCTCCTGGATCTCGTGAGGTATGTCTAGATGACTACGTTGTCTGCATTCTGACAATATGTGTTTTACTGTAAGTGTTGTGTTGCAGTATTTACAAACTGGTTTGTCCGTTCTGTCCATAAGGTAAGAGTGTGTCAGGAAAGTATGTCCAATACGTAGTCTTGTTAATATTACTTGTTCTCGTCTTGTCAGTGTACTTTTATTCGTCAACCAAGGTTTAATAGTTGGTTTTATTTGTCGTAATTTATTATCTGTTTGCGTCCAGTATCTTTGCCAGTGAGTGCGTACTTGTTGTTTTACAGTCACATTTTAATTGTTATTAAAATATTTAATAGAAAAAAGTTTAAAGGTATAAATTGAAGCTACTAATGTTTATTTTTCTTTTTGTATCAACAAATATATTTCAATAAATAAACAAAAATAAACTTTTAAACAAAGAACATTTCACTTATTTTGAATAATTAATTCAATTTCATTAATAATATATCCTGTAAGTTTGCGGAATTTAGATTATAGCTATAATCATTTAATTTATACTTTAGGTTTGAAAAGTTTCTTTCAATACTCACTTGAGTGGAGCTGGGGGGTGACGATAAGTGCTAGTTAATATAGGAGGTATGGAAGTTTGTATATTTTTTCTTCCCAGTTTTCGAGGTGTTGTAACCTACGAAACCCAAACATTCTTGGTTAAAAGACTGAAAAATTTGATTTTACATTGAAAGTATTACATTACATTAACTTTTATTGCCAACGGCCATAGCCACGTTGAATACACCGGTTCCCCTAGATCACCGAAGTTAAGCAACGTCGGGCGTGGTCAGTACCTGAATGGGTGATCGACCATGTGCTGTTGGCATTAGAAAAGGGTGGCAACTTGTAGATAGCCCGGCGCTAATGACCAAGTTGTAGATGCGCCGTAAAAAAATCAAAAAAAAAAATCACTTTTATTTTCATGTACTTAATTTTAGGAGTTCCTAAATAAATTTTACTTTTAAAACTTTTAAATAAATGTTTTTTTTAACAGTTATTTTTAACTTACAAAATAAAAGTTCTTTTTAATAGTTAAATTTTAACTTTTTCGATAAAAAAAAATTGCTTCTAAATGTTTTATTGCTTTCTCCCGATTTTTAGTTTTCTCGTGTCCTTTAACGAATGTGAATTGGTGCAGAATGCTTCTATAGCTTCTTTGGGCTACATTATAAGGTATAAAATCCCACTAGGGGCTTAAAGGAAGATTGCCGCTACGCCATTATTATCTCACAGGCTGTGTTATAGGTCTGTTTTACGACTGTAGCCGAGATAGCGACCGTAGCAATGCATGGAGCGAAAGGCTCGGTGCAACACTTAAAACTGGGTGAGAGGAGGCTGCAGGGCGTGCCGCTAAGACCTCTTACTCTACACTTCCGAGTAGCATTTACTTTATGCTTGATAAAATATCTCAGAGAGAAAAATTCTCTCCACAAATATTCATTCAATAAAATAAATGGAGCTGATTAAACTGATCACATCCATCAACAATATACCGATTGTAATAAAAATAAAAAGTCCCAATCATCAAAACTGTATAATTTTAGCGTGTTTTCATGTAATTATTTTTGATAGAGTAAGAACAGAAAATCTTAAGTTTCTTGCTATGTTTGCGGGAATGTTTACATTACTGCCCATATGAATTTTTAATGGGAAGAGAGATTTTTGGCACTATATTTCGATTGAGAGCATATAATACCCACAACCTCCGTCTTTTTCTGAACTTTCGCTAATTCTTACCCTTAGCAAAGGAGTTCAGCTTATTATATACTTATTTTGTTAGTCCTAATGTACGTAAATTTTAACTATTATAGCACTATTTACAATAATGTTTATTTTCACTATTATTTACACATTATAATATGTAAAATAACTATTTTACTACTTGCCAGTTAAATAATGTAACTAATAATATATAATTAACTAATCTATGTATATAAAAATCACCTGTATGTTTATCTATTTGTTCCTTATACAAAGCCACACCAATCGACCGATTTTGACCAATCTTGGCACACAGGTAAATCTTCATTAAAAATATAATCATAAAATTAAAATAAAAAACAAATTTAATAATAATAATGTAATAAAACTTGTATTCATATAAAATAAATGATCCTCATATTATCATTTCTCTAATACAGGCCTATATTCCTATAAGTGTGTGTCTACCATTAATATTGAGTACGTTGAGAAAATTTATTTCTTGGTGGATATCAGTAAGAAAGGTAAGATGTTTAGCTCTAATCTGATCTTATGCAGGGTAATATAAAAGTAAATGATCAATATTCTCTAAAACATTTAAACTACATAAAGAACATTTCTTCTGCGGGTATATTGTGTATGTTATATTTTTTTTTTGTGAACACAAAGCAGACACACTTTAGTGGGAAAATCATTTTAATCATATATTCATAAAATATTTTTTTATTGTAATATTTTCGAAAACCAGTGTACAGTTAGATTCAGACGTGTTGTTTTTACATATTCGCTTTTCTTCGATATGTGATTGAAGTAGATAAATACATTCATAAAAAGTAAAACTCGTTTATAAATGTACGTTTAACACAAAAATAGCAAAACCGTTAAAAAACAAAAACAAAAAAAAACCGCTAAGACGACGGAGTTTTTGGGAGTCGGACTTTTTCTGTATGAGTTAAACTTACACGTTATTTGTGGGTGACACTGATGATTGTACACCATGGAGTTAATTCTCGCAGTTATTTATATATATATATATATATATATATATATATATATATATATATATATATATATAAATTACTGCGAGAATTAACTCCATTTCTGACCCGTGTGGTTGAATTTGCCTTAGGAAAAAAAAAAAAAAAAAACTCCATGGTGTACAATCATCAGTGTCACCCACAAATAACGTGTAAGTTTAACTCATACAGAAAAAGTCCGACTCCCAAAAACTCCGTCGTCTTAGCGGTTTTTTTTTGTTTTTGTTTTTTAACGTTTTTGCTATTTTTGTGTTAAACGTACATTGATAAACGAGTTTTACTTTTTATGAATGTATTTATCTACTTCAATCACATATCGAAGAAAAGCGAATATGTAAAAACAATACGTCTGAATCTAACTCTACACTGGTTTTCGAAAATATTACAATAAAAAAAATATTTTATGAATATATGATTAAAATGATTTTCCCACTAAAGTGTGTCTGCTTTCTGTTCACAAAAAAAAAATATAACATACACAATATACCCGCAGAAGAAATGTTCTTTATGTAGTTTAAATGTTTTAGAGAACATTGATCATTTACTACTGTAAAGTGTTTGGCCATAAACACCAGCCTTTTATTCAGGAAATAACCATTATAAAAATACAATTTTCCAGCCCTAAGCCTCAAAGAACAAAAAAGAATTTATATATATATACATATATAATTAAGATATTTCTCTCTAGGGAACCACTACTGTAAAGTGTTTGGCCACAAACACCAGCCTTTTACTCAGGAAATAACCATTATAAAAATAAACTGGCTTTCATTTGAACCGAAACACCTATATAAAAATTGTTTTAACAAGCCTTGGTTTATTAGAGATCAGAGGTAACGCATTGAGACCATTGGTTAATATTAACCACGCAACCGTGACCACTTCACGATCTGCAATGAACCACATAGGGCGGATTAATAAATAACTTACTATACCTCCTGTTTCGCTCGAGGCAATACGTAGATCGAAGGTAACTGACTATGAGGAACTGCCTCATCTTAGCAGTATTCGTAGTATCTTTATCCTTGACGAAATCTGAAAAAGTAGGACCAGAAACTCTTAATATTCTGTTTTCCAAGGACATGCACATAATTTATGAATATGGCAATTAAATACAGCGAACTCTCGATGTGCCGAACTTCGATAAATCATATCCTTAAATAAGTCAAACGGAATCTATGGTCCTCCCCCCCCCCCAAAAAAAAGAAGAAAAAATATCAGTCCCGTAACAGGCCACAAGGGCCCAGAGGGGCAGATACTGTAGAGGTATCGGATTCTTGACCATACGGCACACTAGGGAGATAGTGTGGTCAATACTATGCTCCGGCCGCCTGATTTTTCCCTTGCTACTTCGACTGCTAGAGTCATTAGCACCCAAGGTACCCATTATTAATTAAATTAATTAAAGGCTGGGTGAGCCTAGGGGACGATCTGGGACCCGAAATCCAACCCTCGAACGACGGCACTAGAAGAAAAAATCTTTAAGTGCGCGCTCGAGTTTTGAACCTGGTCCTCCAGTTCATTAGTCGAGTGCACTACCACTGAGCTAACCTCGCCCCCCCCCAAAAAGAAGAAACAATGTTAAAAAAAAAAAAGATTAGGCATTATTTTACAGTTACTGAACAACGAGTTACTCCTACGAATGTATCAATTCAATACTATTGCCAGTATAGCCAAAATTCAAGTTGATGATTTTAACTCCTATTTTTTCCCATTTACATGAAGGCAAGCCGAATTATTAATTCCAAAAATCTTTGTTCTATAAGTTGAATTGAAGGTAAGTCGAGCAGTGTTTCACGATCCCTTGAAGATTCACTCTTCCAGAGTTGACTTTCTGAAGTTATTAGCATACATATGCTTTAGCGATGACTAAACTCAAATAAAATAAAGATAAAATTTATAAAATTAATATATATTATTCGATCTTTTTAACACGATATATACTTTTTTCAAGGGCCGATATTTTTGAAAAATCTATCTCCAAGGGCCGATATTTTTGAAAAATCTATCTCCAAGGGCCGATGTTTTAATGAAGCGATCTAACTAGAATCGTTTCAAATTCTAGTCAGGCTTTACGGTTCCATATTGTCCATTTTATTTTTTTTGTTTATATCAAATATTTAAATCTCACTTCTTGTTACTCAATCTCATTTCTATTATTTAATTGAAGAATAAATTAACAGAACAGTGTCTTATGTCCAGTAACAGATTTTTCATACAACAATAACTTTATACAGGGATTTAAAACCTTACGTTTCTCCAATTAGAGGGAAGAAGGTACTATAATGAAAATAAGATTTCAAACTGTGCTCTTAATTTGTATAACCATTTTTTTGAATTATTTTTATTTTTTTAATATTTTTTCTCATTCGATAAATATATTATAAAATGATGTAGCAGTAGTAGTTTTATGATATATTATTTTGGATGAAAAATAGTCCTAAATGTTTTTACTTTTAGGTTACAATATATTTTTCATATTATCATGTAATCAAATCAACTTATTGTAGTCGTTTCGTAGTAGTGATGGGCGATTATCGAATGTGAATCGATTTGATTCGAAATGAAATACGAATGTCGCAGGTAAATGTAAATAATCGTGAAATCGATCTTTATCGAAGATCGATCCATATCGTAGATATATCTTCTGAGCGTAGAAGATCGATCTTTTGAATAATTCCGAACTTGTCTATGTTTATTGTGAAT
Source organism: Gonocerus acuteangulatus (assembly GCA_946811695.1). NCBI lineage: Eukaryota > Metazoa > Arthropoda > Insecta > Hemiptera > Coreidae > Gonocerus > Gonocerus acuteangulatus. The sequence continues at coordinate 41,354,152 of OX328128.1, read as the reverse complement.
AGATCTTTTCATTTCGATTCGAATCGCTTCAAATGATCGATTCATATCCGAGAATCGCCCATCACTACTGTGTTTGCATTTCCTACGATTCCAGATTTCTGCATATTCCAAAAATAAACCTTTCGGTTTCCCTGTTGAGTTTGAAAGTCCATTCCCTACATTTTTCTATCCTATCTGGTGTATTATGTCTGGCCATGTTGTATGTTAGAACAGTTTTTTCTCAGTAAAGAATAATGTTAGAATGGGCCCCACTACCCCTGTCAAGGAAAGTCAAAGCCAGAACTCTCACGGCAAGGGACCTCAATCTCAAGTAGATATTTAGGATTTTAAAATATTTCAACGTTTTTTAAATATATTCTATTTGTTTCCTTGGCGAGTAGTGTTCGGAGTGACCCAGCCATTAAAGGACAAAGATTTTGTACGCTTGAATTAGATGCCTGGAGTCGGGAAAGGACCGATACTATATGATGATTGTCTGTCATTTGTGGCGTCCTTTCATACGAGAATATTCGACTTAAGCGATTTACGGCATAAAAGAAAGTGTGAACTTGCCGTAAACGACCCCAAGCAATTTTCCCCAGACGTTAATGCCTTCTTCATACATCGCCGAGGTTAGGGTCCCGGACGGCACTTACATAAATTACAGGATGTTAATATTTTCATGAAGTTGTATCCGATAAGCACACCCCCGACCTCCACGTCCTAGACTGTTACACATTTCCCGATCATCCGACGGTGAATGGTTGTTACGTCGTGACGGGAAAGTATTCCAGGTAATTGTGAGGGAATAGATAAAGGCGAAAGGAGATGAGTTCCTGGGGGGTGTTCCTGGCGGTCACACGGGAACACGGTAGACTATGAGGATAAGGAATGGAATAATAGGGAGTCGGTGAACTATGGAAGTTTTGAACAGAATCACATCCTTTGGGGACACTTGTTGGACCTAGCGAACATACAGACAGATCACAAATGAGAGACTCAATAAATATTCATCAAAACGAATTTTAAAAATTGTATATACTCAAGACTAAATGATATTTGTTGGATAGACTTCGGCATAACGGTCATACTAGACCTTTGCCTAAAGTTGTTTAATTAATCAGTACAGAAAACCTCTTTTACTTTTAGCACTTTCCTCCGAAGGAAAGTAGCTATTGAGGTTGGACTCATGACGGAATTTTTGAAAAATTTCTTCAAATCTTTATCGATCCTACCTAGTAGACACCGAAAATGACCCCCGTTAAAATTTATATATATCTATATATATATATATATATATATATATATATATATGCATATATATATATATATATATATATATATATATATATATATATATATATATATATATATGTCTGTTAACACGATAGCGGCCAGAGTTTTTGTTTTTCGTCACGAAACTTAGTATATAGCATTCAATTAGCAAACGATTGAACGAGTTCGTTAACCACCAAAGTCGGTCCACCGGAAGGGGGGGTTTACCCCGAACCCAAAACACTTATTTGACTATGTCAGCCGTAATATTTGTTATATTTCAACGAAACTTGGTATTCGTAGTGTTAATATAGAGAGAAAAGTGAGATATAAAAATGAACTAAATCGGTTCATTAGAAGGGGGGGTTTACTCCGGACCCACAATACCAATTCGCCACTACCAGCCGTGATTTTTGGTATATTTCGACAAAACTCGGTATTCGTAGTGCTAATCCACAGGTAAATATGTGTTGTAAAAATAAACGAAATCGGTTCATTAGGAGGGGGGGGGGGGGTTTACTCCGGACCCACAATACCAATTCGCCAATACCAGCCGTGATTTTTGGTATATTTCGACGAAACTCGGTATTCGTAGTGGTAATCTACAGGTAAATATGTGTTGTAAAAAGAAACTAAATCGGTTCATTAGAAGGGGGGGTTTACTCCGGGCCCAAATTCCTAATATACTCATACCGGTCGTAATTTCTGCTGTATTGTAACGAAACGCTGTATACGTCGTGGGTAACTCATGAGAAAGAAGTGTTGTAAAAATGAGCTGAATCGGTCAATCGGAAAGCGGGGGTTTAATTTGTAATATATTTGAATAGAAAAGCCGGCAGACGTAGGTTCACAAAGCCGCCGCAAGGAGTGCTTTCTTCCACTAGAGTGACTGTATCCTGTTCCTGCGTTAGATCAAAATACGATAATATGAGGATTTTTGTATTTATTACGTAGTGTAGTAGGTACCATTTGTAAACATAACTCTGGATGCAAATTAATAATTGATCAGTTCCTCATTACAAAATGAGAACTATTCACGTTATTATTTTATTTATGTAGGATATTTTAAGCAAATTGTTCTGGAAAGCAGTCTACACTACCCAAATTCTGAGGAAAGTGCTTAGTTATGCAGCTCCTGCGTGACGGACTTTTTTTTGTTATCGTTTAGTTTATTTTTTAGCGCTTTCCTCCGAAGGAAAGTAGCTATTGAGGTTGGACTCATGACGGAATTTTTGAAAAATTTCTTCAAATCTTTATCGATCCTACCTAGTAGACACCGAAAATGACCCCCGTTAAAATTTATATATATCTATATATATATATATATATATATATATATATGCATATATATATATATATATATATATATATATATATATATATATATATATATATATATGTGTCTGTTAACACGATAGCGGCCAGAGTTTTTGTTTTTTCGTCACGAAACTTGGTATATAGCATTCAATTAGCAAACGATTGAACGAGTTCGTTAACCATCAAAGTCGGTCCACCGGAAGGGGGGGTTTACCCCGAACCCAAAACACTAATTTGACTATGTCAGCCGTAATATTTGTTTTATTTCAACGACACTTGGTATTCGTAGTGGTAATATAGAGAGAAAAGTGAGATATAAAAATGAACTAAATCGGTTCATTAGAAGGGGGGGGGGGGGGTTTACTCCGGACCCACAATACCAATTCGCCACTACCAGCCGTGATTTTTGGTATATTTCGATGAAACTCGGTATTCGTAGTGGTAATCCACAGGTAAATAACTGTTGTAAAAATAAACTAAATCAGTTCATTAGGAGGGGGGGTTTAAACCGGACCCACAATACCAATTCGCCACTACCAGCCGTGATTTTTGGTATATTTCGACGAAACTCGGTATTCGTAGTGGTAATCTACAGTAAATATGTGTTGTAAAAATAACGAAAAATCGGTTCATTAGAGGGGGGGGGGGTTTACTCTTGACCCAAATTCTGAATATACTCATACCGGTCGTAATTTCTGCTGTATTGTAAGGAAACGCGGTATACGTCGTGGGTAACTCATGAGAAAGAAGTGTTGTAAAAATGAGCTGAATCGGTCAATCGGAAAGCGGGGGTTTAATTTGTAATTTATTTCAATAGAAAAGCCCGCCAGTTCACAAGTTCACAAAGCCGCCGCAAGGAGCGCTTCCTACCACTAGAGTGACTGTATCCTGTTCCTGCGTTAGATCAAAATATGATAATATGAGGTTTTTTGTATTTATTACGTAGTGTAATAGGTACCATGTGTAAACATAACTCTGGAAGCAAATTAATAATTGATCAGTTACTCATTACAAATTTAAAAGAGAACTATTCATGTTTTTATTTTATTTATGTAGGATATTTTAAGCAAATTGTTCTGGAAAGCAATCTACACTACCCAAATTCTGAGGAAAGTGCTTAGTTATGCAGCTCCTGCGTGACGGACTTTTTAATTGTTCTGCTTCGGATCAAGAATTACCATTCCGAAGAGCACAGCCACCATTCTTAAAGATCTCACAACGACCACTAATCACCTAGCAGCATTAGGTGATTCCATACTTCTAATGGATTGATTTTTCTTTACATGTTATTTATTTGTTGACATATCTACTGAGATTTATTGCAAAAGAGAGTAAAAATAACGGTCGGTGCAGACAAACGTTAGCTCCGAAGTAAACCCCACTTCCTAATGGACCGATTTAGATTGTTTTTGCAACACATCATTCTCTTTAAATAAGCACTACGTATGCCGAAATTCGTTGCAATGTAATAAACATTTCAACCGTTAGCATATATAATATATCGTGTCTCGAAACAACGCGCTCTTCAAACAGACCGATTTTGCTGGTGGAACAATCTCGTCCAATCGTTTGAAATTAGAATGTACCAATTTTCCTCGCCAAGAATCAAAAATTTTGCCGTTATCGCGTGCGCTCGCAAATACACAGGCATCACATATACATACACAGGAGACAAAATCACACTAGCCGGGCTTGTTTCATACTCTCATTGGCATAATATTTAACCCTGGTTTCGATTGGAATGCTTAAATTAACATGGTTAATGTTCCGTTTTCAATAGACATAACTTCAAAATGATTTGGCAATTTTTGCAGAAATACGACTTTCTGGATGGACAGATTCTGCTGCTTAACGAACTTTCGACTTAGTCAACACATCATTGTTTAATCTAAATTGAATCATTGTAATGTCGTGTTTTTACAATCCCATGTACTATCGTGAATATTTGTGCATAATTATTTGATGGTCACTATGAAAATAATAAAATTAGGTTGTACCATTTTTTTTTTCATCAATAAATGTATAGTTCAGTGTAAACGCTTGTGCAGTCCTTTTATCATAATATGGTTACAGCACTGCACAAGTTTTTTTTTTATCGACGATATAATCCTCTATAAATGTAATCATATTGATTCCAGTGTTGGGCAAAACTAACGTTAGTAAACTAAACTAACGTTAGTTTTCCCTAACTAAAACTAAACTAATGTTATATTTTTACTTTTAGTTTTAGTTTAGTTTTAGATTTGTATAATTATTAATCATATGGACTCCGTTTTTAGTAATGCAATTAGTTTAGTTTAGTAAAAGAGACCTAAATTTGTGATTTTAGTTTAGTTTTAGTTTTTAGTTAACTAATTTAGTTTATCAAAGAACATATGTTTTCAAATTACGAGAAAAGGCCACAATTTCTTATTCTTAAGCAAGTTCTATTAGTTTTAATAATTTACTTAATTATCGAAATAACATATGATTTATATTAATTCATGTTATTTTAGTAAAACTAAACTAAACTAAATTTTTAGTTTAGTTTTTAGTCAATTCCCAAAGATTTAGTTTTAGTTTAGTTAAAATCCATTAATTAGTAAAATTTTAGTTTTAGTTTTTTTTAGGTTGAAATTTTTAGTTTAGTTTTAGTTTATTCCAAAAAGTGAATTTACTTTTAATTTTAGTTTTAGTTTTTAGTTTTGCCCAACATTGATTGATTCTTATAAAAAAAAACTCTTAGATATTACCCAAAACTCCTGCTCTATTAGACAAAACTGAAACGATATTTCAATTTAACAATAACTTATTATAGAATATGTTGTTTTTGTTCTTGTTAAAGAAAAAGTTTAGTTTTTGAAGAAATATTCATTTTTATTTATAATATATAGTATATTTTAGAAACACTTCGAATTTCATTTTGAACTGTTGAATGCTTAGAATACAGAAGGGTTGAAGACTCTATTACTATTGCGCAGCAAATAAACTGGAAAATGATTATTTAAGTAGCACATCTCTCAGAAACACGTAATGAGTTTATTTTCATGAGGTTGTTCAATTTCGCAATGGCATAGGATGCGAACACATCATGAAGGACATACTAGAACAGGGACAAATCATTCGTTTGATTACACAAGCTCTTTTTTCTTTTTAAATCTGTTTAAACGTGTTTAAGAAATTAGTCAGCCGACACATAGGTCTGTAATTGGCCCGAGGTTTTCGAAATCCTCCAACCTTTCGCTATTCGCCTTCGTATCTTGGTGTATGATCTCCATACATGGCCTTCGACAATCATAGGCTATCCCTCATTTCTGAGCAATCGGAGCCAATCTTTAAGATGCTCGTAGAAGCTCTGTCATCGACGTATAATTGAGAGTCTTACCGTTAGGCAAGTCACTTGCCAATTAGTTCAGAATCGAAGTGCACCATTTTAGTCAAGAGGATTAGTCGCAACCCCAAAATATAAACATGGCAAACTCACCATTTTAGCGCGCATACTCCGTACAATATTTGCATCTGGTTTGGAAAGTTTGGAAAAAACTACTAATATTTCACCCCCAAAAGAACGAAACGCACACTCGTTTTTCCATTGGGTGGTTCAAGTGATATCCAAGTGTGTCTATTTAGTAGGAAATTAATTAGTGGGCTCGTCCACTAGACGCTTATACGAGCGCCGCTGCGCTAATAGCTACAGAAGCTGTTACGGATGAAACACCAGATACAACTACATAGAATCTTATCGGTCATCATCCACTGGAAGCGTATTCGAAATTTTTAAAGTCGGTCTGAAGTTCATGGCGAAACTAGGGAGACTTCCCGAAGTATTCCCTTTTTAAACATTTATCATCGGTCAACCTAAAACGTTTTTTTCTATCAATGAAAAATTAATAAAAATAATTCAGTTACAAAGATCGGAAAATGTAATAAGAATACATTAACAAGATAGCTCCATAAAACATCTAAACACATATTTTTGAAATGATAACAAAAGGCCCCAATAGTATTTTTTTCCTTCTATCTCCCGTGTACAGACAACGATCCGTTAGAATTTTATTATATGCATAGCTATATGTGTATTCACTCTGTAGCTGCCTCAAAAATAGTCAGATTTTGTTGAAATTTGGTACGATGATTGATTTAGTTGAAAATTGTTCCAGACATTCATCTAAACTTAGTCAATAATTTTATGTGACTCTTTATGTGATCTATACAAACATACACATTCGCATAGCTAGGTTAGAGCATACATTCCCACGGTCGAAGTAAGATCTGATTGCTTAACAGTCCGTTTTCCCAGAATCTTCCCAAAAGTACCGAGACCATTCAGATAATAACAATGCTGGATTCAGCTCACGAAGTGAAGCAGGAAAAGAAAGCGCAGATTGGATCCCTTCCAGGGAGGGTTTATCTATTTTATTCATCTCATAAACCTACTTACAAGCCAGCACATCGCAATTCCAGCGCAAACGCAAAAGCACGTTTTCATTCTAAGTCCTCTTCGGGAAAAACTTTGCACTTCCTTGATTCCATTCAGTTTTCCCAAGTAGTTTTATTGATTTTTATTCATTAATTCTATCCTTTCAGGGTAATACTCCATGCACTATAGTCCGTAAATATAAGTTTTGTTTGCTTATAGGTTTATATATATATATATATATATATATATATATATATATATATATATATATATATATATATTTATTTATTTATTTATTGTATTAAAGGCTTCTATTCCAAGGCGTTGGCCTGTATTTTATATTATAATATTATATCATGTTTATTTATTTATTTAGTCCTATGTTAATAATATAATCACAGACAGACAGATACACATATATTCTACTTTCATAATTAAATAAGAATACTATTTTTTTTTTTTTGTTTATTTGAAATCTGTAAATAAATAGTTTAGTACAATCGTCAAGTTTGTTGACACAGATAATAGGATCGGCTATGTTAGTTTATCTGGGGGCCACTGTCTTTTAAGCCGCCTGGGAGGATTGTCTTGATGGGATTCGGAAGATAAGGATAGAATACTATTAGAAGTAATAAAGTTTAACTAAAAATAAATGCATTTCATAAGCATTAAATTTAGAGAAATTTACTCAATATGTAATAAAATAATTATAATTATTTTATTACATATTGAGTTATAGGTAATTATTAATAATAAATAATAATAAAGTAATAATAATTATTATTGTTATTATACCAATAAAAAATGAGTGACGCTCTCAATTACAGGGATTTTTTTTAATATAATTATAGATATGTATGCATTTAATTTTTAAGGCAATATTCAAGACTTCAAGTAATTGGGAAATATCAGTAGTTTGGTTGATAAACCGGAGGAATTGGTTTCTAATGGGGGAGTAAAGAGGACAATGTAAAGATTTCCCTTAGGGTTAATAGAATAGTGGATATTTTTAATGTAAAATTTAGTAACGAATTTGCGGCGTTAATAGCCAAATTGTTGATACGCCGTTAAAAAAAAATAATAATGAATTTGCTTGCTGTTCTTAACTGAGCTGTGGTTTTTGTTGGTATTCATGAAGTAGGCTTAGGGATAATGAAATAACTTTGTAAGATGAGCTGTAGTTGGAATTACTCATTTTCTCTAGATCACTAATAAGTAAATTTTGCTTTACGGGCTTCTAAAATAATATTAATCCGTCCTTTCATTAAATTAGGCTCCTGAATTATCGATGTATCCAGAGAATCGTAAGTGACAAAAAATTGTCTAACTTGGGATGCCCAATTAACTTTTATGTTATTTTGGAGACTTCTGATCTAACAAAAGAAGTCTATTTTAACAAAGCCTAGGAAGTCTATCAGCTCTCATATATATATATATATATATATATATATATATATATATATATATATATATATATATATATATATATATATATATATATATATATATATATTATTGAGACACTTCGCAGCTCTGGCGACAAGAGGTTTACATATGGATATTATTTACATTGATAGCTGATAGATCATCTTAAAAGGTTTTACAGAAATAGACTATAAATATACTTTAACATACACAGTATAGAGCTGTAAATGTGATATAGTTTTAACGCAAGGTTATAATTGATATTTATAATTAACTTAACAATTTACCTATTTAAAATGTTAACACAAGGTTATAATTCATATTTATAATTAAGTTAACAATTTAAGTATTTACAATGTCAAACTAAACTACATACTTTAATTAACAAACTTCTTAACTTATTTACAATGGTGTAAAAAAAAAAAAAAAAAAAAAAAAAAAAAAAAAAAAAAAAAAAAAAAAAAAAAAAAAACATATGTACATATTAGGTTTCCAATCAGTCTATTATAAATATAAGTTATTTTGGAGATTATATTGAGCGTTTAATTTCATTTAGAGTGGGTCATATAGTCTGGTTTGTTTCAAAAAGTCGAATGTGTTTTCTATGTATTGGCTTTCGTCCCTGAGTAAGTCAGTCAAGTTATCAAGCATGTCAAAGTTCTGTCTTAGTCTGCATTCCGTTAGTAAGTGTTTTATAGTCAGGTTTATGTTGCAATATTGGCAGATAGGTGTGTCTTGTTTCGTCATAAGGTGTGAGTGAGTAAGTCTAGAGTGTCCTATTCTTATTCGAGAAAGAATAATTTCTTCCCTTCTTGTGCCTCTCTGGCTCGAAGGCCATTGTTCTTTTAATTTCCCTCAGTTTTCTGTTGTTTCGTACCAATATCGCTGCCATTTTTGAAGGGTAAACTTCTTGGCTTCAAGTTGCATGTCTTCATATAAAACTTGCTGTTTGTCGATATTGTGTCTAGTTGTAGCTGTCTTTTCAAGGGTGTCTACTACAGTGCTCTCTTTAATACCAACATGCCCTGGGAGCCAGTAAATAGTGACTTGTTTATTTATGTTGTGTATTTGTTGTAGGATTTGTTTAACTATTGGGTTGTGGCTGTAAATGTTCTGTAATGAATGTAATGCATTTATTGAGTCTGTACTTATTGTTATTCTGTCAGTATATATATATATATATATATATATATATATATATATATATATATATATATATTCTAATATTGGCATTTCCAAGAGATCCTTACATTTTTAAAGGAAATTATGTTGTCAAAGGAGAAGAAAGGAAGTAGTAGTTTTGAGGCTACTAAATATAAGATACTTATACATAGTTAATCCGAAATAGAAATTGCGATACCTATCATGCTGTCAAATAAATTTTATAGGATTACCCAAGAAAAAGATTATCCTTTCAAAGACCCCATTACACCGATACTTCCCTACCTATAATAGATTTATATACCGCTACATGAGCACGACCTATTGACTCTATGCCGTACTAAACAAGTTCCCACAATCCCTTACCGCGCTAGGGCAGAGGCCTGGGGTTCTAGATATTGCATTGCTCGATTCAAGATAAACCTGAAGCCATTTATGGCCTTCTTAAAGGTCAATGGGTGTATTGAAGTTTTCCGGGTCCATAACCTCCACGATTACCGCCTTATTATATTTTTAGCGCGGTTCGTCCCTCCCTCCATAGAGAGGAACCACGCTTATAAGCTTGGCCTCATGGCGCAATCCGGAAGTGCCGACTAGAAAATTTTGCGTTTCAGAACCCCTAGAGAAAATAACAGTGGTTCAAATCTGTGCATATATTTGTCTGTTCGCGGTCTAGCTCAGCGCATAATGGTCCGATTTTGATGAAATTTTGTACAAAAATCGTTCATCTAATCTGAAAAGTCAAGTTCGTTAACCAGCAAAATCCGGCCACCAGGACATGGTTTTTGGAGCGAACTTCGCGCGAAAAAAAAATCGTTACGCTACTTCTTGTTTCTTGGCATAGAAAAACGAATGAAACCATTTTTAATGCGATAGCTTTAACCATTTTCGGAAAAATCTGAAAAATAGTTGTTGAATAAAGTTTTTGTGTTGGGTACTCATGGGATTCATTTAAACATTTTCTGCATGTTCGAATTTCATCAAAACTAATAGGTTGAAATTCAGGTTACGTTTGGAGTTAAGAGGGTTGGAATAAAATATTTTATTAAAAGACATGTAAAGTTTCGAGAACTCAGTTGCGAATCTTGGTAAGCGGAAGGTTACCATTCAAAACCTTACTAAATGCTCTGCAAAAAAGATTCTAATGAAAGATTTGATTAGGCGATGCCAATCCGAGAAATAACGAACGGTTCTTTTTGTCTGTTTTTATTTCTTCTTATTTTTTAATTGCTTATAGTAGAAGAATGTTGTTGACAATAAAACAGGATATGTAAAATAAGAAAAAAAATGTATTGTTAGAAATATAGCTTTTCAAAGACGCCTTTTGAATATTTTCAACTGCCTTTATGCTGTTGGTGTAGGTTTTTTTTTTCTTTTCTAAATTGCATTTATTTATAGAATTAATACTATACTAGAGCAACACAAGAAAATTTTCGATATTTTTCAATGCATTGAATTCTCAAATAAGTATCTCTAGGAGTGGATTATGGTGCTGACCGACCCATCCAGGTAAGGGCATAAACCGATTTCCAGAAAGGTCGATCCAAAATAATAACTGTTTCTATTTTAATCATTCCAAATGAGACTAGGGATAACAAGGAAACCGCGCTAAGATGACGCAGGTCCTGCGAGTCGGAATTTTTAACACACACACATATATATATATATATATATATATATATATATATAGAGAGAGAGAGAGAGAGAGAGAGAGAGAAAATAAAAATATAAAATGAAAATAAATATTAAGAACTATAATTAATCACATACTCGAACCCAATTGAGAATTTTGCTTTATTATCTGAACATTAAGTCATTATCTACAAGAACAATGAAATGCAAAACTGTTGTTCTCATCCAGATTACAACTCCTAAGAAACAATTCAATGCGATAATGGGAGATTTTTCTCCTTTTCTTTCATATTACTGTAATCCTATAGCGTGGGACTTTATTTTATTGCTTAATTTTTTTTTAAATTACATGTTTTAATGAATAAATATACTAACAGAAAGCTTTTCTTTATGAAACTTTAACTTTTTAAATAAAAAATTGCACGGACGTTCTCAGATCAGCATAGACTTCTGCTTACAACTGACAAACTATTATAAAAGTCAATCCTTTAAGCAAAAAATCCTTCGAAAAATGACCAATGCTACTTTCTGACCTTCCAATTTTATTCTCCGTGGTGTATTAAATATTCTATTTGTTTCAACCTTCGCAAGAAAACTTATAAAATAAATAAATAAATTATTTTTAGTCTTTCCTGCTCAGGTGTTTTTAAAACAAAACGGAAATCAAGAATAAATAAATGTGTAATAAAAAGAAAATAACTAATTAATCAGGTTTACTTTAAGTACTATATGAATATACATTGGCTCACATAATAAAAAAAATAAATGGCTAAGTCAGTTCTGTTGAACTCAATAGCCGCATCTAGATCAAATCGTCTGAATCATATCTACATTCCTTAGAAGAAAATCGGAAAAACTTCCTGGAATTAAAAAAAATTAATAATAATAAATAAAAATTTAGAACATCTAATGTTTTGATTACTTTTTTTACCAAAGAGAAAAAAGAATTATCTGAAATATACACTGGACAGTATTTTACAATATGGAAGTTTCATATCATTTAAAAAACTTGCAATTTTCCAATTTCCTCTTTCAACTAAGAACTCATAATACTGCCTTAATTGAAAGTTCGAATTTACTCACGTAGAATTCATGTTCTGTATACCATTTACAACAAAAGCAAAAATCTTCACCTGGACGCAATGATCTGAAACGGGTTTTTATGTTTCGTCATTTCCACCTGTTTCGTACCGCCTTCATATCGATATTATATCCGGTCACAGCTACACTGAAGTGAAGTTTAAATTACACTCTACTAGAATACGTTATTGTTTACCTTTAAATCTTGACACTTAATACGCCTCATAAAGTCAAAATAAAGCATAATATAAAAAAAACTCCACAAGAAAAACTTTTATTAATCCGAACACGGTTTGGTCCTGATTATTTTGGATTAGCGGGACTGTACTATATATATAATACATATTTATTATACAATAAAGAAACTTAATTATACAAAGGAAATACATCAAGTGGAGAAAGGAAGACATTGGATGGAATGTTTGACAAGAAGAAAACCATTGTCAATTTTCCAATAGTCATCGTGTCGATGCCTCCCTTTCCTATTGTTGACATTTAGCCTTTCACTATCGATACGATGAGTTGACCATTTTCTGACAGTCCGCCAATAGCATGTGAAACCTCTTCTTCTTCCTATTTGGCAGACATATCCAATATCTCAGTAAATTTGCATTTAAGAATAGAAACTTCACACTTCCGAAATACCAAGCACACTTTCCTCCGAGTGTGGTGGAGATTTACGCCAACTAAATTATGAAGCTTTAGAATGATCAACTTCTACTTACCACGATTTCAAAGATATTTAGAAAGTATATGAAAACACTCTAACTGATAATGTCTGCTTGTTAATAACCTTTTTTTTGTAATATTTAAACCCCGTAATTAATCGACGATTATTTATTTAATGTTTAGCTTCTACTTATATATAAAAATCTATATCCATATCTAGCAAGAAAATTTAATTGGGCAGCCCATTTTATTTCCTTTTGAATAAAGTTTTCTTCTTCTTCTTGCTACTCACATGTATCATTTGTTATTACTTATTTTTATATGGTTATTATTACTTACTTCGTTAATGTTTCTTTATAATGTAGTTAGGACCGAATACTATCTTTATACCAGTTAATCTCCTTTGAAATAAATAATTAAATAAATAATTAATTAATAAACAAATTATTATAGATTTATTCACACTGGAACCGGGAAAATATTCAATAACTTCTATCTTCAACAGATCTATCTCTTGCAAAACTCTTGTTTTTAATTGAATAATCTATTGAAATAGGTATTTCCTATGATTACTCAATATCTACGATCTTGTATTACGTAGGATGAAGGTCCTGACCCTCTGCCTTTATAATACTTAAACAGTATGATTACGTTTTGGAACTGTGGTTGGTATACTATTCGGCACTAAAAAAAAAAATGTCCGTCACGTAGGAGCTCCATAAGTAAGCTGATTTCTCTCTAAGGTGGTTGGTTTACGCCGTATTGCCGAATAATGAGTTCAGGATAACCTACATAAGTACAGATAACCTACATAAACATTAATCTCTTTGGTATTTTAAATTTATTATTCTACCCAAACTGCGTTTGTCCTTGAAAGGTTTTAATAATACATTAAATGAAAATCACTCATGACGTGATTTATTCATCATGTCATTTTTATACATAGGATCCTCCTCGTGTAACTCTGATTATACATTTGAGCTATTGTTCCTATGTATAGTCATATCATGCATAGAACCTAAAGTGTACATAGAAACTGTTTCGATTATGTATAGTCATATTGTACATAGGAACTATTTTCTTAGTTACCTTTATTTTTATATGTTTGTTCTTAAAAATATATTGTTTTCACAAAGTCATTTTTACTTTTAGCTGTTTCTTATTCACAAACTTAATCATATAATTAGATAGATACGTACTATAATGTAATTGGATTTATAATTATTATGTAATTGGATGAATATGTATTTCCATTTTATATCTGTATTTGGGCGAATCGCTTTCGATGCGGGGTGCTCACAAATAAATTTAAAAAAAAAAATTCTTATAAATAGCTGACTCAATTTTTAAAATTACTTTCTCACAAAGTGTTGTGTGTACAGAAGTACATACTAGTTAGGTACTAAAATACTTAATGAGTAACACTACCTTGTAATTTATTTTTAACATTTTTTTATAGGGTTAAATCCTTCCTTAACAGATCAAAAATGATATCCAAAGTGCCGAAACAGTTTTTAAGTCTGCCCAAAATTCGATGTTTCAACTAAATGCCAATACAGGTAGAGAGTGCTTAATCTATGGTTTTTTTCACAAACTATAAACTGCTTTCTTGATTTACTGCTTTTTTGTTTTGAACAAACACATTCTATGGGATAGAGTGAAACGAAGACCAATTTTTTTTTTTTTATTTTTTTTTTTTTTATTTTTTTTTTTTTGGATTCAGCAACCCAGAAAGACATTTAATCGGCCAAACTACACACAAAAAAAAATGTTATTTGAATAGGCGGAAGGTCATGTATATATAAAACTCGTCAATTACACAAATCTCACTGTTAAATGTACATTTTTTTTAGTTTTATTATTATAAAATTGTGACCCTTTTTCTTTCAATATATTATTTGAGTAACCGGAAGGTCATGCATATATAAAACTCGTCAACTTCACTTTGTATGCTTTATTTTTGGCTCTACATGTTTCGCGTCTCTTGACGCCTCTTCTGGAGCAACTTAATTCTATATACATAAATTTAGCCTTAGCTACGGAAGACCTTCCACAGGTAGAGGACCTTCCACTACTAATTCATTGTATAAGTATGGACGTGGCCCTACCTGTGGAAGGTCTTCCGTAGCTAATGCTAAATTTATGTATATAGAATTAAGTTGCTCCAGAAGAGGCGTCAAGAGACGCGAAACATGTAGAGCGAAAAATAAAGCATACAAAGTGAAGTTGACGAGTTTTATATATGCATGACCTTCCGCTTATTCAAATAATATATTGAAAGAAAAAGGGTCACAATTTTATACTAATAAAACCAAAAAAAAATGTATATTTAACAGTGAGATTTGTGTAATTCTTATGCAGAAATACTTTATGGAAATGCTTTACCAGGGATAAAACGTACCAGTTAATTTGTTACATAACTAATACTATTGTGTTACGACTTCAGATAATACAGACTTTCTACTCTGTCTTTTCAATTATTCATAATAATTTGAACTTTTTATGTTCCTTGGAACGCAGTTCATTCGCACAGAACAATACTTCTAAATGTTCTCTCGTGGTATAAAGTTATATTCAAGAATATTTCTAAGATCTTGAATGCACATCTAAGAGATTTCTATATGAAATTTTATTGGTGTTAAAATTTAATGATAATAATAAAAAAAAAAAAAAGAATGTAGAAAACATAAACTATTTATATGCGATATCCTCCTGTTCTTGAGAAAACTAAAAAACATATTGAGTTTTCGTAGTGAGGGTGCTTCGAATACTCAATCAATATTCAATTCGTTTTCTCATTTTCTCAAAATCTATGAAGGATATAACATAAAAAATGGTTTCACACCACATACATTCGGGTATCTGTGGTTCTACCCGAAAAAGTGTAAAAAGAATTTCCTGTGAATGGCAGCTCAGCATAATTAAATTCTTGGATTCGTTTTTTACGGCGCATCGAACTCAGGGCCATTAGCGCCAGCCTATCTATATGTTAGCACCCTTCCTACACAACCATGGTGAAGCAGAGAACTTTTTCAACGGGCAGACAGATGAAAAAACTCCATCCGCTGCAGGCCGGATTCGAAGCCAGTAAGGACTCAGATATGCTATCCGTCGTACAGTAGAGAGACCAACTTTGTCGTAATTCTTCTTTCGAATTTAATAAAACTCATGAAATAATGATGACTGGCGACTCTTCGAGTATAAATAACTAAAAGCCTTACGGAGTGTGCATAAGACGGCTGTTACGATGATACGGCACGGGGTCAGGGAGGTGAGAGAGAAAGGTATGCTTTCGTCATAGCGGTGGAGTCCGTCCCGTTGGTGGACAGCCCTAGCACCTGTTGAAGTTGCAACACATCTTCCACGTTCCGTCATCATCATCATCTGATAGTTAGGAAGTCCGTTCTGTCGTTCTTTGGGGTGGTAGCATAGTGAAGATTGGAGGGATTTAAATATTGGATTCACACATTGCGTTAAACTTGAATTAAGATGAAAACTCTAATTTTTCTTATCCTAATGACTTTGGAGGCCATTCGAAAAGGTACCTGGATGTGGCACTTCAGAAAAACATGTCAAACGGGAACTGTCACAGGCTAGGTAGATTTCCCTGTGAAATAGATTGTATCATGGATATGTCTAAAGGGGGCATAATGAGTTACCCACACAATTTCTTATTCGTCTGGAAGAGGGGCCATTATTTATTGCCCATTAGTAATGCTTAGAGAATGGAACCCTGTAGGCTAACTAAATTGATGGTGAATGGTGCCTGGGGGAAAAAGAAGAAACCGCGTGGCATGGAACAGGATGGTGGTAGAGGCCCAGGTCCCACAAGGGCTGTAGCGACCAACAGTGACTGAGAGAGTAATGTTTAGTATTACGCTGTAACTAACTCCACTGATTTAATATACAATGACTTTACCTATGAATATTTCACGGTTTCGATTGTACGGTAGCCACGTGGGTTAGTCGCCTTAGCAACGGAACGCTCGTGTGCCATCGTCCGGACGTAGCCGAAGTGTTACACTTTTAACGTCCAAAGGGCCATAGCTAAGACATATCCATGTCATGGCGTTGGAGCTGAAGTACGTAGCTTACCAGGATCTTAGAGGTTCTACATACTAATCTTCGTCTAAAGAGCCAATAAAATAATCTATAATTCCTTTAGAGAGTTATAATGACTATGAAGGAGATACATAACACATTTGCTTAAGTGCGCGACATCAAAAAGAGCCTTTACTTCTTTCAAGATTTAATTAAAATCTTCAAAAAGGGAGAAGATATTTATTACATTTGGTTTATTTTATTAAAGAAATCTTTAAACCAATTTAAAATTTAATCTCACCATAAATTCCTTTTTTCTGCTTTTATTTTATTTTTTAAGTTATTTTATTTTTCTCATCCTACTCCGGAAGAGTTTTTGGTTTGTCGGTGAGTTTTATTTACACTTATATATATATATATATATATATATATATATATATATATATATATATATATATATATCTTATGTCGTTTAAGAAGCAGATTACACATTGCTTTGAAAATTGTCCAGCAGTGAAGTTGAACGAAACTGTTTAAATCATTCTTTAAACAAATCAAGAAAGTTGGCCTCGGAAGTCGAATTCACTTTAGATTTCTTTTGAATAGAAATTTGACTATCTTGTTTCGGCTAACCACATCTGACTTCCAGGTATAATGTTTCAGCAGCAAAATATGTGTCGAGTTGATGAATATCTTCAGATGTGTGTTCATTGAAATTCGTAAGTATACATAATTTTGGAGTTTCGTTTACATGGTTTCTCTGTATTTTTTTTTTCAAATAGCGTTACGCAAGACGAATTCTTACGCAAGAAATATTACGTAATTAAATTATTCCAAGCGCGGCGAGTTTTTTTTTTTTTTTTGGAGGGAGGTAACGGTTTTTTATTTTTAGTAGCATTAATCTTCCGAAAAGAGAAGTTGTGATGTAAGATAAGATAAAATCAGACAATAAGAAGATCATCTAGTTGGCCTAGAACAGATATAAGATCTAGAAGAAGTCAGATTATTAGATATCCAGATCAAATAAATCAATATTTAAAGAGGCCTAATCAACTATATTTTTTTAAATGAAATTAATAAATATAAACATTTTTATTATCGATCTAAATAGTATCCCTAAATCTCAAGAATATTTTCTGGTGTAGGTTTATGACCATTAATAAAAGTAAACATTTATACAATAATCAATTTATTAAAATGTCCGTAGATGTTTCGCATCCCTAAATGCCTCTTCAGGAGCCTATGGATAAGTATAGCCAGAAAAAGGCAAAACTTCCGCTACCAGGGACACGTCATAACTAATGATCATCTACATAGTATCAATCAACTATTTGTCATATGCTGTTTAAAATATAGTCCTATATATCCACATACTCGAAACATACAATTCTATTATCACTGAATTAAAATAGAATTTTCTTTTATTTTATTTTTTAGTTTAATTTATTTATTAATTATAGTCCGCAACGAAGCCGATTCGCCGTGATTTAAAAAAAAACAAATTGAAATGTTGACAATTATCACTAAATGTATACAAGTAGTAGACAAAGACAGGACTGTCCTTGTCTACTAGTCTACAATCGCACTAAAATACATTTTTGAGTCTCAATTATTTTAATATAGAAACATTGGCCGTCCGGAAACTATGTACAATAATTTATATGCATTATAAACATAACTTTCACACAGTGAATCTTTAACAACCTAACTACTGCAAGAAGAAACTTCAATAAATTAACTGATGCTCATGACTAGGCCATTCCAAGCACATAATAGCTGCAATAATTATAATAAGCCCAATAACCATGTATTATGCAGACCCTTATCAACCATTTATTGCATACATTTGGAAGCTCCACGCTCATGTAAGAGCCTTACAAGCTACATCACTTTTGTCATAGAAAGCACGGCTCACTGAGGAAGTTGTCGACGCTCAGCTAACGGTTATTAATTGAGTGTTGTTTGACGTCTTGCGGGTTTTCCCCTTTTTATAGCGCGTTTCCTCTCTCTCATTATATATATATATATATATATATATATATATATATATATATATATATATATATATATATATATATTAGTTATTTTTAAATTTAATCTTCGCTCCCATCCTTATTTTACTCCAGTTTGATCAGGCCTTAACATCCTTTATAGTTGCCATAGAATGTGTCGAATGTAATTTGGAATTAAAATACTTTGTCATAAACGAAAGGTCAAAACAAACGGCTAATAGTGGAAATCATTCGATTACCCACATGTAATTCGCTATAAACGTATGTAAATTGTAAGCTATTAAAGCGTAAGAGCTACAATATTTTGTGGGTTTTGATCCCCCCCCAAAATTACGTTTCCGCTGGACGGATGAAGATGGAGAGGAATCCAAGAATGTATAACCTGCAAAGGGTACCTTGGTGCTAATGACCCAAGCATTCAAAGCAGCAAAACGAAAAATCATGCGGCCGGAGCATAGCACTCACCACACTATCTCCCTAGTGTATCTGCACCTCAGGGCCCTCGTGGCCTTATATGGGACTGGTTTTTGTTTCTGATATATATATATATATATATATATATATATATATATATATATATATATAATGTTTGGCGAATGCAAGAAACTGTATGAAATTAATTATTTATTACTGCTGGATCAATTAAAATCAATCATTAGCCTTTTGGTCAATTAACAAGAATATTTGGTCCCCGCCCGCTGGCATTTACTGCCAAAATAAAGTCCGACTCGCAGGAACTGCGTCATCTTAGCGCGGTTACATCTCGAAGAAATGGAATAGATTAGCATCACAAATCACAGGAAACTGACAGTAGTCAACTTACACAGAAGCGGATAATTCTTAATCTGTATAAATCAACACAATTATGTACTGAAAACGTACTTACTTTTTGGCTACTGCTGAGAAGGCTCTATTCTAAACAACCAAAAATTCCTTGTCATTTTAAGTATTTTAAGTCTTGTTTTACTAGCCAATTCGTTTTACTGTTATAATCAACTGTAAATATGTGCTTCATGGCGAATTAAATTACATTCTATCGTTAAATCTTTCTATAAAATAAGAAATAACGGTAACTTCAGTTTGAAGCCATGAAGTTATATAGATGGAGAATGCAAAACAACCTACGTCATCATGATTAGCCACTGCCATCTTGATTACCACAGCCACTCCAAACTTATTATGACTACCTTAGACCGTTTCTTAGCTTATTTTACTACAATACTAATTTTACTGATAAATGCAATTTAAAAGTAGAAACAACCAATTAAAAAGTGAGATAAAGAAAGAGAAAAACCATTTTAAAACAAGAAAACAAACACTTTTTAAGTTTTAAGCGCTTATATCTCTCATTGACGTTCCCCATCGAATATTGCTTCAGAACCTTTTTTGTAGAGAATTTAGTAAGCATTCGAATGGTCACTTTCCACTTATTACGATTTCCCAACCGTTATCGAGATATTTACGAAACATGTATGGAGACCCGAAAACTTTTCATGTCTATTAATAAAATAATTTTTTTCGCATACTTCCTTATATCCAAATATAACCAAAATTTAAACATCTTAGTTGGGACTAATTTCCAAGATGTAGAAAATATTTCAATTGAATCCTGCGATTTTAAGTACTCACAAAAAAATAATGACTTACAAAAACATTGATTCCACTTATCACAGAAACGGTTAAAGCTATCGCCTTGAAAATGGTTGCATTCGTTTTCCTAGCCCAAGAAACCTATAAAACAAGTACCTGCAAGCATATGAACTGGAAAACGTAAGCGTTACGATTTTTTTTGCGCGAATTTCGCCCCAAACACTATCTTCTAGTGGGCGGATTCTGCTGGTTAACGAACTTGACCTTTCAAATTAGACGACAGAGGCCTTTTTTTTTTTTTTTTTTTTTTTTTTTTTTTTTTTGGTTTCTTGTTTTAAGGCATGTCAGCCACACGGGCGATTTATGCCCTGATTGGGGTGACAGATAGCGCCACCACCACCGACAGGACCCGACCAGGCGAGGGCACGCCCACCGATATCGCAGGCCCCCCACTAGATGAGGGTTTAGATATTACATGACATGAGCTTGTGACTATTCGTACAAAATACAAAAATATTGCAAAGAGCTTGGCGACATGGGCAAAACAGTTACCTTCATTTGGGTTCCGGCGCACGTAGGAGTCAGGGGAAATGAAGCGGCCGACAAGGCAGCAAAAAATGCCCACCAACTAAGCGAAACAACACCGACAATGCTTACCCACAAAGAGCTGTCCAAACCACTGTTAAATAAAATTAAAGAAGACTGGCAAGATATGTGGATGGAGTTGCCTGAAATTAAGCTCAAAATGATTAAAAGAAACACCAAAAAATGGAGCTCATCGACCCTAGACTGTCGACGAGAAGAGGTGATCATTGCCAGGCTAAGACACGGACACACAAGACTCACCCATGCCTTCCTTCTGAATAGACAAGAACCACCGAACTGTGAAGTATGAACGGTTAACAGTTCGACATATTTTTGAGAACTGTATGAAATATACCGACATACTTCAAAAGAACAATGTTCCTCAAAATCTAATGGAAGCACTAGGGGATGACACAAAAATAATAAAAAACGTCATCAAGTTCATTAAAGATGCTAACTTGTTTGCAGAAATATAAGATAAGTTAAAGATAAGTTTATGTTCATGTACGTATAAGTTAATATATAAAAAAAAAATTAGTTGTATTTTGAACGGTTAGATTTAATGCAAGGAATACTTGTAAATAAATATATTTAGGTGTAAGTGTAAGAATGTATGTATGTGTTTGAGTATGTATATGGGTGTATGTATACATATGTATGTGTGTGTGTGTATGAGTGTGCGTGTTCATAAATGTGTATATGTGCATATATACATATGTGTTTGTGTATATGTGTATATATGTATATATATGTGGATGCGTATGTGTGTGTATGTATGTGTATATGTATATGTAGAAGTAGCTATAAGTGAAAAAAGAAAGGAATATAGCATCTACTGTTTAAGTGCTTTAATTTAATGAGAAAAAAATAAATAAGTTGTGTACATTTATATGTAATTCTATTGAAAAAAAAAATAATAAAAAAAAGAATAAAAATAAAAAAAATAAAAAAATAAAAGAAAATAAAAAAATAAAAAAAGTAAAAATAAAAAAATAAAATAAAATAAAAAATAAATTAAAAAAAAAATAAAAAAATAAAATAAAATTAAAAAAAATATATATAATAAAAAAAAAAATTAGATATATTTTAGATTTAATGTAAGGAATACTTGTAAATAAATATATTTAGGTGTAAGAGTATAAGTATATATATGCATATATGTGTGTGTGTGTGTGTGTGTATGAGTGTGCGTGTTTATAAATATGTATATATGTATGTATGGATGTGTGTGTGTATGTATGTATGTATATGTGTGTGTGTATGTATATGTATGCATGTGTGTATATGTATGTGTGTGTATATATATATGTATACACATAGAAGTAGCTATAAGTGAAACAGAAAGGAATATACCATCTATTGTTAGCTTTAAATTAATGAGAAAAAAAAAAAAATAAAAAAGTTGTGTACAGTTATATGTTATTCTAATAAAAAAAAAAAGGAACAGAATGTGCTTACATATTTCATGAGATTAATTAGTTAAAAACTAGGTTTAATTAAAAAACAAAAAACAAAAGGTTCATAGGACGATTAAAACAGTAAGTTGTTCGTCCTTTAATTCATTCCATTCCATTCCATTGTGACCGAGGGTCTGTTTGGTGGGACCAGGCCGACCAGACCCTCCAAGCTCATGGACCCTTTGGTCCTGAGGGCCCACGACACCGGAAGACCCACCCTCACCCGACCGGCACCATGCCGGAGCAGGGTCACCCCACCACCCCAATCAATAATAGTTAATGTTTAAATGAGGCTGATTCTATGGATTAATATGTTTTAGAATTAATTATAATGAAATTGTTGCTATTTAATTCACATGTTACAGCAAATTTATTTTTAAAATGACATCATAAAATTTACTTTTAGATTTTTCTTTTAATAATGTTTTAACGAGTTAAATTTTTTAAATTAATTGGGTATTTTTTAGAAAAAGTAATAATTTATTAACTTGAACCCTGAGATTGTTACCTAAGATTTCCTCGAAATCTGATGAGAGCCGAAGTTCATCTCTTTGTTCTTTATAAATTCGACACTCAATAAAAATATGCTTGACAGTTATAAATACTCCGCATGCTGGGCAAATGGGCTGTGCCTCTCTGGTCATCAGATATCCATGAGTCAATCGGGTATGACCAATGCGCAGTCTTGCCATAGCAACCTCATCCTTCCTCTGGCCTGTAAAAGAAGTCTTCCAAGCTCTGACACCTGCTTTAATTTCCCTTAGCTTGTTATTGTTCTGCTCGTACCACTTAGCTTGCCAGGAAATCCACATCTTGGACTTTATGTGTGCGTGAATATCTGAAAAGGGGACTTTTTTGTATGGTATTCCATTAGAAACGGCTGCCTTTGCTGCCCGGTCTACTTCCTCATTTTCGGTTATGCCACAGTGACCAGGAATCTAAGAAAAGACAACTGAAACATTGCTTGCTCTGAGTGTTTCTAGGCATTCTAAAATGTTGACAACAAGTGGATGGTCAGAAAGAGGGTTATTTATTGCTAGGAGTGCTGAGAGTGAATCGGTGAAGATTGATACGTGTCTTTCCTGAGGGGTTATTGTAGATAATGCTTTGTAAATAGCTAGAAGTTCAGCGGTAAATATGCTACTAATTGAATCTAATTGGAACTTATCTGATCTGATTTCACAATTGAATGCCGCTCCGACCCCGAAGTCATCTTTGGATCCGTCTGTGAATATATGAGTTGATGGGGGAAGTGATTTTTTTAGTTTAATATACTCTTTCTGAAATATAATAGGAACAGTGTTTTTCTTAAGGAATTTTGTGAGAGACAAATTAACTTTGGGTTGTGGTAATTTCCATGGCTCCTTTGCTGGGCTACAATTAAACAATATTTCTATAGGGGTTAAATCAAGTTCTGGTAAAAGAGCTTTAATTCTTCTTGGAAATGATCTTTTGATGTTATTACTCTGCCAATGAGGGTGAATAAGTTGAAAGTTAGGAGAAAAATAATAATTTAAAGGATGATTAGGGGACGCAAGAATATTATAATAAAAGGAAACTGCCAGGAACATTCGTCGATAATGAAGCGGAGGTTCTCCTGCCTCAGCACACACGCTGATGACAGGACTAGACCGGAATGCACCGGTCACCAATCTCAGGCCTGAGTTATGGATACTCTCTATCATGTTTAATACTCTCGGGGAAGCGGAATCATATGCTATACACCCGTAGTCGATTTTTGATCTTATATAGCTCCGGTATAATGTCATCATACTTTTCCTATCAGCACCCCAAGATGTGTTAGTAAGGCATTTCAGCAGATTTAAAGACCTATTGCAATTAATTCTCAAGGATTTAATATGGGCAACCCAATTTAAAGATCTATCAAATAATACACCCAAATAACGAACGATATCATTATTTTGGATTATTTGATCGTTAATTCGCAGACTGAGTTGTTCACTAACTTTCCTACTTGTAAACAATATACTTTCAGTTTTTGAGGGAGAGATGCGAAAGCCACGATTTAGAAACCAATTACTGATTTTGTCCAAATTCTGTTGCATTGTTCCATATAAGTAAATAACCGACTTGTCCGCAAGATATATAACTAAGTCGTCGGCGTATAACATGGATTTAACTGGTAAATTACTGTGACGGAGAACGGGACTGATAGCAATAGAGAAAAGAAGTGCAGACAGTACCCCGCCTTGAGGAACACCGTTTTCTTGCTTGAATTCTTCAGATAGAACAGAACCACACCGAACTTGAAATGTCCTATCTTTCAAATAATTGATAATAAATGCCAGCATGTGCCCTTGTATCCCTATTTCCTCTAAGCGATCAATAATATAACGCCGCCATACAAGATCAAAAGCGTTTTCCAAATCGATAAATACTGCAAGCACTTTTTTATTATTATTGAATGATTCATTTATATCAGTTTCAAGTCTAACAAGATTATCCCTGGTACTTCGTCGATTCCTAAATCCACTTTGCCACGACTCCAGTAAACCTTTTTACTCTATGATCCATTTTAGCCTATTGATAATCATTTTTTCCAGTAATTTACAATCTGAGCAAGTTAGGGAGATGAAGCGATAACTAGCGGCTATATCTGTAGGCTTGTCTTTTTTGGGTATAGGAACGTTTACGGATTTTTTCCAGATACAATGACAAATAGATTTTATTTAAAAAAGCGAGAAATATTTTTTTATTGTTTGGGGTCAGATTTTTAATCATACTAATTGTGATGTTATTAGGACCTGGTGTAGTATCTTTCCGCGATCTGAGAGCCAAGAGAAACTCGATGAAAGAAAAGGGGTTATTTAGAGAATCTAATGGATTTGTGTGTATTTCAATGGGGATAGCTTCTCTGTTTGATTTAATTTGTAGAAAGTTGACATTATAGTTTTCATTTGATGTGACATGTTGGTAATATTTACCGAGTTCATCTGCAATATTCTTAGGATCAGTATAAACGGAGTTTCCATTCTTCAATATATTTACAGGGGCATTGTGACCGCGACCAGTTATTTTTCTAACTGTGTTCCATATTTGAGTTGAAGGAGTGTTAAGAAGAGACCATTTTTGAGCTTGCTAGAGAGCGAACAGACAAGCATATATATAAATATATATATATATATATATATATATATATATATATATATATATATAGAAATTTTAGCCACCTATATTTTCGTGATCTATAGGGTCTGAAACGTGAAAGTTTCTAGTCGGCACTTCCGGATTGCGTCATGAGGTCAACCTCATAAGCGGGTTCTCCCTATGGAGATAGGGAGTAACCGCGCTAAAAGGCCACCAAAGAAGATTTTTCTACAAATCTTAGGTCTTTGTTTTTTTTTAAATATTTATGCCGAATAACAACTGTCGATATGAAATTAATAAACTTAGGAAAATTTGTACTAAAAAATCTCTTCCAAGCACGAAATATGTGGCAGATTGTGTTATAAACTATCGAGAAATAGTCTTTAGTCCAAGGTCATAAAATCCGATTACACTATTGCTTTGGGATTCATCTGCTAAAACGTGCAAAGAAGAATCATCAGATAAACGAGGTAGCTAAGAACAGTCACGAAATCCCTCATCAAATAAATGTGAGTTATTGCTCTAATGAGTTATCCAATATAAATCCAACATTCTCATTTACGACAGCGGTGGTCTCAGAGTAAAGAAGATTCCACCGTCTCTCCCTTCTCTCACTTTCTCTCTAATATATCTCAAGTGTTGAGAGGTGCTTTACTACCTAGAGGTGCTGAAAGAGGCCTGCCTTATATGGCTACTATCATATTAAGAGATCTTCTTGAGTCGGCATGCCACTCCTCAACGTTCACGACTTGAGAACATCAACTTGAGTGGCGTGCTAATCTTGACCTCCAACGGGGGGACGCAGACTTACGCAATTTTTATTGCCCTTCCATTTTATAATCCTAATTTAGCTCTCTATTTAATCCATAGTTGTCTTTAAACACAATTGTATATTTATCAGTGACAAGTGAGTAATACTTTACTTGTGTATACAGGCTGCATTATAATTCAGTAGAAATATTGAACAGAAGAGAGGTTTATAGCATGTTCAGATAGACGGAAAAGTTCATTACCACATGCGCGAAATATTCCCGAAGGTTCCACCATTTGCAAACTCCCATTTCAAAGAACAACACGAGGCCCGAAACATTATAAAAACTGATTATGTCTCGTTTAAGACTAGGCAAGGCTTTGAGAGGTCAGACAAAGGAAATTGTGTTAAATATTTATCAATAATTAGCCAAAGCTAAGACTAATAACGTTTTAAACCTCCTAGTGATAAGGTTATAGCAGAGAGAATTTTTACCACATATTTCTCGCACGGGGAATATAGGCCACGCCCTTTTCCCTCCAACCAAACCATCTATTTGAAGAGCTTAAATTGTTTAGCTGGGGCTAAGTATTGATAAATATTAAATTTTGACCTCTCAATGCCTCCCCTGTTCCTAAACGAGACATAATGAATTTTTATTGCGTTTAAAGTAGCGTTTTGCTCATTGTAATGAAAATGAAAATGACAAAAATGGCGGTATTAGAACTATTCCATCTAACTGAAAGGGATATAGTGTAGCAAACAAGAGAAGCTTTTCATTAAAGCAGAGAGAAAAAAAATGAATAAAGCATGTTTTATACTAAAAACAAACTAATTTTGGAATACTACAATCACAATTGTAACGCATACAATTGGTACTTTATGGCAATTCAGGAGAAATGAAATTTATTCTTAGGATTAAATTGAATAATATGCAATCTATGGAAATAAAGTAAATTTTTAAATTATATGTTATACTTATATTTTTGTTAGATAGCTGTTTATTTATGTGCTTATATTCATATTTTTCTTATTGATGACCTGTGCAGTGCTATGCGAAGGAATGTGGCATCCCTGTATATGTATACACAAATTTTGATCGATAGGTTTTATTTGTGGCCAAAGAGAACACGAAACGACAACATTTCTGCCAGCGTATTCGTATTGCATTGTCGCAGTAAACCATCACACAATATTAAAGAATGTTGGTGACTGACGGAAAAGCATATTTCGGGAGAAACCCCACGGACAGGTGACGTTGCTTCTGCAGTAAGCCATCACACAGTATTAAAGAATGTTGGTGACTGACGGAAAAGCATATTTCGGGAGAAACCCCACGGACAGGTGACGTTGCTTCTGCAGTAAGCCATCACACAGTATTAAAGAATGTTGGTGACTGACGGAAAAGCATATTTCGGGAGAAACCCCACGGACAGGTGACGTTGCTTCTGCAGTAAGCCATCACACAGTATTAAAGAATGTTGGTGACTGACGGAAAAGCATATTTCGGGAGAAACCCCACGGACAGGTGACGTTGCTTCTGCAGTAAGCCATCACACAGTATTAAAGAATGTTGGTGACTGACGGAAAAGCATATTTCGGGAGAAACCCCACGGACAGGTGACGTTGCTTCTGCAGTGCATAGCAAATGAGAATGTCATCAGGAGATGGAAAGCTGTTCAAGAGGCGTCTACCGATCATTGACAAGCGACACAATCATCTCACCCGGTATTTTGCATCGGGATTTGCATACCATCAACATCATCAACTTTCTACAATCAGTAGATCTCACTTTCTATACACCTTCTAAGAAGTGTTGTATATAACATAATCGGATTGTTATTTACCTTCTATTGGAAAAACAAACGATGATAAAGATCTGTAGATACTAACAAAACATGAAATGAGATCTTCTGGAAAATTCACAAGTTTATTCATTTGTTAGAAGGTCTTAAAAATTTAGCGTTATCTGTCCTTGCCTCCCGGCATATGTATATAACCAGCGCACAGTGGACTGATTCCCATAACTAGATAAACAAAACTCAAGTAAACAGATCATACAACTAAGTCAATTATATTACTAGAGATAATTAGATAAGGTATTATCTAATTATCTTCGGCTACTGGAAAGTTAGGGGCGCTTGAAGATGGAGAAAATATGCAAAAAGCTCCTTTTGTCTAATTTCGACATAATTACCGAGTTTATTTGTGCAGTGCAACCAATCAGTTTTTAATGTAGTTTATTCTGATTGTATAGATACAAGAATTAGGGGTATGTAGATACTAATCATGCACTTATTTGATGAAGGTTAATGAAATACAAAAAAATATGATCTTTGATACGTCTTCTGTTTTTTTTAAAGAGAAAGAAAAAAAAGTAAATATTCTGTGAACAAAAACTTTATGATAGCCAAAGAAGGCCAGACTGATTTTTTTTTCGTATGATATTTCAAAATGTGTAGTTTCGGACACCATCAACCGTTTTTTTTTTGGGCGATTTTATTCCGCTTGCACTTTTATAACTTTTTTTCCAGTAGTGGAACATAGTTTGTCAAGGAAAGAATTCTTCTATAAATAGCACGGATTGCAGCAAACGAAGCCACAGTGCTTAAAATTTCGGCAGCGTTTTTGGCTCCGGAATGTGCTAAATGAAGACCATCAATGATCTAATAGTGATAAAACCCCTCGTTATCACGGATATCACAGGCGTGATTTATAACGGGCTCAGTATCCGGGCATTTTACTTAACTCACGTTAATTGCTCTCTTATACAATCTCCGAGG
This sequence comes from Gonocerus acuteangulatus, assembly GCA_946811695.1. Classification (NCBI taxonomy): domain Eukaryota; kingdom Metazoa; phylum Arthropoda; class Insecta; order Hemiptera; family Coreidae; genus Gonocerus; species Gonocerus acuteangulatus. Next base: position 41,324,888 of record OX328128.1, on the reverse strand, counting down.
TAGGGATCCTCTCTCCGGACCTTGAGCCGGTTATTAATCGTCCGGATAGCTGTGATTAATCGTGTCAAACGATCAGGCTGGGTAACAGAAACCGATGCTTGTGATACGGTATGCATTCTTTGATAACGACTCCAGTCTTCGGAAGGAGGTTTTCTGGGATTATATGAACTTATTTTAACTCACGCACTTCATTTTTTATTTTTTTTTAAAAGTCCCACTCTTGATATTTCACTTTTATAGCAACGAAATCGAAACGTTCGAGACATGAAGCGTAGTTTTCTTTTATTAAAGTGGACCGGATCGAAATTTACGCTTGAACGTTTTTAGAAGGAAATGTATTAACTCTGCTTAACGTTTCATTTCACTTACCACCATATCTATACCGTTTACTAGGCATTTAATTAATTTAAATTTTAACGCCCATTTATTATTAATTAAGAATTTTAGGACTGGTTATCTATAGGTTACCAACCTTTTCTACCCAGGATAGGGCTGATGCCTTTTCTTTTTTCTAAAGAAAAACCACCACCCTTGGTGGGAATCGAACCCACGACCCCACGGAATGTTAAGTGCTCACGCCTTATCCCTCATGGCCACTGGGCCTCCATTTAGAAAAATCTACAACAATTCTAAAACTCCTTATATTGTAATAACTATAATAATTTTTCTAATTACCTCAGGTTCGAGGTTAGCTCAGTGCTAGAGCTTACAACTAATGTTCTGGCTGACCTGACTTCAAAACTTGGGCGCGCACCAAACATTTTATCTTTTAGAAACGTCGTTCGAGTGTTGGATTTAAGGTCCTAGACTGTCCCTAGGCCCACCCAGCCTTTAATTGATAAATGGGTACTTGCATAGGGGAAAAGTAAGCGGCCGGTCAGTCAATTGTCCGTTTATCTTTACAATCCCCCCTTCTAGAAGAAAACAACTAAAAATTCCTTAAATAAAGGAGATACTGTGACAATTAATTTGAACATTTTGTGGAAGAGTACGACATGCCAGTAGGTTAGCAGAAATTTAGCGATACTGATTGAGGAACTGAACTTCTGGCGTACACATCCAGTCTTTTAGAATGTTGGGATTCGGGATTGAGGTCGAACGACAGAGCTGGCAGATCGTGATTATGAATACAAATGCTTATTATTTTGCAGTTACATAATGATCTGTTGACCAATTAGTCTCCGAAAACGATGGAACAGAATGGTCTGCAAAATAATTTTATATCATTCTTTTATCAATTCTCCCTAATGAAATTGAATCGGGGTCACTGAGGTATTTCCCTGTTGGTGACATTCCAAAGCACCACGGTGTGTATCGAATATAAAATTCGGCTCATTCGTTCTCCTAGAATTTCATTTTATTTATTTACTAGCTGAATGCCCGTGCTTTGTCACGGCAGATACGTAGTTATTTTATTACGTTAAATAACGAATCAAAAAAATTAACGCTACAATATAATTTTCTGTAGTTTATTATAGCACGGTTCCCGTCATACTATATGTTATTCATCAATTGATAAGTAATCAAATTATAATGTTTCTTGACACTGGGGGCTCCGGACCAGTGTCAACAAACAGATAAACTAGAAATAACCCGTTATCTATAGGTTACCGGCAACAGGAGTTTAAAATTCGTTGTCAATAATAAATGGACGTTGACGTCAAAAAAATGTATGCTTCCAAGATGTCATTTTGAAACACCCATTATATTTGCGAGCATTACCAAGAAGTGTTCTGACTGGGGATGCTGATGGGTGAATATGCTGTGCAAGGGTTCGGGATATAATTACCTCGGATAGACCATCAACAGGTATAGCGTAAACTCTATGAGGGACAAAATCACAGTTTATTTCTAGTAATTCAAGGTTTGCCATAATAGTTGAGCTGAACCGCAAATAAAAATAATATTATGAAATAGATAGAGTACGGTAACATCTGACCTGTTATTGTCCTAGCGACGGATGTTTTCTAGGCGTGCATGCTCTCTTCAAAACCAACTAAAAATTCGAACCCCTCTAAAAATACTTAAAAATTTGAATATCAAAAAAACCTTTCTTAGCGAGTGTTTACATCCTAAAGGGAGTGTCTATACAAAATTCGAATCTTTTTGTCAAGTGGTTTGTGCTGGGCGATGATAGGTCAGTGAGTGAGTATTTGACAAATATATAGTAGACTAGCTGAATACCCGTGCTTCGTCACGGCAGATAAGTAGTTATTTTATTGCATTAAATAATGTATCATCATAATTAACGCTACTAAATAACTTTATGCAGTTTATTATAACACGGTTCCCGTCATACTATATGTTATTCATCAATTGATAAGTAATGAAATTATAATGTTTCTTGACACAGGGGCACTCCGGACCAGTGTCAACAAACAGATAAACTAGAAATAACCCGTGATCTATAGATTACCAGTAACAGTAGTTTAAAATTCTATTAAAATAATATTATGAAATGGACACAGTACGGTAACATCTGACCTGTTATCGTCCTAGCGACGCATTCTGTCCAGGCGAGCATGCTCTCTTTAAAATTAAAAAAATCAAACCACTTTAAAAATACTCAAGAATTTGAATATTAAAAAAAAAAAGCTTTCTTAGCGAATGTTTACATGCTAAAGTGAGTGTCCATGCAAAATTTCAAATTTTTCTGTCGAGTGGTTTGGGCTGGACAATTGACAAATATATAGAAGATTTATTGTTTTAAAACAAACAATCATTATTTTTAAGAACAAAAACAAGTCCAAAAAAAAAGACGTAATAAAAAAAGTCTATCTGTACTGTTTATGTTAATATTTAGTTTTATATGTAGTCAGTGGGTTTGATAGTTTAGGATTGTATACATCTTAATAATGAATATTACTTAATTTCTGATATTAACTATGAATTCATTGCTGTGTAGTCCTCTTATACTGTCAAATAAGTTCTTTTTTAGGCCAGGCATACATCATTGATGTGATTATACCATAGAGTTAGTTAATTATTTTATTTTTTTTTATTTTTATTTACGGCGCATCTACTTCTAGGTAATTAGCGCCGACATCCAGGGTGCAGGGAGGAATTTTCCCAGCGAGCCTTGAGATGAGAAAATTCCTGCCGGAGGTGGGAATCGAACCCACCATCTCCCGCTTATGAATCCAGCGCGCTAGCCACTAGACTACGGGAGACCCCTATTAATTATTGTATTGTAATCATTACTTAAATGTGCACAATTATCAGAATACTAAATACATCAAAAGTTTGAAGTGAACATAAAAAAAAAATTAATTTAACAGATTTTTGTTGAGAACAAATAAGTATACAATATTTACAGGTGTGCTGTGTTTATATTAGTTTCTATGCTTACATAACATAACAGCATTAAACATAATAACATTATTTATTAGAACATTATAACACTAATAGCTTGTGACCTCGCAGAGTTCAATGCGATAATACTCTTCCAAGATTAAGGTTTATCTTCCAGTACTGGAAGAAGAGAAAGAGGAAGTCTGTAGTCAGTGAAGATTGCCCGCTAGATTGTGGTTTGCTTGAATCGCATCGCACGACAAGCATTGTGTAACGACACGCGATCGCCTCTTCAGTCTTCAGGTTCCTATACTCGTCGATTATATATATTTTTTTTATACATATTAAAAAAAACAGAAATTTTGTAAATAAGGATGGAATAATTATTTTGTTCTGATAGCCGGGAAACACAAAATATTTCCTTGATAAGAGATCAGTGACCGTTAATGATGCGAAAATAGAATTTGTCCGGGTTCGGTCGAGGTATCTTAATAAAACTACATTTCTTATAAGAAAATGGGTTTTATTGTAATATGGGTTGTGTGCAGTCGTTTCGACTTGAAATTCAAGCCTTCATCGGGGCTGTCTCTATCCATAATCTATAATGAACACCGTTGCATGAATAATGTTTTTATGTTTTTGATATTTTGTTGTATGTATGTATATATGTACTAGCTGTTACCCGGCGTGTCATGCTACACCTATTTTCTGCATCTAGAAAAGAAAAATTAGGAACTAAATAAGTAGTATTAAAATCTTATAACGCATATCTGTAACTATTTGGGTTCATAGTTTGGAACCCGTGACGTCAGAACGATTATGACCTAGCCTATGACACTCCCCGGATCAAGACCTACATGTGTGCCAAGTTTGATCAAAATCAGTCAAACTGTGTGGATTTGTATAAGGAACAAACATACATACAGGCAGCTGGTAGACGTTTTTGACCTAGCTTATGACATTCATCGTACGCAGACCTACCTGTGTGCCAAGCTTGGTCAAAATCAGTCGAACGGTAAGAATTTGTATAAGGAACAAAGATACAGACATACAGCTGGTACACGTTTTTGACCTAGCCTACGAGACTTCCCGGATCAAGACATACCTGTGAGCCAAGTTTGGTCAAAATCGGGCAAACGGTGTGGATTTGTATAAGGAACAAACATACAGACAGACCGGTGATAGACTTTTTTGACCTAGCCTACGAGGCTTCCCGGATCAAGCCCTATTTGTGTGCCAAATTTGTATCGGTCAAATTTGTATAAATCGGTCAAACTGTGTGGATTTGCATAAGGAACAAGCAGATGGACAAACAGACACGTGATTTACATACATATGTAGATACGACCGGTCCGTTTGAGCGACCGGTTTTTTGTGATTATAAAACTTGGACATTTCTATTCAGCACGTCCGGATTGTGTCATCTGGTTAGCATCATTTACGGGTTTCTTCCTATGTTTTTCTCCTTGAAGTCCTGAACTCAATAATGCAATAAACGATAATAATTATAATAAATATGTTTATTCTATGTAAAACGTTCATTTTCAATATTAGGACCCCAAAGGATGAAGAAAGTATAATAATACCAGTACAATGTAATATATTTTTAAGGAAAGGCAGGTAATGATAGAACGAAACGGAACTATCCGGTTCAATTCATGGATTGTGGGAATTGGAATAGAGAAGAAAGTTTCTTATTATTAATATTATTGGATTAAATAGCATTTTTAATTGTATCATTTCCCCGGAAGCAAACAGAAGCGATTTTGTCCTTCATGGGAAGTTTTAATATTTCCAGAAAAGATGCTGATTATAGCAAGACTTTTATTTCACATCGGATGCACTTTTGGAAATAATATTATTAAATTTTAACACGGATATATTATAACATATTATTATAACATATATATTAAATGTCACAACAGTGGAAAACCGTTTCTCGAATATATTGGCAATGATATTTACCGGTTATTTTCTCGTATTAATGCCATATAAGAGATTCTTTGTACTTACAATAACTCTCACCAACCATTTTTGTTATTTATTTATTTATATTGAATACAGAGCGTGCGACAGTAGCGATTCGCTCTTTTTTAGAAGTTGGCGGTAGAAACCACTAGCAAAAGAATTATAAAAGGTTGCCAAAAATCCAGAATATTTTAGTGATTGAAAATTATTTTAAAATGGAAAGTGATTAAATGTGTGTGTGTGTATATATATATATATATATATATATATATATATATATATAGATAGATAGATAAACATAAACAATTAGGTACATTTTTCTAGGGGAAAAAAAAAAAAAAAAAAAAAAAACTAGAAAAAATTTTAGTTTTTGAAATATTGTGTCCATTACTTTACTTCACGTTAAAACATACATGTTTTTGTAGTTTCTACAATGAATGTATTCTAAATGTAAATGAATGTATTCTAAATGTAATTGTAGATGTTTGTATCTTTGAGGTGCATGATTATTGTGTTTATGTGTGGACTGTCATCTGTCAGGAGTTCAGTCATGTCGTATGGCAGGTTTAATCTGTCTCGTTGTTTGCAGTTAGTTAGTATGTGTTTAATAGTCAAGTTTGTGTTGCAAATGACACAAACTGGTCCGTCCTGTCTCGTCATTAAGTGGCGATGTGTAAGTAACGAATGCCCGATCCGCAATCGAGTAAGGACAACCTCGTCTCTTCTGTTCGATCGGTTGCTCGAGGGCCAAACACAAACGGTATTCTTGATTTCCCTTAGTTTATTGTTTGTCATGTTCGTCCACGTTTTTTGCCATTCATTTTGTAAGTAAGTTTTTATGTTAGTGTTTAAGTCCTGTACCGTTAATTCTTGCACGTCAAACCGTTTTTGACATGATTTAACCCTGGATTAGGCGCAATCCTCTGTGCATTGTAATCTGGCGCAACCGTCCTAATAGGGCAGCCGCCATTTTGTCATGGGCGTATATAGAAAATAATTTCGGGAGGGGTTGGGAAAATTTCGGGGGGGCGGGCTGAGACCATTTCCGGGGTATGGAATACTAAAGATTTAGAGCTTTGAATAGTTTTAGGCAACTAAAACGCTATTACACGTAAAATAAAATATTTTTTATGAACTAAGTGATCTTATTTGATTTATTTTTAAGGGTTTTACGACAAGTTTTTACCATCAACTCAAAATTTCGGGGGGGGGGCTGTAGCCCCCTCAGCCCCCCATTTTGTGGCCTTAAAAAATGTCTGTATGCATTTTAATGTAAAAACAGAACCTTCTTAGACACCTAAGAAATTAAATGAAAAATCTGTGTAACATTATAAAAAGAAAACAACATTTTTTTCATATTTTCATAATAAAATAATTCATCAAACGACGTATTCCGATAATATAAGAGAACGGTTTCACAATTAGAAATTGGAACGACTCAAATAATGAGAAAATTCGTTTAGAGCCTTCTGCTGATATTCAGAAACATAAATATGCTTTAGCTCCACCCGACAAGCCTATGTAATGTACTTTATACCATATAGCCTTCTTTTTTGTAAAGTGGCCGCCAGCTGACACTTTTTTGTAAAGTTTTTTTTTTACAGTTTAGTCATCGCTAAAGCATATTTATGCTAAAAATATTTTAAAGATTATTCGCAAACTTCAATATTTGTGACGGGATCAGGCGATCTGACAGGCAATTAAAGACGAATTTCGTGTGGACGGAACAGAGCTTGGAAGGTACTGGACGGAGAAGTACCTCCCACCCGTCCCAATAGAACCATTTCTCCTGATGCAGGGTTAAATATGATTATAATTAACACATTTTGGTGATGTTATATTTGTTTGCATAATTGAAGACAAAAATGTATGAATAGAAACATTTTTAAAGCTACATCTGTATCCGTTTACAAGAAAATTTGATACAACTCTTTTCCAAAATATTTTTCAGTTTGTTTATCCAGAAGCGATTGATAGGCTTTTGGTAGGATGACTCTGATTAGAGATGGACGAGCAGAAAACATTCCCTTATTCTGAATGGATGTTAATCAACGTCTGAAGTGCTTAGAACTTGGATTGGTGACCACTTAAATGAGATATTAGACTATCTTATATTCAAGACAATATCTATTATTCATGATTGACTGATGAAACTCATTTCATGATAGATATCCTGTGATCAGTCGCCTATCAACAAGAATAGGATAATGGCGGAAATAAATCATGAAAAGATCCAGCAGTAGTCCCGAAGATACATAACCAGTTACCAGTTGATGACGTAAATATGACAGATTTTAAAATTCGCCAGTCATCCAAACGTCCAGATGAGTGATTGAGACAACGTTGCAATGCGTTCTCACATCCACCCACCGCTCTGATAAATGACTCCATATACTTAACGAGGCATTGTAATACCTTTAATATGTCATGTGAGTGATAGCATAACACTACTCACAAACATATTTACTTCTTGAACATCCTAGAAGGAATAACATTTTATATTATATTAATTGTAATTGGCAAATATTTTCCAATTAAATTGATTCTGTCATTCACTGAAAGTATTTAAAAAGTGCCCTCAAGAGATGCGTAAACAACGCACTTACTTTACCTAAGGGGCCCTCACACTAACAAGACGTTTGCTCGAAAATTTGAAAATATCGGTTTTGTGCAGAATTGTGAGTGTGAGGAGAAATATTGTGAAAAAAAGGGGTATTCAATATTTTGTGGGGCGCTCAAATGTTTTCTGAAAGTTTAGAAAATGTTTGCGGGCCTTTGTTTATCACGTTTCTCAGTCAGAGGGCAATTTCATTTATCTCCAGGAAATTTTGATAAAGTGTAGATTCCAAGCTCAGTTCACGAAGTAGGTTAAGATGGTCATGGTTTGTTTACTTCTTCAAATAATTCCTGATCTACACTATTTTATTTTTATTATTTAAAGACTCTTTCAACGCTGCACACAATACAACTACGCTACTTTCAACCTCCGGGTCTGCGCCTTGCTTCCGTCATGAATGTTTAGTCGACACTTAAATTGTGTGCAATATTTTTGTACAGTGTGAGGGGTCCACGACGATTCAATATTTTGTACAAAAATAAGCTCAAAGTTTGAAAGCTTGATCAAAATTTTGAGTAAAATTATTGTTAGTTCGAGGGCCCCTTAAGTAGTTGCTGACCAATGTGCTCAAGCTAATTAAATATGAATTTATCTGATTTAAATATCTTTTAACCGATTTGCTCAAGTATTTAATAAGTCCAACCACACGAACTGCGTCATCTTAGCTTGTTTTCGACCATATCCCTAGTGCCATTATTAAAGGAATAATATCATTTATTGGTGCGGTTTGATCTTTCATGAGAAATATAAGATAAAATCTTTAAGAGAAGGAATATTTAAGGTGCCACACAACAGGAAACTCACAGTAACATAAGCGGAAATGACTTCTCCGATTTCTCAACGTTCCCTCTTGGAAAACCATATTACAAATATGTTCATCATTTTCTTACCTTGTTAATAAAATACTGATTTTACCTTTATATGCAATAAGAAGAGACACCAAATGAAAAGTGACTTGAACAGAGACAAAAGCCTTCCAAAAGAACAAAACTATCAATTTCGAATTTTTAAGCACTTTTTTCTCCGATTGACATCGCCACACCGAAAATGAGAATTGTTTTTTTTTTTTAGAGAATTTAGTAACCTTTAGAATGGTCACGTTCCACTTACCCAACCATTTTTGAGATATTTTAGAAAATATTAAATTCCAAAATTTTTCATTTCTGTTAACAATAAATTAACTAACACTTTTCAAGTTTTAAGCACTTATATTGCCCGATCGAAAATTACTTCAGAGCCTTTTTTTGCAAAGAATTTAGTTAGCTTTCAAATGGTCACCTTCCACTTAGAACGCTTTTCAACCGTTGCAAGATATTTAATATAATTTAAGGCCCTAAACCGTTTTATTTCCTTGACTCCACACGCAATCATAAATATATTAGCTTAGATGAATTTCACCTACACAAAAGAAATAAAATTAATGTATCAATATTTGTTTCCACCAGAGAGAGTAAGATATTAGAAAACGAATGTTCCAAAAAATCAGAATATTTTTGGAAAATAGTCTCCATTTCGAGCTCTCCATATGACGACGAAAACTTGGCGCAATATAAGTTTCTGAATAGTCCTATTAACAACCTTTGAACGACAACTCAACACCAGACGTATCAACAGTAGTATAAATAGGAGGTATTGAGCATGCGCACAATAGCTTCATTCTGATCCTGAGCAATAGTGCTGTGCGTGCTTACAATGTCAAAGATGTGCTCACAACGTTGCCCACTTATCATATACAAAGGACTCCATACTCCAATCCCACAATGGTGCAGTCCGGTCTGTCAGGACTGTGCTTGAGAACGCCGAGGCCTATTGTCAGCTTAAACACACACACATACACAAACACCTAGTTGTACTTGCTTTAAGCTTCTTGCTATCTGCGTGACAGACTGTAAGCCGCGTCACGTAGACATGTTTTATTTGGAAACAATGACGGCTCCTTCTTACAACACTGTAATATCGTGTTAGTAATAAGACGTGTCTTCGGGTGTCTAACCTAACAACAGGTGAAAGTCCTTTGACAATAAGTTAATACATCTTCTTCAGGAAACAAATTTGCTTATGTTGTTAATTATAAAATATCTTAATTATTTTCTTAGGAAGTTCCGGTAATTTTATAGCTTTCTATTAAGATTAATGCTAATCCCATTATAGAAAACTAATTTATTTTCTAAGTTAGCAGCCGAAGATGGTTTTATTGTTAAGACGTGAAGAAATCTTGTGGAGGGCAAACATTTTTCACCAAATCATTATTATTATAAGTGACAATAAAGTAACTAACCAAGGAGAGTAATTTCCGATCTTGATGATTATATAAATACCTTACTTTTATAAATAAATTTTAAAAAAAGTTATTTTTGAAGGACTTTAAAACAAACTAGTTTTCATTTAAAATGTTGTATTTAATACTTAACCCAAATAGTTGAACAAAGCAGGCTAAAATATATTATTTTATGATTCATTTAGCGTATATTCGTAATCCCTAATAAGTCTTATTGCCAAAATGCTAAAGTTCAATAAATTGCATGCATAATTCTACAATTGTTCGTTACTAATTAATGTATGAAGTTAGCGTTGCGAAGTTCATGAATGTTCTGTCAAATTCATTCAAAATTGGACTATTTCTGTAGATGCTAGAGCGCAAACAGGCATAGATATATATTCTGGCTTATGGTATTTTTAAGCAATGGTGGTATGTAAAGAGTAATTACATATATTAAAAATTAATAAGAGAAAATCATCAAATACTTTTTTTAAAAAAAGCGTATAAAATAAAATGATAATAATAATAAAGACAAAGAGCTTGGAGGAGAATGATTCCCTCGCTCCCGTCAGAAAGTGGCCAAGTAATACACAATAACGTAATGGGCTATATTACAGATACATGCAGCCATGCGGAGTGTATTGCCTGGTCACCAAAAGCGGACTAGAAACAGCACTCTGCGCAAATGGATACAGTGATACCCGTCCGATACTTCTTAAATATCCAGCATGTGTATGTACACAATAATTTATTTCGTTTGGATCTAAATCCCCCGAAGTTAATTGAGTCACCCGTAAACGGAAGAAACCCACCCCGATAATAATAAAGACAAAATTTACTCTTATGATACTATTGGAGATGTCGATTTCGGTAAAGGGGTGCCAGTGATTTTATCAATTGCTGTGATTATTTTAATTAAATAAAATAATATTGACTCTATAAAATATGTATACATACGTTGAAATAACTTTACCTGATTTATTTTACTGATTTTGTTATAGTTTCATTTGTGATTACGGAGGAATTTTGAGGTGTGCTTGTTTGTGAAGATTTTGGAGAACATCGTAAATTTTCGTCAACAGATTTAACTTGTTTTTATCACTATGTTCATGTTTAAATTTATAAAAATGAATATGTTTTCTACAATTTATTTTCTTTAATATATAACAATTATTAAAGATAATCACTGGAACCCCTTTTCCGAAAAAGACCCCAACTAAGTATTAGAGAATTATCTATATATATTTCAATTTCTCCGTTTTGAATAACTTAAAAATAGCGATCTATTAGCGCTATTATTTCCATTGGCGACGCCCTAATATTCTACTGACTAAAATAATTATTTTCTCCCGTCAATAACAACATGTAGCAATCCAAAATGATTATGTAACACATAAGCCCGAATGAACCTCTTTGGTTTATCTCTTTTTTTTTTGTACCATTTATCCTTATCTTGTCTTGACTAAGAAGGTAACAGCTGGCATGCTATGTTTTATATCTCTCCTAATACATTACTTTATTACAATCGTAAGATTTGAAGTCCTTTGTTATAAATGACCTATAAATCTCCAAATTACCATAACATTTGTTTTCTGAAAATAGTTTGGTTTGGTTATTTATTTGTAATTTTGTATAATAATATTTTAAATTGTTCAAATATATCGCACTAGAAAGTGGAATATATATGAAGGTGAACCTCATAAGCGGGTTTCCTCCTTATGGAGGGATGGAGGAACCGAGCTAAAACTAAATCGATCCATCAGAAGTAGGAGTTATTCCTTATTCTATTGTTGCAATCCGAAGTATAATACATTTATTTTAATAGGAAGAACAGTGTAATTCAATGTGTAAACTGAATCTAATATTCAATGCGACCAAACATAAAGAAACTTTTCTATATATCTCTTCCTGGGAATTTCAAGAAATGTTTTAAAAATATTTGTTTAGAAAATTGCACACACGTGAAATGAGACTGAAAGTATAACCAGATACCTAGACATTAATCTTGCATCAAAGCCTTCACACCAGAGAATGCATCTTTTCTATGATAAAACAACACTTATGGGTATTAAATATCATTCTATTAAAGCTGAAATGAAATTCTGAAAGATTCGATGGCAAAATTTCCCTGCAGTCAGTCTCACAGTTTTCTAGATGTGGAAGCTCCTGTCCTAATTACTGCCATATTGTAGAACATTTCCTGAAAAAAATAATAAAAAACACTACCTGGCTGATTACACAGAGGTAACTTAATGTATCATGAGAACTATTTTCGAGCTTTGTATCCCGGAATCCCTGGTTACAAAGGGAATATGACGGTGTACTGTACCGTCGCTAATGCAAGATTGCAGTTACGGCGAGACTCCTCTGTCTTGATGACAGTTTTATTGCTGGCAATCAGGCATTAAGGTCACCCTTGCACTATCTCCGCAGTTATCATCTTATGTAAGCATGTGACACAAGGGGGAAAAGTAGATGTGTACCGTAAAGCACAGAGCAAGAAATGTACTCACATATATATTACAAAGGAAGAAATACACATACCATGAAATAAATAACACTATGAGGAGCCATTCTTATTCTGATCATATAGAATAGCAGGGCCGCCACATGGGGGGGACTGCCGGGTACTGTTGTCCCGGGCCCGGGCGCCGTGGGGGCCCGGGCCGGGCCTCCCTAATTGAAAGAAAATGTATAGGTTATGAGCTTGTAAAAAGAATGGGGTTTAGAAATATAGACGGACGTAGCCTATATTTATTGGAATAGATCTTTATTTTTTTTTAATGTACATAAACGGCAAAACATGTGCAGCCCCAGAATAGTAAATTTCATTAGGAGTCGTAATAAAACTACAAGTACCGAAAGTGACCTTTGCTGCACCGATTGTTGGCTTTTTTTCTCATTTCGCTCTAAACTCAAGATGAAAATAATTTTAAAATGTCCAAAGACCTATAGCAAAGTACTAGAATTTTCAGTCTGGCTCTGAGAAGTGGGGGGCCCGTGATCTGGTCCCGGGCCCGGCTCTGAGATGTAGAATAGACACCTGAAAATCGTCGATTCGTTCATTTCATGGAAAAACTTTGAGCGCGCTTCCTCCCTTCCTCCAAAGCAAGACAATTAGACATTTATTAGTAACAGTGTTTTCCTAGAGTTAACGTTGGGAAGACGGGTTAGTCATTTCCGCTAAGGATACTGCCAGTTTCCTGTTGTGGCGCTTTCTACCTTCCATCTCTTTCAGATTCTATTTTATATTTTTCACGAAAGATCAAACCCTACCAATACTGATTCCATTCCTTTACTAATGGTACAAGGGGTATCAACGGAACCAAGTGAAGATGACGCAGTTCCTGAGATTCTGTATTTTTTTATAAATCTGGAGACGATTCCCAGCTCTATGGACTACTCCTGATAAATACTGCATTCGATTTGATTTTCGCCAGCCATTTCGAAAAGTATGGATTGAAGAACTACACAATGCGGCATGAAATTCTATGTTTGATTTCTGATACATTTTTTTACAGTATGTTCCTTAGCTGAGTTCAAATCTGTTAGAGTTTAATTCCTATCAGGCTAAGTTTTTGTACTACACGATTATATACCTCAAGCATAAGGGAAAGAAAAATTTAAGAGAGGCCCGATTTATGTTGGCGGCCCTGATTTCTACCCTCTTACCTTAGATGTATATGATTTGATTCAAATGAGGTGATTTCTAATTGACTGACACTTATGTATTTTTATAACATTTCATTTTCTAACAGTTCCTCAATACCAGATGTAACCAAAATGTGTACGCCATAGTTTGGATAAATGCGAAACGTCGTGAATGTTTGTGAACTCAAGTCGTCATCTTGGAGTACGGTATTCTGCTATTTTTGACCGGCAATTTCGGGTGACATCGTTAGTCTGTTTTCTTCCATCGCACCGAACATTTACTGTGAGGAAATAGGCTAATAACATGAAATATAAAACAAGTATTAAGAGTTTCTATTCTAAACTTAAAAAATTTTACCGAACCTTACATTATACCGATCAGAGCATTTAGAATCTTGTCGTTTTTTTTTTCTGACGGGATAACGACCTTTTCGGACGATTTAGTTAATTCGCTGCCCAAATAGAGGGCAACGAGTATGTAATGTAGAGTTTCTTCAGCTCATTCGGTATATCTATCTGCCTTCTTAACAACCCCCAGTAATTTTCCGAGGCTTTTCACAAGTATCTCATGTAGGCCTGTGTATTCCGCAGCAATATTAAACTTAGTGCAGAATTTCCCCCTGGCCTTTCCTAACAGCTGTATTATACTGTGTCTTTCAGGAGTCTGGAAACGAAACACCACCTGGAGGAAGTTGACGTTGGAGGTCTTTGCCTTCCCAACACAACCACCTTCGTATGCTGTAATCATGGCTTAGGTGAGATGATTAATCATAGCCACTAGAATCAGTTTTCCCACTAAAACCCAACAAAACTACAACCCCTACAGCTGAAAGTAGTAAACCTCAGTATTGCCTAATGGGGAACCTTGTACAATGACCGGGAGTGCATCAGTAGAGAGAGGCACTACTTCCAGAGAGAGGCCCTCTCTCCTGTCAGCTGGATACACTACAAATTGGAGGTATAAATTTGGATTAGAAGAAGAAAGAGATTGCGTAACTCCGACCTTCAAGTCCAGTTCTTCTTGGGCCTCTTTACTTTCTCCGCGTCGTTTAGGTGAATGGACTACGCTTCTTCTTCGATTAAAATTTAACATTAGTTCCGTAGTATTTTCATTAGTTTTTATTAATTAAGCTACTTTAAGATTACTGTTCTAATTCAATTAAATTTACAGTATACATATTCAGGAATTAATAAGACAGCCATCCCCTCAAATATGAGACACGACATGACGGACAAGCTTAACTTTACTTATTACTGAAGAAATGGGAAATAGAATGGATACAATTTGATATGTCTTAAATAAATTAAATAAAAAATACTAAGCCGTGGAGCGAAAAATAACTCATCATTGGAAGACGTTGTTCCAACCAGGGCTCGAATCTGATCTTACTGACAAAAGGGGTTGTATTTGCAATATAACACAATAATTGTTTTTTTGTGTTTTTTTTACTGCGCATCAAAGCTAGTGCCGTAATGTAACACTTTAATGACATTAAAAGATACACTTACAGAATGCAGGCTATGAATCGCTTACAAATACCTCAAGAATTTTACGATCATGATACTGAGGGTAACACTATACAACAATATAAAAAAACCTTGATGGTTTTACGATTGGGCTATTAGCGTCGGGCAATCTACAGGTTGTAGACATAACACTGGGAATATACCTATATTCCTTCTTGCTACCCTTCTATAATGCCAACAGCACATGGACGTTCACCCATTTAGGTACTGGCCACGCCCGACCCCGATTTGAGATTAGTACTTGATGGTAATCTCGAAATGTCAAATTTTATTTTTCTCAAAAACTCCACAGGAATGTAGCTATTGAAACTACATTCATGATAGCATTTAAAAAAAAAAAAAAAAAAAAAAAAAAAAAAAAAAAAAAAAAAAAAAAAAAAAAAAAAAAAACCTTCATCGATTCCTAAGCAATATATATATATATATATATATATATACACGGGTGTGTGTATCGTGCATGTATAATGGGGGTCTTTATGTGCGGGGGATATCGGTAAAAATGTATCTTAAAAATAAATTAAGATCACTTAGTTCAGAAAAAATAGTTTTTATTGGGTGTAATAGCGTTTTAATTGGCTAACTATTCCAAGTTTTAGAGTGTTAGTATTCCATACCCCCGAAATGTTCTCAGCCTCCCCCCGAAATTCTCCCAGTCCCTCCCGAAATTATTTTTTATATGCGCCAGTGGCGTGTGTAGCGACCACAAGCTTGGTCCGAAACTCGTCATAATGATATTTGTATCTAAAAATAATTTTGTTATTTATAAAATGTTTTTTTTTGTGTTTATTCTTATTTTATTATTGATCGATCATTGTCTATAAACAATGAATTTATAAGTCAGCAAATCGTCTTTGAGATTAGGCTTATTAACTAACTATTTTTAAATAAATAAACAAAATCATCTTTCAGGAGATCTTATGAACTTTGTAGTGTATGCACAACAGACAAAAATATTTGATGATATTGAGTCGGATGTCATCCCCCCGTTTTTCTTTAGGGCTAATAATTTAAAAGTTGAATAGAAGAGATGTAAGACTACCTTTGAAGAACATTTGGCTCTTTAATTCCGGCGTTTGAAGGAGATTTTTATTTGCTTAGGATCACCTCCCCTGTGGATCATGAACAGAAATTGCAATTTAACTTATTGTTTAGGTAAATACTTAACATTTTTTCACGCCGCTTATAAAGATGCGTTGTATCTTAGAAGATAAAAAGCGTTAAATATTTCTATCACGTTCGGTTTACCAGCAATGTTCTGCCCGTGACGACGTGTACATCAGCTAGTCTTACATAAGGTGATCAGAAAGACACCGTAGTAATTGATTTACGTTTATTGCTATAATTATCTCCCATTATAACCTAATATATTCCATTTAATCTTCCAGAGTGTATCTTTGGATTGTATAACTGGTGAAAGCAAGAACATCTAATGTACTTCACGAATGAGGTTTCATTTCTTTAAGGTTTGCACAGGTAATAGTTTCGCCTTTTAAGGCAGATCGAGAATACACATTTTTTTCCTTTTTGCATCTTATGAAAAATACATTCAAGAAATAGGAAGCGGAACTTCAGGACTTAGTAAAGAAATGTATGTTACACAAACTTCGATAAGTTCTCCTAGCTTCTTCGTTAGAGTAAAACAAGTTTTTTTTTAAGGGCAGTAGGGGACTTGCTATGCTGCTTGACAAACGAGCTCTTATAATTATTGATGACTATAGAGAAAGCAGATGCAGCCCAGTTATGCTAATCAGGAGGAGGTTAGATTACGTCAAGGATCGTTAGAGGAAAGCAGGGTATAATTACAATACCTAAGTCAATAGGTTATCTGAAAAAAATTACAATTATGATATTATCACTTCTCCTACTAAGTATGTTGAACACGTTTCGTTTTTGCAATAGCGAGACTGTTTAATATAAAATATGAAACCGTATAGTTTCTGTCGAACGACGGTAATTATTTCATCCAATAGTAACCCAAAAAATCCCTTATGAATAGAAATGATTAAGTTAAATATTTATGTATTAAGAAAATAAACCTAATTTTGGTAAAAATTGGTTATTCAAAATAAATTTTGCATCTTCTTCAGGAATTTTGGTAGAGGGCGTTAATTGTCTTTTAGCTCATCTTATCTTTAAACAGGGGCCAAAGACAATTTACTCACTTGACCTTATCATAAACTTTAAAATATTTATTGAGACAACTCTGTAAGTGCCAACAATGGTTGGCTTCTTCCAAAGTTTGTATGTTTTTTTATTTATTTTACTTTTACCGTTTTGGTCAATTTATTCATATATCTGTATCAACAAACTTGGTCATTGTACTTTTAATAATTTGTACAGGTTTTAAATCAATAAATACATTTTAAAAAAATCTTATCTTTAAATGAGTACATTTTACTATATTTTTATAAAAAAACAATAGTGAAAGAAAACTGATTGAAACAAGAAGAGAGAATCTATATTTTTCTCAAATTTGTTATTTATTTAAGCAATCAGGGAATATTTAAGATTCGGCTAAGAAAACATCATCAATACGTAAAGGATGTTTCGGCTACTCTTTGGTAGCCTTCGTCAGCTAAAAGACAAAAGCAAGAAAATACAGGATTAATAAACAGAAAAAAATTAACCAATAAAGATAAATGATAGATCTATACATAAAAATCACTTATGAGAACAATTTGTTGTTAAATTATGGATATTATTTATTTATTTATAAGTGGTTCGTTACTGCAGCGATTTCACTCCTTCAAGGTGGTTCCTGTATGGTCTAATGAACCAGCATTGACATGAACATTTGATTATATTCTTTTCATAAACAGAGGTTTGGAAATGTCGGTAATATGCCAGAAAGCCACTGGCTATTCAGCAAATATCTTCAAATGAGATTGTACAGTTTAGTGTTCTGTAATTAAAAGAGTATTGTGTTTATGTACTGGGTGTTGACCGTCAACAATTCGTTCATGCCATGTGCAATATTTAGTTTTTGTCGTCTTCTGCACTCCGTAAGTAGATGTTTTCTTAAATTTAATGATACACACCTGGTTTGTAAGTTTTATGGTATCTTTCCAAAATGGGGGCTCCTTATGCACGGTTTACACGAGCTTAGTAGTTGTCTTTTTGGAGATAGGTTCTGTAAAATGATGGGCTTTTGGAGATCGATAAAAAATTCGTTAAATCGTGTTAAAACGATAGATCTTTTAAAAGATCGATTGAGATCGCACATCTCTATTCATTACGCTTTTGTCAAGCTCTTTCTTAGGCCGTACTAAAAACGCACGTGCAAAGCGAACGTATAGATACAGCTCGTCAATCGATTGGACTGAAAACGTGAATTAAGCCGATTAGATAAGAAACAGGAACTAATTGTGCAAGCCGAAGATATTCTATAGTTAAAAAATCGGGACACTTTTATACTTTCCAAGTTGTAATATTTCACACTTTTCAGTTTAATTTTTTTAGACATTTTTGCCGAAGAAGTTACCAGGACGGCTGAAACAATGTCTCCTACGCCTGACAT
Source organism: Gonocerus acuteangulatus (assembly GCA_946811695.1). Lineage (NCBI taxonomy): Eukaryota > Metazoa > Arthropoda > Insecta > Hemiptera > Coreidae > Gonocerus > Gonocerus acuteangulatus. Next base: position 41,306,057 of record OX328128.1, on the reverse strand, counting down.
AGCACGATAATCGATTTCAGACGTCCGACAGCCATCATATCGATATGATCCTGCTGACTCACGAGTCTGGAAGCCAGTGAATTGATTCACCGTGAATCGGTCATCGTGATCCCGCTCTTCCTGAATCCATTGTGTCCACGTACTGTCTCTGCGGTGTCATTCCATCCGCATTCAGGAATTCGCCATACTTAACGGAAGAGAAATACTGATGCATTATTAGGTACTGGACGTAGGAAAGTATGCATCTCCTTTTTGATATCTCTATTCGGGGGGGGGGGTGTTCTCGTGATCCATGGATATATAGGGATATGAGGACTGACAAAAAAAGATACATAAAATTATTTGTTGTTGACAAATTTTTGTATTTTAGGGAGAAGTCCAGTCAATAAAAACTTTTTAATTGCTTAGCACTTTCTGAAGGAACACTTATAGCGTTTTCAGTTTTACCGAACAACCAGCAATATTACTCGAGAAAAAAGAAGAAAACAAATTATCTTGAAAAACTTTTGGACAAGTTTTTTTTTTTTTTTTTTTTTTTTTTTTTTTTTTTTTTTTTTTTTTTTTTTTTACGGCGCATCGTCATAAATCTTGCCCATTAGCGCCGACCTCCACGTGCAGCCAGGAATTTTCTCCCTGACATGAGAAAATTTCGGGCGCCGGCGGTGATCGAACCCACCATCTCCCGCTTATGAATCTAGCGCGCTAGCAACTAGACCACGGGAGACCCCACTTCTCTTCTTCTTATATTTTTTTATGGCAGGGGGTCCATAAAGTAGTACACCATTCTTTCAGTGCAACTACTTTATTTGAAAGCTTTGCCCGACATGTTTTGTGCTTTGTTCGCACCTCATCAGGACCCTTCCTTTTTAGGAAGTCCTCTCGTCATGTTCTCTGTTGGGAGTTTGGCACAATACAATATTAAGTATTATGCTTGACTCCCAAGAGAGAGAGACTTATTGACATGAAAATGCCATATGACCAGTGTAACGGAAGTGACACCATCGGTCAAATGACCGGAAATTTATTTTTCTAGGAAATTAACTACTTCGTAATTTGGCGGAAATTTGATAAGGAAAATGAATGATTATTACTAATGTAAAAGTGAAATTTAAATTAATAGGTGAATGCAATAAATGTACAATTAATTACTAGTAATGAATGAGTTTTTTTTAATTATTTACTTCCTGAATGGCATTTTCACGATCAAAATAAGGGAAATAGAGAGTTTTTACAAAATTGTTAACACATTTTTTTTAACCTTATTTTTAATTAGTGACTATAACGTTTATTTAACTTCACCTTTACACATTAAGTATACATTAAAAGATTTAATAAAAAATTATAATGATTGGCTTTTCTGAAAACATATACTTTATACTGCTGGTAGTCCTGGAGGTCGTACATTTTATCTCCTGAGCCAAATACTTCGGAAAGGAAAACACACTTAATTAAAAATATTTTGCAGGTCAAGTGCTTTAGCGTTTAATGTTTCTTTATGGAACGCACGAAGAATCCGTGTCAAATTGTTTACATTCTGTTCCAGTAAGTATCCCTTAATTGTTCTGCATCTATTAGCACATTCTGAAGGATTGCAGCTATTATGGTTTTACTGATGAAAGGAAGTTTTAAAAAAAAATCTTCAAACGTTGACAATTCTATGATCCTCTGGGAATAAAAAACAAACATTGTTATTAAATCGTGATGCTCTCACAGAGAGAAGGACGAACAAGTCAGTTGAAGTTTTTCTTAGTTTTTTACTATTCGTCTTGTTCATTAACTGTACACACTGCGGTACGGGCAGTTTCTTCACGCACATGCAGATGGTGCAGTGCGCCTACGTAAAATTAAAATAGGAAAAAACGGAGTTCGTTTTGAGCAATAGCCGAGCGGACCAGAAGGGCAAACTCCCCTTTCCTTTAAAATTGCGTTTGGTAAGTTCGCCCTTCTGGTCGGGAACACCTAATATCCTTGCCACAGCTTAGTCAAACAATTTATTATGTAGAATAGGAAACAGATACTGTCCTAAGAAGAAATAGACTTTTGATTTTCAATGCTAAAAAAGGACAGTGGTAACTTTTTTCCATACGTTTAGAAAATATGAAACTCATGATATACATGTATACTTTACATTTGTTGTAAAAGAGAAAGTATTAAAACAAATTAATTATTAACGTAAATTTGTTTCTTTGTTTATGTGAAACTATCGAATTTGCAAATCGGAGCAAAATAGAGAACAAACATATTCTATCCATTGACGAAATTATATATTAAAAAATGGTCGTTTTCGATACTTTATTTAAGGCTTTTCGAAAAGGGTTAGAGTTGCAACAATTTGCGTCAAGTCCTATCGTCCTAGCCAAAAGCAAAGTCTTGAATCTGAAAAACGAGTTTTTGCATATTCGATAGTTTGACATGGTAGGGACATTATGGTCTCTTGAGGTTTTACTTTTGCGACTAAAAATATTTTTTGTTGTAAGGAGCCAGGGGAGGAAGAAATGAATAAAGGATTTGGAGCTGAAGTTATAGTAAGGTTTTATTATTTTACCTTCACCACATTATAGTTTGATGATTGGGTCAAGTAAGCACCTTGAATCGGAAAAGTCCTGATTTCGATTATTATTCAATATATTATAATTCTCCTTTAAGCTTCCTCGCTGGGGCTTTTTTCTCGGCTGTTTTCAGCGGTGTCCTGTTGTTGGCCGATATATTTCGCCCACATCCCTATTTGCTTCATCAGACGTTGATCCTTCTCTTTTCAGGTAGGCTGGAGTTAATCAGGTAGTCACAGCTTTTGCCAATATCACTGCCTACAACAGGACACCACTGGAGATAGAAGCCGAATGGAAACCAGAAGAATATGTCTCCCGTGGTCTACTGGCTAGCGCGCTAGATTCATAAGCGGGAGATGGTGGGTTCGATCCCCACCGGCGACAGGAATTTTCTCATCTCAGGGCTCGCTGAGAAAATTCCTGGCTGCACCCTGGAAGTCGGCGCTAATGGGCCAAGATTTGTCAGTGCCGGTAAAAAAAAAAAAAAAAAAGATTATAAATATGTCACTTTTAAGGGATATAACACGTAAAAAAAACAAAAACTTAATTGTTTTTATTCTCATATTAAATGAGAGTTTTATTCGCGCTGCCATTTAAACCGGAACAGCTCATATGAGCAAGAACCAAAGAATAACCACAACTGCGCGGTGCTGTCATTCACTCTTACGGTTATGCGCAGCGTATTGCAGTCTATCATAGGCAACATTAATTTTTATATTTCCTGATAATTAAATCCCACAAAAATGTCTGCCCTTTTGTAATTATTTTCAAATATGTTTATTGAAGACGCTGTTTAAATCGCAGCGTGAATAAAGCACTTCATTTAATATTAAAAATAAAAAGAAGGTTCTTTTTTTTTTTTAATTTACATTTTAACCCCCTTAAAAGCGCCTGCCTTATTTATTATTAATTTTAAAATTGCCTTAATTTGCAATTTTTTTCATTAAAAATAGTTGGCTTCAGATTAAAACTCTACTTTTGGGCAATATTGTTTTGCACATTTCCCCTATGCGCAGTACCTGCTGCACCAAGGTATGTCCAGGAACCACATATTTACCTTCTTATCTACCCAAGATCTACCTTCTTATCTTCTTATGTACCCAAGAGGTACATTATAGCAAAATTTCAAGGTGCATAAATTACTTGATGAAAAGTGCGTTACCAGCTCTCCGACTATACGTGCGATGCTTGACGAAGGAGATCCACCACTGAGGTCAGGCGGTCTGGTGCATCTCGTGATGGCATTCTATACCTGAATGTCAGGGAGTGCAACATGTAAGCGGACGGAGGGACCGAAGTACCCCGAACTTTATAAACTAAATGCAATTATCTCTTAGGTAATCCTCTATCGTCATTACTTATTCTCACGATTCTTATCAAATCACGAATCTTAGTCACAACTCAAAGATTTCCGATCACTGATATCATAATGTGTCATATGCACCTTTTCGTGCATTTATAAATATATAACTATTTTTTATTTTAAGCTCTTGAGTAATTAACGGATAAGCTATTTGAGTATCTCAATATATGAACATGATTTGTGAGTTGCAATCTAGGAAACAGCAATTAGTTATATGAGGGTTATAATCGTGTATTAGCACTTCGAATATTACCAACTTGCAACCGGTTAAGACGTTGGAACAATTAAATCCTCTATCACAATTATCCTTGATTGAATCACTCCTTATTTGCTTGAAAATAAAACGACCGGAGGTCTGAAAAGGTTAAAAAGGCGTTTGGCTATTAGCACAACGTCAATGAAAAAAAACTAAAACCGATATACGTGATGATACTACAAATCAATTATAAAATGAGATAAAAACAAAGAAAAATCAATTAAACTACATAATTTATATGTGAAACAAAAATAAAAATAGAAAACAGGAAAATAAACTAAAATAGTATTTTCCCTAGTATTATTGTTATTTATTAGTTGAATACTACTTAGAATTATAACTAAAAAATAGTGTTACTAAAGCATAGTACATCCCTAGTATTGGTCCTAAAATATAGTATTATTTAATATTAAACTACTAATAATTATAACTAAACTTGGCCTTCGTCATATAGAAAATCACGGCGAGAGGAAGTAGTAGTAGCAAGACTACACATTGGCCATAGCCGTCTGACTCACGAATATCTAATGACAAATACAGACAAACCAAGATGTCGATCATGCAATACAGACAATCAAACATATACTGACTGAGTGCTACTTAAGACGTGCTCTAGATATCCCATATGACATGACAGAACTCCTTGGAGATGACAGCCGCCATATTGACACAATACTCAAACATTTAAAGAACATAAACATCTACGATAAAATATAACACCTGAACGAATACCAAGCCAAATTTTCTAATAAAAGCATCGCAAATGTAAGAAAAATGTAGACTCATTTGAAGAAAATATGAGCTAACAGACCATTTTATGTTGCCCTCTACCGAATCGTATTGAAGAAAATGCACATCGCTACCAAAGCGATGCATAAAAATCAATAATAATAATAATAACTAAACTAAATGAACTCCCATCGCCTCTAGGGGCGGTGGCGTTTCTATGGAAAGAAGAAAAGGAATCAGCCCTATCCTAGCTTACTTCTGAATATATTTTGTTATTTTGTCTACACTTTATTTAGCTTTTGTAATTTAAACTTCTATTCTACTAAAGGCGCCTTTTTCCCTAATCGCGACTACTTCTTTTTTTTTTTTTTTTAATTTTTTACGGCGCATCTACATCTAGGTCATTAGCGCCGACATCCAGGGTGCAGCGAGGAATTTTACCAGCGAGCCGTGGGATGATAAAATTCCTGCCGGAGGTTGGGAATCGAACCCACCATCTCCCGCTTATGAATCCAAGGCGCTAGCCATTAGACCACGGGAGACCCCAATAACGAAATGTATCGGTCTTTTTAAATGACCAGAAAAAGCATTGCTTTGAGAGTGTTTACTCAAGAGGCTAGAAAGAAAAACAATGTAAAAGTATCCTAAAACTCCTGTGGGATGCACCGTGAACTGGTTACACGTAACAAGTTCGCACGTCCAGCTACAGGATGGGAGTAACCCACTTCTCACACTGTTAATGATGTGTTACGCCAGGTTGTCAAGGCAGTGTGTTTGCATAGTCTATGTAGCCCAAATTAGATCTTAGAATAATAAAACTAAATCATTAGTCGAACTATTTTGAATATTTTTTTGAGGCAATATTGGAAGAATATTTAGGAGCATTCGAGACAGAAACTGCTCATGGGGAAGTAAATGCTCATGACCTCGAAGTCAAAAACAGAAGTAAAAAATAATTATAAAAAATTAAGTGACTTAATGGAGTAATAAAATGGGATTTCACATAATTGTGTATATGCCCAAGGATATAAATATTTTTTGTCTTAATTTTGTATTTAGTTTATTACTTCTGAATATATTTTGTTATTTTGTCTACACTTTATTTAGCTTTTGTAATTTAAACTTCTATTCTACTAAAGGCGCCTTTTTCCCTAATCGCGACTACTTCTTTTTTTTTTTTTTTTTAATTTTTTACGGCGCATCTACATCTAGGTCATTAGCGCCGACATCCAGGGTGCAGCGAGGAATTTTACCAGCGAGCCGTGGGATGATAAAATTCCTGCCGGAGGTTGGGAATCGAACCCACCATCTCCCGCTTATGAATCCAAGGCGCTAGCCATTAGACCACGGGAGACCCCAATCGCAACTATTATCTCAAATACTTTAGAACTAGCATTCGTTATAGAATCATTCCTCTGTACATAACAGGATTTCCCAAAAATATACAAAAATCCACAAATATAATTAGTTATTTATGATAATACAATTTTTTGTCTAATAATTCCTTTACTCCAAACGTTACCAACATATAAACATATTAGTTTTGATGAATGCCAAACATCTGGAAAAATTTTAAAGGTAGATCATTTCTGGGACTATTAGAGAGCGAACAGACAAATATATATATATATATATATATATATATATATGAAATTGGACAAGCTGCTAAGTGGTAGCTAAATGGTTAAATATTTAGACCTGTATACTAGGCATACCCATTAAACAACTAGATAATCTTGAACGACAACTTTCGAAAAGGAATAATCCCAGTTCCAATAGTGCAGACGCCATCTTCGCAAACGAATTCATCCATCATTGAAACGAAGCATTCCAAGTCGGAAAGAGACGTTAAAAAATATCTTATGCAATAGTTCATGTTCCATCTGCGTGGGGCGGTAATGAGGCTCTTCAGCTAACGAGGGCCAGTGCTGCCACCACCACAACCTGAATTATGTTAATAAATGATTGGTAAAAGTATTTTGTCGGTCTGTTGGCAAACATGTCCGTTTGGCAAGCTCCTCCGTGATTGCTTTCCTGGTATGCAATCCTTGGGATCGGTAAGTCATTGATGATGCGCTTTTGGGTTCAAAACTAGACCTGCAAGCTGAAATCGTGCGTTGCGTTCGCCAAGCATTTGCGTTCTTTTTATGTAAGGTACGGTTACCTAGAACCAATGCAATGCACTTATTCTCATGCAAATGAGTGTTTGTAAAATGTATAATGTAAGTACGTCCTACCTAAGTATTTATCTGAGACTGAGAATTCTGGCGAGACCACGTATGCGGTGTACTATGCTGCCAACATATGGTGATTTCGGAAACTACGAAGTAAATAGGCTTTGTTAGTGGCTTTGTGTGTGTGTGTGTGTAGTATTCAGACAAGACTAATGCACACAAGGGGAGTAGTGTCTTCCAATTCATTCCATTCTCTACAAAATGTTTGAAAACACAGACAAGGTATAGTTGGGATTGGGCTAGGAGAAAAAAACGTCAGACTTTCAGGAAGAAATCTGTATTTGGACGTTTCGGCTGCCAATGTCCTGAAAGTCTGACGTTTTTTTCTCCTAGCCGAATCCCAACTATACCTTGTCTGCGTATCTCTGCAACGGCTAACTACCTCCCTCTCAACCATGTTTGAAAACAGTTGGTGACACCTGAACTCATCTCAGGGAGTGGAGAAGACAATGACCGACCAAAACCACTTCCAATAATCATAAATAAATAACAAAAATACGGGTACTAAAACTATCAATCTAGAATTTAAAGCACAGACACCAGAGCAGCACCCTTAGCAAAATACTGTTTCACTTCAACGAAATGCCCAAAACTTGTACAAGACATTTTGCACAATCCCTCACCTCCCCAAAAATGATTTATCATTCAAAGTACTGCATTGACCGATAATAGCATAATTTACTAACCTTAATTTTTTTTGGAAAAATTAACTTAACATGATGTTGGGTGTAAAATTGATAAAAAAAAAAAAAAAAAAAGAAAAAAAAATGCAGGTGCCAAGTAAACAAGGATAATCTAAAGTCTAGTTAATGGATTATATCTAGTGGTTATTTTGCAGCCCTTTCAGCCCCCCTCCTTATATAAGCTCTTCCTACAATATAACTTTGAAATGATCTTTCTTTCAATACCCAATGCATCATGACCACATTTACCATACTTATCCCAGAATTACGCCCCTTATAAACAAAAAATTAATTTTGACCAAGATTAATCCCTCATTCCTCGATTGATGTAGCTGTTTAACGCGCTACTTCTTACATTTGCCAGACTAATTTATAAAAACTCTTACGTGAGTACAACCTCAAGATCTACATTCATTAGTAACGTACTAATATATGTAATAGGGAGCAGAAACTAGATCACACACAATGTTTACTAATTTCAGGAGCATGCTAATAAGTTTAAGGACCTCAGGTATTCAAGGAAAAAATATCTACTTTAATCTATTTTATTATTATTGATTAGATAGCAAAGTCTATATTCGTCTATTAATGCACGGGAATATTTACACACACACAACGACAGGAATATTTTTAAATTCCCTAGAGGATCTTCTGTCGACCTTTTCAAAGGAAGCGAAACCCACTGGAAGTTGGGTAAGACTGACCACTCCATTAACAATCGATGTAGATAGCCCACCTCTCGATTTCGGAGAGCAACGGATGTTTGCACATCGGGGAAAAGCCTAAAACCCCGTAAGCATTATATAATGCCTAAGATGGGCGTAAACAAAACTTGGCTTCAGCTGGCCTAACGGTTGCCAGGATTCAATAAGGCCAAATAGGAGGGTTCCTAGTACTTCATCAACACCACTAAGAAACGCAATAACGCCATTTTAATTCTTTTAATTGCTCGCAAATAGACACTGTATTGGCGGGTTCTTGTTCATACTCAATTCTCAAAGGAACACACGATAATAGCGTAATTCATATGGGGCTTTACGGATACGAAGCGCTAACTCAACAAAAGGTAGATTTCAGAAATTAACGTTTGAATATTTTTGACATAAGGCCGAACTCCACTAGGGTATATTCTAAAACGTTTTTCGCTGTGGGATGTCTCATTGTTGAAATTATATAATAATTGACCAAAAATTAGTGTGAACTTCACTTTCAACGAAAAGGACATTTTATTTATATCATCCAGCGGACCGCCTTCCTTTGGCAGTTTCCAGCCAGCTTTTTTTTCTCTCTGAAACGTCTAGGTTTGGATGACGGACAAAACAACATTGACCAGAAGTTAAGGTTGCCCTTATCCGCAACGCCTCATATGTTTCAATGAGCATAGTCGCGATAATGGAACAAATGAGGCATGCATATATATATATATATATATATATATATATATATATATATATATATATATATTATATTAATTAGAATACGACACAACTTGTATATCGTAACTCAAATTTCACAACCGCGTAAGCCAATTTTCCTAACTTTTCAGGAGAGCAATAAAACTGTAATTATCTGTAACTTGAAAAAATGCAATAATCTGTAACATGCAATTCGCCAAAGATGCGATGCATAAAACCAATAATAATAATAATAATAATAATATAGGGGTCTCCCGTGGTCTAATGGTTAGCGCCTTGGATTCATAAGCGGGAGATGGTGGGTTCGATCCCCACCTCCGGCAGGAATTTTCTCATCTCAGGGCTCGTTGGGAAAATTCCTCGCTGTACCCTGGATGTCGGCGCTAATGACCTAGAAGTAGATGCGCCGTAAAAAAAAAAAAAAAAAAAAAAAAAAAAAAAAAAAAAAAAAAAAAAAAATAATAATAATAACTTGCAACTTATGAGGATTTTCGACTTTTTCGGTAACATTTAAACGAAAAACCTTGTCTAAATGGCCTAAAATAGATGAGAGAGATAAGCGGTTATTCTCGATCGTTTGAAATCAGTTTGTTTTACGCGGAAGTAATAGTCAATTTTAGCGCGTTCTATTTTGTTTTTTTGTTTTTTTTTTTAAATTTATTGCCATCATGTCCGGAAGATAATAAGGATTCTAAAGATACCAATAACTCAATTACGCTAAAAATCTATTTAAGCGGTTGTGAAATTTGAACGACGATATATCTTTCTCGTTACTTGCAGCATAATTCACGTGTTTCATTGAGCATAGTGGATAAAAAAAAAAAAAAAAAAAAAAAAAATTGATGTGATTTGAGCTCACGATATCACCAAAAAACCATTAAGATCCTAAATGAAATCGCAGAGAAAGTTGATTTAATTTCAGAAAGCAGAATGATCTGAAAACTGTCCCAAAATTTTTGTGAACAAAATATGGAAAAACGAAAAGCAGAGAGAGAGAGAGAGATTAATAAAAGTAGTGGAACAGCCTGGTCTGACGAAAGAAAAATAACTCATTCAAAAAAAAATCTGAACACATAGAAAATCATACTTCTTAAATAGTCATTAATTGTAGAGTAATTGTAAAGTCCGACATACAGGAGCTGTATCATCTTGGCACGTCTCCGTTCTTATTCCTAGTGAAATTACGAAAGTTTAAAATAGAAATCACAAATTTGTTTTTTGATATTTAGTGAAAATTGTCCCCATTCTCTCAATCGAACATCTATAAAAGCAATATTAAGGCAAAATATCAAGGCACAGGAAAATGCCAAATATATGTGTGTCTGTTTACACTTGTATATATTTATAAATATTCAAATGCGAATCATCGGTGTGTTCGGGACCTATGCTCTGTGTGCGTTGCTCTTCCACGATTATTATTCATTTACCTTTCTTCAACTAAAATTATGTCTTCATTCATGTAAAACAATAAATCAGCATACAACAGAAACTAAAATCTCCCAAAACAGCTGTTGTTGTTGCTGTTGTTTGCTCAAGAGTTAATTTAACCATCCGTAAAGAGAAAGAGAGGTTATTTAACCGCCGCTTTTCTCATAGATAGAGGCGAATGCCTATGACGTCGATGTTCCCATCGATGTCACAATCTTCACTTAACTAGGGTTAGACCGTAAACTTCGACCTCGCTGGTCATCTCTGACGTAATATCTCCCTTCACTGTGACTATCCTGTTCATCCCCTTATGTGTCTTTCTCAACAAAGCAGGACACGAAGTTAATCCAATTCTTACCTTTCCTACAGTTTATCATACAGTGAGCTAAATCTGGAAACAGACTACATAAATATATGTCTCTGAATAATATTTTTTAAAACTTAATTTGTGAAACAATAAAAAATACAGTTTATATTTCGTTTGAAAATGATTAATTAACATACTTTTACTCATTTAATAAAATTCGTTTTAGCTTTGGCGAGAAGAACATACAATAGAATTTTACAAAAATACATGCTAGAGCTTTAAATATGATATAAGTTTAATGATGGATGGTGACATTAATGCTAAAAATTCTTTGCGAGCAGAAAAATATAAACAACTGGGAAAAATAACTAAATAAACTATGTAATGAATAATATAAGCTAAGGTAGTTGAGTCCGAGATGTGGTCACTTATATTAAATTTATTATAAATATAATTAATACTATTAAAATTATTATTTACTATTGCAATCCACATATTAATTTAGAGAATGACATTTTGTGTGGTTTGTTTAAAAAATTGTATTTATATTTTATAGTGACCCAAACTTCTTTAATCAAATATTTTGCAGACAGAAGGTCAATTGATTTATTTTATTTAAGTTCTTAATGTTTCACTCCTTAGGTGCCTCTTCAGGAGCTAAAACACTCACTAAACTAGAAATACAGCCTAATTGTATTAATGCGAAGCTTCCCGTACAAAGGCCATGTCCAAACTGAGGTAACCACTACTTATAGGATCAATCAGCTGTGAGTAGTAAGCTGTGTAAAATCAATAGATTCCAAAAAACAAAAATCGATCATCCAGAAAAATATAAGCCCGTTATAATAAAATAATTTTTTTAGATTTTATCCCAGGATAAAAAATAGTTAAATTTTGTTTAGTAAATTAAAAAATATACTATTTAACTGTATTTTTATTAACTGATTTTTTCTGATTTTTTTTAATAATATGAATGTTTTCTTTTATTTTTCGCTTTGTCAAAAAATTGTAATGTGTTTTCTTTAATATTGGTTCTCGTTTCTGAATAAGTCAAGAGTTATCGGTGATATTAAAGTTTGGTCAAAGTTTGTAATTAGTTAGTAACAGGTTTATAATCAGTGGCTTAAGAATTTCACAATACCATAATCGTTCAGCTGACTAAACTCGTCCATTTTGGATTCATTTAATTTATGGACTGTCTCGACGTGGCCCTATTTGTGAAAAGTTCTCTTGTGAAGAGGTTCATAGTAAAAGAATTCAAAATTATTTTCCTGTTGTCCAGAGTTCATAGGCTATCAACCGTTCTCAAAGATTATGCGATACGCGATGACCACACAGTACTGTTTTATTTCCTAACAGACCAGGCTAGCCACCACAACACACTCCATAAATAATCTCCTGCAATGACGTCTAAGACAAGCACCTTTCTCTTTGGATCAATTTATGGAGATGCACATGCAGGTTCTGCATTTCATTCGAGACATAAAGGGGCATTAGCTCATTCATTGGAATACCTGTATACAAATCATTATATGATGTTGGCTAGCTAAAATTCATTAAAATATTTGAGGAATTCGAAAATAACAGCACATTTTAAGGCATGACCCTCCCCTTCTCTGGTTTCAGTTGTTTGTTTGGTTGTGACTAAGAGAAGTTAGGGCAATCGAGGCTTAACCCTTTTTGATAAATTTTAGCTCATTTTTTTTTTTTTTTTTTTTTTTTTTTTTTTTTTTTTTTTTTTTTTTTTTTTTTTTTTTGTGTAAACGTGCAAACTTTCTTGTAACGTAATTGCTTATCATTGTAATAATGTAAATATTGTATATAATGATTTTATGACCCATTCCTAATAAAACTGTCAAATGGTTACGAGACAACGGATGGTGCGACACAATATCTAAAATTTGCATTATTTTTTCTCTAAAACCAGTAACTTCAACTCTTTCTTAAAAAAAAATATTAGTACCTATTCCTGCAAGTTATACTAAAGATATCTCTGTTTAGTAAGCTATACAGAAAGATATAGTAGTCAGGTAAAATGTTTATAATTTTAGAAAAAAAGTGGGACAAACAGATAAGCAGGAAGTAATTTAAGTATCAAAATAGGAAGTAAGCATTTAACACGATTAAATTTCTTTTATGTTATTGCCGCCGCATTATTTGTGGTTTTACACAACGGAGGATAATGCTATTGTTTACAATTTATGGTTATTGCTGACAGGTTTATTAAATTAATATTTTATTCTAAATTACTTAAATCCTAAATCAATAAAAACTTCCATCAAAAATGCTAGAAAAAAATACCCAAAACCTAAGCAACAGTGACTTTTTTTTTGTTTAAAAAAAATACCTAAAATTAATTACCTCAAAACGGGTAACTTTTGCGGGGTTGTCTCATCAAAACGGAATGAGACAATATGGGGTTAAAGTTTTTTGTTTTGATCAAAACTATCTCCTCGCGATGGATGTGGATCGACTTACGAGTAACCCTGTATACATATTGTTAAAATAGTTTTCCAGTTTTTTATGTGTTATTCTGTCAAGCCCTTCGTAACTTCGCCGTTTGTATTGCGCAATTGTTGCAAACAGTTCTATAAAGATTTCTTTGTAGTGTCATGACCCGCTTTCTACAGCACTTTATTAAAAAAACATTATAAACTCCTACAATTCATCCAGGTTTTTTTTTCTCAGAAACTTCTTTTGGATTCTCTTCCTACCTGGCAATTGTTGCTTGATTATTTCTGTAGTTACATATCAATGCTTTGACAGTTGGTTCTATATGAACTTTCAGGAGCTGTTTGGTTGGCATTTGGGTGCCAAACAATATTTTATGATTTGATTTTGATATTTTTCGTTGTACCCGTTTTACGCAGAGTTTTGGTTCTTCTAAAGCATGTAGGTTTTATACTTTATTTTTAAATTTCGATTCAACATGTCAAACATAGCTGCAATAACTACAAAAGGATTTTAATTGCCCTATCATATAACTGATATATACATCTACAATCTTTTGTAGATGTATATATCATAATTAAAATCTACTTCAAGGGTCCGCTTTGCTTCGAGTTAAATTGTCATCGAACTCTGAAATAATTCTGTATTTTAAACATTTTTTTTTTCATGGGCTGTGTCAATTAAAATAAGGTCAATTGATCTTCTTTTACTACAGTCGTTGCCAATGATATTTAATATTCCTATGGAGTGACAACGTTGCCCGTCTATGTAATGTATGAGGAGTAATAGGTGATACCAGAACCCATAAATAACAAACGAAAATACAAAGAATTAAATGAGAGCCATTTAAATGTGGCCGTGAGGATTAAGGCGTGAGCACTTAGCACTCCATGCCAAAGGTCGTGGGTTCGATTCCCACTATGGGGTGGTGGCCTTTCTTTAGAAAAAAGAAAAGGCATCAGCTAGCAGAAAAGGGTGGTAACCTATAGATAACCCGTCCCAAAATTCGTAGTTAATAATAATGGACGTTAAAAATTAAATAATAATGTGTGAGATAATAAATTAAAATTTTCAATTAATTTCATGTGAGACTTAATTAAAATTTCTCATCATAAATCATAAAAAGAATAGGTATATATGTATGTATTTGTAGATGTATATATTTATTAGTATGTGACAGTAAAAATCTAATCTCCAAAGTTACGAAGAAAATCAATATATGTATCTTCTTCAAGGAATAAGAGTGTTGTTTTTTTCCTTACTTACAATAAACATAATATTTGAGGCGATTATTTCGAAAACGGGCTAAATCCACTATTTCATCAAAACAATTTTTTTACCTAAAATAGTTGTTTCCCCCCCCCCTTGTCTCACCTCGAGCCGAATTTTCCCAACGACCCGTGGGGTGAGAATACGAATGTATAATAGAGGATGACATTAATAATCAAATAGATATTGGTTTCGATATAAGTTTACATTCTCTAGAATCCAAAACCGATTCAGACTCGGAATTAAGAAATTATTTAATAATTTCATAGAAAATGGTAAAATATTATTATTCTAGGGCAATATTATGATAAGTATAATTTACTACTATACTATTACTACATTATATGTTACAGTTATAATATATTTTATAATATTGTTATTAATAATATTATTACCTGCTATATTATTTCTATTAATATTACAAATATTACAATTAATATTATTATAGCTGTATAGTATGCATTATTATACTGTTGTTACCTTGTTTTGAGTTGATTTCAATTAATAAAAATGTTTATTTGAAAATAACTAGTAGTTAATGATTTTTGTCCATAATCCTCACTACTTTGTTACACTGTGCGCCGGCGGGGATCGAACCCACCATCTCCCGCTTATGAATCTAAGGCGCTAGTCACTAGACCACGGGAGACCCCAGTACTGTTTATTGTTATCCATATGCTTATTATTATTATATAAAATTATTTCCTGAGTCCCTTCAAAATGGAGTAAGTCCATTTTAATTTTAAGTTGTTCACACTGTAAACAAGTTATTTTAGACATTCATTAAATCTCAATTAAAGGAAATAAATGTTAGTGTGACCTCGTAAATATTAAATTCCTATTGAAATTATACCAGCTTAGACGTTTTTTGTGTCCCCTGTAACGTTGTACGATTTGGATATATCCTGATTTGAAAGTCGCCGCCTCATTTATAATTGATAGGTTTGAAATATTCATCAATACTGTAATAATTGTTGAGTGAATCATCTCTCAAGATTTTGCTCAATACGCCATTAAAAGTAAAATCAATTAGTAGTTTATTTCCATATTAACAGTTAAAAAAAAAAAATACTATAATCTTCGTTAATTGCAGCCATTTATGTTGGTCAATGTTAACTATTAAGGAAATTGTGACAAGGATCTCACGTGCTGCCATTGCGCAATGGAGCTTCAAAAACTACCAATGGAAGTCACCTTAGACCTCCAGGAAACGCAGAATCTTCCTCCTTCTGCAAGCGTACAAATTATTTAATTGTGTAACAAATGTTAGTTAATTTCGGAATTGATTTAGACAATTATGCAATCAAAACTCACAATAAATGTGTGACGAGTCTTATTCCTTTGTAATCTAAAGGTTTTTCCAAATTAGAAACTTAATTACACCTCAATTCCCGGGGAAATCAAGGGAAACCCTATTAAAGCGGAATTAAAATGACAAAATAAACCAACAAATAATTTATCTAAACAATATGTTACATAACAAATGTATAATAAAACATTTGTCACCAAACTAGTAAAAAATTCAAAAAAATAATTCATTGACCATTCACAACCACTTTTTCAAAATTTCATGTTTTATCTTCTTTTTCACGTTTTTTTAAGCTATAAGTTCTTAATTTATTTATTTACCTTTTGTTTCTTGTTGACATTACAAACATAAAATGAGTTTCTCGCCAATGTTGCGTAACTCAAAAAGCAAATGAATAAATAATAAAAATTTGAACGAACTTAAAATGTGTACACCCTGACAAACTTGTTAATACATTTTTATTTTATTGGCCAGAGAGAACAAATTAAAACTAATGTTCCACCAGAACTTTCTTATGAACTACCAGTAAAAACTAATGTTCTACTGGTACTAACTTACTTTCCAAAAGAAATAACTTATGTTCTACCAATAATGAATTATGTTTTATTTGCCCTAAGTTAGTACGTTCTATTAGTACCGTTCTAACAATGCTAATGTATGTTTACTTCCAGTACTAAGGTATACCTTACCAGTCGAAAAATACGTTCTACCAATACTTATGTCTTCCCGTACTAACTTACGTTTCATCAATAATGACCTAAGTTCTACCAGTACAAGCCTTTATCCTAGTACTTACTTATGTCCTGGTCGTTAGAGAACATAAACTATTATGAATATTTTATTCTTGTCTTCTTATTCTTTTTCGTTTGTTCTAAATACTGTTTTTATTTAATTTACCATTATCTGCATTATATGGAACTGTATATTTTATAATAAAGCCGAGACATGTGAGATAAACGCTATCATTGCTTGACATTCTTAGCTGGCTGAAGATTCGATGTTTATTTATAAACTGGTGTCGAATTATACGTTTTGAAGATAGATTGTTGTATGATGGAACCAATATGTTATTGACCAGTATATACGGACATAGATAATACGTGATGTGGTAAGAAGCGTATAATTCAGCAACATAAGGGGACATAACGTAGTTTTTTTTTCTATGGGAATCTCCATGGTGACTTCGCACATTTTATACGAATCTACTTCCCTTTGAACGACATACAAGCGATCAGGTCAGTTAGCGCACAAGTATAACGTGTGAAAATGTTCATCGGCAAATTTTTTTACGTGACAAAAAAAATAAAAAAAAAAAAACTTGATTGAGACATAACCTAGTAAACTTAAAATATTGGTACTGAATAACATGCCTATTTTTTTTTTCCTTTTAAAAGTTACCTCGGTTTTTTTTCCACTGGTTACATAAGCACTTTCCTTATGTATTTATAATGTTTTTTACACTTTAAAACTAAACAATAAAAATTAAAATTAAAGCAAAGCATATTACTACTTCCTTAAAATACGTTTAACACTCTCGTCTAAGCGTCGGTTTTTGTTCGAATCCTAAAATTATATTCATAAGTTTTGTCAAATATAAAATTGATAACTTAGAAAGGAGTGTGGGAGAATGTTACACATAAATTCCTTTCTTTACATTATCCTGTATTAATATTAATGGTAATTTTCTTAAAAGTAAATCAATTAGTGTTTATGTGTAAGTCACAATGTTCATCATGACAGATTTAATTTTAGTCAAATAGTTCTTCCATTAAAAAACGCAGGCAAATGAGCATCGCCTGTGAAAATACTATTATTTAAAATGTTGATTATATTTGTCATTTGAATTGAAAGATTTTTGAAATCAACTATTTTTACTAATTCAATCTTTAGGGGCTGTGACTGAAAACTCAAGTTTGTTTTTCTAATTTACACTAAAGTACACCAAATCAGGAGCCCATATTCCTTGAGCACAATATTGATATATTTATATTTACATTAGACACGCTGACATACACGTCCATGATTTCAAATAAATTTTTATTGTAAACTTAATACTTTAATGCTTTTATTTAAATGTGTTAAAGTCCATTTTATTGTATATATTTTGAAAAGTTACTTACAGGGATCGAAACAGTTATTTTTGTATCGAAAAAGTTATAATTTAACTGTTAAATAAAAACTTTTATTTTGTAAGTTAAAAAATAACTGTAAAAAAAACTTTTATTTAAAAGTTTTAAGAGTAAAAGTTATTATATTTAATTACTAAAATACTACATACCATTGAATGCCAGGGTGTAGAGAAAGATCAAAGATAGCAGTAAAGTGACCATGATGAAAATACAGAAATAAGCTGGATTCTTACTTATTGGTCTCAACAATGAAATGTTCTAAGTGATTGGTATTTGTAGATCTACCATTTTTCTTTATTGGTTTAATTATTCTGTTTATTAATGCTGCATTTGTGTTCTGTCTTTCAGCTGGCGAAGGCTACCAAAGCGTAGCCGAATCATCCTTAATACAGATTTTTACAAAAATCGTATTGATGTTTTCCTTGCCGAATCCAAACTATTCCCTTATTGCTTATTACCTCGACTAACTGTCTACACCTCTTTATGAATAGTTGCCGTAAGTTTTGAACTCTAGAAGTGACTAGATAAAGAAGTGCTAGAGATAAAAGTGATTTCAGTAGATAGAAGTGCTCCCTAAACATTCTACTGTCTGCGCTTACTAATACTTGTCACTAAGCATCTTGTGTGAGAAGTACTAAGTGCATGAAAACATTAAATGCAGGCACTATGTCATTATTGCAATAATGCGAAGGAAGTCTAGTCACTCATGACTTCTCCCACTGAATTTATTTAATTATATGGAGGGTTCAAAGCACAACTAGACCAAGTCCATTTTTGTAATTTTATATTGTAATGGCATTGAGGAGTATTACTAAAATGGCTCTTTTTAGTGCTACAGGAGACTAAGTCCTAACTTCATTATTTTGCCATTTGTTGCAGTTCTTGCTACACATCTGGAAGTCATTCTTATTAGTTTTCAGAGCACAAGAAAGCCAAGTCCAAGTTGTAACTATTTTATGAACAAGGCTATACATAAAGAATGTCAGTGTTTAAGTTCAAATCTTTTTAAGACTTATACAGGTCATTAGGATTTTTTCAACTTCTCTGCAATTAAAACGAATAATACTCTTTTTCTGAAAACCGTATTACATGGATTTGGTCTAGTTGTGCTCTAAACCCTCCATGTATTGAATTTTTACTACTAAATAAATCGTTAAACTACAAAATGACGGAAAATGGTTTATTGCGCTGCCAAAATAGAGTGGAGCAGTTCAAAGTCATCAAAAGAGCAATTTTTTGTGTGTGGAAGAACAATCAGAGAAAGCGTTTTTGCTCGCAAGAAAAATCTCCGGTCTAGATATGACCATTAAGAAACAAAATGGCAAAAGAACGGACGTCATTATGAGCCGGCGTCAGGAGTAAATAACGAGTACACACAATGGCCACAGGGCTTTCTACAAAAAGGATTGCCATTTCGCAGAGGCTGTCCCACATTTAGTCCGTCCAATGGTGCAAGTAATCAGCTGACAGCTGTGTTTACAAATCCTAAAAGGCCAGTGCGTTCATTATATGGCCGAAGGAGACAGCGGCGGGCAAATGTGACTAGTCAAAGTCGCGGGGGTTGCAGAACGAGGGAACATCCCCAATGGAATCCAAGGCCATCTTAGAAGGGGAAATTACAACCTAAAAGCCGCCAAGTTGATATCATGAAGTTGGTGAGAGGAAATTATTGTTGTCAAGTTGCCCATTAGAGGTCAATAGAATATTCATTTACAAAGGCCAGTAGTACCTATAGAAACGCCTTTATCAAGCAGTACTTGGACCCCTCAATGCAGGATGAGGAGAAAATCCAAGGAATACTCGCAATAGACAACAATACAAAAACATATATTACAAACTCACTAAAAATAAGAGGTTTTCTTATAAATGAATGGCTGATTAATGGAAACAGATTATTTAGAAATAAAGGGTACTAAATAAATAATTATCATAATTACAAGGAATGTAATGCTAATCGCCTCAGAAGCGGAGAATCACAAATTAATATCAATAAAAAAAAAATAAATGAAGAGAGGAGAAAGAAAAACAAATTATGACATGTGTGTGTATGTATATAACGAAGTAGTACATAAAGGGAAAAAATAATAATTTTAAAAATTTTAGTCTAAAAATCTGTTTGTTTTATATAAGAAGGTTGTCATTCATTATTAACTGATTATTGTTTATTCATAATTTTATATATATTACGAATACATTTTTATTTAAAGACATTATAACCTCCGCAATGCAATGTGAAACATTCACAAATCAAATTGTTTCTTCTTCTTATAGAACGTTCCAATTTATATGAAAGAATTTTCAAAAATGAAAATTTCTGTCAAACTTTCATTTACTTGGAGATTCAGATGGTTGGCCGTTGAGTTGATAAGATGTCAAGGAATGGTTCGGATTCGGCTATCTATTTTTCGAACGTTTCGGCATGCTCGTTATTTTTTTATTTATATTTCATCGACGCACTGACAACTGGTCCGACATGTGGACATCCATGGTGCGGCGGGGAACCTTCTCAACGGGCCCTGAGATGAGAAAAATTCCTGCCTTCTGAGGGACTCGAACTAACCATCTCCCGCATGAGAATCTACAATATCTAAATTCATGGAATCTCCTAAGAAAGTTTCGTCGGAACTGATCTACTAATCTGCCTTTCCTTTGTTCTATTCCACTAGTGCTTTCGATTTCCTTGTATTTTCCAGTCAGTTCTTGCTCAACAACATTGTTTATTTGTATTTATCTTCGTACTTATTAATTTGTTTTTCAGTAAACGGTCCGCATAAAAGCTTTGGGCTAAAAGTGGATTCATGTGGCGGGTTTCAGTCAGTTTCCAATTACATTCGAGGATAGTGGGTCTTTTTTATTTGTTTCGGGCCCAGAGAAGTTTTATTTGTTTGAAAGCAGCAACTATTTGCGAAGATGTTGACTTAATTAATAAGCACGAATAAAACAAGCTAAGAAAATGTGAAACAATGTTTTAAATGTGTGAAAATAAAATAAATGTATATTTAAATGTGTGAAAATAAAATAAATGTAAATTTAAATGTGTGAAAATAAAATAAATGTAAATTTAAATGTGTGAAAATAAAATAAATGTAAATTTAAATGTGTGAAAATAAAATAAATGTAAATTTAAATGTGTGAAAATAAAATAAATGTAAATTTAAATGTGTGAAAATAGAATAAATGTAAATTTAAATGTGTGAAAATAAAATAAATGTAAATTTAAATGTGTGAAAATAAAATAAATGTAAATTTAAATGTGTGAAAATAAAATAAATGTAAATTTAAATGTGTGAAAATAAAATAAATGTAAATTTAAATGTGTGAAAATAAAATAAATGTAAATTTAAATGTGTGAAAATAAAATAAAATAGAAAGAACATCAAGGTGGACCAAACAGCTCTTCCAAAAGAAGACATTTTTTTCCCCCTCCCAACTGATTGCACCATTTCTAAATCCTTTTTTTTTTTTTTTTTTTTTTTTTTTTTTTTTTTTTTTTTTTTTTTTTTTTTTATTGAATATTTACAATCTGTATACATAAATACAATAAGTAAATAAATATCTCATACATCGCTATACACAAGGAAGAACAGAGGGGAGAAGGCAGCCATTGCTGTCACTCCCTAAGGAATGAATAATGTTTTTAAGTGTTACAGTTGGTCCCTAGGCCACTTTCTTTTCAGGCGTCTCGGGGGATTGGAAGGGATCGCATCTGTGGAAAGGGATTGGGCAAGGGGATTGGGATGAAAGGATAGCTTGGAATGAAAAGTGGAGAAGCGGGTTTTAGCTAATTCGGTGACAAAGGGAATTTCGAGGTCTCGGTGGATGATATTATTGTTGACGTAGAAGGGAGCATTAAGGATCCGGCGAAGGACTTTGGACTGAAAGGTTTGGATTCGGTTCATGTTGGAAGGTTTTGCTGTACCCCATAGTTCAATGCCGTATGTCCAAATCGGTTTAATAATCGTTTTGTAGATTGTTAGTTTGTTTTCAGTACTGAGTTTTGATTTGGGACCTATTAGTCGTCTAAGTAGGCCGTAGCGTCTGTTTAGTTCTTGTCGTTTTGTTTTTGTGTGTGTGTTCCAAGTAAGTCTCTTGTCGAGGTGGAAGCCTAGGTATCGAACAACATCGGATTTGGGAATGAGGGATTCGTTTAGGGTAACAGATGGGCACTCACTGCGCCGCAGTGTGAATGTGACGTGCTTACATTTTTCGGCGTTAACTTTAATTCGCCACTTCTTTAGCCACATCTCGATTTCCAATAGATGATTTTGGAGCGCTTCTGAGGCTTGCTGCGGGTTGGCAGAACATGAAAGCACTGCAGTATCATCTGCAAAAGTTGTGGTAATGGTACTGGGATTAGTGGGGATATCAGCGGTGAAGATGGAGTAGAGGAGAGGGGCTAGGATGCTGCCTTGGGGTACTCCAGCAGACACGGGGCGGGATGTAGAATTTGAGGCATTGTACTGGACATGAAACAAGCGGGATGAAAGAAAGGATTTTAGGATTAAGTAGTAGGTGATGGGGAGAAAACGCTTGAGCTTATAAAGGAGGCCCGGATGCCAGACTCGGTCAAAGGCCTGGGCTACGTCAAGAAAGACTCCTGAACAGAATTCCTTACACTCAAGCGTTGAGGAAATTGTGTCTACAACTCGGAAAGCTTGTTGGGTCGTAGAGTGGAGTGATCGGAAGCCAAACTGATGAGTTGGAATAATACCAGAGGATTCAACTATGGGAAGGATACGTTTGTACAAAAGTTTTTCAAGGATTTTAGAGAGGATGGGTAACAAACTGATTGGGCGGTAGGATGATGTTTCGGTAGCTGGTTTGGTTGGTTTGGGGATAAGGATTACACAGGAGTGTTTCCAGGAGGAAGGGAAGTGAGTGGTTCGAAGTACACTGTTATATATAAGGATGAGGAACATGATGGCTTTATGGGGGAGGTGCCGAAGGATTTTAGCGGTGATAAGATCAGGACCAGGGGACTTATTGAGGGGTAGATGGTTAATGATGTATTTGACTTCCGAAGGGTGAAAGGAAGGTGGAGGTAAGGACATCGGTAAGGGTTCGGAAAGATAAGTGATTATCTCTTCAGTATATTTCTAAATCCAGCTTAATTTTTTGAATCGGCATTTCTTTGATGATGCACAACTAACCTTGAATTAAACCAGCTGGCTGTATAATTAGATTTATACATAAAATTGAAATTCCTAGGATTATATATATGTAATTAACATAACTGTATATGTATATAGTATTTATTGTATAATTGTAATAATAATTGACGCTAATGGCCAAGATGTAGATGCGCCGTTAAAAAAAAAAAAATAAAAAATAATTGTATTAGGCCTTAGTTATATAGAATGTGCATATATAGACAATAACGTAATATACTGTAGTAATATATATACATGATGTAAGTATAGAAAATTATGTAATTTAATATAATGTAATAATGTATAAACGATATAAATATATAGACAATAATGGAATATAATATAATGCAATGATATATACACAATGTTAACATGTAGAAAATAATGTAATATATATATATATATATATATATATATATATATATATATATATATATATAAAAAATGTAAGGTGTATATCGCTATAAAGCGTTAACACAAAAATAAAATAAAAAAATAAATAAAATAAAATAAAAAAAAATGTGTGAAAAAAGGGGGGGGGGGGTCCCTTATGATACTGTGAGTTTCCTCTCGTGGCGCCTTTTATCTATTTTCTCTTCGAGATTTTATTTTATATTTGTCACGAAAGATCAAACCTTATCAATAACTGCTACAATTCCATTACTAATAGCACTAAAGATAAGAACGGAACCGCACTTAGATGACTGACTTCTTGCGAGTCGGACTTTTTTATCTGTAAAAAAAAGTAAATAAAGAAAAAAATGTAATATAAAACGACAAAACAAATGTAGCTGCTCATCTTTTAATCATGATTAAAAATCAAGGTGTTCTAAAAGTTTGAAAATATATTTAGGCCACTAATTTAGTGTCCCACCAAAAATTCCCTCTCAAATTTCCCGCCATAATCACTTTTTTGTCACATGACTGATGATGTCCCTTCCGTTACTCTTTTACGTCGCCCATGTCATAAAATTTGGAGACCCCCAGTTGTCTGTCATTTTCACGTCTATTCGTTTAAGTTCGCAAATAGGAACATTCTTCCGGATTAGTTCATAATGAGATTTATTTGTAAGATCATATAAATTTGGGGGGCGAGGTTAGCTCAGTGGTAGAGCACTGGATTAATAAGCTGGAGGCCTGAGTTCAAATCCCGAGCAGGCACTAAAGATTTGTTCTTCTAGTGTCTTCGATCATGGGTTGAATTCAGCCTCCCTGACCGTCCCTAGGCCAACCCAGCCTTTAATTAATTTAATAATGGGTACCTTGGGTGCTAATGACTCTAGTAGTCGAAGCAGCCAAGGGGAAAATCAGGCGGCCGGAGCATAGTACTGACCTCACTATCTCCCTAGTGTGCCGTATGGTTATGAATCAGATACCTCTATAGTATCTGCCCCTCAGGGCCCTCGTGGCCTGTTAGGGGACTGATTTTTTTTTCATATAAATTTATATACCTATGTATTTGTATGTGTATAACTATTTGTAATATTGAAGGTATATATAGAATTCCAATGCCGTATTTTTGTTTATGGTTTGAGGAACATGTAGAAATTATATTGAGCGAATCGCCTGTTAGCGGATGCTCGTCAATAAACAAATAGTCAAATAGTTTTCCGAATCCACACTGTCGCCAAACATTACCAGTGGAACACAGTAATAACCTCTAACTCGAGTCAAACATTTCCAGTGGAACACAGTAATAACCTCTAACTCGAGCCAAACATTGCCAGTGGAACACAGTAATAACCTCTAACTCGAGCCAAACATTACCAGTGGAACACAGTAATAACCTCTAACTCGAGCCAAACATTACCAGTGGAACACAGTAATAACCTCTAACTCGAGCCAAACATTACCAGTGGAACACAGTAATAACCTCTAACTCGAGCCAAACATTACCAGTGGAACACAGTAATAACCTCTAACTCGAGCCAAACATTACCAGTGGAACACAGTAATAACCTCTAACTCGAGCCAAACATTACCAGTGGAACACAGTAATAACCTCTAACTCGAGCCAAACATTACCAGTGGAACACAGTAATAACCTCTAACTCGAGCCAAACATTACCAGTGGAACACAGTAATAACCTCTAACTCGAGCCATTTAGACTAAACCTACATGTATCTAATTTTATTTGAATTTATAATCATCTCTCAATATCGAGCGAAGGAAAAGGTCGAAAGCCTTCATGCAGCGATTCCGCGGCCATTGTTCATGAAAATCGAGCTCCCCTGATGTGTCCGATAGCTAGTCGATATGGAATTACAGAAGGAGCCACCGCACACTTTCTCCAAGCAGGTCACGAAGTAGCCTGGGGTGGACTTCGTTATGCTTTAAAGTACTGTTTAAGCACCGCCTCCGCTCCGAGGGAGGAGAATAACGGTCCACTCCTTATGCAATACATCAATCAGTAAAAACCGATCCACAATCTCATAATAATACACTAGAAATTCTCTTCAATTAAAAATAAGTGTATTCTAGACTCTGGAATTAAATATATCTATAATGGATTTATTTTAGAAAGCTATTTCTTGTTAGATTTCGAAGCAAATTTCATGGTTAATTTAGACAATTTTGTTGCATAGAATCATTTATTGAGCGCATAAAATCTCTTTCTATTGGCTATAAATGGATTTAGAAAATGTGTTACTGTACAATATCCCATTTGTGTTCTCTCACTATTAATATGATACGTTAGGTACATCTGTTCACTCTCATTCTGCTAGGGTTCAACTTTATTAGCATAAATATGCTTTAGCTGTGACTGAACTGGAAAAAGAACGTTACAAAAAAGCCTCACAAAATAGTTTCCGCTGGCGTGCGCAGTGGCCATGTACGAAAAAAATGACTGTATGTTATAGAGTACAATACATAGGTTTGTCGGGTGGACGTAAAGCATATTTATGTTCCTGAATTTGAGCCGGAGGCTGTAACCGAATTTTTGTTGTGTATAATATTATATCTTATAGAATAATGAATGCCTTATAGTTAAATAAGTTGATAACTTTTCCTTACAAAATTATTTTTATTTCCTTCGGTCCGTTATTAGAAATCGTAGGCCGTCTATTCAAAGGAATCACATGGGTAATTGGGTAGTTCTCAAAAAAACTGAATTGTTATTATTTAATTAAGAGAATTTGTGACTAAGGTGATTCATTCAGTACTGTATACATACATTACATTGCTAGAATTCATTTAACATGTAAAAATCACAACAAAAAAAGATAGAAAACAAGGACTGTTATAAAAGAAAAAAATTAAGAATGACAAATATGAAACGTTGAAAAACAAATTTCAAAATAATCAAGCACGTAATATAAGCAAACGGATTCTGAAAACCAAAATAAGAGTATTATGAGTAAGAAAAGTATGAAAAAATAGCAAAAATCGTTAGAATTATATATATATATATATATATATATATATATATATATTTATATGTGTATATGTATATAAAATACTAACCCTAAGAACAAAATAATATGAAGCATGATTATAAATTTCCAAGTCGTAACATGAGAATTTAAAAAAAAAAAAAAAATTAAATATTAAATAAAAATAGAAAAGAAAAAATAAATAACTTGAAAAGGTGAATGGTGAAATATAACAAATTAGTATTAGTAATTAGTGTTGTATGCATATATATATATATATATATATATATATATATATATATATATATATATATATATGATTAGCTTTTGTATCTATAAACAGATCTTGTTGTACAAGTTAATTAACAAAGTTGAAAAATATTCTAAATTTCTTACATTATAAATGATCGGTATTTTAAAATTGAAAATTGTGTTTATAGGTTTCAAAGTATCGGCTAACAGGCAACAGTATTCTTGATAAATTAATATAAAAACAATTAAAGAAATCTGTCTCTTAATTTCCATTAATTTCTGTATAAATTTAATTTCAGGGATACGGTAGTCAGTCTTGAAAATCTAGATGTTGTAATCGGTCTTTTCACAAAAAGGAAATTTCAATTCTGTGAAACAACTTAATAGAAAAGCACAGGAAAGCATGGGCAGCCTGGAGTATTCGAACAATGAAAAATACATCAAAATTTGGCCGGGATTTTTATTTAAAAAAAAAAATCATTTGTGGTTTATTAAAGTTATTTCGTGGCTATCGAAGGATATATGAAGGACAACTAGAATTTATGGCGTTAACAAGCATGTGCAATGAAACTGCCATTAATGATACTCAAGTCACAATTCCATTACAGACCTTGGAAATAGCATTTAGCTGCAATTTCTCAATAAAAGGAGTAATTAAAAATCATTTCCTTTTCAACTTTAATCTGAGAGTCGTAAAACGATCTGGAGAGGTTATTAAATCCAAAAATGTCCTGCTTCATCACTTCAAGGTAATAGACTTATATGACACTGACATTATTGTGAACCCAGAGATCAGAATTCACTAACGAAGAGGCTCTCAAATTTAATGCTTCCAAAATAAAAATAAAAATGTATTGTTGTTCTGCTGACTCTTTACTTAATCTTCGATATTTCATACTAGAAATTTGTAAATAAAAAAAAACTGAAATACAAATTCTGAATAGTATTTTTATTAACTTAGTTGAAAAACAATACAAAATATGTTCTAATGAAAAGGGGGAAGAGGGTTTTAATTTTTAAGACTGTATTTATTCTGGAAATTAATGTTTAAACATATGACACATCGATTATAGAACAGCTGACTATATTCCACCATATTGGACTCTTTCATGTTGAGGCTGTAAGATTGTAGCTTCTTCCCCTGAAGAGGGGCCAAAAGGTTGTGAAACATGTAGGGATAAAATAAAGTTAGTGTAAATATCAAGTGAAGTTTTATTATTTTAACTTCCGCCTAGGAGGAAAATTCGAAATCAATTAATGTAGGCCCATTCCGTAAATATAGGGGAACATGCTTTTAAGGCGTCGACCGATTCTGCTATCTTAGAAGTATGGTGAACCAGAACGGAAGAGCTGATGAAGACATTAAAGAAAAACCCATCAGTTTTTCTTACAACTCTGGTCAATATTGAAATTGCAAAAGCTCAGGAGGAACAAAATTTTGCCTCTTCAAAAGAAACGTCAAGTCCACTCCCATATGCATATGAAACATAGATAGACACGAAGAAACTACTTCGCGCCTTAAATTCAACCAAAAAAAAAAAAAAAAAAAAAAAAAAAAAAAAAAAAAAAAAAAAAAAAAAACTACAGACGTTTATCAATAAGTGTTAGTAAAATATATTAAATGTACGGTGGTCGAAAACTATCTCCAATGTCAAACTCTGCAAGTTAGCCACGACAAATCGGTGGTGGTTAGGTCACATTCTTAGGAAGGATATAAGTAAGTATAAATTATTTACGATTGTGTTCAATGTTTCAGCGATGTATGAAGTTTGTATTCTAGTCACAAGAGTATAATATAACGGTGAACATTCTGAGAAGTTAGAATTTTGAATTCTATGACGTCAAGAAGAGATGTAATGAATGGATCTGCTTTCGCCTATGCCTCCGTATTGTGAAGCCACCTTCTAGTTGTAGATACTTTGTATGATTCGGGCATCGTCAACTACGCCATCCTGCCATTTTAGTTTCAGCCTTCCACTTCTAGTTCTATACAGCTTTTAGAAGAGCGCCTTGTTGAAGGGTGCGGGATCATTCAAAATGACGAGCCCGACGCAAAAATCTGGAGATGACAAGCTCCTTGTACAAGGGGTTCAAAGGCACTCTTTAAGACTCCTTCATAGATCGGTTTGACTCGCTAGGACCTGAAGTAGGCTTGGGGCTTGGCTGAATATGATCCTATGCACGGGAATAGAAAATGGGACTTGTTCCCTGAAAACTTTCTGCAAAAAATAAAATACCTTGGATATTTTCATTCTTCACAACATCAATTTCCACCATCCAGAAATTCATACAAGTCTAGGGCTTTTTTATGAGGAATTGAGAACACTTTGGGCCTGTGGTTCGCAAGAGCTATTTCATTTTACTCATATTACACAATGTCTGCCATTTGGCCATTATTTTCTGTACATTAAGTGTGATTGAGTAATAAGGGTTGGACATCTTCGAAAGTATAAAATCACTCTATTTCATAGAATGAGTTAAGTAACAAGCTCTTAGCTAGGTCTATCTTTAATGAAGAGGTTCATAGAAACATTCTTATGATCATTAAGAGCCACTCATACTATCATTCATGATCGACTGGCTGAATGAACGAACAGAGGCAGATTCGTGATGGAGATCGGTTCGTTGCTATGACAGCTCTATGATATCTGTTTGTAGGGAAAGCATTAGTCACGATTTCCAAACACGTGCTACACGATCTCATCCGAATCGACTTATGATCTCAAAGGGACGATTTTTACATGAATATTTACCGCTACTAAAAAACTCGCCATAATGGCTAATCTACGAATATAAACGGCGGGGGGCATGTCTGCATTGAATTAGTCATTAGTTAAAAAAAATATAATAATATTTCAGTGTAAAAGTTTAGGCTAGGCACGTAGGAAATATTTTAAATTCAACCAAGTATCTAAAATCATAAAAATGGAAGTCTGTTTAGCAGTATGTAGCACAGAGAATATTCGTCTTTAGTGAATGAAGCAATATTTTATTAGCGTATTTACTCCATATACGGAAACGCGCTAAAATGACAAAATTCCTGCGTGTCGGACCTTTTTTTATAACTAGAAATAATATGAGAAAGTCCTTTACCTTTGAGAAGAAAATATTATTAATCTTTACGATTACATGTATAAATGAACTGCACAACTGTATAAATTGTATGAATTATTGTAATATTGTGTTTTCTTATAATTAGATGTATCACGAACTGCATAACTGATGTATATGTAGATTTGTACATTTGGATGAAAATATGTAAAATTTAATTAGATGTATATATGTAATATTTTGTTCAGAGTAGATCGCTTTAGTGGCAGATGCTCATAAATAAATATAAAACGTTTTCCGTGACCATTTTCTAACTCTGGGCTTCGAATTGGGCGACGGCAGGCTTAAAAGCTTTTTTTTTTTTTTTTTTTTTTTTTTTTTTTTTTTTTTTTTTTTTATTGAATATTTACAATCTGTATACATAAATACAATAAGTAAATAAATATCTCATACATAGCTATACACAAGGAAGAACAGAGGGGAGAAGGCAGCCATTGCTGTCACTCCCTAAGGAATGAATAATGTTTTTAAGTGTTACAGTTGGTCCCTAGGCCACTTTCTTTTCAGGCGTCTCGGGGGATTGGAAGGGATCGCATCTGTGGAAAGGGATTGGGCAAGGGGATTGGGATGAAAGGATAGCTTGGAATGAAAAGTGGAGAAGCGGGTTTTAGCTAATTCGGTGACAAAGGGAATTTCGAGGTCTCGGTGGATGATATTATTGTTGACGTAGAAGGGAGCATTAAGGATCCGGCGAAGGACTTTGGACTGAAGGTTTGGATTCGGTTCATGTTGGAAGGTTTTGCTGTACCCCATAGTTCAATGCCGTATGTCCAAATCGGTTTAATAATCGTTTTGTAGATTGTTAGTTTGTTTTCAGTACTGAGTTTTGATTTGGGACCTATTAGTCGTCTAAGTAGGCCGTAGCGTCTGTTTAGTTCTTGTCGTTTTGTTTTTGTGTGTGTGTTCCAAGTAAGTCTCTTGTCGAGGTGGAAGCCTAGGTATCGAACAACATCGGATTTGGGAATGAGGGATTCGTTTAGGGTAACAGATGGGCACTCACTGCGCCGCAGTGTGAATGTGACGTTCTTACATTTTTCGGCGTTAACTTTAATTCGCCACTTCTTTAGCCACATCTCGATTTCCAATAGATGATTTTGGAGCGCTTCTGAGGCTTGCTGCGGGTTGGCAGAACATGAAAGCACTGCAGTATCATCTGCAAAAGTTGTGGTAATGGTACTGGGATTAGTGGGGATATCAGCGGTGAAGATGGAGTAGAGGAGAGGGGCTAGGATGCTGCCTTGGGGTACTCCAGCAGACACGGGGCGGGATGTAGAATTTGAGGCATTGTACTGGACCTGAAACAAGCGGGATGAAAGAAAGGATTTTAGGATTAAGTAGTAGGTGATGGGGAGAAAACGCTTGAGCTTATAAAGGAGGCCCGGATGCCAGACCCGGTCAAAGACTTGGGCTACATCTAGAAAGACTCCTGAACAGAATTCCTTACGCTCAAGCGTTGAGGAAATTGTGTCTACAACTCGGAAAGCTTGTTGGGTCGTAGAGTGGAGTGATCGGAAGCCAAACTGATGAGTTGGAATGATACTAGAGGATTCAACTATGGGAAGGATACGTTTGTACAAAAGTTTTTCAAGGATTTTAGAGAGGATGGGTAACAAACTGATTGGGCGGTAGGATGATGTTTCGGTAGCTGGTTTGGTTGGTTTGGGGATAAGGATTACACAGGAGTGTTTCCAGGAGGAAGGGAAGTGAGTGGTTCGAAGTACACTGTTATATATAAGGATGAGGAACATGATGGCTTTATGGGGGAGGTGCCGAAGGATTTTAGCGGTGATAAGATCAGGACCAGGGGACTTATTGAGGGGTAGATGGTTAATGATGTATTTGACTTCCGAAGGGTGAAAGGAAGGTGGAGGTAAGGACATCGGTAAGGGTTCGGAAAGATAAGTGATTACCTCTTCAGTATGGGAAGGGTTTAACTCTGGGTTCGGGGAAAAGGTTGCTTCTAGATGATTGGCAAAATGGGAAGCTTTTTCTTCGTCACTTCTGGCCCAAGTTCCATCTTCACGTCGGAGTGGAGAGGAGGTAGCTTGAAATTTGAGAATTCTTTTTGTGGCTTCCCACAGTGAGTGGTTACGGGGCGTTAAAGAAGAAAGATATTCTTCCAGTCGGTGGTTGTCAAGTTTAGTCAGTTCGTTCTTTAGTTTTCTTGTTAGTCTATTTAAAATGGTTTTGTCTGCAGGGAGATGGGATCGTTGCCATTGTGCCCGGGCTCGTCGCTTTGCTGAGAGGAGCTGTTGTACATGATGAGGGGTTGGGCGTACAGTCGGTTGACGATTGCGAGTTGGTTTGCTGGCAAGTTTAGCGCATTCCTGGACTGATTTAGTGAAGAGGTCCACAGCATCGTCAACATCTTGCGCTGTCTTTAACTTTACGTTGAGGTCCAGAATACTGTCTAGGTTAGACTGGAACATAGCCCAGTCTACGGGTCCGGTGGTGAGAGATGGCTTAGTTTGAATAGGGATAGGAGATGTACTGAGTGACAGAAGGAGAGGGGAGTGATCAGAAGAGAGGTCTAAGAGAGGAGATACCGACGTGAAGATACCGTTCAAGCCAGAAGTAACGAAAAAATCTAGGATATCCGGAGTTTTGTTGGGATCGGAAGGCCAGTGGGTTGGATGAAGTTGGGAAATGTAGGAATACTCACCGTTGTGCAGTACGTCGTGTAGAACTCGGCCTCTCGAGTTAGTAAGGCGACTTCCCCAGAGGAGATGCTTGGCATTAAAGTCTCCCCCAGCGATAAAGTGAGTGCCAAGGGACTGGAATAAGTTAGTAAAATCAGGGTGATACATCCGTTGGTTTGGAGAGCAATAAATAGAGGAGATGACGAGATGAAATCTCGGTAAAGGAATGGATATGGAGGTTAATTGAAAAGAACCAGTAGACTGATAGGAATGAGAGTGATGGGTAATGTTGTTCTTAACCAAGACCAGTGTACCACCACGGCCTCTGTCGTCGGGGTGATCTGTACGGTAAGTTTTGTATCCTGCAATGTTAAAGTAATGTTGAGTTCGTAGGTGTGTCTCTGTTATAAGTGCAATGTCTATGTTACGGTCTGTAAGTAACAGTTCTAGTTCTTGTCTTCGGGGTAACAGCCCGTTGGAATTCCAGAGGAGGATAAGGATAGGAGAAGTACTGGGAGGGATCATTTTTTAAGAAGTACTGGGATGCATTGCTCGATAAAGGAGGATAGGAGCTTAATGAGAGGATTGATTAAGTTTTCTAGTCTTGTGAAGAAGGAGTTGAATAGATTGGTGGGATCGAAGGATTTGCATGGTTCAGGTGAGTTATACGGGATGTCGCAAGGGGTAGATTGTAGAGGAGGTTCTTTAGGTTGGGTAGGAAGTCGATGCTGAGTGACCTGAAAAGTAAGCGGTGATTGACTAGAAGGACGCTGACGCTGCATGAGGGGTTGAGGGTTGGGGATAGAAACTGTGGGTTGAGGAGAGGATTGTAGGTTTTGGGGTTGTGGAACATTTTGTTGAGATGTGGACGGTTGGAGAAGGTCAGAGAAGGTGACTCCAGACGAGATGAACCTGGTTGGAGGGAGATATCTTGCAGAGTGCTGTCCGCTTGTGGTGGGTTTGCCACTAGTGGAGGGCTGAGGAAGAGTATCAGGTTGAGCTGCCTGCCGGTGTGCTGCGAATCGATTTTGGAGAGTCTTCACGGCCTTGTAAACTTCACAGCCGCGGTAGTTTGCAGGGTGATTACCGCTGCAGTTGGAACATTTGGGTGGAAGTTCCTTGGGGTGGTTGCAGTCCTTAGTGTCATGCTCTCCTGCGCATTTCACGCATTTAGGTGTGTGCTCACAATAGTTTGCTGTGTGTTTGAAATCAAGACATTTGCGGCACTGCGGGATATCTCTTCTTTGCCTTGGCTCTTCAACTGAGATTCTCGTATGAAGGAGATACCTTTCCTTGAAGATTTCTTTACTCTTCGGCTCTTTAGCCAGATCGACAAAGAATAATGGCATAGGTTGCTTCGTAGCTGGGTGTTTTGCATTATGTACATTTTTAACCTTGTATCCGAGTTCTTTAAGTTCCGACTTAATATCTTCTGGAGGAGTGGTGTGGTGGAGGTGACGTAGAACAACTCTGTAGGACTTGTCTTCTTTAAGCTGGTAACAATGGAAGTCGCTCTCCATGTCCCCGAGGTATTTTACTACTTTGCGGAAGGAGTCACTGGTGTGAGTATTTATTAATGTGTCCTGGAATCGTGCTCGACAGGTGAGAGAGTCTTTGCCTATTAAATTAGAGATTTTTTGGCAGAATGTTTTGAAGTCCGTTATGTTTCTCACGACAATAGGTGGTGGTTTCGGAATTAATGTTGAACTTGAGGTTTCCACTTGGGTACGTGTTTCCATATTTAATTTTTTGGGGTTTCTAGGCTTTAAAAATGGAACTTCTTTTGAGAGGGATGGGGAATCTACGAAGGTTGCACGAGAAGATGTTGATGACGTAAGGGATGTTTGTGACATGGATCGCTTGATGAAAGTTTTTTTCTTTTGTGGTGAATTTATGGGTGAATTCTCCTGAGAGTGGTGCCTTCTATTGTTTGACTTTCTTTTTCCTCCCATGATGGATGTGATTGATTAGAAGTCCAAGGAAAAAGATAATAATAAAAAAAAAAAATAAATTAAAACAAATTAAATTAAATAAATTTTTTTATTAAATTAAATAAAAAAAAAAATTAAGTCTCGGGGGCAAGATTCGAACCGCAGACCTCTGGATCGAGAGTCCTTCACTCATCCACTAGACCAGAGAGAGAGCTGGCAGTAGGAGCTGAGAAACTTGTTGATGGCCTGAGTATTTGGCCAGCTGAAGGGGCAGCAAGGAGGGGACGACTGGCCAATTCACGCAGCCCCCTACCACTAGCCTAGCTAGGGCAAGGGACTAATTGAGTGAAAAGTAAGTTTTCTTTACTTACTATTTCCGAGTCTTCTGTGGGATATTTCGTCCTGAGACTTCATACACTGGTACTCCAAGGGTTAAGTCTCAAACATCGCCACTTTTCACAAAGCAAATCGACGTATAATAACCCGAAATTACAACTTGAATAGGAGAGCTATAAGATGCTGCGTGTCAGGCAATGGCTGCAACGCGACTCAGGCTTAAAAGCGTTTTTATTTCATTTTAATTTTTTTTTTTTAAATTTGAAATTATTTTTTTTCTTGAATAATATTAAGACAAATATTTCGGTGTTGGTGTAATATATGCTGAACATGAGCTCTATATGCACAGCACACGGAAATAAGAATGCGTTTACACCTGATAGTTATTGCAGTATATTTACCTCAGACATAAATTGTGACTAATGTAAACAACGAACAAATCCTGTCTGAAATATATATATTTCTATCACGAGTTATAAGTGTCAACACTTCTATACCACCAGGTGTAAACACTGATTATAAGGAGAAGAATTTAATGTCTCAGCCAAGAGATAAATATCTTGGCTACTGGCTGAATTGTCAATATTTCTGTACCAACAGATGTAAACACTGATTATGTACGACACACAAATGTATGTGTGTAACGGGCCGTACATTTATCGCAAATTTTAACAAATCCAGAACTGTCGTATACATATCCATGACGTAAATATCTAGCCATTTCTGTCAGTGTGTAAACATTCAAGAGGTTATCTATTCGACACAGTCTTTGGACTGAGATATATTTCCTGCGAGAAGTGTCAGGTGTAAACGCACCCTAAAGCCATTCAGAGCGATCCGGGTAGAAGAGGTAAACCTCCATTAAATACGCTCAAATTGTATTTTTATGAACTCTCACAGATACAAGAGTGATTAAAGCTTACAAAACATACCACTAAAAGCTGTGACAGCGGTGGCATACAGTCCCAAAACGAATAAATGGCCTTGTCTCAAAAGTGGCTATCAAGCCACGGGGCATGCCACCATGTTTCCACGAAAGTGGCTTTCAGCCACCAATGGGTTAAGGGGATTGAAACCATACTTCGAGTAGGGGAACGCGCTATGATGAACTAGTTTTTGTTAGTAGTTTTCTTTCCCTGCATATTTTCTTCTTCCGGAATTTAGTCTTGTACTGTTTCTCTATAATTTCCATTTTGTAACCTTAATTGGCTGCCGAGAATGTGGACAGGTAAACTGCCTCTAATTCTAGCTTTGTTGAATCGTGTCGGCGTGGAGAAAAGATAATAATATAGATTGAAGTAGATCTTTCTCACCTTAAGTACAAACGTTTGTATATGCGCTTTCCAGTTGCAATTCCCAATTATCGCTATTTTAAAATGACATTTGCGCATGGACTTCACTGTTTTTATCTCCTATTTTGGTTTTGGACTCCAATGATATTGTGATTCTGAGCTTGCAAATCAAATGTGCAAATCTATGTACATAACCTTCCGAAAGCTAGAAGGTCGCCTGATATGTTCGTAACTTATCTACTCGCTCGCATTTCAATCCGCAGTATTTAGTGTATTCGCTTGCCTGCTGATTAGACTCCACCCAACAGTTTTGTTCTTTGGCAAAACAATAAAATAATAATAAAATCGGAATACAATAAATCCACATCAAAATCAAAAGGTTATTAGTTAGTCAACAAAATCGGCCTATTAGTAGGGTATGTACGCTCCAGTCCCCACCCTAGTTATTGTTTAAAAAAACTAATTGTACAAAAACCTAAATTATTAAAAGATATAGTGCGGAAAAGTCCCTTCATATGATTTGGAGAGCATAGTACATAGGAAATTTTTGTCATGAATTGATTGAGGTCAACACTTCAAGCAAAATTTTCTCCAACTAAAGTTGCCCTAACAACATTAACATCTGAAACTTTATTCAGGAAATTTATAAGCATTTCGAATGATCACCTTTTGCTTACTTCGATTTCTCAATTGTTTTAGAGATAATTAACAAAACATACAACTAGCCCAAAACAAGTGCTTCCGTTCTTTTTGATCACCCAAACAAAATATTCTATTTTTCCCCCAACTTCTAGAAAATGGTCAATTTTATCGGCTTGAGAAGGTTGCATTCTATTGTATTCGTCTAAAGACAACAAAAAAAAAGTAACTGCAAGCCATTGAATGAAAAATCGTTAAACGTTTTTGCACTCAAATATTGCCGATAATGCAGTTCAGGGGAGAGCATATTCTACTGGTTAAAGAAACTTTTTTTCTAGACAAAGGATTAATTATGTACACACACACACACGTATATATATTGATGTATTCCCGTTATTGGGTTTTCTTAATTCCAGAAGGTGAAAACAATTCGTCTTCCCACAAAATGTCTTTTTTGGCACAAGCTCTTTCAGCATCTGTTGATGGCACGTATGTGTTAATTGGTCATGTGCAAAAAAAAAAAAAGAAAAGATTTTTGGGAAAACCGATTTTTTGCACCTTCTGGAATTAAGTAACCCCATTACCCGAAAACATCAAAAATAAAGACAGATGACCGACAAAGCATTATGCTGTACAACGTAAACGAACATGTATGCCAGCACCGGATGATGGCACATATTTGTTGAAACGACTTAAAAATAAAGTTTTTTTGTGGGAGGAAAATGTGTTTTACTTTTTGGGATATATATTTTTGTGTGTATAGATATTTCTCGTACTTCCGGAATGCATCTTTGGATTGACTTCATTAGTGGGGTTTAGCACCCTATGGGGATGGAAGAAACACGCTAAAACCCAAATCTCAAATGTCCTGAAAGCTAGGTTAGACTCGTCAACCCCTCTGCGTCGTGGCTTTTAGGTTACATAAGGTCTACAATCAATTTTGACTGTTTTCTCGAGAAACGTGTACCTGTCTTTGCATAATCATGCCCGCAGCCTATGATTTCCATAATACAGATGCGCAAGAAGCATCCTCGAAGCTCAAAATACAAAAGGATCTTTTCTACTCGTTGACGTAAGATTCCGGAGAGAGCGTCGGTGAAACCATTTGTGTACCAGAATTAATATTTAAGAGGTAGAGATAAAATACTAATTTGAAAATGGTACAGTTCCTGCGAGAAGGACTTTTTATCTTGAGTGATATGATGAACCAATAGGTTCTAAAAAATGCAGATTCACGACCCAATTCGTTGCAGCAATGTGGCAAAGGATTAAGCCGCACGCTCCTCCCCTGCCTGAGAATCCCTGCATACATTCGAATACATTTAATGTAATTTACATTGCTAATTTGGTTCTAAGTGGGAAATCACACGCTCGCTCTATAATTCCATTCAAATTTGGCGCTTTGGTCGGAGTACCCTGGGCTGGCGCAATATCATAGTCAGCTCTTCGTCCCATCACTATATAAAGGCGAAAGGAACTTCTTGTGATGAAATTCGCTAATTTAATGTATTCAGTCATATTTGACCTAAATATTTTCCATTTTACCTGCTGTTTCTGTCCTGTGGAGCCACTTTCAAGTTGACGAGATCTACATGAATTTGGTCATAATAAATATATCAAAGTGGTCAATGAAAAATTATTAAGTTTATTCTGAAGGATATATAAGCTATGATGATTAGTTTACTATTTTAATGGTAAATATTGCCTGTGCCTTACACATTTAGTTAATTTGCTTCCCACAATGACTCTGAAAGCGTTGCTTTATTATAAAAGTTATTGTCCGGAAAATCGGAGATTTTTCGCCTATTAAGTGTAGTACTGCCACCATCCAGCCAAATTAACCCTAGATTGACACTGCCGTTGACATCTACGGTAATGGCACTGCGGGGTAAATTTTACCCCATACTTCGAAAAAGTTACAAAAACATAAATTTCAATTTTTTTTTCCTTTTTAGCGCGGTTCCTCCCTCCCCCATAGGGAGGAACCCCGCTTATAAGGTTGATACAATGAAACAATCCGGAAGTGCCGACAAGAAAATTTCGCGTTTCAGAACCCCTAGAGACCGAAAATAACGGTGGTTCAAATTTGTGTATATATATATATATATATATATATATATATATGTATGTATATATATATATATATATATATATATATATATATATTTGTCTGTTCGCTCATTTCTGGCTTCCCTGATGGTCCGATTTTGATGAAATTTGGTACAAAAATCAGTCGTCCAATTTGAAAGGTCAAGTTCGTTAACCAGCAAAATCCGCCCACTGGAAGATGGCGTTTGGGGCGAAATTCGCGCAGAAAAAAATCGTAACGCTTACGTTTTTGAGTTCATAAGCTTGTAAGTACTCTTTTTATAGGCTCCTTGGGCTAGGAAAACGAATGAAACCATTTTCAAGGCGATAGCTTTAACAGTTTTTGAGAAAATTGGAAAAATAATTTTTGAATACCGTTTTTGGTTTGGGTACTTAGAATCACGGGATTCAGTTGAAACATTATCTGTATGTTCTACTTTCATTAAAACTAATATGTTGAAAGTTATGTTACGTTTGGAGTTAAGGAAGGGTTAGAATAAAATATTTTATGAACAGACATGAAAAGTTTTGGTAACTTTGTATACTTTCCTTAATATCTCGAAAAAGGTTGAGGAT
This sequence comes from Gonocerus acuteangulatus, assembly GCA_946811695.1. Classification (NCBI taxonomy): domain Eukaryota; kingdom Metazoa; phylum Arthropoda; class Insecta; order Hemiptera; family Coreidae; genus Gonocerus; species Gonocerus acuteangulatus. The sequence continues at coordinate 41,266,546 of OX328128.1, read as the reverse complement.
TTGGTAAACAAAAGATTACCATTAGAATGCTTACTAAATGCTCTACAAAAAAGGTTCTAATGAAAGTTTTGATTAGGCGATGTCAATCGGAGAAATAAGTGCTTAAATCTTTAAAGTAATTGATTTCGCTTATTCGAACTGTTCTTTTGTCTTTGATTTTGGTAATTAGAATCATGGGCTTCAGTTGAAACATTTTCTGCATGTTTGAATTTTTATCAAAACTAATATGTTGAAAATTTGGTTACGTTTGGAGTAAAGGAAGAATTAAAATAAAATATTTCATTTTTAGACATGAAAAGTTTTGGGAACTTCGTACATTTTCATTAATATCACGAAAACGGTTTGGAATCTTGGCAAGCAAAAGATTACCATTCGAAAGGTTACTAAATTTTCTACAAAAAATGTTTTGAAGACCTTTGCGATGGGATGGTCATATTTGGAGAAATATTTTGTGCATTTCCTACAGTTTTTTTTTCACTGCTCGTTATTTTTGTGATTGCTTATAGTAGTCAAATGTATTAGTCAATAAAACAGGATACGTATATATAGAAACAATATTTTGTTTCTACGGTAACTTGGAATTCGAAGATGCCCTATGAATATCTAGATTACTGTACTGGTTCTCGTTCTTTAGAATTGTTTTTGGTATTCCCTATTTTCAGAAGTTTTTATCTATTTATTAATTTTTTTTTTTTTAATTCATTGAACGAAATCATATGAATTCAAAGGTGAGGAGCTAGGAGGCTTAGGGTGGAGTGCATTCCCAGTACAGGTATCGCCCAGTGGACCCTCGTCATCTGTAAGTTCCTTTCTAGGGTCATAAAGATAAGCCTCCAAACAACTGTAGGAATGTAGGATTTCTAATTTTTGCCAGTATCAGAACAGCCGCTCTTTACATACCACAGTGGTACTGACGTGCCGGTTTATACTAGTTGCACTCCACACGGTGGTAGTACTTGGTGTATGCCACAGCGGATTGCTCATTATAATCTTATTTTATACGTATTAAATAGATACCTAAAAAAAGTTTATTTGTGTATAAGTGTTGCGTTATTGGGATTAGAATAAAATATTTTATTAACAGACATGAAATACTTCAGAATCTTTGTATATTGTCCTTAATTCTTTTTTTCTTTTATGGTGTATCGAAATCTGAGTCATTAGCACCATTTTTTCCTTATGAGCTTATATAATACTTAGATTTAGCTAGCAACAATATTTTACACCGCAATTAAAGTGATATGCTCTTCTTATAAACATAATATTTATATTATAATATAAACATAATACATTAATTTGTCTGACAAAAAAAAAGTCTGAACCGCAGGAACTGCTTCATCTTAGCGCGGTTCCGTTCTTATCTCAAGTGCGATTAGTGAAGGAATATAGCAGCTATCGGTAGGTATTAGCACCATTTTTCCCTTAATATCTTCTAAACAGTTAAGAAATCGTGGGAAGTACGATGTAACCATTCAAAAGCTTACTAAATTCTCTAAAAAAAAGATTCTGAAGCAAATTTCGATAGGGCAATGTCAGTCGGAGAAGTAAGTGCTTAAAACTACGAAAGTGTTAGTTTTGTTATTTTAAACGGGTTTTTGTCACTGTTTACCTCACTTTTGTTTTTTAAGTTTATTTAACGGCGGAATGAGTATTTCATTAAATCTGAGAAAATAAGAATCATATTGGTAATAGAGTTTTCCTAGAGTGTGCGCCGCGATGACGGGAGATTCCCATCCGTTTAGAAAACTGCCAGTTTCCATATGTGGCTCTTTAAGCTTCCTTCTCTTTGAGATTTTATTTTATATTTTTAACGAAAGATCAAAACCTACCAATAGCAGCTACTATTCCTTTACTAATCGCACTTCGGATAAGAACGGAACCGCGCTAAGATGATGCAGTTCCTGCGAGTCGGACTTTTTTATACAACGACAATGTACAGAAAAGGAACCCCAAGAAATGAATTCAAACAGTAATCAATCTATACAATTTTTATTAAAATTCACAAAATAGCTAGGAAATCTCACTGATTTAAAGAAATTAAGAAACACGCCATAGAACAAAGTGTGGGACATTCTTCGCCCCACAGTATCAATCCAGTCTTAATTCCATGTTTTCCTGCAGTATGCAGTTTTCTAATGTCATGGAAAAATCGAGATATTTTGCTCTTAGAATACTTTTAAGATTATCAAATCTGTAATTCACCACTTGATGCATGCAACAAATGTGAGAGCTGCATATCACAGACGTTATGATCAAATTGCAGGTTACATTCACATAATTGCTTCAATTTCGAGAATTCTGGCGTTTGAGTCTAAAACCAGTTTCACATTTCTAATTTGAACGGAAAAATAGAACTCTCTCTTCGATTTACTACATTATGCAAGTTGCATCTCTGATTTACTTACTTGAAGCTAGGTGCAACCCTCGCCATTTGTAGCCATGACAGTAATAGTTTTCAACCTTCAGCGGGGAAAATTGCAGTGGAGTAGACCTGCACACACTTTCCATCAGTGAAGCCGCCTTACTGCATAATCTAATAAATGTTTTGCTCAAAAAGCAGTGGGAGGGGAACAGAGCTAGTCCCGCTCAAATATGTGGAAAATATAGTAGGTGCCCTTTAGGGGGAAATACGGTACCCTCTTGATCGGCCAAAGCAGCTGTTCCAAGAGGGAATAACCAGAAATGAGGGGTTTTTGGTGGGTGACAGTCCTACACACTGGGAGATGGCATGGGGCAATCCTCCTGAAGGCCTTTTAGGTTTTCCCCTCATTATAAAAAAAAAAAAAAAAATACTTTATATCAAATGTGGTGGTATAGTGGTTTGGTTCGAGTGTTGAAATCACCAAGGTAGTAAAAACAAAACATAAATCGGAAAATTAAATAAGTTGTAGAGTCTGAATAAAACAACAATTACACAACAAGTGCACGTTTATATTTCAGCTTTAAATCATTTAACATAACCACCCCCCTCACTCAACCTTTTATGGTTATTTTAACCCCGGAAGGTTGTAGGTACATTATTTATATGTGATTGGTCGAGGGAAATCAAGTTGAATCATTTTCAAGGTCATATCTACGAGCCCAATAGATAGAGGGGTTTGAGCATGGGGGGGGAGCCCACAAGATTTTTTTATAATATCGTTAGGTATGGTGTGGCCAATTTTTTGTGCTCGAAAGCCGGGACGAAAAATTTTGGCGGGCCAAATTTTATCACTTTTATCAGATTTTCTTCATTAACTTGTAAACCGTTGATTTTGGGTAAAAACCCTTCAAATAGGAAGTAAAGGACACTAAATTGTGCGTCAAACGACCATGGTGAACCTACTATTAACGAGTTACAGCTTGGATTCATAAATTCTTCTGATACCCCTCTCCCTAAAAGTTGAGGAGCATCAATAACTGAGTCCAAAATGCACAAAAAAAAAATCTTGTGGGGGAATTATTTTTAGCTCAACCCCATTTTGAAGCCTCTATATAACGTTTGCGAAAAAAGAGGAAACAAACTACAATTATTCGTAAATTTTCGCATATCTCCTTAAATAACTCGAAACCTATTAGGACATACTTTTACAGTATAAAGAATCTATACGGAAGCTTAATAAATTTCCCTCGAAGGCAATCTGCAAGTTTTGATTGCATTATCAAATTCAGAGTAAACGTCTCTTAAATTATAAAAATGAATTAATCAATTCAATTACCTTTCCAGTTACATCTCACAGCAACTCGTATCATTAGTAAATTAACTATTTCTGTAGTGAGATCACAAAACTTCTTTTATTCAGACAAGCAAAACCATACATGTTAATAAATTATTTTCTTCATATTTAGAAATTATAATAAAAAATTATTTCCTTAATCCCACTTTTACCGATTCCAAATATTCACGCCTAAAATATCTAACAACAAGCCCTACTATTTCCTGGTCTAAGAAACTACTACTATAGGTAAGTTCATATACCACGGTCACACCTTAGCTTCTTTTTGCAGAATTGAATGCAATATTGTTGCATATATTTCTGCATACTCACTGATTACATTGAGAGGTAGATGACCCTTCCGATATTCCATAGTGCAAGCTTTCCTGAATTACATAAACCATTGTATTCCAAAGATAATAAAACAGGAGACTACAAGTAGATAAGCTCCAGCTTGGGTAAGTAAATCCCTTGTGAAACTAGTCTAAACCAAAATTTTGACAGAAATATTATTTATTTTATCTATTATTGCAAACAAATTTGTCCCGGTACAAGGAGTTGGCCTTATCAAATCTATATCGAACTTTATCGTCTGCCTAATATACACCGAAAATGATCCGCGTTAAAATTTATGTATATATATATATGTGTGTGTGTGTGTGTGTGTATGTGTGGGTGTGGGTGTGTGTGTGTCCGTTAATTCGATACACACAAGAGTTCTTGTTTTTTTCGCCAAGAATATTAATTATATAGTATCCCCTTAGCAATCAATTGATCGAGTTCGTTAACCAGCAAAATCGACGAATCTGGAAGTGGATTTACTCCGGACATTGGTTATTTGCCCATATATTGTTTATATATTTAATATTGAGTGGTAAACATATTTGATTTCTTTTGTACCTATTGCTATTAGTGATCCTCTCAATTTGAGGGAATTTTTTATGTAGATATAAATATTTAGGTAGTCAATTTTGTTGTAACATTTAAGATTTCATATTGTTGAAAATCATATTATTTATTTATTTATTGTGTCCCGCTTCAATGGCGACAACACAAAGAACAGTATCCTCTGAACTTAGCTATCCTAGGAAATCAGCATGGTTATTGGTGTTGGAAGTGTGTGTGGTTATGTAATATGAAAATCATATTAATTGGGAATATAGTATTGGGAGGATATAGAATCGTTTGGCCATGGTTAATGAAAAATAATAGAGCGAAGTATAGAGAGAAAGACGGTTACGCCCTGTAACAAGGCCTTTAGAGGAGAAAGCCACTGAGGTCATGACATGGAGGTCATGAACGACAATATACGGATGTCTAGTCTCTTTGGCTGGACGCAGTCTACCTCTTTGGGTAAACGCTGTCTAACTCTTTGGCCGAGTCTAACATTTCAACAATAATATAACACATGTTTTATATGTTTTTATGTATAAAACGTCCGAAACTGTGTCATCTTAGCGCGGTTCTGTTTATATACCTAGTGACATTAGAAAAGGAATAGACGCAGTTATTGGTAGGGTTTGATCTTTCCATAAAAATATAAAATGATATCACACAGAGAAGGAAGTTTAATGCACCACAACAGGAAACTTACAGTATCCTAAGCGAAAAGGAGTCATCTTCTTGCCTTCATTTACTAAAATACTAATTTTACTGATAACTGAAATTTAAAACAAAAAAACAACCAATTTAAATGTGAATTAATCAAAGGCAAAAGCCCGTTTAAAAGAACAAAATAAACGCTTTCGAAGTTTTAAGCACTTATTTCTCCGTTTGACTTCGCCCAATCGAAAATTGCTTCATAACCTTTTAAGCATAGAATTTAGTAAGATTTCGATTGGTCGCCTTCCGCTTACCACGATTTCCCAGCCATTTTCAAGATATTTACGAAAATATACGAAGAGGGAGGGAGGAATTTTCTAAAAGCAATTACCAGAAATTATCCAAATTATCCTGGCTTTAATATTATGCTTTGGTGCAGTTAGATTAAGACTTGCTGGTATTCATAATGTATTGGGAGTTCACGAAGGTTATCTTTCAAGAATTACATAATGTCAAACATCAGATATTTTTATATTTAACTAGCTGTTACCCGGTGTGCCATGATACACCTACTTTATATTAAATAGGTGTTACCGGGTTTGGCATGCTACACATGTTTCATATTAAATACCTGTTACCCAGCATGTCATGGTACTCCTACTTTATATTATATATTAAAATGAATGATTATATGACACTTGTTCAAATTATGAGAAAGTAAGTTTATAAGTTGAGAGCTCAGTTAAAAAAATTATTTTTCAAATTTTCACTGAATGTGGGGTGGAAAATAAATTAACCCTTATTTTAAAAAGTATACTGGAATCATGTAATTGTAGTACCACTTTAAAGAAAATCCTAACCAAACTACCTGTGTATAATTTTTTAAAGAAAATAATGTGTGGTCCATATATAAATACATATTAAAAAAGTCCGTCACGCAGTAGCTGCATAACTAAGCACTTTCCTCAGAATTTGGGTAGTGTAGACTGCTTTCCAGAACAATTTGCTTAAAATATCCTACATAACTAAAATAAAAACGTGAATAGTTCTCATTTTGTAATGAGTAACTGATCAATTATTAATTTGCATCCAGAGTTATGTTTACACATGGTACCTACTACACTACGTAATAAATACAAAAATCCTCATATTATCGTATTTTGATCGAACGCAGGAACAGGATACAGTCACACTAGTGGTAGAAAGCGCTCCTTGCGGCGGCTTTGTGAACCTACGTCTGCCGGCTTTTCTATTCAAATATATTACAAATTAAACCCCCGCTTTCCGATTGACCGATTCAGCTCATTTTTACAACACTTCTTTCTCATGAGTTACCCACGACGTATACAGCGTTTCGTTACAATACAGCAGAAATTACGACCGGTATGAGTATATTAAGAATTTGGGTCAAGAGTAAACCCCCCTTCTAATGAACCGGTTTATTTTTACAACACATATTTACCTGTAGATTACCACTACGAATACCGAGTTTCGTCGAAATATACCAAAAATCACGGCTGGTAGTGGCGAATTGGTATTGTGGGTCCGGAGTAAACCCCCCCTCCTAATGAACCGATTTCGTTTATTTTTACAACACATATTTACCTGTGGATTAGCACTACGAATACCGAGTTTCGTCGAAATATACCAAAAATCACGGCTGGTAGTGGCGAATTGGTATTGTGGGTCCGGAGTAAACCCCCCCCTTCTAATGAACCGATTTAGTTCATTTTTATATCTCACTTTTCTCTCTATATTTACATTACGAATACCAAGTTTCGTTGAAATATAACAAATATTACGGCTGACATAGTCAAATAAGTGTTTTGGGTTCGGGGTAAACCCCCCCTTCCGGTGGACCGACTTTGGTGGTTAACGAACTCGTTCAATCGTTTGCTAATTGAATGCTATATACCAAGTTTCGTGACGAAAAAACAAAAACTCTGGCCGCTATCGTGTTAACAGACACATATATATATATATATATATATATATATATATATATATATATGCATATATATATATATATATATATATATATATATAAATTTTAACGGGGGTCATTTTCGGTGTCTACTAGGTAGGATCGATAAAGATTTGAAGAAATTTTTCAAAAATTCCGTCATGAGTCCAACCTCAATAGCTACTTTCCTTCGGAGGAAAGTGCTAATAGCAACAAAATGAAGCATTTAATTAAGGTTATACTTACTTAGTTATAAGTTTTAATCTAGTATAACTGAAACTATTCTTTAATTGTATTGTTTTTGTTTTTTTAAATATAATATTAATATGTTATGTTCTATACCTTTTCATGTAATAATCTGTAACTAAGGTTTTTCTTTCTATGATTGAAAATGTAATTGATGCAGGATTTATGTTAATTGAGCCAAAAGGAAAGTATTAAAAACTTTTTGTTCCAAATAAACTTTCACATTTTGTTGTTGACATTTTCCGTTATATTAAAGCTTCTCTTTCAAATCTTAAGGTTTATGAGCTCTTCTTTAAGGATAGCCCTTTTGTCATAGGAAATAGGGCTATCTATGAAAAACAAATTTAGATATTTTTGTTGCAGCTATAGACAACAATGAATTAAAGCTATTTGGGAATTTCAATAAGGACTTATACTAAATAAATTAATGGGGGATTAATTTGATTTGGCGAGGGGTCGAGGTTAGCTCAGTGGTAGAGCACTGGACTAATAAACTGGAGCACCTGAGATCGAATCTCGAGCAAACAATAAAGATTTTTTCTTCTAATTTCTTCGTTCTTGGGTTGAATTTGGCCTCACTGGCAGTCCCTAGGCCAACCCAGCCTTTAATAAATTTACCAATGTATACCCTGGGTGCTATTGGCTTGAGGTGTCGAAGCAGCCTAGGGGAAAATCAGGCGGCTGGAGCATAGTACTGACCACACTTTCTCCCTAGTGTGCTGTACAGTCATGAATCAGATTCCTCTATAGTATCTGCCACTTAGGGTCCTTTTTTTTTTTATTTTGCAACAATATTGAGCTCAAATTGCAAGCGTATTTAAATAATGGAGTAGTCAGAGGATATAAATATCTCAGACAAAAGAAAGCAGATATAAAAATATAATAAAACTGCTGGATGTAAATATGTCAATAATAAAGAGGCTTGGCATATTTAGATTAATAGAAAATTGCATGGAAAATTCAATTCACCTGGGGGGGGGGATAAATGAAAGAATTCATTTTAATAAGAAGGAAATGGTTTAAAGACAATTCCATGACAGCAAATTAAAATGATATAAATTTAAATATTAAAAGTGAAATTAAGTAAGGCTTGCGATGGACAAAACGTTATGAAACAATAAAAATGATATAAAACTCCATGGTTGCTGCCTTCTCCTTAATGGAACATATTTTTTTAAAGGTTCTAAGAATGAGGGCTTGGAGGAATAATTTATGATAATAAAGTAAATATTTTTGGTACAAATCTAGAAGAGAATGCAATTGATTCCTTCTGGAAGTTATTCATAATGGGTATTACTACCATATTTTTTAAAATTAAATGTGCCTTTTTATAATTAAAATTGTTGAGATAAGAAATTATTTAAAAGTAGTAAAAGTGTGGGAGATTCAAAACAGCATGTCAAGTTCATATTCATTTATTACACACACAAACAGCAAGATGTACATCACTTTACATTATAAATTGTATAACCGACAAAAATGTTCCTCCCTAAAGCAGGAAGTATGAACAATATATGAAATATAAAATATCAAATTTAACATATTTCTGAATTTCTTAAATGTTTCTTTACACAATGAGTTTGTAAGCATGTCTCCAATATATTCATTTGACTCAAATGTTAGACAACCCCATTTTTTTCAATTGAAAAAAAATGGGGTTGTCCAACTTTGATACCAATCTCCTCAAATATACACTTCCGAATTGATTTTACCATTTAAGAATGCAGTCTCTATGTCCAACTGGTCAACATTTTGCATTTACAACTTTCTTATTTTCAACTAAATCCCAAGTATTATTTTGTTTAAAACTATACATTTGTATTTATCCAAGGCTTTCATCTAAAAATTAATCAAGTCCAGTTCCTTTTCTTCATTACAATTTTTCATCAGTTCCCACTCACCTAACTATTAACTAATCATCATCATCAACATGCATAGTGACTATGATTTTATTATTCAAAAGTACTCCCGAGCTTCACTATAACGGATTAAAATGCAAATATTCACCTTCTTACCCCATTTAAAAGTCTTTATTTGTTCTGGTTTCTTAAGAACAACTTTACTACCATATAAACGTAACTTAGAAACATCTGGTTTCTTTCCAAATATATTTTACAGGATGTTTTATTCTCAATGGTTTTAGCTAAAGTGCGATTTTTCAAATAAGTTGCTCCACAAACAATTTTAGGCCAAAACTTTTTTACAACAATAGATTCTGCCAGTAAACAATGACATATATTCATAATTGTTCTAAAAAATTGGTCAGCAGTTCTCTTTAATTTGTGAATATATGAGGGCATGGATAAATGTAGATACTCTTATTCTTTGTAATAGCATAAATCATACTATTTAAATATTCCTTACCATTGTCACATCTCATAATTTTAATTCTCTTATTGGTTAATTTTCCAAGTAATTAAACACTTCTATATTCTATATTAACACCATGTATGGTATAACTAAAAGATGAAAATAGACAAACAAAGGTTAAAACTGAAATGTTTTAAAACACAGTTTTAACGAAATGTTTCGAAAAAGATTTGTTAAAAACATAAACCGTTTAAATGTATTTGCAAGCTTTTACTAAGCAAATGCATGTGATAAAACGGAGGCATAAATTAATTATTAAAGGCATAGTTTTTAATAAGCAATAAAATAGCATAGTAACAAAAATAGTAAACAAAGGGAATGGAAGTTAAACTTATAGTTCTACTTACTTGACTTACATGGTTATAAGATAAATGAAAACACCAAACTTAAAAAAGTTTGATACAGACACTTTTGCAAACTTTATGAAGTTTGATTAACGCACGTTTGAAAACTTAAAAAGTTTGCAGACACTTAAAAAAGTTTCATGAAACTTAAAAAGTTAGATGTATGAATGTTAGATATAAACACTAAGGCTAAAAAAAGAAAAAATGTTCAAGCTTAAAATGTAAATGTTTTATAGCAAAAGAAAAATGGCTTCTAAGCCCAGTGTTGTCCTACAGAAATAAATTTATGTTATACGATTTATTTACTTTAAGATAGACTTAAAAGGCTAAAAGGTAGACTTAAAAAATGTTCAAACTTAAAAAAGTTTGATACACACGTTCGCAAAAGTAATGTAATTTAAATTGTAATTTGTAATTAAACAAACAAAGGTTAAAACTGAAATGATTTAAAACAAAGTTTTAACGAAATGTTTCAAAAAAGATTTGTTAAAAACTTAAACCGTTTAAATGTATTTGCAAGCTTAATTCTGTTGCAAAACTGAATAACATCTAGGAGCCCAGTGTTGTCTTACTTGATATATACTTCTTAAACAGAAATATGATTTTTCTCCAAATTTTGAGAATATAAGGCTATTTTGTGAATAGTTAAAACTTTAAAAGAAGTTAAAATAAAACTTTAAAAATAAGTATAACTTAAAAAAAAGTAAAACAAAAACAAAAAGAAAGTAAAACTTAAAAAAAAATGAGTTTTGTTGGCTTGCTAATTTCCATCTATATTGCCGTTCTTCTTTGAAGAAGTTGCAACACTGGAAGAAAATGGCTATTTCGGAGAAATTACTCCTTCATAAATGACATTTTCGAAGGCGTAACTCCCGAACTGTGAATCATAGAAGATTTTGAGCTAGACTACGAGATTTCCCGGATCAAGACGTACCTATGTGCGAAGTTTGGTCAATATCAGTCAAACGGTGTGGATTTGTATAAGGAACAAACAAACAGAAAAACAGACAGACACGTGATTTTTATATATATAGATTGGTTTGGGGTTCCTAATAGGCAACGAACTCCGTCAGTACTGATATAGGTCTTAACTGAGTGGTTTTACAAATGGAAATGTTAAAGATTTATATTTTTTAAAAATATAAGAAATAATAATAAATAAAATAAAGTACTAAATGAAAAATAGAGCAATTTAAAGATAAATATTAATAGCCGGAAATGCAAAATAATTTGTCGGTTATTGATGTGTAAAATCAGCATCATTGTGATGGGATTTATAACTGAATAAAAAATAATAAATACATGAACAAATAAATAAAATAACGGAGAAGCAAGATTAAGCTACTAAAATGCAAGGGCGAAAAAACCCTGCAGTTGTCTACCTACAAATACATTAGCCTGATTAGATACATACCTACTGTAGTAAGACTGATTTGAATGCGTGTAACTAAATTAATACATGGGCAAAACACTCTGGCAACCGAAAAAAAAAATCTCACCTCCTTCACATTTTCATTTTACTTTAAGCATCTAGAATTCTTCAATAATAGATATGTAGTCCTTTGATGACACAAGTGGTGACACAAGTTGTTGGATTTTGCCTACAACCCAGAAATTCAAATGATATTTATTTAAAGATTAACGTCCATTATAATTAACTGAGAATTTTAGGGTTATCTATAGGTCACAACCCTTTTCCAACCAGGATAGGGCTGTTGTCTTTCTTTTTTCGAAAGCCAACAACCCTAGTGGGAATCGAACCCACGTCCTTGGGCACGGAGTGTTAAGTGCTCACACGTTGACACTCACGGCCACCGGAACTCCGATATTGATTTACCATAGCCGAAGCCGAACATAGACCTAATCTAAGTGACTAATTTACCCGACTCGCAAATACACGAAACCCTGACTGAAAATGTTCCTAACCCTGTGACATAAATCAAATTTTCCCTTTTCCCTATCATCGATCGAACAAAATCTTCACACGCTACCGTTTAAAAGTGAAATGCCTTTTAGGAGAATGAACGGAGAGACTTTCGCTCTCTATTGGTTCTCCACTTGACACAAGACCTCGTTAAAATGGATGAACTTTCCTGTGAGTCAGTGCGGATGTTGGCAGCCCTTGCGAATCGTGACAGGAGCGCAGGCGCAGTGTGCACGCTCTCTCGCTAAGCACAGCCTGTCAGCAACCCACGCTGTGTACACATTAGTGCATGCAAATACCAAGGATGTATGTACAGTATACAGTTGTTAGAATATGTCCTAAGTGGTTATCTACATTATCAAGAGGTCAGAAAAGTAGGAGGTTTTTAACAAACCTACATTGGACTCGTATTTCTCCCGATCCGATCCAATCCGATTTCGTTTGACCGACAACGGCCGACGTGAGTGCCTACATTGGTCTCAACCCGATCCGATGCGATTTAGTCACAGCTCGTCAGTAATGGGCTCGAAAGAGAAAAAATAGTGATTAATTTAAGATATTCCCCCCAAAAAGCATAGAAACCTTCGATTAGGTTGATGTTGGCGATATAAAAGAGGAGTTGAGTGGCCAATCAATCTTCTGGAAGTATATTAGTTCCGAAAAATAAATCTTAGTGTAACAATTAATTTTTATCTGTTACACTACGATAAAAGAAGCATTATTTTTTTTATTATTTGGGTGCCTCGACTGCTTTGGTCATTGGCACAAGAAGCATTATTATTCATATTTTAAAATTATTTGTAAAAAAGATAGCTAATGACCTCAAAGGTTCGTGCCGCCTTAAGCCCAAACAAAAAAAAAGTAGCTATAAGGTTATAAGCATTGGAAGGTTATAAACATTAGATGGTTATAAACATCTTTCTTGATAAAGTTGTTCTAAATTTTATTAGCTATCATTTAAAAAAAAAAAAAAAATGCTTATTTCGGTTAAGATGTAGAGGCTGTAGACCTTTTTGAAACACAACACGTCGGTCTAGAAACAAACAAGTATGAACGGTCGAGAATCGGAGGCTATTGGATCGGATCGGGTCGGGTCGTGTCCAATGTAGGCAAGTCCATTGAGATGCATGTGTTAGTTTTTCTTCGGACAGTCGGTGGCTATCGGATGGGATTGGGTCCAATGTAGGTACCCCTAAGAAGATTCAGGTTCGAATGCCACCAGCAGAAGTTGAGTGTTTCTCCTGTGGCCTTACTAAAAAAAATCTCTGCTTCGCCAAATTTAGGATAATAGCCCGGCGCTATTGGCCCGGATGCAGATGCGCCCAAAACAAAAAAAAGGTCCGTCATACAGCACATATTTGCTTAAAAACAACCTACCGTAAAATGGGGTCACATTAGTACAGTCTGGTGAAATTGGCACAAACCTATACTCCTTATATATTTGTCTGAGAGCGAATCGATGAAATCAAAATTACCCCCATGATTCTTAAGAGCGAGCTCTGGAGAAGGCGCAATGAGGAATTTATTCATAAGAGTTTCTAGTGCATTGTGGCGACTAAAAATTGTTCACGAAAGATAAATATAGGTATATGTATATATATAAACTCTTTCTGTTACAACCTAAACAAATGAAACGAGAGGTAACAACGACATAAATCTTGTTAAGATGACGCAGTCCCCACGAGTGGGACATTTTAATTAATCATTTTTCGCTTTATATAAGTATATTGAGGGTTATAAAAGGTCATAATGTAGGTATATCATCAGAATTTTTAACGTATAATCTATAAGTTCACAAAGTTCAGCACGTTTACAGCATATAAGACGATTAATAACAAAACGTAATTTATTTAGAGCATAGTGGAACGAAATAATTACATAATACACGTTTAATATAAGCAAAAACTACTAGTTTTTCCATCATTGCATAAGCTACTCAATAAGATTGAAAAATGGCAAATCAAAAGAAAAGCATATGTCGCAAAAGTAATACACTTCTTATTATCTGAGACCAATGATCTCATACCAATGAAATTGTATTAGCTCGTAAAACATTCTCTTATTAATTGAATATCAAAATGTCATTCCGAAACTTTCTATTCCATTATTTCTTTAATGTATTTATTGCCAATTTTCACCTAATGAAATCATAGGCCTTGCAAAGAGAAACTTTATTGCAGTTTTTTTTTAAAAAAAAGCATTGATATATAGGAAATAAAGTAAATTTTAATGAATAAATTCTTTTAAAATGTTCTTAAAAAGGCTAATATCTTTACTTTTGGTTTTGTTGCCCTGGAGAGAACTTTTAAAAGTGCATTACCTGATTATGGACCAGGAAATAAAAATACTATGAGGCCCGTTGGGTGTGAATGTAAAGACTTGCCTTAGAGTGGTGTGCACAATTCCCACTAAGGGGGCATGGTTTTTATTGTAAAAAAAGTCCGATTCTCAGGAGAGTGGTCCGCATACCAAGAAGGGACTGCATACGAAACGAAAGAGTAAGGAAGGACAGCTGATGTAGTTCGGCCATGTCTGAAGTATGGAGGGAGACCGAGGACCCAGAAGCATCAAGGAGTCAAGGCCAACAGGGAAAAGACCAAGAGGACGACCCTGCTTGTCATATGATGACTACATATCCAGACTTGGACAGGCTCGTGGAAAAACATTACCAAGCATGAAGGCGCTCGCTAGGGACCGAGATGGATGGGTCCAATGGCTAGAGGCTCGTCCACGCTGAAAAGCACACGGGGAAGGGAAAGAAGAAGAAGACTCGCAAAAACTGCATCATCTTAGCGCGGTTTATTTCATATCCTCATCGCACTAGCGTATATAGAAAATAATTTCGGGGGGCTGGGGGCACCTAGGTATTTGGGGTGTAGGGACAATTTTAAATATTTTAGTGTAAAATGGTGAGTTTTAAGGTCCTCTAGACTCCTAGTAGACCAGGGTAAATGTAGAAGACATTTCTCGTTGTTACATGCTTTTTTACATGAAATGTTTTCCTCAAAACAAAATTTCGGGGGGGGGGGGGGCTGCAGCCCTTATATACGCCCATGCCTCATCAGCATTATTAAAAGAAGCAGACATTGGTAGGTTTTATCTCCCGTGAAAATTATAAAATGATCTCTGAAAAGTAATAAAATAATAAAATGATGACAAAGAAAAGTAATATAAGATTGTAAGCACCACAACAACAAAATGATTGTTTCCTAAGCGGAAATTACTCTACCTCTTTCTCAACATTCGCTCTTGGAAACACCATAACCATATTTCTTATTTTCATACCTTGTTTTACTAAAATACTCATTTTAGTGTTAAATGCAATTAAAAAAAAAAGAAAAAAAAAAAAAAAAAAAAAAAAAAAAAAAAAAAAAAAAAAGAAAAAAAAAAGGGGGCTCATAGCCTTAGTTGCGGAGCCCTTATAATGAAATAAAAAAAAAAAAATAATAAAAAACAAACAAACAACCAATTAAAAAGTTAGGTAAACAGAGACAAAACACCGCTGAAAAGAACAAAACTAACAATTTCGAACTTTTATTTCTCCGATTCCCATCACCCCATCGAAAATTACAGTAGAACCGTCACAGTAGAGAATTTAGTAAGCTTTCGAATAGTCACCTTCCACTTACCACAATTTCCCAACAGTTTTCGAGTAAATCTACTTATTTAGGTCGATTCGTAGTAGTGATGGGCGATTCTCGAATGAGAATCGATTCAAATAGAAATGAAATTCGAATCGAGGATCGATTCATATCGAAGATTGATCTTCTGAGCCTAAAAGATCGATTTTTTTAATCGATCTGAACCCGTCAATCTTTTTGTGGGTCGAGCCCTTCCCCCCCCCCCCGAAATTTTGATTTGATCGGTAAAAATTTCATAAAACCCTTAAAAATGAATTAAATAAGATCATTTAGTTCATAAAAAATACTCTATTTTGAGAGTAATAGCGTTTTAGTTGGCTAAAACTCTTCCAAGATCTAAATTGTTACAATGCTATACACTGGAAATGGTCTCAGCCCCCCTCGAAATTTTCCCAGCTCCCTCTGAAATTATTTTCTATATACGCCCATGATATTTGATTACCTTCCTTCTTTTTCCTGAATTACCTAACCTGAATCCAAGCACCAGACGTTTAGCTACCTATCCATATAGTTCTATTTTATTTTTTTAATTTTATATATTACTCTTACATTAATTAAGTATGTAATTTGTTTACAAGTCCTAATGGGTATAAGTAGTAATAATGGAGGTGACATTTTGATATTTAAAAAAAAATAATAATATTTTTATTGCGGATGTTAGGAATAAGAAGGAAGGTTTTCCCCTAAAAGATTAAAAAAATATATTGATTAATCTCTTTATGTCTTGTATCTTACAAACTTATATATTTATATACATGTGGTCTAGTGTTTTGGCCGAGTGCATAGCAGCACTATCTAGCGGTAACCTGTGGAACCCTTCTTCCCGCAAAATTTCAATTGCCCGGCAGGTTTGCTGCCTCCCGGAGAGATTAGCTGGTGTTGATCAGAGTTGAGCGGTGATTACTGAAGCACTAGTGCTGCGG
Organism: Gonocerus acuteangulatus; assembly: GCA_946811695.1. NCBI lineage: Eukaryota > Metazoa > Arthropoda > Insecta > Hemiptera > Coreidae > Gonocerus > Gonocerus acuteangulatus. Next base: position 41,249,898 of record OX328128.1, on the reverse strand, counting down.
GAGTTGTTAATCCGGAAAGGGCACTGCCGGCTAAAGGGAGGGCTTGGGGGGCTTACCCCACTAAAATAAAAATTCACAATCTTTGTTGGTTAAGTTCTTTTATTATTTATTATTAATTTTATGCATCGCTTCTTTGGCAATTTGCATTTTCTTCAAAAGTGTTCGGTAGAGGGCGATGTAAAATTGGTGATTAGCTCATCTATGTAGTTATATAAATGTTTAATAATCTTCATGCAATTCCAATCTTAAATTAATATGTTAAGTTAGAAAAATAAATTGTTTAGGCAAATTAATAGTAATAAGTTCTAATTAATGTTTGTTCTTAGTTTATCAAATACTTGCTTAATGATTTCTAGGTGCCTCGTGATAAAAATTTGATTCTACACAAGGATGACTGGGTCGAATTGCCTAAGCCCGGAGCATGGGCGATTATAGGGGGGGCTGCCCCCCCCCAGACATTTTGATTCGATGGTTAAAATGTGTCATAAAACGCTTAAAAAATACATTAAATAAGATCAGTTTGTTCGTGAAAAATATTTTATTTTAGGCGTAATAGCGTTTTAGTGGTCTAAAACTAATCCTAGTTCTAAATTGTTAGTATTCCAAACCTCAGAAATGGTCTCCCCCCCCCCGAAATTTTCCCAGCCCCCGAAATTATTTCCTTATTCCATGGCCCGGAGCGTTCCTGGTCTTCTTAAAACTTCCCGCCAGACAAAGAAGTTCGAAACTTCGGCAAGAAGTTCGAAATGGGAAGTTCTTGCATCTAACTGCAACTATTTGGCAAACAATTTGTACTTCCTTGCAGACAGTTGTATACATCCTCTTGAATGAAAAATTGCACTGTGTAAACAAGATACCGTGCAATCAGACCAAATTCCTCTGGAGTCGTTTCTCCTCCCTTCCATTAATGTTGTATAAGAAAACGCAAGATTAATGTTTTGGATGACTTGGTCGAATCGCCTAAGCCCGGATTGTTTCTGATCTTCCTAAGACTTTCCGCCAGACGCCAAAGAAGTTCGAAATGGGAAGCACTTGCATCTAACTGCAACTATGTGCCAAACAAATTGTACTTCCTTGCAGACAGTTGCATGCATCCTCTTGAAGGAAAAATTGCACTGTGCAAACAAGATACCGCGCAAACAGATCAAATTCATCTGAAGTGGTTTCTCCTCCCATACATTAATGTTTTATAAGAAAACGCAAGAAACATGTTTTTTATGACTGGGTCGAATCGCCTGAACCCGGAGTGTTCCTGATCTTCCCTCCAGACGGTAAGAACCCAGTGAAAGTTACGTCTTTGAGAGAAAGCTTCTTCGCCCTTGACCTTGACCCCCAACAGCATCTAGTTCCGTGCCTTTACTACAAACTACCTTCGTCTTATGTAAGACTAACTCGTAATACATTACGATGATGTATGATACATCTGCGGTAAATTAGTGTGGATGTTCTCGCTTCTAAGAAAGGCCCAAGTATATACGCAATAAAATATAACATGAAATATGAAAGAAAATGGCATGGGCGTATCTTGGAAGAGTTTTAGCCAACTAAAACGCTATTACACTGAAAATAGAATATTTTTTTATGAACTAAATGATCTTATTTAATTTATTTTTAAGGGTTTTATAAAATGTTTACCGATCAAATCAAAATTTCGGAGGGGGGGGGGCTGCAGCCCCCCTTATATACGCCCATGTCAAATATTGTTGGACTGGTAGCCAAACCCTTTCATGTCCCTGGGGGCTGCAGCCCCCACCCCCCAAATTTTGATTTGATCGGTAAACACTTTATAAAACCCTTAAAAATAAATAAGATCATTTAGTTCATAAAAAAATATTCTATTTTCAGTGTAATAGCGTTTTAGTTGGCTAAAACTCTTCCAAGATCTAAATAGTTTGTATTCCATACACCGGAAATGGTCTCAGCCCCTCCCCCGAAATTTTTCCAGCCCCCTCCGAAACTATTTCCTATATACGCCCACGGAAAATGGACGATAATGTGCAGCCAAAATGAAAATTCGGCACTGCCGGATTGTGTCATGAGGTCAACCTCATAAGCGGGGTTCCTCCCTATGGATGGAGGGAGGAATCCCACTAAGAGTCCTTAACAAAGGTGCTACAGTATCTTAAAGTGTTTCTATGTAATTCTTGTGCCTCATGACATTATTATTATTTGCGGAGCCTTCTAGAAGAGATAGAACATAAACTCCAAAATGTAACCTATTGAATTTTGTCCTTAACTGACATAATTATTTTATTGTGGAATTTTATAATTTTATTATTATTGTTTTGTTATGTATTTCTTATCTATGTGTTTTATTTCTATTTTTTTGATTCATTCAGTTTTTATTTCTATTTTTTATAAATTCATTTTTTAATTTGTGTTTATTATTTTTGTCTTTGTTGCAGTTGTTAGTTTCCATTTTATTTATATATATATATATATATATATATATATATATATATATATATATATAACTTTTAACATTGACGTATAAAGAGTGTCATTTAGTCGCGGAACAAATAATAAACAGTACAAATACAATAAAATATTGAACTTTTTTTTAATAAACAATTTGTAGTTTAAAAAATAGGTATTATGTGAATCACTTTGTAGGGTAACGCATAAATAAATAATATAATCCGAGTGACTGATATCGTACAACGTGGCATAATTTTGTATTAAACTTATCAAACGTTCAATGACTCGCCATATTCGAGGGTGCTAGTAAGACAGAGGAAATTGCGTTACAAACATAAAACTTCTGGGATAGAACAGAGCCTCTGTCTCGGCTGCGTCTAAGCTGAGTTCAATATACGCCTCTCTATTAGACCCTCTGGCTTATTGAATCTCAAACTGCCAAAGCTTCGTCGGAGAGCTGTTAGCGCACGGTTCATGAAGTGTTTTATGCACCTTGAAATTTTGCTATAATGTACCTCTTGGGTAGATAAGAAGGTATATATTGTTGTGTTCCCTGGACTTACCTTGAAACACTAGGTACTGCGCAAAGGGGAAAGGTGCAAAACAATATTGCCCAAAAATAGTGTTTTATTCAGAAGCCAACTATCATTAATGTAAAAAAAATGCGAATCAAGGCAATTTTACAATGAATAATAAAAAAGGCAGACACTTTTAAAGGGGTTAAAATGTAAAAAAAAAAAAAAAAAAAAAGTACCTAATTTTTATTTTTAATATTAAATGAAGTGCTTTAATTCACGCTGCGATTTAAATAGCGTCTTCAATAAACATATTTGAAAATAATTACAAAAGGGCAGACACTTTTGTGGGGTTTAATTGTCAGGAAAAATAAAAATAAATGTTGCCTATGATAGACTGCAATACACTGCGTGTAACCGTACCAGTGCATGAGAGCACCACGCAGTTGTGGTTGTTTCCTGCGCTCTCATTGGTTCTTGCTCACGTGATCTTGAACAGCTGTCCCGGTTTTAATGCCAGCGTGAATAAAACTCTTATTTAATATTAGGTTTTTTTCATGTTATACCCCTTAAAAGTGTCTGCCTTATTTATTATTCATTGTACAATTGTCTTAATTTTACATTAAAGATACTTGGCTTCTGAATAAGACTCTATTTTTGGGAAATATTTTTTGCACCTTGCCCCAATGCGCAGTACCTGGTGTTTCACGGTAAGTCTAGCCAACACATATATACTTTCTTATCAACCCAAGAGGTACATTATAGCAACATTTCAGGGTGCATAAAACACTTCATGAAACGGCTCTCGGACCATCTGCAACGTCTACCCTGGGCCCAATTTGCGCCTGGCCTAAACGACTTAATTCGGGTGCTGTAAGTTTTACGGTTAGTTAATGTCATCGCCCGTAATATTGCGAGGCTATCGGCACGCTTCAACCTATTGAAATTGATAAGGGTAATTGTGATTCTTCTTTATCGTCATTAAGTGATAGTGTAGAATCTCAAAATCTTACTTTTCAAAAAGAAAAAAAAAAGAATTTGTTTGAATGCTGTTTATACGTCCAGCACTCACTACGTATACATAATGGAGAATATTTCGGACAATACTTTTACTGGAAATAGTGAGAAATTTAAAGATTCTATAGTCGACAGTTGTTGCCAGATTTCAGGATGAACACTGAAATTGTTTTAGAGAAAATACATAAAATAGTTAAGATATATATATTATTGAAGGGAGGGGTCTCCCGTGGTCTAGTGGCTAGCGCGCTAGATTCATAAGCGGGAGATGATGGGTTCGATCCCCACCGGTGCCAGAAATTTTTCTCATCTCAGGGCTCGCTGAGAAAATTCCTGGCTGCACCCTGGACGTCGGCGCTAATGGCCAAGATTTATGTCGATGCGCCGTAAAAAAAAAAAAAAAAAAAAAAAAAAAAAAAAAAAAAAAAAAAAAAAAAAAAAAAAAAAAAAAAAAAAATTATTGAAGGGAATTTAATGTTTTACACCCCTTTAACCTGCATTTATTTTTTTTGTTCATCGTTGGAGACTTATCCGCTCAAAAAGAGCAAACAGTGTGTTTTCCCTGAAATTACAGACATTGAAGAGCGGATATCTCGAAAACTAAAGATATTTAAAGAAACAAGATCGAGTAGATCTTGTAGCAAATTTAATCAGCATTCATTTGTTATAGAATGGTCAAGTCGCTAGGACGCATGGTTTCCGAGATATAAGTGAAAACCCGAAAAATGGGGCCTCCTACCCCCCCCCCCCCCCTCCCGAACAAAGACTACGGCTTCTGATAAGTTCACCTCCTAACTAGCCCAAACGAAGCTACTTAGTCAAACATTTTGTTCCAAACATTTCCATCTATAACTGTTCGTTGCCTGGACTGATAAGCGGGTTCCCTCTTTATAAAGAGGGAGAAAACGCGCTATAAGATCTCTTTTGAACGCCGGAATTCGTTAGGCCGAATTTTCCCTCTTCCTGGAACAGAAATTGTTTATATCGTGTTGAAAAAATTAAATGCACGACAAATCCAATTGGCAGTCTTATTTGTTTTCAACTAAGAGCAATAAATAACTGCAAAGAATCTCTAAGCAAAAATTACCACGCCCATAATAGTTTCTCCCTCAATGAAAACACTCATAACATCTTTAATACAGGAGCAAGAAAAAAAATCTGAAGAGACATTATTTCTTTTAAAAATTTAGTTATTTAATTAATTAAATACATTAGAAATAAATAAAATAAAACAAACAAATATTTTTCGTTTAGAGCCTAGCTTGAGTCAACACTGCTATGGGAGGCTACATATTTGCAGGTCTCAGATGACTCGATTTTTTCGTTGTCCATCGATTAGGTTATGGAGCAAAATTTTACCGAAAGTTAACTTTTGTCTGCTAGTACTTCACCGTGAAATATTATTATAAGTCTTAAGTTACATTTGTTTTAATATCCGTCAAAAAAATAACACAGTAACACCATTGATATGAGTGATTCGGTAGAAAATAAAGAAGGGGGTGATAACCCAAGTGATACTCAGGGGCAAGGAGTGGTATCTACTTCTAAAAGGTTTGTTTTTTTCCAAAGAAATAAATATGTGGGGAATGCATGTATAAGACTGTACACATATTACTGAAGGTTTTCCTATAAATGAAAGCTTGGAAATGTTTACAAACATATGGAAGTAGAAGAAGTATATTTTAATTTTTTTGGAGGAATGACTCTAAACTGAATAATTTTATTTTTCCAGCTCTAAGAAAAGAAACCGTCGGAAAAACAAACAAAATAATAATAGTGACATGACAGTGAGAATAGATTCACTCAATGTGAATGTTAATGAGATAGAATTGCCTGGGAGCTGCAACATATCCTTTCAGGTCTTTGGCTTTTAATTTTTATAAGAGTACTTCTTTGAAATTATTTTGTGTCTCTATTAAGAAGCATTTTTATGGGTTACATAGGACATCAAAAAAGCGATGGAAGTGTTTTCGTTTCAACAAAAAGCTGCCAAAACGACCGAAGAAGCACTGCAGAAACAGTATCAGTTTTGGAGCACGCAACCTGTACCAAAAATGGGTAATTGTGCTTTGTATATATTGTTTAGTTTATTATGTAGTCTTTTATGGCATGGTAGGTGACTCCTTCCCGAGGCCAAACTACTTTTTCCTTATGTTCATGATTCAGATTTTCCTTTTGCACATACTGTAATTCATTTAGTGTTTTTTTCATCGTTGCTTACCTTTTTAATATTTACATTGTTGATTATGATCAAAGCATTAAAAATTGGAATCTTGTTATAGTTCTCCAGTAAGCAACTCTGGATTTTTGTAAAAACTCTCATATATTTGGTTTTGAGTGTGGTCTCTTGAGATTTGAGTCATAAACATTCAACAGTTATATTAAAAATGCTGTTTTTTGGTGTTTATTTAATGCATCATGTTGCACAATTTTAATAATTTATTGAGTGGTATTATGTTCTATTCAAAAGTTTTTTAACTATTATTGTTTTTTTAGAATCCAAAAAATGATGTATTGATTTCTTAGTCTTTTTTTTCCAACTGAAATGTGCATTTTGTAAAAACTCTCATATATTTGGTTTTCAGTGTGGTCTCTTGAGATTTGAGTCATAAACATTCAATAGTTATATTAAAAATGCTGTTTCTTTGTTTTTTTTTAATGCAACATGTTGCACAATTTTAATAATTTATTGAGTAGTATTATCTTCTATTCAAAAGTTTTTTTAAAAATATTATTATTGTTTTTTTAGACTCCAAAAAATGATGTATTGATTTCTTAGTCTTTTTTTTCAACTGAAATGTGCAAAAGTATTTTTTTAATTTTCATCGTATGAATGTTTCCTTATTTCTGAAGGAAACGTTCATACAATGAAAATAAAAAAATCCTTAGTTACTCACTTAAGATGTGTTTTTGGAGTGGCATCGCTTAATGCAGCAGCTGTGTCAACACAAAAATAGGAAAAGATGCTATTAGCCAATGACGCGGAGCATCATCATCCCCCAATAAATAAATTATTTCTGAAGTTCTTGCTGAAAGGTTATTTAAATGTATTATAAATTATAAACAAAAAAATCAATTTCTCTGGATAGGTATATAGTCGTCTCTTTCTGTGAAACGACACAGAACTTCTGAACCTAAGAAGTATTGCCATCGATTTGATGGAAATTTATTTATTAAAAACGTATTATCCTCTGTAATCTGTTTTATCCGATCATCATGGAGGGTACTAAGAATAGTTTGGGCTTGGTCTTTTGTATAAAAGTAAATTTTTTAGAAACAAAAATGAGTATTTATTTTTGCAAACATTTCTTCTTGTTTTTCAAATCTTTTTCAGGGCTATACAACAAAAAATGACAGAATTAGTACAAACAGAAGTGTAAAATAAGTAATATTAAAATGTATTTATTTGTTTTGGCTTTACAGCTTTAGCGATTCACCTGTCAAAAATGTTAGTACATCTACAAATAGTATTGTAATTTCAGTACAAATACTGAATAATCTAGTTTTATTATGATAAGAAATGCAATTAAAAATTCTAAATATAAATAACAATATTGTACTGAAAGGGGAATGCCCATCCATTAAATCATTGCTCTCATTACGTTTGCTGATGATACAGCCATCCTTCCATACAATACAGATCCTATTCTTGCGTCCAGGCATCTTCGATCTCAAATTTAACTGTTCTAACCTTGGTTTACAAAATGGTGTGTTAAAGTCTATCCCTAACATCACTATTCAAAAATGCACATCTTCCATCAATCTTTACCAGATTGAAATTTCTAAATAAAACCCAAGTTACCTACCTAGAACTCACCCTTTACAGATGACTTACTTGGAGCAAACACATTAAAAAGATAATTAAGGAAACAAACAGGCGTTTTAGACTACTAAGCAGACTGCCAGATTCTTGCCCGATCTTTGGAAAACAAAATACACTATTATACTTCAACTTATCTAGTTGTTTGGCTTGGAAGGAAGTGGGTGTTCCAAGTTATCAGACATCCTCAGAATCGAAAGTACTCTACAAAATAATCAAAGTTCTATTTCCAACTTCATATAAACTTTTTTGCATATATATGGCATAGGTCAAAAATAGTACTTCCTTTTCTTTTGAACCACTTTGTTATCTACTCCCCCTACATGTTTTGTGACCTACATGCCACCTCCTCAGTGGCCATTAAATCCCCAAGTGTGGTCCGCTCGCCACCCACATTAAGTCAATATGGGTGGCGAGCAGACACAAGTGAATTATAAATTTAAACAAAATTTGTCCATTATTAGTGGAGGTTTCCTTTTGAGCAAAATTAATAATTTCCTTATTTATGCAATAATTTTACTCGTATAAATCATCTCCAATTAATCAGAAAGATGTGTTTGAATATAAACAAAATCGGTGCTTTAGGAGTTGGCAATTCCCTAAACCATATTCCAAGCTAAAATTTAAATTACATCTGTCGGACATGATTTTTGTTATGTCTTAACAAAACTAGTTATCTGGCTTTCAAAAATAATGGAAAAGAGATGTTTTGATGGAAATAAGCGTTTGTCTGAACGAAATTTATTAAGAATATTGAGTCGGCTATTTATAACAAATTTAAAAGAGTTAAAAGTTTTATATTTATTGTTTTGGTTACTTTATGGAGGAATATGCTTAGTTTACGCAGTTCCTGTTGGACAGCCTTATTTTTAGGTTACGAGTGGAGTTAAATATAACTCTTAATATGCAGCTTTGGTTCTAGATAATTTGTGTGGATCGGATTGTGTTAAATTGTCATTACGCCATTTTTTCATAGATTTATTCTTTTAGGTTTATTCAGATTGTTTGATAATTAAAATAATATTTGCCTCAATCATGTATTATTTTCTTAAATAACCTTACTAACTCACAGTGGCCTTGAATGTTAAGGTAAGATTTCTCCGGACCTAAAGTCGTGGGATCGATTCCCACTATAGATAGTGGCTTTTGTTATGAAAAAAAGGCATTTGCCCTTACCTGGCTAGAAAAGGGTGGTGACCTGTGTATATCCTGTCCTAAAAATCTGTATTATTAAACATTAAAATTTAAATAAATAAATTACTTACTTACTGTCTTTATATACTTATTACTTTGTGTATAAGTATATTATGTCTTTATTTTCTTATTATTACTTTATTAATTGCTTATTACTTTCAATCCCCATTTTCTCCTGTTTTTAGATGAGAAGATTACAGCTTGTGGTCCTATCGAGCCAGATAAAGCTGTATCTGAGATCCGTCAAGAACCGTACTCCCTTCCTGATGGCTTTATGTGGGATACTCTGGTTTTGGACGATCCACTAGTTCTGAAAGAACTTTATACTCTCCTTACTGAAAATTATGTCGAGGATGATGATGCTATGTTTAGGTTCGACTATCCTCCACAATTCCTGAAGTGGTAAGTAGACTGCTCCTGTATATGAATCAGTAAGCTTTTCCATTTGAATTCTAGTTTTTTTGCCTCCTCTGGTTTCGTCTTAGAGAAACTGGTATATTTGTTATAATACCATGTGCTGGAGGTATTTTTGCCTCTTTACGATATGAAGAAAGGAGTGCGACCATATTACAATAGTTTGATGATAATCCATCTGGCAGCGTATGAAGAGCTGGAGCAGAATTAAATATTATGCCAACTACAGTATGGAGAACTCTTATTACAGATAGACTTCACCCATATCATTATCAACGGGTACAAAATTTATTACCACAGGATTTTCGGCAAAGAAGAAATTTTTCAGATTGGTACATAAATCAAGTTGAGCATAATCCACAATTTTCAGAAAACATTCTTTGGATAGAAGAAGCTACCTTCACATGAAGAGGTGTCTTCAATCAGAAAAATAACACCTCTGGTCGCAGAAAAATCCCCTTAAAATTCGTGACCATCATTTTCAGTTTCAGTGCAATGTGTGGTTGGGGATAATAGACAATATTTTAATAGGTCCATATTTCTTACCGCCTCGACTCAATGCGGTCACATTTCTGAAATGTCTTAATAATGATTACTATGATTTGGTTAAACATATTCCACTACAACTGAGAAGGGACTTTCGGCTTCAATTGGATTCTTGTCCTGCACATTACGGAAGAGGAACATGACAGTGGCTAAGTATTAATTATCCCAATCAATGGATTGGCTGTACAGGACCAGAGGCTTGGCCTGCACGCTCTCCAGACCTGACACCACTGAATATTTTTTTTTTTTTGGGGTGGCATTGAACAAAAAGTCCATGCAAGGCTAGTCAATGATCTTAATTCCTTACGAAGAAGGATAATTGAATCTTGTGAAACAATAACACATCTCCAGTGCCGTTTCGCGACTGCTGCAGTTGAAGAAAGATGCCGAGCCTGTCTTAATCCTCAAGGAAATCACTTTGAACAATATTTAATATGAATTTAATGTTTAAGTTTAATTAATAAATTAGTTAGAAGAAATAAATAAGATTTAATAGATGACAATGAAAATATTTAGATTTGAATATCTCCTAAACAAAGCGTTTGCAATCCTCTTTGGATTGGGCTTCACCGGGGGGGGGGGGGGGGACACGTTGTTTGCAGCCAGTGCTTAAATAATTGCATTATTATTGGGATTTTCATAGCCCATTGTATTAATAACGTGTACAAGTTATTCATTAATATCTGCTGATAGCACATATAATGATGTTTTGTGATTAGTGATATATTAGTGGAGATATTGATGATTATATCTGGCTAGTGGAGTGACTAACCTTAAAGTAAAGCTAACCTCCATTAAGAGGGAGATCGTTCAGGAACGGCTCGGTTAGAATCGATACTCCCATAACCTACCTAGTCTGGTTATTTGTTGTTTTGATTTGGTTTGTTTACACTGGAGAGTTTAGAAATGATAAAGGCCAATTTGCCTCCTGATCCAGACCCTCCTGATCGTAATCTGCTTTCAGATGAGATAAATCGGAAAAAATCACGCAAGAAATGGGTTAAAAGATTTTTAATTATGGATCTCATCGGTCAGGACGGTAAATCTTAAAAATTTCAGCCCATTTAAGGTGTGCCGCTTTGTTAAATCGTATGCTCCACTTACTCAAGTAACATTTCAAAAAAATGGAAGTATTCTTCTTGAAATTAATAATGAAAAAGATTATTTTAACATCAATAATGTCAAAACATTTGAGGGATATGATATCAAATTAACTACTCATAAATTTTTAAATTTTTCAAAAGGTATAATTACATGAGAACAATTTCAAAATTGTTCTGATGAAGAGCTAAAAAGTGAATTGACATCTCAGGGCGTTGTAAGTGTAAAACGCATTTACAGAACAATAAATAATAACAAATCAGCCACTAATTCTTTTATTATTTTATTTGAAAAGCCAGAATTACCGCAAAGAATTACCTTGGACTTCGTTTCCATTAAAGTGAGAGCATACATTAAACCGTTACAGTGTTTTCATTGCTATTCATTTCGACATTCTCGAGTGAATTGCAAAAACATGCTGTGTGGTAAATGTAGTCAAAGTAAACATGAAGGACAGTGTGTGTCTGAAATGAAGTGTATAAATTGTAATGGCCCTCATCCTTCCTGGTCTAGCAAGTGTGAAACTTATAGACAGGAATGGAGAATAGAGGAATTGAGAGTTAAAGAAAAGCTGTCCTATAGACAAGCTGATAATGTTTTAAGCCGAAGTGAACCTCCCAAGCAGTTTCAAACACAATCATTTGCTGAGACAGTTGCCGTGCCATCTGGTAGGGACTCGTTACTTTCACAGGTGGAGAAACTTACAACCACTATTGAATTTTTATTAAATAAAATGGAAAAAATGGAGCAATCCATGAAAGAACAATTGGTCCAACAAGTTTCTACCTGCGAAAGCGATCCCAGCCCTCTGACTGATAAAAAGCGTGAAACTTCGAAAGCAAATAGTAATCTTAAGGTAAATAATCTCTCAGATGTTAACACTGAAATTTCAAATTCGCACCAGAAATCTCCTGAATCACCTGAAAACGCAAAACCTATAGTCACCCAACACAGTTCAAATAATGTAAACTCGAATACGCCTAAAAACCCTGAAGGCCCTCTTAATACGAGAGGCCGCCGAAAGAAACAGGAAGTCATAAATAGTAATAGTAGATAATAGATTACCAGTAACAGATATCAACATTATTACATTATCAATTTACATTGTATATCTTTATAACTTTTTCTTTTATATTAATCAACTTAATTAAACAACTTTTTTTTTTCATTTCTCATAACCAAATAAAAATTTATTTTTATTCTTTTTTTCCCGAATTACTCAAATGGTACTCATTGCTCAGTGGAATATAAATGGTATCAAATTTCACAGAAATGATCTGTTATTACTGTTACGTGATGTAGCCTTTGACGTAGCATGCATAAGAGAAACACATCTCAAACCTAATGAAGATTTCACCTTTAAAGATTTTAATATCATTCGGAAAGATTTTACCGAAGGACTGATTGCTTGCGGAGGTGTGTGCATTGTGATATCTAATGATATTCAATATTATGATGTTGCTTTGGACACGCATCTACAAGCAGTTGCTGTCCGCATTCATCAGCCATTTGAATTTACTCTTTGCTCCTTATATCTTCCACCTAGCTTACAATTCACTACAGATGATCTCAATAATCTTTACAATCAATTACCTCACCAGGTGCCAATGACCAAAGCAGTCGAGGCACCCAAATAATAAATAATAAATAAATAAAAAAATTACCTCACCCTTGTTTAATTCTTACTGATGCTAACTCCCATAGCCCCAGCTGGGGTAGTACTAATTTGGACCACAGGGGCAGGACTGTGGAAGAGTTTTTGGAAGAAAATACCCTTTGCTTCCTTAACTCTCCATCTCCTACACATATTTGCTTTTCTTCAGGCACACTTTCTAGCATTGATTTATCCATAACTGTTCCCCGGCTCTCTCCTCGTTTCACGTGGACAGTGTCGGAGGATAGTTAAGGCAGTGATCACTTCCCTATTACAATAGAGACAGTTACAGAGTTCCACAATCCTATCCCTGCCCTAAATGGAAACTCAAAGAAGCTAATTGGCAGCTTTTTCAGGATCTAGCAGATCTCACGAAAATAAATATTGATCATCCTGATATCAACATAATAATTAAATCTATAAATAAATTGATAATAGATTCCGCTAACCAATCAATACCCAAAACCAAACCTTGCCCAAAAAAGGTTCTTGTCCCATGGTGGTCAACAGACTGTGAAACCGCAGTTAAAAACAGGAAAAAGGCCCTCCGTAGATTTAAATCAAGACCTTGTTCAGACTCTCCAGCGTGCCAGGACCCACGCTAGGTTTATTATTAAACAAAGTAAAAGGAAATCATGGCAAGACTTCATATCAAAAATAAACACTAGTACTCCTTCATCCCAAGTCTGGGAAACCATTAGAAAGATTGAAGGGCGAAGTTTCTCAAAATCAGTAAATAAAATAAATCATAATAACAATCAGTATTCAGAACCTCACTCCATAGCGAATACTTTCGGCAATTATTTTCAAAACAATTCATCATCGATTCATTACTCTGAGGAATTTTTACGAATTAAAAATGATGAAGAGGCAGAGCCATTAATAATTAATTATGATCCAAATAACCCGCTCAACTTCTCTTTTACAATCAATGAATTCAATTTAGCTCTCAATTCCCGTAAAGAAACTGCGCCCGGCATTGATCAAATATGCATAACTATGATTAAAAATTTATCCATGCAAAGTAAAATGATTATTTTAAAAGTTTTTAACCGTATCTATTCACAAGGTGAATTTCCGAACGATTGGAGGCTTGCCATTATTGTCCCGATTTTGAAAACTAATAAACCAGCCGACAAAGTTGCTAGTTATCGTCCTGTATCTCTCACATCTTCGCTCTGCAAACTATTGGAGAAACTTGTGGTTAAAAGACTTCAATGGTACTTGGAAACACATAGTTACCTCCATCCTTGGCAGAGTGGATTTAGGCAGAACAGGAGTACTACTGATAACTTAGTGGGCCTGGAAAATGCTATTCATGACGCTTTTAAAGCTAAAATGAAACTCTTAGCGGTTTTTGTTGATGTAGAAAGTGCTTTTGATCGCACTTGGAGGCGGCATATTATAAACTCACTCACAAGGAACGGGATTGACGGTTACATGCTGAAGTTCGTTCAAAATTTTTTAAATGACCGATCTTTCTATGTAAGATGCGGTTCAACGTTTTCTGATATTTTTGTTCAGCAGAATGGTGTTCCACAGGGCAGTGTCTTGAGTGCAACACTATTCTGCGTTGCCATAAACGAGGTCCTCAATCAGATACACGCTCCGGATTTCGGAATGTTGTATGCTGATGATTTAACAATATACTGTGCTCATGAAAGTGTAGCTTCCTGTTTTACCGAAGTTCAAAGAGCCCTTTGCAATGTTTCTACGTGGCTTAATGAGAATGGTTTTAAAATATCAATAAGCAAGTCAGTAGGGGTTCTTTTTAGCCGACGTAGAATATTGGAGTTGCCTCCACTTAATATAGATGGGGCGGAAATCCAGATTCAACCTGAAGCTCGGTTCTTAGGTCTAACCTTCAACTACACACTTTCATGGGCACCGTATTTAAAAGAATTAAAAAAGAGATGCTTAAACTCTTTGAATTTTTTAAAAGTTCTAAGCAACACTAAATGGGGAGCCGATCGTAAGAGTATGATAATGCTTTATAGAAGTTTGATTAGATCGAAATTGGATTATGGATGTGTGGCTTATGGATCTGCCAGTGCCAGAACCTTAAAAATAATAAATAGTATTCATAATTCTGGTCTGAGAATAGCAACGGGTGCTTTCCGGACAAGCCCTGTCAATAGTATATTGGTAGATGCTGGTGAGCCTCCTTTGCAGTATCGAAGAGATTTTCTGGCCGTATCTTACTTCGTAAAAATAATTACATCTCCGTATCACCCATTAAATCACAATTTCAGGAATATATATTTTAATGATAACAACAACCTTGCTAACAGCAACCAATTTATACATAGATCCATAAGATTACTGTCCAATGTGGATTTCGATCTAAGCAAACTTCATCAGCTGGCATTTCCAAATCTCGAACCTTGGACTCTTCAAGCTCCTAAAATCGATCTCTCACTTACTAGGTACATCAAAAGAGATACCGCTCCTATGATATTTCAGGCTGAATTCAATAGAATCAGATTGAAGTATCATGGAGCAATAGAGATATACACAGATGGCTCCAAAACTCATGATGGCTTAGGATGTGCGATGGTGGATAATGCCAGAATACAGATGCTATCTCTACCAAATCTTAGTTCCATTTACACAGCAGAGCTACTTGCATTAAGCAAAGCAGTAAATAGTTTAAATCATAATACTAATAACCTAGTTATATACACAGACTCTCTGTCTTCTCTCCTTTCAATACAAAACTTCTATTCCCGCAATGCGATCATTTCAGACCTTATTGAGGGAATAGATTTTCATTACAAAAGAAATCGACACGTCACTTTCTGCTGGATTCCGAGCCGCAATAATATAAGCGGCAGCGATAAAGCGGATTTAGCAGCAAAAAAAACAATTAAAGATGGCATTCCTTACTCGCACATCCTACAGTCGGATGCTGTTGCTCATTTAAAATATTATATTCACTCAATGTGGCAATATGAATGGAATAGAAAAAGAGACAACCAATTAAGAGAGATAAAATCCACTACCTCGGCATGGAAAACCTCATCTTAAGACAGTAGGCAGGATGAGGTGGTTCTGTCGAGAGTGCGAATTGGCCACACTAATCTCACCCATTCTTATTTATTCAGACGGGAAGAAAGGCCTGAATGTACAGTATGTGGTGAAGATCTAACAATTAAACATATTTTCACGGACTGTAGAGCATACGAAGAGATTCGAAATCAACTGGACATTCATGGTACTCTCTTTGACTTACTTGGAGACGACCATGAATTGTGTCAGAGAACATTGAGATTCCTCAGGGCTACAGATCTGATCACAAAAATATAAAAAACAATTAAATCTATAAGGGGAAGTAGATCTCGAAAATACAATTGCGCGTGCGCTTGCTTGTGTGTGTCTGTGTGTGTGTGTGTGTGTGTGTGTTTCATTCTACGTGTATGCATTTACACCAAATTTTTAAGTATTTTTTCCCCTTTATTATCTTATTTTATTCTGACTTTTTAAAAGTTTTTTTTTTCCTAAAATAAAAATATATTCATTGACTAATTATATGATTGATTAAATATTAAGTATATGATTAATCTAAATATATCATTCAAATAATACACTCTTTTACATCTTTACGTCAATTAATTTTCAACTGCACGCATATACATAGGCATCCATGACCCTTGTGGTTGAACTGCCTTATAACACCAAAAAAAAAAAAAAAAAAAAAAAAAAAAAAAGCGTTTGCAGACATACCTTCAGAGACTTTTTTTTTCTCTTGTTTTGAGGTCCTTAGTTCATTATTTATCTATTTTATTTTTACGGTGCACCAACATTTGGGGCCTTAGTTCATATTTTCAGTTTGGCCAGTTAACCCTGAAACACCCTATAGAAGGCCTCAGAAGAATTATGGGAAACATTTGGGGCAGGAAACAAATATATTTATAAAGTACTATAAAAATAATGAGAAATTTCTTTACTACTTTTAATTACAGCAATCGTAAAACAAGATATTGATATTAAGTGTTTTTAATTTTTCCAGGGCACTTCAACCACCGGGCTGGAAGAAAGAGTGGCATTGTGGTGTGAGAGTGTCTAAAAGTGGCCGTCTAGTTGGATTTATATCTGCCATTCCAGCCAAACTCTCCATATATGGATCGTATGTACATTCCATACTGCACTTTGTTACAACTGATAATAGTTTAATTTAACATACATACATAAAAAAGTTATGTATCAAGTATGTATTGTCTAGCAGTAACTATCTAAATTGTATTTATTTATTATGGTAACATTTCAAACAATTTCTTCACCTATTCAATAACAAAAAAGGACTAATCCTTTTGTGAGACTTGTAACTTACCTGTAACTGTGAAATAATTACGTACAGACTGTATAAAAAGAGACTTGTTTGAATTACTGAGAAAGCATCGTGTGACTTGCTCGTAGACAAAACTACTTTTTTTGAGCACGGTTTTTTCCGAATGAGATTGCTCTATCAAAACTCACATAAGAACCATATTTGTAGGGAATCTACTAAGATTTTGCGAAGATGCTTTACATGTACTTCGATTTCCCAACAATTTTAATGATTTATAAGAGTATATCCAAAAATCCCCAAAAAAGGTATTTATTTATTTTATTTTTTTTTTTCAATTTTCCACAACAACGTTTATAGATATGGCCTTGGAAATCTTTACATAAGATTTCCCACGTCCAGTTACTTATAAAACGTTTATCTGGAATATATTGAGCTTTAATCCCAATTAAAACAAAGTTGTGTCTTCCTTTCTTGATAAATAGTCTGTGGATCATACGATTATCATTTCCCAACTTTGTAAACTAAAACTCTACAGCAATATTTCTATACTTACTAATATTTTTTGTTGTTGCAGTGTTCAATCAATAGTAGAAATAAATTTTCTATGTGTACACAAAAAGCTACGAAGCAAAAGGGTTGCTCCAGTTTTGATTAGAGAAATTACTCGTCGTGTGAATCTAACTGGAGTATTTCAGGCAGTCTATACTGCTGGTGTGGTCCTTCCAAAACCAGTTGGTACATGCAGGTGTGTTTATTTTATTATACTTATCAATACCTAATACTTACTTTCAATAAATAGTAAAATTATGTAATAATTTTTCTTTGTGTCTAATGATAAGAATGTTAGCCTTTCCAATAGAATGTGGATGTTACAGTGGTGCTACTTAGAAGGTATTCATTAAATTAATTAAAACCTGAGTGAGCATAGGGATGGCCTTCCAACCCTAGAACGATGAAACTAGAAGATAAATTCTCCATTGGATGCCTGAGTTTTGAACTCTTGTCCTCCAGAATATATGTGTGTGTTAACAATGTTTTTACTTTTGTCAGAAAACTCAGTATACAGCAGGAGTGATTAGATAAGTTGACAGTTACTTTTTCCATTTTTTTGGTAATTGCAATTTTCAGTCGCATGGCGCACATAAATAATTTTTTTGTAATGCGGAAGTTCACGAAAACCACTACTCCATAGGATCGAATTTTGCGTATCTCCTTAATGCATTCTATCATTAGTTTTGGGTATTGTATTACAAGTTTTGTGACTTGGTCAATGCAGGGGGTATTTAAAATAATATCATTCATTTACTTTAAATGTTTCAGGTATTGGCATAGATCATTAAATCCCAAAAAGCTTATAGAAGTGAAGTTTTCACATCTGAGCCGCAATATGACGATGCAGCGGACACTGAAATTGTACAAACTTCCTGAGCAGACCAAGACACCAGGCTTTCGTAAACTTACGCCTGCTGACCTCCCCAAAGCGAGAAAACTTCTAGCAGACGTAGGTGCCTCAGTAAAGTAATAAACATCTATCTTAATTTTTTTCCTGGTAATTTTAAGTCCATAATTAATTAATTTATTTTAGGTTCTGTAAATCTGATAAATCAGGCATATTATCCTTGTTATTAAAATCATTAATGTTTATTACTTGATATAAATAATATTTACAAACTCTCAACATATCCCAGTTAAATTTTTTTTCTCAATTAGGTAATTGTATTCATTTTATTTTCAGTACCTTTCAAAATTTGACTTAGCGCCTGTGTTTTCTGATGAAGAAGTTAGATACTGGTTCCTCCCACAGCCTGGAATAGTCGATGCATTCGTTGTTGAAGTAGATGGAGAAGTTACTGGTATGTGGTTAATTAAAATCTTCTTTATTATTTCTATGAGATTGATTCATTTTGAAGTGACTGTTATTTTTATAAGTATGTTTTACTCACAAATCTTTGATAAAAAAAAGCATGACATTATTAGTATTAATATTATAGCTGTTTAGCAAATATTTTTAATATTACCTCTTAATTATGGGGTTACACTACTTTGAGATTTTCTTCTGATTTCGTTTTGCTTGATAAATTGTTTATACTTTTTAGAATATGTTAAACATTTAAGTACAATAATATAGTGTTGGAAGAAAATGTTATAAAGAAATCTTGGAAAAAAATGAAGATTTGTTAAAAGTTTAACATTTATTTATTCAAATTAAATATAATTATCATCCTTAGCAATTACCCTTTCTCCAATGGCTCGGAAGATCATTAATCCAGTTTTTCAAAAAGTCGTCTTCATGTCAATAGAACAATGAAAGGCCGATTTTATAGTCTTCTTTTGTAATACAGGATTTCTCCTGCAGAAATGTTTGAAGGGGACGGAAATGGTAGTAATCCGAATTAGCGATATGAGGGGAGTAGGGTGGGGCAATTAAAATCTGTCATCCGAAGCTCTGCTGAGTCCTCAACCCTTTCCGAGCCAAGCAATCGGAACGTTTTTTACACAGAGGGCCAACTAGTACGGATGGCACCTTTCCCTGAAGGACAACTGTCTTAAGTTTATCTCTTAATTTGAAGTATGCCCATTACTTTTTTAGGCTCAAATAGAGACAAAAGATTGTTTTCATACATGCGTCAAACAGTTTACAAATTTTTTTGTTTGTAAATATAATTTTTTTTGTGCATAAATATTACAGTTTGCTTCCTAAAATACTTACTTACAAAATTTAATATTATAATGTATATTAAAATGCTAACTACAATGTTTTATGTTAAAAACACACAAAAAGTTTAAAAAAAAAAGAAATAAAAAAAAAAGCATATAAAAACCATTCAATCATTAATTGAAATGAAATAAGTAGTTGTAAGAACAAATTAATGCCAATGTCCTTAGCCACGTTGAATGCACCGGTTCCCGTTGATCACTGAAGTTAAGCAATGCCTGGTGTGGCCAGTACCTAAATGGCCGACCACGTGCTGTTGGCATTATAAAAGGGTGAAAACCTGTAGATAGTCCCAATTGTAATAAATTAAGAGAAGATTCGGTCGAGAGAAAAGCCGACTCAAGGAGGGCACACATATATATATACATATACACGGGCACTCTGAGGGTTTAAGGGACATGAGGCTGACCATTGTCATGTTGGAATATTACGAGTTTTCTACGTGCCTACAACCATTTTTCTACAATTGCTGCTTTAAGTTGATTTAATGCAGTGAAATTATTTTGAATACACTTTTAATTAAATAATTTTATTAATCAGAGTATTCTGTTGTTGTTACAGATTTGGTGAGCTACTATACTCTGCCATCTACTGTTATGCATCATCCAGTCTATAGGACGCTCAAAGCAGCCTATTCTTTTTATAATGTATCAACAAAAACACCTTGGATTGATCTCATGACGGATGCCCTCATATCTGCCAAAAACGTAATTTGATTCTTAATTTGTTTTTTATTTACTATTTATAACAGCTTGCTTCCATTATATTTTCATTTATCATGCATATATATTTATAATGAAATGCTATAGTCAAATAACCAAAATAAAATAAACTTATGGATACTATAAACCAAGATCACATGTCCGTAGAGAGCAGAAGTTGCCTCATGTCTGAGAACAGGACATTTTTGTAGACCTCCATTTCGCATTTAAGTCTGTTGGCTTTGAGATATTTTTGTAAGTAATTGAGGAAATTGATCAGTTCTTCTTTAGTGTGTTTTTCTATGGCTAAGAGTTTTGGTTTTAGGAGCCAGTTGTCTATAGCTCTTGAATTACTGCATGAAGAGGAGTGCCTGTGGTGGCTCAGTCCTGTTGTTTATGTATAACCTTGTTGGGGTTTTAGAATATTATATTTTTTTTTGAATTCATGTTTATTTAAAATCTGTACAATTTATAAGTACAATAATTAATTGTGCTGGCCTAAGTATACATATCAATGAGCATTATATGGAAGGAGCCAAACATTATTGACACTTCTTAATATATGTTAACATTTTTATTTTTACTGTTTTTAACCGCTGTTAGGGTAGCTGGTCACATGGCCAAAGTCTCTTAAGCCTCCTGGGAAGGTCTTTAGGATGGGACCGAGTGGAAAGGGATTGACCTCTAGGATTTTGGTGGGATGACAACTTGGAATGAAAGGTTTAGAATTAGGATTTTGCGAGATTGTTTACGAAGGAAATATTAAGGTCGTTATGTAGGGTTTTGTTGGAGACATAAAAGGGATTATGCTATTAAGGAGAAAAATATGCATGTTCAATTATGTATTTAAAAAAAACCTTTCATCACAAATGAAAACATTAAATGAATTTGTAATAAAGATCAAAATAACACTTATATTAAAAAAAGTATCACAAATGTACATCGTAATAAAAATATGTACTTATAAATGTACGAATAGATGAGATGGCACTGTTACGAGAGTCCAGAGGAAAAGTGTAAGCCTCTACTTACATATTGTCCAAGAAAAAACTGACTTACGAATTGTCTGAGAGCTATCCGGTACCCTACACTTAGCGGCTAGTTCTGATACTCTTTAATGTTTGTTTTTATTTTGCTCAAGAGACACTTTAATCTAGAGCAGAAAGTCAGAAGCTTACATTATTGCACTCCATTGTTTTTTTTTTAACATAGACTGTAATAATGTATTATATATTTGTCAAATACCACTCACTCACTGACCTATCATCGCCCAGCCCAAACCACTCGACAGAAAAACTTGAAATTTTGCATGGACACTCCCTATAGAACGTAGACACTTGCTAAGAAAGGATTTTTTGATATTCAAATTTTTAAGTATTTTTAGAGGCGTTTAAAGTTTTAGTTTGTTAGAGCAGGCAAGCCTAGGCAGCATGCGTTGCTAGGACGATAAAAGAACAGCTGTTACCGTATTGTATCTATTTCATAGTATTATTTTTAATTGAGGTTAATTTCAACTATGATGGCAGTCCATGAATTACTAGAAACAATTACTCATAGAGAATGAATTACTCATAGAGTTTACGCTATGAGGGAGAAAATTTTAATTGCGGTTCATTTCAACTTGTCCCCCATAGGGTTTTCGCTATACCTGGTGATGGTCCATCCGAGGTAATAATATCCCGAACCCTTGCACAGCCTCCTCACCCATCAGCATCCCCAGTCATAACACTTCTTGGTAATGCTCGCTAATATAATAGGTGTTTCCAAATGACATGTAAGAAACATAAATTTTTAAATTTTAAGGTAACCATGGGCATATATAGGAAATAATTTTGGGGGGCTGGGAAAATTTCGGGGTATGGAATACTAACAATTTAGAACTTGGAATAGTTTTAGGCGAATAAGACGCTATTACAACTAATATGAAATATTTTTTTATGAACTATGTGATCTTATTTAATTTATTTTAAAGGTTTTAAGACACATTGTTCCATCAAATCAAAATTTCGGGGGGGGCTGCATACCCCTCAGCCCCCCCCCCCCGTATATACGCCCATGCTGGTGACCTATAGATAACGGGTTATCTCTAGGTTATCGGTTTCTTCATACTGGTCCGTAGCCCCCAGTGTCAAGAAACATTATACTTGGATTACTTATCAATTGATGTATAACATATAGTATGGCGGGGACCATGCTATAATAAACTACACAGAATTAAAGAGTAGCGTTAATTTTGAATTTACATAATTTAGCGCAATAAAATAACTACTTATCTGCCGTGACGAAGCGCGGGTATTCAGCTAGTGTAATATATTTTAATAAACTGGTTGCTAGGTACTCCTCTTCAAGTGAACCTCCTTAGCAACCCAACTTTAACAGTCTTCTGCAACAAGACAACCTTCATATATTGGAAATAGCAGGAGATTAAGCAAAGTTCAAAGATCTGTAAAATATAAGCAACAGGATGGAATTCACAAATTCTTTCAGAAGTGCAACCACAATAGCTTGAAATGCGCTTCGAGCTATTCATTTTTTAAACATAACTCTTCTTTAATTGATTATTTCCTGTTGTTCTTTATTTAACTGTTATTAAATCAATAATTCCAATAATCAAACCTACTTTCCTGATCATTTTTATTTATTATCTTTTTCAGGCCGGATTCGATGTATTTAATGCTCTTGACTTAATGGATAACAAAGAATTCCTGGAAGCGCTCAAATTCGGAATAGGTGACGGCAATCTACAATACTACCTATTCAATTGGCGATGTCCTCCCATTCCTCCAAATAAGGTAGGAAAAACTTATTTTTTTATTAAGTGCTTCGACTACCTTGGTTATTAGCACCAAAATATTTATTTATTTATTTTGTTTTTATATGGCGCACTTCTGGGCCATTAGTGCCGACATCCCTGGTGCAGCAAGGAATTTTCTCAACGAGCCTTGAGATGAGAAAATTCCTGTTGCCGGTGGGACTCAAACCCACCATCTCCCAGAATCTAAGGCGTTAGCCACAGGGAGACCCCAAAATATTTATTATTATATTATTTACTGTCTTTTGTTGTTCTTTTTATTAAATTATGTAATTATTTTTCCACTTAAATTTATTTTTTCAAACATTTTTAAAATGTTTATTTTTTTTAGATTTTTTTTCTTGTTTTTTTTTTTTTATATTACATTCTGACTTATTACATGAAAAAACTTCTGTCTGTTGTGGAGCTCATTAAATAAATAAATAAAAATATATTGATAAATATTAGAAAATTTGTCTTTTATACTAACATAGTAATATAATACGATTTTTTATTTTTAGATTGGTCTCGTGCTACAGTAGTCCATGTGGCTTGAATTGTGGGCGACCATCTCACTAGTCAGTGGTTTATTGGGATAAATTCAGTTATTTACTGAATAATTCTGCCATGCCACTTCCTTCGTCTTCGGCCCCCCTATTGCCCCCACCCTGCTGCCGAATAGACGCCAAGCTACCATCATCGTCATAATCATTTTCAACATCGTTATCATCATTTAAAATGAACTAGATATTTTAATTTATAAAAGGTGATTTATTAAACAAAACAAAAAAAATGCTCTGAAGAAATTGGTTTGGTCTTGTGAATATAAACGGTTATATATTGTATAAATATCACAATTTTATTAGTTATGTAATTATTGTTGTATGTTATAGACAATTTTTATTTGCTCAGTTTATTAAGCACCTTCCTTGTTTTATAAGTTGCTGAAAAACCTTGAGCTGATTTATTATTGGAGGTTCAACATTCAATAATACCAATTATTATTTTATACTATATATATCAAATAAAATTGAGTTGTATAGTGAATTTATATATAAATTATGTCCGCATTGTTGGTTTCTAATATTATACAACATAAAAATAAAATTGTCTACAACGAATTTACCTAAATCATAATTTTATAGAGTGCTTTGATAACTTTTATACATAAAAAAAACATGCTTTCAGAGTTTCTGTTAACCAAAGATTTTACTACCATTTGGAAGCTCTCATAGAAAGTAGTTGACCAATTTGAATATAAAAAGCAGCGCCAATAAGAAAATATTCCCCTTTTGAACCTCTTTATCCTCTTTGCAATAATAAATGAAAATTGCTTGAATTACAATTTTTAATTTTGTCATTCCATGGATTGTGTTTCTTCATACGAATCCTGTCATTTGGTAAATTTAAGAAAGAAGAGAATAACCCTTTTTGATTATTTTGCCACTATTTGACCAAAAAAAATTTTCTTTTCAACAATTTTATTGTCAAATTGTAATTATCTTTTTACCAGTTATGTGTTGCATTATTTTTTCCCCCTTGATTTTACAACTCAGGCATCATTTGTCCCTCTAATATCAAGTCTTTTCATTTAGTTACTTTGCATAATTTTCTGTCTGATAAAAGGACAGAAGATTGATATAAAGTAATATGAGTTGCAGCATACTAAGGTCACTAAAAGGAACTATAGCCTGTTCAGATAGTTAGATGTTCAATTCAGCATGCCTGAAATTTTTAGGAAAATATTTCTGAGAGTTCCACCATTTGCAACTCCAATTTCAAGGAACAACACGATGCGTGAAACATTATAATTACAGATAATTTTTTGTTTAAGACTAGGGAAGGCTTTGAGAGGTCAGAAAAAGGAAATAGTGTCTAATATTAATCAATACTTAGCCAAAGCTAAGAATAAAAATGTTTTAAACCTCCTAGTGGTAAGGTTATGACAGAGAGAATATTTACCACCAATTTCTGCATGAGGAATATAGGCTCTACGCCCTTTTCCCTCCAACTAAACCATCTATTTGAACAGGCTATAGCTTAAATTGATTTTAGCCTTAGCTTTGGCTAAGTATTGATAAATACTAAACACTATCTCCATTGCCTGACCTCTAAGAGCCTTCCCTGGTCCTAAACGAGACATAATAATTTTTATTGAGTTAGCGTGTATGTTCGTTGTAATGGAAATGCAAATGGCGGAACCATCGGGAATATTTCCCTGAAAATTTCGCACATTCAAGATTAGAACTATTCCATCTAACTGAATGGGCTATAACACATCTGTGCCTGCCAAACCAACTTAGACTCTTCTCAGCAGAGTTTCCAGTCTTTGTTTATATTATTTTCCTAGTTTATGTTATGTAATCCATTTTCATAACATGTCCTTTCCTTCAGGAGACACGGTTTGGTGGACCCTGTAGATATTCTTTGAGCTATTGTCATTCTTAGAATTTTGTATGTATAATGAAAAAAGAAAGTAAAATTGACAGCCATTGGTGTGTTAATTTTTCAAAAAATATCTTCTATAAAATCCTACAATTTAGTGCTTCATGTTTAATTGATACCGCTTTGGAAATTTATTTGTTGCCTTTGTGGCCTCTTTTTCACCGTATGTATTTCACTTTTTAGGTATATTTTTGGGATCCAACAAACATTTTCTTGATAAAACAAAAAATCTGTGTCAAAACCGGTCACCATATCATATTATCCATTGGCCATATCGAGTTATAACATCACCCCTGACCAAACCTAGTAAATGGCATAACCTAGTTAACCTAGTAAATTTCAGTTATACATTAACAAATAAACCATGAAAAATCAATTATTTTATATGTATTATTAAATCAGTTTGAAAATTTAAATTAATTAAAATTAAAAAAAAAAGCATATCAACGGAGTCTCGAGTATCTTCGTGGTAAGGTAGATAGCTTACTTCGACCTAAGTCGAAACGGATTAAGTCCAGCCTGCAGCACAATCAGTTTTTTCATCCATAGACCAGTTGAAAAAATTCCCTGCTCCTCCATAGATATTTAGAAATGATGGCAACTGATAGATAGCCTGGCTTTGTGCCCTTAAATAAAAATAAAATAGATTCTGCTTAAAAGCAGACATTTTTAGGAAATGTTCATACCTCAAAAGCCGAAAATGTCCAATACAAAGAAAATCCGAGATAATTACTCAGTAATTTTTACAGGTAACATTGTATTAAATGATTCTGCTAATACTTGTAATGCCTTCTTGACCAAATATGGTTGGTAATTATTTAAACATTTTTAAGTAAATATCAATAAAGTATGTCTACTGAATGAATGGAAGAAATAAAGTTTCTGTAATTTAGTTATGAGTTTATGATGAGGATAGAGCGAATGCGAATGGTCTGCTGATTACTAGTGCCTGCTTAAAGGAGTACCTTAAAATTATATTTTGAACTTTACATGGTCATAAACATAATTATGTCTTCTGAAATTACTTAACAAGTGGAACTTGTTAATTTCAAGGGCTCATTAAACAAATGTTCTTTCATAGGGCAGTTTTAACAGTTAATGACCAAATTTTTATATTTTGTAAAACATAACTAGCCATGATGTTGTATAAAACCTAATTATCAAGATACCTGAGCTTGAAATGAGAGTCTGGATATAAATCACTCTGGGCGAAATAATGTTTCTAAAAAATGAAGATTTTACAATTAAGTTGCTCACGGTGTATTCCTGTCTATTATACAGAAGTTTAATAAAATTAAATACTGTTAGGGATACAGCACACAGCATACTGTTTATATGGCTATGATAGTGTCTGGCTTCAGATAAATAAGACGCTGTGTTATTTATCTGAAGCTTTGGCTCCATTAGATGAATAAAATTACCTTGCTATGATGTAAAGCCTAGCCTGGAGAGTTAAGTTTTGTAAAAAACAAAGAGTTGCAAATTGACCCATTCGATGCGGTGCCCGCGAATACCCACCGGAGAAAGATGTTCCTCACAGGCGACACCCGAGTATTCTCTCCATAGCTGTATCTCTCGATTGCGAGCCCTCTTTAGCCTTGACCCTGTAAAGAGTGCTCTAGCAGGAATGAGGGATAATTGCTGGTTTAACCCTTAACTGGTAACATACAAATTTTGAACGTTATAAGTAACATACGTCTATGAGACGTGTGCACGGTAAAAATGTTTTTAAGGCATTTTTTTAGCGAAACTGTAAGTAATAAAGGAGTAGCTTATTATAATAATTAATAAAAAAACATTTTCATTGCTACATTCAAAAATCATGTCTAAAAACAAGCCGTGGTTTCGGAATGAAGTAGAGTGTCAACCAATGAATACCACAAAAAATAGAAAAATACTTTGGACGTTATTTAGGAAAGTTATTGCCATGAAGCTTGTTTTGTTTTTGAAGGCTACCTATGAGTGACACCTTACGGTGACTACCTGTGCCAGGCCCGACTAAGCGTCGGAGTTTGACAGTACATTACCTTTCTCTTCGGTAACGGAGGAAAAGCTTAGAAACTTCAACAAGCAATCAGTTGGGCCAGTCGTATTTCAAGTGTTGGTTCGGATAGATTCAATTTTTATTTTTGGAAAGTTTTTTGGTCCTGAAACAAAAGCAGTTTTGGCGGCCTAAATGTGCCGAACAATTTTTCTTACTTTTTTTCCTTGTATACTATATTCACTTTTGAGTTGTTTTCTGGGAAAACATTAAAATTACACTTTGGGCCGCACTTCGAAATTTGGGTGGGAGCACAAGTTTTAAAGACTTATTTTTTTACGAATTCTCGGCCTTAACATAAATAGGGTAGTTCTACTTAAGACCCAAAACATTATCATTACCTTATGTAATTGTTCTAACAATCAACCTGTTAATACTTTTACATATTTTTTTCTTGTTGATAAAAGAACTGAGGTGACTTGCAATTATGCAGGATATTTGCAATTGTATTGTCTTTCATGACGATAACGTAATTGATTTCACTTTATTATTTAAAATATTCAAATTCATGTGTGTATGAATTTTGTGACTGAGCAAAGACTAATAAAAATCCTTGTTTGTCCTCATACCTAGGATGACAGGCTCAATATTCTAAATAGCTTAATATGGTCTAGTTTAATCTATATTTTCTCATTTTAACAAATGAGTTTCTTTCCATTTTTTTTTTTTTATCAATTAACAAATCAAGTAAAGATAAACGTTTTTCTGGCTGAGAATTTAATTAATGATTTGCTCTTTGCTTATTTGAATTGTTTTAATAATGAAACAGACCTTTTGTTTACAATTCTTATTTGGTTAGAATGTATTCTACACGCAAGCATATTACCAACAAAAAAAAATGCCTTTGCTTCAAAGGAGTGCTTTAATAAAAAAATCTTTATACCGCTTCTTTCAAATATATAAAGAGATACAAAAAAAAGAATTAAATCAAAGGAACATGATTGGAAGATATAATAATATATCTTTTGACTTTCTTGATTTATTTTATTGAGAGGAGATTGTTGACCGTTGGGAATGCGAAGGTTGGTTTAAGTCAGGGTTAGGTCATGATATCCCAATAAAACTACATTTTTGATAAGAAAATGTGTTGAAATTAAAGCCTTCATCAAGGCTGTAAAATAAGGACGACAGAGTTAATACTAATTTATATGTAGAAGAAATGAATGAAAAAATATACCAAAATGCCCTCAAAAAATGAAACAATTTTTATATAAAAAATGTAGTTTTATTAAAATACCAAGAAGGATCCTTGACTAAATCTACCTTTGATTTATACTAGTTTTTCCCCCATTTTATATAAGATATTTTTATGTGTATTTCTAGTGAACTGACAATTTTTCCCTTATGTCAAAACCTATTCACAGCCATGTAATGCATAAAAGAAAATTTACTCTAATCATAAGGGCCTTCAATTGGCAAGAAGTAAGGAATCTTGTTTTTAATAGAAAACACTTTAGCAAAATTTACAAACAGCACGTATTATTTGGGAAAGTAAGTTTCTAAGGTTTATAAAACCGCGAATGCGCAGTTTGCTCTAAGGGGGTAAATGATTATTGGACACAATTTACTTTGTTGAGTGAGTGCCAGTTTAGAACACGAGCGTACATAGAAAATAATTTCGAGCGGGGGGGGGGGCTGGAAACATTTGGGTGATATGGAATTCTAAAAATCTATAACTTGGAATAGTTAGCCAATTGAATCGCTATTACACACAAAAAAAAAATTATTTTTTCTGAACTAAGTAATCTTATTTAATTTAGGTAGGATCATCAGCGCAAGCGCATAACTCAGCATTTTGAGAAATTCTATTAGCCGTTATGTTGGTAGTAAACGTCTTGTTCAGTTTCTGTGTTTAAAGCAATTCATTTCTACATTTGTGTTTTTTACGCGAATTCTTTCCCTAGTTTATGTTCTTGTTTCTGCGACGTAAATGTGTCTTTGTGATTTGCCTAAAACTGAAAGAGATGCTAGACTAGTTTCTTTAGTTGATTTCATATGGCGCCAACATAATAGCGAGTAAAAAGACATGTTTTGAAGCCATGTTAGATTGTATATTGGCCCATTATCCACCCAAAAACCAGTGACTATATTATCAACTAGTTGGATTGACTAGAGTTTCCATATAACTTTGAGTGAGCGAAAACGCATAGCAATTATGCCATTAACATAAGAGCTACGCTTTTTCGCTCGATCGCTTCGCTTTTTGGTTAAACTCTAGTCAACTAAACTCGTTGATAATATATATAAATGATCTTTCCGTCGCCATATTGGCAAAAATTCAATTGACTGCTGCTCATGATCCAGATCTCTGAACGAGACCCAGTTCGCTCACCTGTGGTGCAGCTAATATGTAAGTACCTTAATTTATTTTTTAGCTTTTTATGCCATTTTTTCCGATTACATCAAAATCTCCCCTCTTTTAGAAGGTTTAGAATCCCGCTATCAGTTATTGTGGTTTCTCGGATATCACTACTTACCATAGGCATAGATAAAGAAAGGTCCTTTCTATATCTATGACCATTGAGTTAGTAGATAGTTCCTCCCTTCTAACTCAATGTCTATGACCATACCATAGGCTACCAAAGAGGTTAAAGCAGAACGAGTCAGTGAGGTTACATTGACAAACTCTCTGAGATTGGCTTCAATCCAAGCGAAGTTGCGTTTCTCTTCAAGGATTTTAATCATAATTTATTTTTATCATCATCAGACGTGATTGTTATCATTATCAACAATGATAATTGTATATATATTTTTTTCTTGTTTTTAAACAAGGTGGTTTATGGACGTTTGTTATTAAGATCCTTCACAAAAAAAACATAATTTTAAATCCTTTAATCAGATAAAGTGAAACTTAATTAATAGTTGAAAATATTGGCTGATTTCTCTGTATATTGAGTAAATTAACAAATATTGAATCTTAGGATCGCTAAACTCAAGTGAGAGCTTCAATAGAAATGGATTGCATAAACTTAACAAGTTCATTGGCGGCTAAAGGGTGGAGGGGGGGGGGCTTTGCCTCCCCAGAATGAAAATACACAATCTTTTTCGATTAAATTAGAAAAATATTTTTTTTAGGCAAATTAATAGTAATAATGTATGTTATTAGTTTTTCAAAAACTTCCTTAATGATTTCTAGGAGCCTGGGTAGAAATATTTGATTCTACACTCCCAGGCACAGCCCTTACTAAATTAGCCCCCCCCCCAGAAATGTTTGTCTAGAGCCGCCTAAGATCACGTTTCTCACCAGAGTTGGGCATAATCATAAATACGAGATTATAATCAGGGGCCTTCGAGATGTGATTAAGATTATAGTCACAGACTCTGGGGGTACGGTTACGATTATAATCGTAATTTCATGACTGATTATAATTACACTAATAATCACACCTTTGATTATATTTGCACTTGTAATCACAACATTTTTTTGTAATTACTGCTATAATCACAGCTGTTTCTGTGATTACGCCTGTAATAACAACTTTTTTTTTTTTTGTGATTAAAACTGTAATCACACTTTTTTTTCTTTTAATTTTAATCTGTAATCACGAACGTAATCGCAACTTTTTCTGCAATTACCACTATAATCTCAACGACTTTTCTTTATATAAATTAGGTTGCTATTACCCGAATCTTACCGGTAATTACCGTAATAACAATGGATGACGGCGCTAATAGCCAAATAGTTGATGCGCCGTTAAAAAAAAAAAAAAATAAATAAAAAAAAATAAAAAAAAAATCACAGAACGTTTATGATTACAGTCGTAATCGCAGAACGAAATTGTGAATTACAGTTGTAATAAAAGAAAAAATAGTTGTAATTATAGGCATAATCACAGAAAATGCTGTGATTATAGTCGTAATTACAGAAAAATGTTGTGATTTCGACTGTAATCACAGAAAACTGTTGTGATTACGAGTGTAATTACAGAAGAATGTTGTAATTATGAGTGTAATTATATTCAAAAATGTGATTACAAATGTAATCGTAATCACTCTTGTATTACGATTATAATTGTAATCATATCTCGAAAACCTGTGATTGTAATCGTAATTATGATTATGCCCAATACTACCAGCCGCTATTGCTAACTACTGAATACCCCCTTCCATTTTTATAACCAGATGATTCAATTTGGGAGACAAAAAAAAACACTTCCTGCTAAATGTAATGGCTGTGTTTTAGAATATACTTGAATCATTATAGCCTGTTCAGATAGACGGATAAGTTCAATTCCGTATGCGCGTACATTTGAGGGAAATATTTCCGACGGTTCCACCATTTGCAAACTTCCATTTGAAGGAACAGCCATACATATAGAAAGGGGGGGCGACACCATACGTGAAACATTATAAAAACTGAGGCGCTAATGGCCTAGAAAAAAAAAAAAAAAAAAAAAAAAACTGACTATGTCTCGTTTAAGACTTTGAGAGGTCAGACAAAGGAAATAGTGTAATATTTATCGATCCTTAGCCAAAGCTAAGACTAAAACGTTTTAATGATAAGGTTATAACAGAGAGAATTTTTCTTCTATTTTTATCGTAGATGATGCCTTTCTGAAGAATGTGCCTAGTTTACTTATCCCCTGCGAGGCAGCGTTGTGTATTTATTAAAAAAAAGAATGGTATCTGAAATTGAATGGCACGTGTTTCGACCATAGATTGCCTATTATTACTAGGTAGTCTCTTAGATTTTATTACCTCAAATCAATTAGTAATATAGATGTTTAATTTTTTTTCTGGTTTTGATTGTATTCAATAGATTTTAAGAGCAGATAATAATTTATTAATCAAAAGAGAAAATTGTACATTTCTTGGTAGAACTACTTTCATACAAGCCCAGTTAGTTTTTAAATCTTTTCTTCTTTCAATGGTTTCACTCATCTCATACCAGAAATCTTTTTTAGCTAAGATTTCTCCGATTCTAAAAGAAACTGTATAAAAAAATAAAATAAAATAGGTTGATCAGAAAAAGAAATAGAGTGAGTAGGAGAAAAATATTTGAACATTCGTATTCCGATTTCCGATTGCTATCAAGTGAGAGCTTGAATTGGCAAGAGTTAGTTTTTACTACGATTCTCCTCATTTACAACTGAATATGTAAATCTTTTCTTTAATGAAGTGCTAAATGAAGAAGCAGTTTTTGTAGGACTCTAAAGAGTACTTTTCGTTTTGATGAGAACACTTTAAAATAGCTTGCACAAATCCAATTACCTATATTATCGGGAAACGTTTCTTTATTAATTTAATAAAAAACACTGTTCTCTTTTACTAAACATCCATTCTGCATAAAGGACTGTGCTCTGAATTATATATATATATATATATATATATATATATATATATATATATATATATATATATATATATATATATATGTGTTTGTGTGTGTGTATATATATATATATATATATATATATATATATATATATATATATATATATATATATATATATATATGTATTATTATTCTTGTAGATGACCCAGAATATTTCTTAATGCGTTTCGTTCTTTTAGGCTTAGGGTCGGAAAAAGTAGTACTTCCTTGTGTCACACCACTTTATTTTCCATGCCCTACATGTTTCGTGCTTAATTCATTCGCACCTTATCAGGGGCACTTCTACAACAAAATCCATTTTTGTACCTCCCAATATTAAACATATTTAAAATATACACTATTTTAGAAGTCCAGATTTTAAAATAACTTTAACAAACATTTTTTTAAAAGTCCTACCTTGCTAAGAAGTCCTCTCGTCTCCTCATGTACCTTCTACGGAGGCAGGGGTTATTGTGACGGACGGACTTTACAAATACCACATATAGATAAAGCGCGGCCTTATTGGTAGGCTTAGGACATGACTAGTATTACCCCTGCCTCCGTAGAGGGTACATGAGGCTCAAACAAACACACACACATATATGTACGTATACATTTTAACGAAGTTAATTTTTGGCCCACAGTAGTTACCTAAATAAAAAATCTCGGAATTTCTGTCGAGCTCTTCGGAATGAGCTCGACAGAAATTTAAGAATTTTAGAATTGATTTGTTTTTATTTTATCGAGCTGCGCATCCTACCAGAACACTGTTTTTAAGGCAATTTTGCGCGAAAAAAATTCTTAGCGATTACGGTATTGTGTTTATAGGCTTTCAGGTACTTTTTTTATAGTTGATTTGACGCGAGGAATGTAATGAAACCATTTGCAATGCCATGTATATAACCGGTTTTCAATAAAATGGGGAAAGAAAAGGAAGACTTTTCTTAGGTTTTTTCTTAAATATCTTGAAACCGGTAGAGAAATTTTGGTAAATTTAAGGTATCCGATATCCTAATAAAGTTCTTTCAAGAACGGTTCTTATGCAAGTTTTGATAGAGCTACTTCTTTCGGAGGAAAAAGTGTAATATCGTCGCTCCCATGTCAAACTATCGAATATGCAAAATCTCGTTTTGTATTTGGAATAATACTTGGTGATATAAATGAAACAGAAATAATATGACAGGTGCAAATCTTGTAAATAATAATAAATGTATAGGGTGGTAACCAATAGATAACCCGTCCTAAAATTCATAGTTAATAATAATGGACGTTAAAATTTAAATAAATAATAAAATTATTTTCGAATAGTATAAATGAAAAGTAATTGCGAAGAAAAAGCAAAAACATGTTTTTCTTCAAGTGACTTTATTTCAAATGGACGTGCCAACAAATTCATTAAAAAATCATATATCTGTGACATATGTCTCCCTTGAAGTGTCCATCATTTGCAACTAAATTTCTATTTCTCCATAAATTTATGTCTTTTTCTTTGAACCAATTGACAGCGGAACATATGATGATCGATGGTTATGAGTCCGTTCTGTCATGCTTTCACACTTGTATTTATCGCTGTATGTCAGTTTGTATCTATAAATAAAGATATATGTTGTAGATATATCGTCGATACAAGTGCAAAGTAACGAATGTGAAAAAATGCATCTTTCATTGTCAATCTTTACTAATTTCTGCTGGACTTGTGTACGGCAAATTCTTGAATCTTAGATCACTCTATTAAAGGGAATGTATTCCACTATCAAAAGGTCAAATCTGCCGAATATTTGACTGTCCAAAAAAAAGTTATGAATAAATGCTTTTCCGCTCTGAAAAGTGGTAATTTTCACATTCGATACTTTGCATTTGTAGCGACGATATGTTGTGTTTATTCAATATTTAAGTCGTCCTTGTTAATTAGATATTTTTATGTTCTCATATATTGGTTCCAATATATCTTTGCCGAACTTCTCTTCCGATTTTCTTCTTGATTTGTTTGATTTTTTTTAAAACTTTAATTAAAGGAATTCGATTTTTTTATGGTAAATGTGAAGGAGCGCGGTCTCCACACCGATCCTTTTGAAATGTTGCACTTTAACGTATTTTGATGCACTAAACACGAATCCGTTAAAAAAAAAAAAGATCGCTTTTCACTAGGAAAGAAGTTATTAAGCACTAAAGTTCACTGTTATGGAGGTTATAAAAGACGGGATAACAGCGTATTTGTAAACACGCGCATGCGCAATAGTCCTTAATGACGAAGTGTAATTGAAATTTAGAGTCACCTTGAGGTAGCTGACTTTGTCGTAAATTGTCGCTTTTGGGCATACGTGCTATGCGT
This sequence comes from Gonocerus acuteangulatus, assembly GCA_946811695.1. Taxonomy (NCBI): domain Eukaryota; kingdom Metazoa; phylum Arthropoda; class Insecta; order Hemiptera; family Coreidae; genus Gonocerus; species Gonocerus acuteangulatus. The sequence continues at coordinate 41,214,591 of OX328128.1, read as the reverse complement.
TTCCGCTCGCTCGAGAAGATATCAAAACCCCTAGCCAATCCAACTCGCTAAAATTAATAGAATTCTATTAATTTTAGCGAGTTGGATTGACTAGAGTTTTGATATCTTCTTAAAATTAAAAAAAAATTTAAAGAATGGTTTATTATTTAAAAAAAATATTTTTGAATAACTTACTGGAGATAAATTGATAAATAATTGATGGTAAATTTCAATTAGACATCCTTATTACGAACTTTTCCATACCCGCGCATGCGTATGTTGACAAACATAGTAGGTTACATTACCTTTCAGAACCCGCACAACAGTGAACTTTAGTGTTTCATATCTTCTTTCCTAGTGAAAAGCGAGCTTTTTTTTAACGGATTCGTGTTTAGTGCATCAAAATACGTTATAGTGCAACATTTCAAAAGGATCGGTGTGGAGACCGCGCTCCTTCACATTTACCTTTTTTATTTATTTATTTCTTACTGGTTGCCTTCAGAACCAGTTGTTGTTTATAATTTTTAATACACATGAATGTGTAGTAGATACGTCCCAATTTTCCCGTTTCCTGGAATCAATCTTTACAATTTAGGTTATTAAAGACGGAAGTTTTCGAAGCGATTTACCATGCACAATGCTATAAACCAGAAACATTTTATTTATTTTCAACTATTAAATAAAAAAAAAAAAAAAAAAAAATCAGTCCCGAAATAGGCCACGAGGGCCCTGAGGGGCAGATACTATAGAGGTATCTGATTCATGACCATACGGCACACTAGGGAGATAGTGTGGTCAGTACCATGCTCCGGCCGCCTGATTTTCCCCTTGGCCGCTTCGACTGCTAGAGTCATTAGCACCCAAGGTACCCATTATTAAATTAATTAAAGGCTGGGTCGGCCTAGGGAAGGTCAGGGAGGCCGAATTCAACCCATGAACGAAGACACTAGAAGAAAAAATCTTTAGTGCTTGCTCGGGATTTGAACTAAGGCCTCCAGCTTATTAGTCCAGTGCTCTACCACTGAGCTATTAAATAAGAATTACTAATTTCTTCATACCGGCCGTAATTTATGTTGTATTGTAACGAAACTCGGAATATCTCATGGTTGTCTAATTAGAAAGAAGTATTGTAAAAATAAACTAAATTCTTTCATTAGGAGGGGGGTTTTACTCCGGAGCGAAATTACTAATTTGCTCATACCGGTCGTCATTTCTGTTGGAAAACCGGTCGTAACGAAACTCGGAAAACCTCTTGGTTATCTAATTAGACACAAGTGTTGTAAAAATGAAATAAATCGGTCTATCGGAAGAGGGGTTTACTTTGTACTATGTTAGAATAGAACTTTCCTGTGAAGGGTAAGTTGGCAAAGCTATCGCAAGGTGCCTCTGTCTTGATATTACTTCTCACGTCTACCGCTAGGGTGCTGTATCCCGTTCCTGTCTCAGACTAAAATGTGAAGTTTTCTTGTATTTATTAAATAGTTTAGCACCAAGCATGCACAAAACTCTGCAAGGAAAATATTAATAATTAAAATAATTTGATTGAGTTGCTCAATAAAAATGTGAAAGAACAGAACTATTCAGGTTTTTATTTTATTTATATAGGTTATTTTAAGCAAATTATTCATAAATGCAGTCTACACTACCCAAATTTTCATAAAGTGCTTAGTTAAGCACCTACGCGAAGGACTTTATTTCATTTATTTTTACTCCCTATTTTTAAATGTATTCTGTATTTGTATGTGTTCTGAATTTTATTTATTTATTTTTCGTCGTTGTTACAGTTTATTCGTTTACTTCTTATATTTTTTCTATTTAGTTTTTATTAATATTTTCATTTTTAGTGTCGACTAAGTTGCGTAACTCTATAAATCACCGTAAACAGGATTTTTTTGAACAAAAATCCTTTGTGGCACCGTAACCCCCCTAGAGTTCTCTATGTAATGTCTCTGAAATTAAATCGGAGTTTTACAACAATGTTTTGCAATATTTTCGGAGGCTCTCAACCATTAACCACAGCCATTTCTGTACATTATTTCAAGCTGCTAAGCTCCGTCGAAGTGGAATAGCTCTGTCACTTAACACCAGTTAACGTTGCACGCACGGATTGCGTGCAGAATTTCCTGTTTTAGCAATAGTTGATGGGCTGAGAATCCATGTCGTTTAAAGTGAGGACAAAGGGATTAGCGATTGATTAAAAATTTAATTTCAAGAGAATTATATTTTACTGTCTCCTATCCCCTAACAATAATTCAAATATATTTATTAATATTTTTTTTTTATTACGCATCTGCTTCTTGTCCATTATAGCCGAGCTATCTGCCGGTTGCCACCTTTAACAAACGCGATAGTGTAGCAGGTTAACATTTCAGCGAACCCATCGCTAAAAACATCAACCTCCAACCCCCAATTCAAGTTTAAGTAAATTCATTCAAATGAGTATATTGTAATAATTTGGCAGATTATGGGTTCGTGTACACCTGGCGACATATTGTCCTAAAAAAATATTCCAATATTAAAAGTGTGTACGTAGACGGTCACCTATTCAGATACGGGCCTCGCCCGAAGTTGCTTAACTTCGGTAAACAACGGAAATCTGTGTATAAAACGTGCCTATGGCCGTTGGCTTAACTGATTATTAATGTAATTATTGAATGGTTAGTTATTGTAATTAATTAAGTATAAGAACAAATTAAAAAAAAACATATTTACATGTATTCGAAACATTTATAAAAAAAAATAAGTCATTAAATACTAAAAATGTTAAAATAATTAACTAGTAAAGGCGCTATTAACCTCGGATGTTGAGCGTCAATAAACCCTTACTCACTTTTATAACAGTTCCAAGATTTTCCTATATCTACTGATAAGAAAACTGCGCTCAGAAAAGGCGGGAGATAACACACAGGAAATATTTACATGCATTTATTATTATTAATTATTTTTACGGTCCATCTGAATCGAGGCCATTAGTGCCGGGATATCTATAGGTTTCCACCCTACCTAATCATCCATGGTACAGCAGGAAATTATCTTAACAGGCCCTGAAATGAGAAAAAACCCTGCTGCAGGCGAGACTCGAACCCCATCTCCAGCATGAGAATCCAAGGCGTTTTTCATTCATTGAATTATAACGATTTTTATGACCCATTTTCGACGGATTTTTTAAAAGTAAATTAATAATTGTTCGCCATTTTCAAAGAAATTAATATTTCTTGAATATCCTACGTAATTTACGAGATTTTACGTTCTTCTTTCGAAATAAGTTTGGATTGTTCTAGATTATAAATTACCCCCTTCAGGCTATCACCCGTGAAAAAAGAGGGTTTCCGTTCGTCCGACACAACACCGCTATTTTCATTTCGAAGAATTACAACGTTTCTTTTTTTGGATACTTTAACATCTCTTATAATAGTTGTGACATAAAGAATTGAAAAATATTGATTTATTTTTTACTAGCTGTTACCCAGTGTGCCATGCTACACCTTTGTCTATACCCAGTTACGAAAATCGGTCAAACGGTGTGAATTTGTTTTAGTTCATAATGTTACCGGTAGAGGCCACCAGAACAGCACTTCATCTAACAGCCGACAGAGGCCAGTAGTAGTCGATTCAAAATGGCCGTCACAATCTGAATGGTTCAGTGTAGCCAATTTTTCTTGAACAAAACTTTTGACCTTATGACCAAATTTTGAAATTTGACTATTTTGACCTAGCCTAGGAGATTTCTCGTATCAAGACCTACCTGTGTGCCAAGTTTGGTCAATATCGGTCAAACAGTGTAGATTTGTATAAGGAACAAACAAACAAATAAATAAACAAACAGATATACACGTGATGTTTATATAGATATAGATATATAGATTAATAAATTGGCTTTGATTTTGATCAAACAAAGTAGTGTGACCCCTTAATCGACAGACAGTTTAGTACCAAACGGAGAGCGGGAATTATGCCGCCATGTGGGTCGGAAATAGAAATCCTTCTTCTTATGGATAATTGAGAAAACTTCTTACTAGGACTTGTTATTGGTAGTTTCTTCAAGACTGCGACACCGGTTTCATTATTAGGTCGGCGTTAGAAATGCTTTCAATTAGGGGAGCATTGTAAGTCCATCCGACTTTTAATGAAGTTTCACTGCGACCTTATCCGAAGCTACAGGTCGAAGTAGTTATTTCTTCTAGAATACTAAATCTATGAAAGTTGTCTCTGATATAGGGAAAAAAATATAATAAATTAAATGCAATTTCTCATCTTGTGACTATTTTTTTTTCTTTCTCTAACTGGAAAAAGGATAGAACTATCCCGGTGTAACCAGTCTCGTTCCTTTCCAGGCTCTGGAAAGGTGATCTTTCTATAGTAGTCTTCTTGGCTAAACCACTTTAGAACATTCCAATGAAATATACCTATCAAGCCTGCACCATAGAATATTTGAATGATCTATCGATCACATCTTTATTGATTAAACTTACTAGGAACAAAAAATTACCAATTTAAAAATATCTATCGCAATTAGATGATAACACTCAAGGGGGCGAAACCAGTCAAAACATGTTAATGCTCCAGACCTCACGTTTCTCTTTTAGTTCCAGACGTTTGCCGTTCTAAAGGTTATTTAGAAGAAAATTATTTTTTTTATTTTTGAGCCAATTATTTCTGCTGGCACAACTTTTTCTTTAACGTTACATTGATGACAACTGATGTTTTGTTGAGGTTTCTTCGAGTGGAAGTATGTTCAGTATTGATCGGGTGTTGTTTTTTTTTTTTTTTTTTAATATTTTGCAGAACTCTAATTCTGCTTCAACAAACAGTTGCACATTTTTTGATTATTTTTGGACCACTTTCTAGAATTTCATTATAAAAACCCTTGTTTACCCAATATACACATAAAAATTTCCGACATGTAGGAGCTAGATAACTAAGCACTTTACTGAAAATTTGGGTAGTGTAGACTGCATTCCTGAATAATTTGCTTAACATGACCTATATAAATTTAATGTAAACATGGGTGGTAACCTATAGATAACCCGTCCCAAAATTCGTAATTAATAATAAAGGACGTTAAAAAATTTAAATAATGTAAGCATGAATGCTCTTTTACATTTTTAATGAGCAATTCAATCAAATTATTAATTTTTTAATCAATTTTCTTGAGTTTTGTGTATGCGAGGTACTAAACCATTTAATAAATACACAAAAACTTCACATTTTCGTATTTTGGTCTGACCAGGATCGGTATACAGCACCCCTAGCGGTAGAAATGAGAAGTAATATCAAGATAGAGGCGTTAAACATATTACAAAGTAGCCCCCCCCCCCTTCCGATTGACCGATCTAACTAGAGAACCAAGATGTATTCCGAGTTTCATTACAATACATCATAAATTACGACCGGTATGAGAAAATTAGTAATTTCGCTCCGGAGAAAACCCCTCTCCTAATGAACGAACTTAGTTTATTTTTAGGAAGTATTTTTCTCTTTATATGACCACATTGAACACCGAGTTTCGTTGAAATATAACAAAAACAAAAACTACGGCTGGCATGGTCAAATTAGTATTTCGGGTCCTGGGCAAACCCCCTTCCCGTTTAACCGATATTGGTGGTTAACGAACTCGTTCAATCGTTGGCTAAGTGAACGCTATATACCAACTTTCGTGACGAAAACAAAACCGAAAGTAGTCGTGTTAACAGACAGACACACACACACACACACATTTATATTTTAGCTGAAGAAGGCTGCCAAAGAGCATCCCGAAACGTTCGCAATATAGATTTCTCTGAAAACGTTTTTTTCTCTTAGCCCAATCCCAACCATTCGTTGACATTTTATATCTCAAGGAAAATAAGATTTTATATATAGTTTTATTTCGTTCAAATTCTTTTTTACTAAAGAAAGGGAATTAGGAAAGCGAGAGCGACAGTTTTATCGGTATTTTGTGATGAAACTCAAATCATTTTCCTATTGTATCGTTACCGATTCCGTTAATATCTTCCTCTTATATAATTCTGCAGTTTGAAATGACTTGACAACTCTATTGAAAGTAGGGAAGGCCAAAACAAGCTGAAAACACCCCTAACAAAAAGATATGGCGCGTCTTTGATTATGGTCGCTTTCCCCTCACGATCCTTTTGACAGGATATTCTTCCACATTGATGTTCTTCAGACTAGGAAGCGGTTCACCATAGAATGAGTAGCTTTTGATAATTTCGGGAAATATTGACTAAACATTTAGTATTAATTAATAAATTAGTTGATTTTATTTCGCGAGGATTATAATCAACAAATTTAAAGAATATGATTATTTATGTATCTTAACGTAACAAATTTCAGTAGGTTACCAGTATGCCTATATGTAAGAAACCCGTTCATAACGTTGACACTTACCTGGAAATGCTGATGTCAAAAAATGTTGACTTTTCATTACCCATAGGTCACGTTAAAACCTGCTGTTCAAATGTTTATATATATACTTATAATTAATGTACACGTTACAGGACTTTAATCAGATCAAGCGAAGCATACATGTCTACTTGTTTTTCTTCTTTCTCTAGTACTCCTTAATTCGTTCAAAAGGCCATCTTCCTTTCTTCGGACCACTTCGACCTTGGAGCTTTAGGTGTTGTCTTCTCTCACATCATTTCCCACTTGTGTACTGTTTATCTAAAGATGGTTTTGTTTGTGACGTCCGCTGGATCCACCTCTGCTTTTTCCAGATCAATTTTGACTTGTGTCATCCAGGGAGTTGTAGTCTCTAGTTGTATGTAGCTGAGGATTCTGTTGGTGAGTCTGATTTGCAGGAGTCCTTTGATTTGGCCATAAAAGTATAGTCGTCTCTTTCTGACGTCCGATGCAAGGTTGGATAACTTCTCTGTGTTGTTGTAAAGCGGAAACTCTAGCAAATCAGTGTGTTTCTTTTTAAATTCTAGTAAGAATTATATGTGTTAAGTTATTTAAAAAAGGTATTATAATTAAACAAATACGTATTACAAAAAATGTATGAGTGATTATAAATTAAAATGTTTACAAATATAAACTTAAGGTCTAACTGAATCCACGGCATTACGGAGGACGTCATTACGTTGAGTTCTTATGAGTTGGCACTGCTGCTGGATCCTGTTGATGAGTTCCTCCTTCATCGTCACAGGCTCTGAGTACACTTTTCTTTAATGTTCCCAATACATGGCAATCTAGAGGATTCAGATCAGGAGGCAAACGAACTGGTTTATAGTGGCCGATACAACCATCTGGGAATTCA